>JBBGZY010001034.1:1205000-2405000 GCA_037952925.1 Lithobates clamitans | reverse complement strand
ACCGCAGTGACCGCCCTTGCGATGTCCTATGCTGGGTCCATTACTTTACCCTAAAGGAAGAGATTATGTGTAAGGCCTGGCATTTGGGTCCTGTGGAGTTCGATGGATCTACAATACACCTCCATCCTGACCTCTCCCGCAACACCTTATACATGAGACAGGTCATTCACCCGCTGTTGGATTTGATCTGTCAAGCTACTTACACCTGGGGCCATCCTTTCAGCTTCAAAGTAACCCAAGATGACAACAACAAGTTTGTTTTGTCGGACCCTGACCAACTTCCTGCCTTCTTTATCTTCCTTGTACAAGATCCTATCAGCATTCAAACTGGCTGGACCCTCCAGAAGACCGTCACAGACTGCCGGGCCCTCTCCCGCAACATCGTCCAAGATCTGGATCCGCTTCTTCTTGTCCTAGAACAAGGCGTTTAATGTTGGCGTAAGACTGACTCGGCTCCCCAAGTGAGCCGAACACAAGTTGCTTTTTCTCTCTGCTTATTGTTTTACAGTGGGTTTACACTTTTCAATCTGCAAATTCCATTATGGAACTTGGCCAGGTTTGCCTTGGTACTGTTTTTTCTTTATACCTCCCTCCTATGAACTCATGCTAATCATACCATTTAGCTCACAGGAACTGTATAGATGTTTGCTGAGATCAGGGATTGTTCTATTGCCTCTACTGGGTTCGATGCACCTAACAGGGATGTAGATAAGTTGCTGACAATGTTACTGCTCTCTATTAATGCTTGGGTGCTCCATTCAAAACCTGGCAGTAATGGCCCTATCCATATACTTTCCCGGTCTTGGCCATACCGAGACCAAAATGAATACTCTCTGAGCATCATTTCCTCTAGAAACCCTCCTCTGTCATCTAATTCTCCAGTACCTTATGATTTTCTTAATTGAGATGTGGCCAAGGCTGAATGGAGCCCACCATTCAGTTCCTGGGGTAGTCCCTGTAGCCAATGTGCCTTTCATGTTCTTCGAGCCAGTGGATCTGCTGACTGACTTGGAGTCCCTCAGAAAATGCCTTTTTGTCTGTTCTGGGGCTTCTTAGTCTCCTCTCAGTCCCGGGCCTAACTGACCCTGTACCATAGAACTAGTGGACTTCCTCAATGTTACCACATGTTTTTGAAATGCTTTTAATACACATTATTGCTCGTGATGATAGCTCACTGAACATAGGCATTCAGGCGTTTTTTCGAACTGTGATTAAGTTATATGCTGTGTTCTGTTGTAACCTAAAATCCTATGTAATCAATATACTATGATAGATGGGTGTGATACATATACGTTATATATGCCTGCTATGTTAGGGTGCCTTAGGGTGGCACAGTGGTGTAGTGGGTAGAACTCTAGCAGTAAAAAGGGTCGCTGGTTTGAATCCCAACCACAACACTACCTGCCTGGAGTTTGCATGTTCTCCCTGTGCCTGCGTGGGTTTCCCCCGGGTACTCCGGTTTCCTTCCACACTCCAAAAGACATGCTGGTAGGTTAATTGGCTTCTGTCCAAAATTGGCCCTAGTATATGAATGCGAGTTGGGGACCTTGGATTGTGGGCTCCTTGAGGGTAGAGACTGATGTGAGTGTGCGATGTATGTGTGGAGCACTGCGTAAATTGACGGTGCTATATGGGTACTTTAAATAAATAATAATATAATAGATGAGCATCTTAATGAGACACAATGTACAGGGATAGGGAGAATTGTAGACACGCACCCACACTCACTCAGGCTGAACTAGATGGACTGGTGTCTTTATTCAACCTTACTAACTATGTAACTATGTTGTCGAAATCACAACTCAGACCTCACGACTTTCGACCTCTCTCCCTAAATAGGTTTGGCACGACTTGTGTCTAATACGTGATATTTCACGGAGTGTCTCGCTACTGCGGACACCTTCATTTTTTTTTCTTTGAGACACCTCTTCCAGGTGTTTTATTTGTCCAGCCTTCTTTCTTCCACCCCGCTTCCTTTTTCAACTCCTTCCCCTCACTCACTTTCTGCTACCCCCCCCCCCATCTTCCCCCTCTTTTTCTTAGACTTTCAATCTTTCTTTTCTGCTTATCTCTCCACCATGGCCCATACGATATTATCTCGCCCTCGACTAAAACTGTGTTCATACAATGTAAATGGCCTCAATGTAGTTTATAAGCGAGGACAAATCCTATACCAAATGCATAAGAGCCAAGTTAACATACTCCTCCTACAGGAGATGCATTTTCAATCTGTCTTCACTGCTTGTTCCAACAGATATTTCAACAGATGGTTCCATAGCACTAATCCATCCCAGAAAACGAAGGGAGTATCTATTGCTTTTCACAAAACACTCCCCGTTGAATTGCTTGATCATCTCTCTGCTCCTCAGGGAAGGTATGTCTTTGTGAAATTTTCACTGTGGGGAGTTAAATTTACGGTAGCTAACATTTACCCACCAAATATCAACCAAGTCCCATCAGCTTTGCAGTATCTGAAGATTCTATCTGAGTTCATGGAGGGTAAGCTCATCCTGGGTGGGGATTTGAACACCCCTCTGGAGCCACTATTGGACTCCTCCACTCCTCCACCTCATGGTCACCTATTCCATTTCCCAAATTGAGGGCCCTGAAATGCGCACTATATGAGTTGAACCTTGTAGAAGTTTGGAGGGTACTGTACCCTAAGTCTCGTAACTACATACATCAGACCTATAGTCGCATTGACTATCTCTTGAGTGACCACAGCTGTCTGGATTGGTCTCCTGAGTGTGAAATAGACTCTATGATCTGGTGGGACCATTCCCCTATATACTTAACATTCTCGCTCCCCTCCACACCGGGTAAGGAGTGAACATGGCGTTTGAACGACTCGTTGCTGGCAAATTCGGACTGTTACATGTGTCTTTGAGACAATCTCTAACTTTTTTGAGAATCACGCACAAGATACCATGTCGTTTCGCATCCAGTGGGAGGCACTAAAGGGTGTGTTATGTGGAACCTTTATTCAATTAGGAACTCGCCTGAAAAAGGAACGCGCGGCCGCTATAGTGGCTGCAATTAAAAAGCTCAGACACTTGGAAACTAAACATAAGCGTTCCCCAACAATCGAGACGCTCATGGAGGTATCCAATGCCCGATCACACCTCAGGGGACTGTTGAGACCTCTGCGCGTACATTTATGAACAAGCTCGCTTTCCACCAATATAAATTCCAAGACAAATGTGGAAGATCACTGGCCCGCTCCCTACACCCAAAAGTATCCTCTTCTTTCATCACCCATATCCAAGGACTGCATGGAGAATCAATCTCCTCATCTTCTAAGATAGCGCAGACGTTCAGGGATTTTTTCCAAACCCTGTACAACATACCTGTGGCCCAGTCAGGTTTCCCCCCTAATTCAGAAGAGGGCAAGTTCTCTTATGTCATGGAAACTGTGCTTCCCACTTTGGATGAGGGTTCGACGGCTTTGCTCCTAAGTTTTATAAACGATTTGCTCCCCTTCTTATTCCTTTCCTCACTAAAGTGTTCAACTCTGTGTCAGAGGGCTCAGTGTTCCCTCCACAAACACTTGAAGCTCATATTTACCTTATCCCAAAACTGGATAAGGACCCGACTTTATGTGCAAACTATAGGCCAATAACCCTGATCAGGGTTGATTTGAAGATCTTCACTAAAGTGTTGGCCAACAGAATACAACTGTTGTTGCCCAGTTTGATCCACTTAGATCAAGTGGGATTTATGAGTGGCCGTGAAGCAAGGGATAACACCCTGAAAACCCTTCTTTTGTCCGGCTATGCCTGAACCCACGATATTCCTCTTAACGGTCGATGCAGAGAAAGCATTCGACCGAGTAGATTGGCAATTCCTTTGGCTGTCTTTACAACAAATAGGATTGAGAGCCCACATGATCTCAAGGATAATGTCCCTCTACTCCTCTCCATCTGCTAGGATTAGACTGAATGTCTCTCTGTCGCCGGCATTCTCTATCTATAATGGGACACGACAAGGGTGCCCTCTATCCCCCCTCCTATATGTTCTAACCATGGAACGTTTAGCTATTGCCCTGTGAAACAATCCCTCTGTGCAAGGAATAACGATCGGACCCACCCACACTAAACTTGCTCTATTCGAAGACAACCTGCTCCTCTTTGTGACACACCCGCACTCAACCCTGCCCTCAGTGTTGCAGGTGTTCCAGAGATTTGGGGAAGTCAGTAATTTCAAGGTGAACTACAGCAAATCGGAAATCCTCAATATCTCTCTGCCAAAGTCAGACCTACACAGACTCTCGACTGCCTTTTCTTTTAAAACGGGGTCCACCTTCATCCGATACCTTGATATTCAAATACCGGCAGATGCATCCCAGCTCTTTTCTAGGAATTTTACTCCCTTACTTCTTAGAACCCAAGCCGATCTGTCTACGTACGCATCCAAACGGCACTCATGGCTCGGTAGGATGAACACCTTGAAAATAGATGTTCTTCCCCGGTTTTTGTAACTATTCGGGACAATTCCTATACACATACCTAACTCCTGCTTACATAAATTTCGCCAGCTGTTTTCTAAATTTATTTGGAATGCAGCCTGTCCCAAAATTCGATATGGAACGTTATCTCTTCAAAAAGCTAGAGGAGGAGCTGGAGCCCCAGATGCTTCGTTGTACCATAAGGCGGCGATACTTACTCGTATATTCGACTGGTTTCATAACTCTATGACTAAGCTCTGGGTTCACTTGGAAAGCCATATGAACCCCACTGAACTCTCAGCTCTTCCATGGACCATACCCACAAACCGTGTGACCTTACTCGTCAAATGATCCGGATCTGGGATCGATTGATAACTAACAGGAACGTATCAAACCCCTCTGGGCCTATGACTCCCTTGTTAATGACTCTGCCCTTCCCGCCGGCTATGCATGTGACTAGCTTTGGACCTTGGCGAAAAGAAGACCATAGGGGACTTTCCCAGGTTCTTCGAGCAGACCCCACTCTGAGGCAAGATACCCCTTTCAAATAGCTTTCTCGGTACCCTATGCAGTGGCTCCACAAACAACAATTAGCTTCCTATATCCGAACCTTCCCATCTGTATCAGATATTCTTGCTGAACCGACAGGCTTCGAGGATATGCTCCTCCAAGCCGATCTTCCAACGCACGTGGTATCTCAGCTTTATTCCCTCTTGCTGAATGCTTCTTACCCTGATCTCCCACCCTACACGAGGGCTTGGGAAAAAAATTACGACACTCTGTCTCCCTCATCGACTGGCAAAAATGTTTTATTCTGACCACAAACTCTCTCTAGCCACTAAAACTCAAGAAAAAGGGTTCAAATTGGTGACGAGATGGTATAGATGCTCTTCGACTATACATCATTTCAACTCGACAACACCTGATACATGATACATGTTGCAGTGTCTGGAGTTCACCAGAGCTTCACAGGTTGCCACTGGAGTCCTCTTCCACTCCTCCATGATGACATCACAGAGCTGATGGATGTTAGAGACTTTGCGCTCCTCCACATTCTGTTTGAGGATGCCCCAACAGATGTTCAATAGGGTTTAGGTCTGGACACATGCTTTGCCAGTCCATAACCTTTACCCTCAGCTTCTTTAGTAGGACAGTGGTCATCTTAGATGTGTGTTTGGGGTCGTTATCATGTTTAATACTGCCCTGTGGCCCAGTCTCTGAATGAGGGGATCATACTCTGCTTCAGTATGTCACAGTAAAAGTTGGCATTTATGGGTCCTTGTAACACTAACCAGTCACAGACAACAGAAAGGGAAAATGGCTAATTGGGCCCAATTTGGACATTTTCACTTAGGGGTGTACTTACTTTTGTTGCCAGCAGTTTAGACATTAATGGCTGTGCCTTGAGTTATTTTGGGGGGACAGCAAATTTACACTGTTATACAAGCTGTACACTCACTACTTTACATTGTAGCAAAGTGTCATCTCTTCAGTGTTGTCACATGAAAAAATATAATAAAATATTTACAAAAATGTGAGGGGTGTACTCACTTTTGTGAGATACTGTAGTTATGACTAATAGGTATTGGAGTATGTGGACCTCGGTTCAAGGCAGGTTTGCAGAACATAACAAAATATCGGGTGCTGAATCAGAACCATATTGATGTCAATGGGAGCAGAATGTTAACTGCTTCCAGACTGCCCATTTACAGCAGCAGGGGGGCCCGGCTGCACAAAACAACGTACCTGTACGTTGTTGTCTCTTCCTGGGTCTGGGGCATGCATGCGTGCTGCCAGCGACCTGCTCCTGCTGTGATTGTACACAGCGGGAGTCAATCAGCTGATCGTTGACAGGAGAGCAGAGAGGCGTTCTGTCAGAGAGGAAAATAGAGATCTTGTGTTTCTGCTAAGCAGAGACACAGATCTGTTTTCCTCCAGTCACAACATTCCCCCCACAGTTAGAAAGCACTCCCTAGGAGCACACTTTGATCGCCTCTGATGTTAACCCTTTCCCTGCTGCCAGTGTCATTAGTACAGTAAGAGTGCATTTTTTTTAGCACTGATCAATGTATTAGTGTCATTGGTCCCAAAAAGGTGTCACTCACTGTCTGATTTGTCCACCGAAATGTTGCAGTCTCTTTAAAAAACACTGATCGCTGTCATTACTAATAACAAAAATAAAAAAATTAAAATGCCATAAAAATATCCCATAGTTTGTAGAAGCAATAACTTTTGCACAAACCAATCAATATACGCTTATTGGGATTTTTTTACCAAAAATATGTAGCAGAATACATATTGGCCTAAATAGATGAATACATTTGATTTTGTACATTTTTTTTATTGGGTATGTTTTATAGCAGAAAGTATAGCAAAATTTTTTTTTTTTTTTTTAGTGTCAGTCTTTTTTTTTTTATACTACCAAAAGAGAGCTTTATTTCTGGGAAAAAAAGGACATACATTTTGTTTGGGTCAGTTAAAGGGATAAAAATATTAAATACAGCATGCTTTATCCCAGCCGTTTCCGTGTCCAACATGAACGGTTCGCTTCTTTGAAACCCCTGCGGATGCTGACGACTGGCTGACTGCCTTGCGCTAATGAAATCCTCCATATCCTGAATTTGTCTTATCCTACTATTTTTCTGCACGTACCGGAGCTACCTCTTGTGCAAATTTGAGCTTGCTTCACACTTACCCCCTCAAGGTTTTTCTTCTCAGGGAACAACTGAAGTTGTTGAATTGCTACTCTCCATATATCTGGAGTAACTTCAAAAAGAAGAGCTAGTTAGAGTTCAGTATATTAAACTGACTGGAACTGTTGTTGGGGTTTCTGGTTACAGTATGTGAGAGTGAGAGCGGTAACACCAAATTTAACACACCTGCACCCAATTTACACCTGAGACCTTATAACATTAATGAGTCACATGGCACCGGGGAGGGAAAATGGCTAATTGGGCCCTATCTGGACATTTTCACTTAGGGGTGTACTCACTTTTGTTGCCAGCAGTTTAGATATTAATGGCTGTGTGTTGAGTTATTTAGAGGGGACAGCAAATTTACCCTGTTATACAAGCTGTACACTCACTACTGTAGCAAAGTATAATTGCTTCAGTGTTCACATGAAAAGATATAACAAAATATTCACAAAATGGGAAGGGTGTACTCACTTTTGTGAGATACTGTGTGTGTGTATATATATTATATATATTACAGCTGCACAATTAATCGTTAAAAAAATCGCAATCTCGAGTCAACCCCCTGACGATCTCTGTTGCAGAGTTTGCCAATTCTTTCATCTAACAAGTGGAGAGACTTGTGGACGATCTCTGTTGCAGAGTTTGCCGATTCTTTCATATAACAAGTGGAGAGACTTATCTGCTCACTCAGCTGTCAAAAGAAAACATCTGGGCAGTCTGCCAAGTTTTTAATATGAAACATTGTAACTAACTCTTCCTTCTTAGATCAAAGGGATACACTTCTGTTTGTAAAGAAAAAATCCAGGCAGTCTGCCAAGTTTTCAACAACTTGTAAATGCAGGAAGTTTAACCACTTAAAGTCTTAATCCTTATCTGACAATTCTTTTCTTAAGTTAAAATCAATATTTTTTGCTAGAAAATTACTTGGAACCCCCAAACATTATATATATTTTATCAGAGACCCTAGGGAATAAAATGGCAATTGCTGCAATATTTTGTCACACTGTATTTGCCTAGCAGTCTTTCAAACACAATTCTTTGTGAAAAATACACTTCAATGAATAAAAAAAAAAACGAAAACGCAGCAAAAATCGTGAGAGAATCGTGATCTATCTTCTAAGCAAAAAAATTGTGATTCTCATTTTAGCCAGAATCATGTAGCTCTAATATATATACATATATATATATATATATATATATATATATATATATATATATATATATATATATATACCGTATATATATATATATACCGTATATCTATATATATATATATATATATATATATATCTCAATTATATATATATATTATCAATTTATCTATTAGCTATATATATATATATATATTTATATATATATATATATATATATATATATATATATATATATATATATATATATATATATATATATATAGCTAATAGATAAATTGATAAATAAATGATTCAGTGAATAACTATTTCATAGTCGTATTACTAATATGTAATGTAACCTTACCCCATGGGACACAGATGTCGCCTCTGTATATCACAAGGAAGCCATGCTGCAGCATAGGAAATGCCCGCTGGAATGCAGACTGGGTTCCCTGGAGTGCAGACAGCATCAACCCACGAACCGGAAGTGTATGTGCAAATAAGAAAAACCTAGCTCATGCCACTACTCCTATGTGATTGCTGCAAAGAGTGGAAACCAGCCCAAGTGGAACCAGCATGCATGGGCCTCTGCCCATGCAAAAGTCCAGACACCCCACAGATCGAATGTGACCACCACCATTGCGGGTCACCCTTAAACCAGAAGTGGCTGGAAACGTCACTTTATGGTTCGGCACAAGGTGTCAAAGATGGTCTCCCCATTAATTGGTGTCACAAAAAAATACAATAAAATAAAATAAAAAAGTATATATGTGAAAATGAAAATAAAAAATAAAAAAATGACAATAGAAAAAAATTAGTATTAACTAAGGAAATAAAAAAGTGAACATTGATGTTGGCATAATGGAATACCATAGCCATGTACAGTGGTCCCAATAATATTGATGACGTACATATACAGTACATAAAATACTGGCTACCTGATAAAATGAACAGAATACTTAAAATCCATAATATTAGAAATCATTCAATTACTACATGTATAAAGAATAATAGAAAAAAAAATCATATTGGTAAACATCTGCTGGACATTGGGAAAGGCTTTCCTTCACATGGACTTTCAAAACATTTTGCTCAACATCATAATAGAAATCCCTCCTCGCTGCAGGTTATAGGTATTGAGAAATACACCCCTCATTGGAGGGGGATTAATCTGAAGAGGCAAATTTCCCTCACACACACAGTGGATTTTTCACCTCAAAATTTATCATCCTTGGGGTCTCAATGTAGACTGGAATGTCAACTTGTTTATATATAATTAGATGACATTCTGTTTTGATTAGATTTTTTAAAAATTTGACCAAGATCTGTATTTTTCTACTTTTTTTTGGTAATATACTGAGAAGGTTTTAGTTGTTTTTAAGAATGGATTTTTGGGATGCAACTTATGATTTTAATATTGAATATGTTATTCTGGGAATTGTTATATATGTTTGTATGTTTATCATTTTATCCAGGTTAAGTAGTATATCATTTGTACTGTGCAATGTCATATATACGTGTGACCACAAAATGAAGCGCTTTCATGTTGAAAGGATTTTTTCATTCTAGTTTATTTTAATTTTTTTTTTAATATATATTTTTTTAATATTACAATTTACATGTACATCTTTTGCTATATTCGACATTGTGGTGAATGTATTAGAAAGATATTTTGACCATCCTATGCATCTCTGTTGTGGAAGCAACATTGGGTGGAGTCTGTGCGTGACGTCATCACGTGCCGATGAATCGGGTGACACCGCAGCCAGATTTTTGTTGTTATTTTTATCATTACTGTGTACCTTTCACTGCCTTAACCTTTCGCTTCCAGGCTCTGTGCTCCACTTTTAAACTTTCATTGCTTTTTTATTTTTCCCTTACAACTTTCAGAGTTTGTAAAAGACCACCAAACTATATATCGTTTCTGAAAGCAAATAACTAGTAGTATAAAAATAAGGTGCTACTGATTTTTAGGTAAATGCAAAAATAATACTGCGCATGTGAAAAGATAATTCATTGTGAAAAGAAGCAGCACCACAAATGTGAGATATTACCACAAAAAAACTAGAAACAAAATAAAGGTGTGTTGCGCTACAGTGATTGATATTAAAAATACTTAAAAAAAATGTAAATAAAAAAAATGATAAATAAATGAACAGTCCAGAAAAATCAGTCTCTCAAATGGATCATAATAGTCAAACGGCAAACTCCATTATTAAATTCTGGATAAGGTCATCCAATCCCTTCACCAAGTGAACATGCCACCTCCAAAATAGGTTGGACTCTTACTAGAGAGCCTGGACCCTTTATTATGAAGGGTCAAGCAGGGGATATACAAAGGAACCATGTCAGGAACAGCTCCAGAGCATCCAGGGGACTCCACCCAAATGACGATCGTGTAGTCAGATCTAAATAAAACCTAAAACACTGGATAGTGTAAAACCTCTTAAGGGTTGCATTTAATATAAAGTATTGCACTTACATGCATCCATAGTAAAAACTACATTGCATAAAAAAAGGAAGGCGGCCGCCACAGAACATCCAAACATGTAAAATGCGCAATAACAGGAACATATAGCTCAGTCCTGATTTTTAGGGCACAATGATATTTGTGCAAATGTTTATCAAAACAATATTTTTGCTAAAAATACACTAAAATCATTATTAGCAGATAAAAACACAGCGAATTTTACAAAATTCCTACTAAATATAACGCTTAACCTGTATTGAGTTAATAAATAACAAATATTTGTACATTTTAAATTGCACCTTTTTGTGAAATGGTGAAAACTGAAGGTGCGCAAATTAGTAAATAAAAACAATTTAATCTATAAAGCTGGAGGTTGCCATTTTTCCCTTACAGCTTTCAGAATTTGTAAAAGACCCCTCAAACCATAGATTTTCTGAAAGCACATGACCTATAGAATAAAAAAAAGAGCTACTGATTTTTTGGGCCCTGCAATAATTGCGCAAATGTTCATCAAATCGCTATTTTTGAATATATGCAATAAAAAAGAAGAGACATCATTGTGCAGTAACCGATTATTTAAAACAGCAGCACTTCAACGAGTGCACTCACATAAGCCTGGATATTAAAATGCCTGGATGGAAGATGACAATCAGCCAATTGGGGCGCGGTGAATCCTCACACCGCTCGTTACAAGCTGCTGACCAGCCTCAGTACTATGCGTCACTGAGTCCTCCTATGCGTTGCGTCACCCGACACGTGACTTTTTGTCATCTTCCATCCAGGCATTTGAATATCCAGGCTTATGTGAGTGCACTCGTTGAAGTGCTGCTGTTTTAAATAATCGGTTACTGCACAATGATGTTTCTTCTTTTTTATTGCATATATTCGTGATACCTGAGAATATATTTTTGGAAACCTTCACATTATACAGCAATATTGGGGGAATTTGCTGAACAGATTTTGTTTTTCATTACATATGGGACTATGCTTAATAATATTGATGAGTGAAATGCATACTTAATATAACTCAGAACGGCTATCAACCAACCTCAAATCGGGAAGCTCTCTAATGCCCCGTACTACACACGGTCGTATTTTCCAACGGAAAATGTGCGATCGGAGCGTGTTGTCGGAAATTCCGACCGTGTGTGGGCTCCATCGGACTTTTTCCATCGGATTTTCCGACACACAAAGTTTGAGAGCAGGCTATAAAATTTTCCGACAACAAAATCTGATCACGTCAATTCCGACCGTGTGGACAATTCCGACGCACAAAGTGCCAAGCTTGCTCAGAAAAAATTCCGAGACGGAACAGCTCGGTCTGGTAAAATTAGCGTTCGGAATGGAGAGAGCACTTTCATCACGCTGCAATCTTTAAAATTGTTTAATACAGCGCACTCTCTTCTTCTTTATAATGCAGGAAGAACAAACTAGTTTTGCTGCTGATATTCACACAGAGTTCTCACAAACTTCTTTCTTTCTTATTTATCGTGATTCCCTCAATATATTATGATTTGTCACATCTGACTAAAAATCTATATAATTTTTTTGTTTTTTGTTTTTTTTTTAAAGCCTGATGTGATTTTTTTTTGGTTTTTTTTGTGTTTTTTTTTTGTTGTTTTTTTTAAAGCCTGATGTGATTTTTTTTTTTGTTTTTTTTGGTTTGTATTTTTTTAAAGGCTGATCTTGTTTTTTTTTTTTTTAAGTTATTTAACATCCAGAATATTTTTGTGTGTGTTTTGTGTGTCAAGTTACCACAACACCATTATTATCTTGTATTATTTATTAATCTCAAGGAGATTGCTTGGTGTTGGTGTCCCTTGTTAATTTCACATTGTATTTTTGAAATGTACCTGCCTCCTCACAAACAAACTGTCCTTTTTGAAGGAAAACACACATAGGCGAGTCTAATTGAAACCAAAAAACCTTTATTAGGGCTCACAACCAAACAAAGAGGGAGGCAACGCTGGAGAAACAGCAGAAATTGGTGAAGCCTTTTACCCCCAGGGCACACATCAATTATTTTACTGCCAAATTGGTGGCCTGAGGAGTCCATATCTAAGGCAGTGCAGTCTGGTCCAGAAGTCCCAGAGATCATGAAAGCAGCAGATGACATCTGTGTCCCCAGGCTGTGGTCATACAAGAGACTGCATCTTTTGCCAGACCAGACTGAACCCAGGGTCATCACTCTCTGGTCTTCCTTCCATGCTTCCTTCCACGCTGTGGCTGTGGTGGTGGAGGTGGAGTTGTGGCAGGAGGAGGAGGAGGATGTTCCAACTCAATATCATGGGTATTGGGTGTGATTTCTCCCCTCACCCCCTTAGTTAAGACTTTATAAAGAAGGTCCTCACACAGCTGGCGTTGGCCCTCCTGCGTGCCCTGCAGTTTGGTGGTAGCCATGCAGGCAAAGACCTCTTCAGGAGTGGGGGTGGCTCTGAGGGACGCAGAAGCCTCTTGAATGAGCCTGAGTGCTGAATCCTGCATGTGACCCCCCTTCCTGGGTCTTTTGGTTGGAAGGCGGAGGGGAGGGACCTGCGATTTGGTCAGGCTCCTACTGGTCCCAGGCTTCTGCTGGCTGCCACTTAGCCCCGCCTCCTCCTGGCTGCCACATTCCACAGCCTCCTCCTGGCTGCCACATTCCAGAGCCTCCTCCTGGCTGAGGTCTTCCTGTGTATGAAAAAGGGACATACTTTTAGTTTTTACTTCATCAATCACACACAATTTTCATCTCATGACTGTTGCAAATTGAATGTTAACAAATATAAAAGACTATCATTCTAAGCCCAGCATTTTTCATTCTTGTCCCAATTATTTTTGCCCACTACTGTCTATTGATATGTAAAACACTTTATTAAATCACTAATTAGTGATCAATAATAACATCTAGTAAAGATCATTTCTTTATTGACCAGAAATCTGTAGAAGAATGCTATACCTGGCTCAAGCTGGGCTCCTCCACTTCTTCCTGGCTGGAAGTCCCAGGTTGGACATCGGAAGCCTCAGCTGGGGTGGAAGGAAGAGTGGAAGGAAGGGTTGAGAGGGATTCCCTGACTTCAGTCTGGTCTGACAGAAATAGCAGTCTCTCATAGTACCACAGCCTGGGGACATAAATTTCATCTGCTGCAGCTCCGGATCTCTGGGAATCCGTGACCTTCTTGCGTTCCCTAAGATAAGTGCCACCAATTTTGGCTTTTAAATAGGGGATGGTTGCTGTGGGGACCACCGGCTTCACCAACTCCAGCAGTTTGTCCAGCGCTGTCTGCCTCTTTTGTTTATGATTATAATGTGGATGTTTCACCTGCCACAGACAGGGCTGCTCCCTGTATTTGTCTATGAACAGGGGCAGGAAGTTGTGGTCATTGAAGCCATCCATTTTATCTGCAAGACACAAGACAAATCCTAATGTCAGGCAAAACTCTGCTAATCTTGTTACAATATAGGCCTCAATCTAGAAGCAGTATAGGCCCAAGTTTAGATCTTACCTTCGTTATCACGATCGGCGCCTTCGATACTCCTTCCGCCGCTCACAGATCGTACGTACTACGCACGCGTGTTACGCTTTATACACACTGCGCATGCGTGTAACTCTGCCCGCCCCTGATGTTCTTTCTACTCTATTCCCCGCCCCTTCTCGTTCGGCGCAGTGGGGGAAGAGCACATGGCGAAGACACAGCAGGTGCGTGCTAATTACAGCAACGAGGATGAGGGGGAGGAAAGCCCGGAGCCAGAAATGTCCCAATCCAGAAGGAGATGATTTAAGGCCTCAAATATGTCCTTTGGGGAGATGTTGGAGATGGTCGACATCCTGAAGCAGGCCGACTATGACGGGAAGTATGGACCTTACCCCAACCCCAATGTCCGAAAGGCCAAGATCATGGCGAAAGTGGTCAAGAGTCTGCACCGGAATTTCGGGGTACGATGATAGAAAGATCAGCTCAGGAAGCGGTGGTCGGACCTCAAATTAAGAGAGCATGAGCAGTACAGAAAGATCCAAAGAGCGCTGCAAAAAAAGTAAGTAGTTGTCCTGTGTTCCTATTCTTTATGTTTATTACGTTTGTGCTGCTCCATGTGCTTTTCTTAACTGTTATCCAGTTTAAAGAGGCAACTTTCATGTTCATGGGCACATCATTCGTTTGTATAAAACATTGTTCGTTCGGCCTAGAAAACACCATTGTTTTGGCCATATGCATTTGCCCACATTTTTTATGGCCTACTTGTCTGCAAATAATTTGTCTGCAAATAAATAAGTTGGGTAGATGGGTTTGTAACTAGAATGAAATGCAAACTAGATTCTGTGTAAGGAGAGGACACTCAGCAGCAGTTTTCACATCTGGAAGCTAGAGCACTAGTGTGGGACACAAGAACACCCTTTTTATTAGGGGGTCCACACAGGTGCTCCAGTGTATACTATAGGGGTGTCTCCATCTGTGAAGCTTGTACAAAACAGGTAAAGTATTGAAGCTTGACAAAGGACACTAAAAATTCTACATCTTGGAACTCTGCCAAAATAGACAATTGTACCCCACTTCCAAGCAATGTTTCATATTCCTATTTCTGCCATCAAATATCTGTGTGCTCAATATACCTATTTTATTTTTACATAGGGGATAAAAGACTTGGAGGACACCCCTCATCCGAGGAGACCACAGACCCCCCCACCTCTGGAAGAAGGGGAAATCCACCCAAGCCAAGCAGAGCAGGAGGAGGAAGACGTGGTGGAAATTGACACCACAACAGGTGAGTGTCTGCGACCACAGGCACAGGTAAGAGATGGATGAATGCATATTTATAATACATGGTGTGTTTTTGTTTCTATCTTTTTAGGTGATCGTGATGTTGTGGATCCAGGGCATTTCAACTCGGAAAGTGCACAGATCCTGATCAGGGAGATCATGGGGTGTAATAGGGACTTGGAAAACGTCCTTAAAAACATCAATGATGTTCAACAACAAATAAAGAACATCATTGATGTTTTAGGGAGAATTTAAAAAATCCCTTTCTTTGTTTGTGCTTTTTGTGAGCTAAACATTTTTACCATTTTTTGACATATTTGCGAAAAGCCAAATTTTGAAGAGGCACACGGCGTGTCAACATGTGCTATCTGCCATCACAGGAGATCAATGGATGCGTTTTGGGGGTGCAACCCCTTCCTCAATAATAAAGTAGCAGTGAGGAAGGGGTTGCACCCCAAAAACACGCCCCTTGATCCCCCATGATGGCAGGTAGCACATGTTGACATTCGGCAATTGGTGTGCATCTTCAAAATTTGGCTTTTCTAGGGGTGACTTCACCCCATCTGAACGCAATATCAAACACAGTTTGTAAATACTCATGTCTGATATTGCCTTCAAGTTCTACCAAATGTGAACTTTGTATGTTCAAGATTTGTGTCTTTCTTGTTGGTTTTAAACATGCCTGTTTTATCTTAAATGGACATTTCTACTTTTTCTAATGTGACCCCAAAAATTGTTATACAACAAACATGTTGGTTTGTTTTAAAAACCTTTTCTAAATGCACATGTGATTGTGCTGGTATTAGAAAGATTGTTAATCAAGAATGTGTGGATTATTGTCTCAACGTTCCAACACTTTTGTTGTGCTCTAATTGGTGTTTTCAGTGACAATGGGGGTTATTTCCTAAGGGAAAATCCACTTTGCACTACAAGTGCAGTTTCAAGTGCACTTGTAGTGCAAAGTGTCTTTGCCTTTAGTAAATAACACCCAACAATGCTTTGTAATGTTACACAATCATGCCATTTTCAGGACTCACCATATTTCTGTCAGGGTCAGCTAAAAGAAATACAAGCAGTAAATGTCACCAAAGATTTTAGTAGTTCAATTTTTTTGTTTATTTGGAAAATGTTTCAGACATTGTCTAGCATATTGATAGCCCCCCTACCCGCAAAGTATTCAAGGTATCTTAGACGGACATCACGGGCACTCACGGGGGGCAAGTCAGGACGGCCACTTTCAAGCGCTGTCAGGGTTGGTTCATTTTGAATTCTAGCCTCAGGCCCAACTGAGCCAACATAGTTGGCAGAATGTTGCCGTAAAAAGTTGTGTAGAACACAGCACGCCAGGATGATATGATTCAGTTTGTACTCTGCCATGTGTATGGAAGAAATAGGCAGAACTGGCTGGCCATGATTCCAAACGTCTTCTCCACCACTCTTCTGGCTCTGGCCAGCCGGTAATTAAAAACCCTCTGGTCCGGGTTGAGGGTCCTCATCGGGAATGGCCACAAAAGATGCTCCCCCAGTGCAAACGCTTCATCTGCAACGAAGACGAATGGGAGTCCTTCCTCATTGTCTTCTGGAGGTGGCAAGTCCAAGCTGCCATTCTGGAGACGCCTGTAGAACTCCATCTGGGCGATGACTCCACCATCGGACATCCGGCCATTCTTCCCTACGTCCACATACAGGAACTCGTAAGTAGCCGACGCCACCGCCAACATCACAATACTATTGAACCCCTTATAGTTGAAATAGTATGACCCCGAGTCTGGTGATGGGATGATGTGGACGTGTTTCCCATCAATTGCCCCTCCGCAGTTAGGAAAGTCCCACCGCTGGGCAAAGTGGGAGGCCACAGTCTGCCATTCCTGTGGCGTGGAAGGAAACTGTGGAGTCAAACAACAACAAAAAATTAGTAATTTTGCACATAAACAGGGAAAGCAGATTAGACACAAACATTCTTGGCCAACATCAAGATAACATTTATTTGAGGAAGTTTTTAAAGACCAAAGCATAAGGTACACCTATCAGATTCCCCCTCCCCTCTGATGGGCCATTTCTAACATTTTAGGGGGGGGGCTCTTGGACAGGTAACCCTCTCCACTTCATTGAGAGATGAATGTCCAAATAATGGGTATTACTTTGGCCAGCCCATCCTTATTTACACTATTGGCAGCCCACTGGACAGGTAAGAAGTGTCATAATACAAAGATATAAATACACAAAAAAAGCCTCTTGTAATCTGCCTGAATTTAAAAAACAAATCACATTTAAAAACATTTTAGGGGTGTTTGGGGTAAAGCACTACTACGGAGCTGATAAAATACATTGTTAAGTGACTACATGAGGTGAATATAGGGCCAGGAGACCATGCTGGGGAGGTAAGTGAAGGCAAATATGTATGAAGAACAAAAAAATAATTAGATAAAAATCCAGCATGCATGAGGACAAAGGGGACATTCACAGCATATTACAATCATGGTAATTAGGGAATGAGGAAAGAAATACAATATATTAGCAAACATTAAATACAATAAAATGTGATATTAAAGGATAAAAATCTTACCTTAATATACTCCTTCTGCAGGACCTGGATGATGGCAGAACAGGTCTCTGGGATAATGATCCCCAGAGCCTGGGGGAGATATCTGTCGAGAACGTCAAGTCCTGCAGGCTTCTCCCCGTTGCCAAGTACCGCAGGGTGGTGACTAGCCTCTGCTCCGGAGTGATGGCTTGCCTCATGCAGGTATCCTGCCTGCTGATATAGGGGGTCAGCAAAGCCAACAAATGGTGAAAAACGGGGTCCGTCATCCGGAGAAAGTTCCTGAAATCATCAGGATTATTCTCACGGATCTCACGGAGCAAAGGCATATGACAGAACTGTTTACGCTAAAGCAACCAATTCTTGGTCCATGAACTCCTCCCCACCCTGTTCATGGACTGGACTTGTGTCAAGGTCAAGACCCCAACACCAAGCCCCCGCACAGCACGGACTCTACGAGGAGTACGTATACGCAACATGGCTAGAAAACGGTCTGCTGCTCAGAACGAGGTAACAGAATGCACTGAAGAACAGCAAGGCCTGTGAAGAGCGACCTGAAAAACAGTAACGAACGAACAAGAACACAATGACAAGAGTCAATGGTACTCGCTGCACGCACTGAAGAGCAGATACAAACCCACAAGCACAAACTGAACAGCAGAAAACGATCTGAAAACCACGAGTCTGAAAAAGCGCGAATCGTCTCTCACCAAACTTTTACTAACACGAGATTAGCAAAAGGAGCCCAAAGGGTGCCGCATTTGGTTCTGAACTGGCCTTTTCTAGTCTCGTCGTACGTGGTGTACGCCACCGTGTTCTTGGCAAACGGAAATCCTGACAACTTTGTGCGACCGTGTGTACGCAAAACAAGTTTGAGCCAACATCCGTCGGAAAAAATCCATGGATTTTGTTGTCGGAATGTCCGATCAATGTCCGATCGTGTGTACGGGGCATAAGTCACAATTGGATTATTTTCACAGGGATACAACTCTATAACAACACAATTAGTTTCCCTTATATCCATTTCATCGCTTTAGTAAATTTTTTTGGATTTTGCACAAGACTGTTATATACTGCTGATTAGAAAATGTATTTAGCAGTTTATATTTAATAAAATAAATGCGTTTACATGTTCTGTGTACTATGGGAGACCAGATATAGCGAATGCTGGGTCCTGGGTTTAGTAACACTTTAACTATATTACGCTATGAAGCTTCTCCCCGTTTGTACCTTGCATATGCCTTTTGTAGAGAGCAGCTTTTTGAATCCAAAGGTTGGGTTCTTCCACCCATTGTTAACAGTGCAGTATCGGAAGTTCTTTTCCAATGAGAAAGTTCACTTTTGGAGATGGAGTTTGTGCACTTGTGATCTCTGTAATTTGAGATCAATTACATCTGGTAAGAGGCCCCTCTTTCTTTCTTTAGCACTTTTGAGCGCTGAGTACTTTGTCACCATCAACTATGTATGGACTTTTTTATTTTAATAGATGTTTTTTAATGGACTTTAAAACTCGATCTGAGAAATATTGCACATTATATTTTATCATATATGTTTTTTATTTGTTTATTTTGCACTTGCACTTTTTACATATGATTTAAAAGCATTTGCATTAATTGTTGCTTCACGTATGTAATAATTTATATTTGGGTGTTTGCATTGATTTACATATGATTTAAGTGTTGGCACATATATATTTGTTTTTACACTTGTAATAATAAATGAAACAGTCATTTGTTATTTTTGAGATTTAAAGGGACAACACACCATTGTTTTCTTTTTGTAAGATTCAGCAATTAAACCATAGTTCTCTTCATGCACCAAAGCTTCCAACTCTTTTATTTTGCTTGGCAGACTTCTGGCTCTGGCGAACACTTTAATTCATTGTCATATAATAATAATAATAATAATTGTCAGTTTTCATTTGTGTTTTGCATTTTTTTTTTTTTTAGTAAAACAAACAGTACTATAATTTTCAATGGCTGTTTTTAACATGGGAAAATCCTTATCACCTGACATAGCCCTCCCCCCATCTTCCATCATTCTACCCATCCAGTGTCTGGGTCAGACAGGGGTCCTGTCTGACTTATCTGCCCCATTATATTCTAATTCTGCCTCCCCCTCAATCATAGTTTAAATACTGCTCCAGCCTTCCAATAAATGTCTTCCCTAGCACAGCCGACCCCCAACCACCTTCCATTTAAGTTCAAACCATCTTTAGCATATAGGTTGCACCCTAATGAAAAAGTCAGCCCAGTGCTCTAGTGCTTTCCTCTTAAACCAGGTCTTTAACCATGCATTCAGTTCTCTAAGCTCCCCCTGCCTTTCTTGTTCCTGTGATGCACATGGCACAGGCAATATTCTACTTTGGAGTCTTTGGAGAGCTTTGGAGTCCTTCCCTTTATCTTGCAGTATAGTTCTTTAAATTGATTCTTAAGGATCCTCTATCTTCCCTGTATTCTGTCACTGGTCCAAACATGAACCGAGACTGTTGGATCATGCCCAGTCCCTTCCAGTTATTTGTCTACCTGGGTCAACCACATGCCGAATTCAGCACCAGGGAGACAGCAAGCCATTCCGTTGAGGCAATCCATATAAACAACAAAGAGAAAAAACACTAAGTCATGCATCAAGTCTGCCCCAATTTTTCTTAAGTATATATGAGGTTTTTTCTTTTGTCTAGAGCAGTGTTTCTCAACTCCAGTCCTCAAGACGCCCCAACAGGTCATGTTTTCAGGATTTCCCTCAGATGAAACGGCTGTGGTAATTACTAAGGCAGTGAAACTGATCAAATCACCTGTGCAAAATAATGGCAAGTCTGAAAACATGACCTATTGGGGCGCCTTGAGGACTGGAGTTGAGAAACACTGGTCTAGAGTATAGATCTGAAGTCTCTTATTTCAAGCAGACCTTTCACCATTTTTGTTGCCCATCTTTGGACTCGTTTAGTCCTATCAATATCTTTTTGTAAGTGGGGTCTCCAGAATTGGACACACTATTTGCTCATTTTGCAATCATCGAAAAAAAGTACCCCCAAATCTTTATCCTTTGTACTACTGGCTATTACATAACTTGTATTGTATCAAGGGAATCTTTAACCTAGGTGTATTTTTTTACATTTAACAACAATCCCGGGGACCAATTATTCTATCAGTCACTGCCACGACCACTTGCCACGCCCACATCTTCACCGAACTTGGCAGATTTGTTTGGGTGTTCAAACACAGGATTAGCCTTCCTTTTATGTGAGCCCCTATACAATAATGAGCTTTTGCTCATTATTGTATACATGTGGCAACACTGTGCAGTGAGCAAAACCTTCAACACTCATTATCCGGGCTACAACATTAATATTGCTTACAGGAAGTTTAAAATAATATGAAAAAGGAGGGGAAAAGGGGAAAAGGTGGGACTTTAAATGAAGGAAACAGGAAACCATACGTCTCCATCCATATTGAAATGTAATTTTTTTTTTAAAGTTTAAAATAATATCTAAAATTTGAAGACTCCTTTTGAGAGCCTATGAGTTTTTAAAAAAATCGAATATACTATAGGTGGTCATAAATTCTATTGCGGTTTTGTTTTGCCAACATAGTATGTCTCACCTATATGGACAAGGAAGGGTTTTTTGGCGGGATTTTTGGGGGTGCCATAAAAAGAGGGTGAGTAATTTCAATACTTCACAACAAAAATAGAAAAAATATAACAAGGTATTTTATTACATACAGGACATAGTTAAGAAAAACGTTTAAGATATAAGTTATGTGCACATGTACAAGGATACATCTAAAGTTCTAAACAGTTGATAAAATTTGATCACTCAGCAATAGGGATGAGCCGAACACCCCCCTGTTCGGTTCGCACCAGAACATGCGAACAGGAAAAAAGTTCGCTCGAACACGCGAACACCGTTAAAGTCTATGGGACACGAACATGAATAATCAAAAGTGCTAATTTTAAAGGCTTATATGCAAGTTATTGTCATAAAAAGTGTTTGGAGACCTGGGTCCTGCCCCAGGGGACATGGATCAATGCAAAAAAAAAGTTTTAAAAACGGCCGTTTTTTCAGGAGCAGTGATTTTAATAATGCTTAAAGTCAAACAATAAAAGTGTAATATCCCTTTAAATTTCGTACCTGGGGGGTGGCTATAGTATGCCTGTAAAGGGGCGCATGTTTCCTGTGTTTAGAACAGTCTGACAGCAAAATGACATTTCGAAGGAAAAAAAGCCATTTAAAACTACCCGCGGCTATTGCATTGCGGACAATACACATAGAAGTTCATTGAAAAAAACGGCATGGGAATTCCCCACAGGGAAACCCCGAACCAAAATTAAAAAGAAAAAATGACGTGGGAGTCCCCCTAAATTCCATACCAGGCCCTTTAGGTCTGGTATGGATATTAAGGGGAACCCCGGCCAAAATTTTTTAAAAAAAATGACGTGGGGTTCCCCCTAAATTCCATACCAGACCCTTCAGGTCTGGTATGGATTTTAAGGGGAACCCCACGCAAAAAAAAAAACGGCGTGGGGTCCCCCCAAAAATCCATACCAGACCCTTATCCGAGCACGCAACCTGGCAGGCCGCAGGAAAAGAGGGGGGACGAGAGTGCGGCCCCCCCCTCCTGAACCGTACCAGGCCACATGCCCTCAACATTGGGAGGGTGCTTTGGGGTAGCCCCCCAAAACACCTTGTCCCCATGTTGATGAGGACAAGGGCCTCATCCCCACAACCCTGGCCGGTGGTTGTGGGGGTCTGCGGGCGGGGGGCTTATCAGAATCTGGAAGCCCTCTTTAACAAGGGGACCCCCAGATCCAGGCCCCCCCTGTGTGAAATGGTAAGGGGGTACTTACCCCTACCATTTCACTAAAAAACTGTCAAAAATGTTAAAAATGACAAGAGACAGTTTTTGACAATTCCTTTATTTAAATGCTTCTTCCTTCTTCCTTCATCTTCTTGTGGTTCTTCTGGCTCTTCTGGTTCTTCCTCCGGCGTTCTCGTCCAGCATCTCCTCCGCGGCATCTTCTATCTTCTTCTCCTCGGGCCGCTCCGCACCCATGGCATGAGGGGAGGCTCCGGCTCTTCTCTTCCTCTTCTTCTTCATCCTCTTCTCTTCTTCCTTCTTCTCTTCTTCTCTTCTTCATTTTCTTCTCCGGGCCGCTCCGCAGCCATGCTGGCATGGAGGGAGGCTCCCGCTGTGTGACGGCGTCTCTTCGTCTGACGGCTCTTAAATAACGGGGGCGGGGCCACCTGGTGACCCCGCCCCCCTCTGACGCACGGTGACTTGACGGGACTTCCCTGTGACGTCACGGGGAATGCCACAGGAAAGTCCCGTCATGTCCCGTGTGTCAGAGGGGGCGGGGTCACTGGGTGGCCCCGCCCCCCATTATTTAAGAGCAGTCAGACGAAGAGACGCCATCACACAGCGGGAGCCTCCCTTCATGCCAGCATGGATGCGGCGCGGCCTGGAGAAGAAAATGAAGAAGAGAAGAAGGAAGAAGAGAAGAGGATGAAGAAGAAGATGAAGAGAAGAGCGGGAGCCTCCCCTCATGCCATGGGTGCGGAGCGGCTCGAGGAGAAGATAGAAGACGCCGCGGAGGAGATGCTGGACGAGAACGCCGGAGGAAGAACCAGAAGAGCCAGAAGAAGATGAAGGAAGAAAGAAGAAGCATTTAAATAAAGGAATTGTCAAAAACTGTCTCTTGTCATTTTTAACATTTTTGACAGTTTTTTAGTGAAATGGTAGGGGTAAGTACCCCCTTACCATTTCACACAGGGGGGGCGGGATCTGGGGGTCCCCTTGTTAAAGGGGGCTTCCAGATTCCGATAAGCCCCCCCGCCCGCAGACCCCCACAACCACCGGCCAGGGTTGTGGGGATGAGGCCCTTGTCCTCATCAACATGGGGACAAGGTGTTTTGGGGGGCTACCCCAAAGCACCCTCCCAATGTTGAGGGCATGTGGCCTGGTACGGTTCAGGGGGGGCCGCACTCTCATCCCCCCTCTTTTCCTGCAGCCTGCCAGGTTGCGTGCTCGGATAAGGGTCTAGTATGGATTTTTGGGGGGACCCCACGCCGTTTTTTGTTTTTTTTTTGGCGCGGGGTTCCCCTTAAAATCCATACCAGACCTGAAGGGTCTGATATGGGATTTAGGGGGAACCCCACGTCATTTTTTTTTTTTTTTTTTGGCCGGGGTTCCCCTTAATATCCATACCAGACCTGAAGGGCCTTGTATGGAATTTAGGGGGTCTCCCACGTCATTTTTTTTTTTTTTTAATTTTGGTTAGGGGTTGCCCTGTGGGGAATTCCCATGCCGTTTTTATCAATGAACTTGTATGTGTATTGTCGGCAATGCAATAGCCGCGGGTAGTTTTAAATGGCTTTTTTTCCTTCGAAATGTCATTTTGCTGTCAGACTGTTCTAAACACAGGAAACATGCGCCCCTTTACAGGCATACTATAGATACCCCCCAGGTACAAAATTTAAAGGGATATTACACTTTTATTGTTTGACTTTAAGCATTATTAAAATCACTGCTCCTGAAAAAACGGCCGTTTTTAAAACTTTTTTTTGCATTGATCCATGTCCCCTGGGGCAGGACCCAGGTCCCCAAACACTTTTTATGACAATAACTTGCATATAAGCTTTTAAAATTAGCACTTTTGATTTCTCCCATAGACTTTTAAAGGGTGTTCTGCGGCATTCGAATTTGCCGCGAACACCCCAAATTGTTCGCTGTTCGGTGAACTTGCGAACAGCCAATGTTCGAGTCGAACATGAGTTCGACTCGAACTCGAAGCTCATCCCTACTCAGCAATAGCATTGGAGTGATTGTCCCGCTTTGGGCTCATCAGGGGATGTTTTAGATACAGTTAGATGTAGCAATGCATAGAACAGAACAAGACAGAATTAAAAACATTACATTCATTTGAGATACAGAACAAAAGGGTTATAAGAAACAAGAGTGGTAGTAGTACTGTGGAATAGGCTGTTGATTACCATGTCCATCGTCAATCGCTCATCCATATAATGATCTCTATCCTGCAGGTCAGTGTCAAATCAAAAGGAACCGTCACTGGGTAGTGCATATAGGGAAGTGCCAAATAGGGCCTAAAAAAGTTGTTTGGCTAGAATCTAGCCGACAAGATAAAGCAAAAATTAGTGAATATGAATGATCCTATGTGAAAAGTGGCACAATTGTAAAGACAAAAATTAGAGTGAGGGGGAGTGGGGAAGGGGGGTGGGAAGAGGTGGAGGAAAAGTAGGGAGAGGAAAAGGAAAAAGGGGGAGTAGGTGAGGGGAAAAGGAAAGGGGGGGGAGGGAGGAAAAGGGAGGGGGTGAAAAGGTGAAGGTGCTGGGTGGGTAATGGGGAATGAGATGGTTGACATCTGAAAAACAGAAGGGAACCATGGACAGGAGTGGTTGATGCAAGTGAAGAGTGATAATATGCCAAAGAGAAGCGTAAATTACTTACACCGATAAAGGGAATAATTAGGAAGGAGCCAAGGATGCTTAGACTATGCACTGTGGAAAGGAATATACGGAGGATGACTTGGGAGATGAAAATGAAAATAAAAAGTGAAATGGGGTTTTTTTTGAATATAGACCTTGTAAAACTAAATTTAAAGACAAACATAAGGAGAATAATTCATTCATATTGATGTTTAGACTATTGGGAAACAGGTCATCTTACATATAAAAGGTGACCATAAATCTGCTACAGATCACCTGCCCCCTCAAATAATGGGGAGGTAAAGTTATCAAAACAGGCGGCAGCAGAGAATACAATTTGAAAAGAATGAACTGAGTTTTGGGACATAGTAAAGGACAGGTGGGAAACTGCAGTAACACACCATACAGTCAGACAGGGGAAAGGAATTTTCATATAGGGTTTTACCTTGAAACAGCAGTTTTGGCAGCAACGGTTAACCTTGGTGGGTCTATCAATGTGATGTAGGATGAAAACGCTATATAGGGGGTAATGCCATATGATTGGCGTCTGGCGCCATGCATGGGCCGCTGCTATTGTACCACACGGTGCATGCGCAGAACGTGACGGAAATAACACAGGGCTCTACAGACTACAATTCCCTACAATTGACCGGGGAGGGAGAGGACGCGATGAAAGCTGACATGCCCCAATCAGTGGGCGGGCGTCTCTCTTCCCCCCACACGCAGGGCAGGGGGCAGCAGAGGGAAAAATTGAGAAAGATTAGAGAGAAAGTTATAGAAAAAATTGTAAGTTTGTAAAGCACCCAATTCAAGATTAGACGGAAGATGGTAGTTTTTTGAATCAACAAATGTGCAAACTTGGTGTATGTGAAAAAGGCAGTATTAGATCATAGACAGATGGATAATGGGAGACCAAAAGGAGGTCACTTGATTGCCTATTGGGAGGGGCGATACGATTGAGCATGGTAGGAGACGAACTCCACAGTACATACATCAGAAAAATATAATAAAGTAGTAATAATAACTAAGAAAAATATAAAAAGAAATAGTATGTCTCACCTAAAAACTAATAAAAAGACAACTCTTGCATTTTTGTAGTTGACAAAACTTGATAGATCTGTCTGTAGGCAACTCAGCATCATCAGGTTATGGGATTTGAAATCAGTTCCAATGCAGAGCTTACCATGAAATGTACAGTAAGGAAGGTCAGAAACATATGGGCTGTCAGGAAACTCACACTTGTCTTGTTTATCACTGAGTTGCATAGGGCCTCGACTTCCAAGACAAGTGTATGTTTTCTGATGGTTCTGTAGGCTGGGAAGGGTGAACGAGAGCAATGGTAGAGATTTCTAACCTTCCTTACTGTACACGTCATGGTAGACTGCACCAAATACCTAAAGGCCACAGGATCATTGGGTACAGGGTGTGTAGCTCAGATAAGGAACTTTTCACCACCACCAAGCTGGCTGACCTTCCTTCTCCTGGTCACCACAAGTTATTCAACAAAGCCATCTGCCAAGCTTGCTCTCCGCAAGTATTGGCTGTGCTTTATCTACTCGAAGAGAGCAGATGACTAGTCCAGCATATTGAAAGGCAACTCTGTTATTATTTTCATTTGCCTGCAGCCATACAACAAATTAAGCCCACTTTATATGCAAAATCAAATAGTCTTCACCACACACACCAATGAGACAGTTCTTCAATTTATGTTTTTTACTGAACAATTGAATAGTTTACAGAGTAAATAAACAGTTTCTAAAACATAGCAGAAATTTTTACAATGGTGTGTCCAAGCACAAAAATTCCAACATCATCCAATAATAGCATGTTCAACTGGGACAGAGAAACAGGGCACTTCAGTTTAATAAAGCCCTAAACCGTATAAACACAAAATGAAAATTCCCTGCTCTATAGAAGTTGCCACATGCAATGGAAATAGCAATACACAGTTTGCACAAGAAAACCCTGCAGAAGACATACCGAGTAACCTCTTCCTAGCAAACTATACATGGATTTTGCAGCTGCTGGCTCCCCACCCATCAGTCCGCCCGCTGCCTTTCAGAACTGTAGCACAGAGCTAAGGGAAGTACCCTGAAACTCCTCCTCTGTTCCGTGCTACTGGGCTAACAGACATGTGGGGACAGAGCCTGGCAACAGCATTATTTATGTATAAATTTAAATAAATTGCAGATGGCAGTGGTACCCTCAGGGACATAGCCGTGGATGTTTGCTTGTTGGACACAGACCCCCCCCCCCCAAATGGAGTTTGCCCGGGGAAGAATGGCAACTTTAGTCTGATAAAGTGTAGCTCTGCAATCTAGCAAGAAAGTGATGCCAAATAAGAAAGCTAATTATTCTTTTTTTTACTACAATGCGCTTCTGAAGGAAAGTAACGTGGCTAAAAAGGAGAAAGGGGTTTGTTCACCTCAGGAGAAGGTGATTCAGTTGCTATTATTTACCTAAAGCTGAAAAATCTATTTTGAAAGGACTATAAAGTTTTCCTTATCATAAGTTTTGAATTGTTTGTAGGTATGTATCAAACCAGGGCATTTTGCTATTAAAAATTTTACTGATTTATTGCTGTTCATTGTTTTTTCAGTTCTTCACTTTTATCCTTCATACACTGGTCAGAGGCTTTATTCACTCGGCATGTGGGGGATTGTATGCTGCAGTGTAAGTATATAGTGCTGTGAAATGTTTACTGTACAATACAAAATTTTAGTTGTAAATTTCTCCTGTATTTTTTTCCCCCCAATAATACTATCAAAGTGCTTTTGCCCTGTAAATATTACATTTCTGCTATATATCCCATAACATGTGATAAATTTAAAAACACTATCATAGTAGTAAACCCCAATGTAGCCTAGAAACACATGAATAATTGTTATAGTAATGTCATAGGAGGAGCTTAAAAAAATATTCACATATTATTATAGGGGAATCAAAAGGTTGAGAAGGATCTGGGTGTTCTGGTAGATCATTGACTTAATAGCATGCAATGCCGAGCTGCAGTTTCTAAAGCTAGCAAAATACAGTACTTTCCTGTATTAAGAGGTAGAGACTGCAAAGAGAAAGATACAATGTTGTCCCTGTACAAAGCATTAGTGTGACCTCATCTGGTATATGCAGTCCAGTTTCTGACACCAGTTCACAAAAAGGATATTGGGGAACTAAAGAAAGGGCAGAAAAGGACAACCAAACTGATAAGAGGCACGAAGGAGCTGAACTATGAGAAAATGGTGTGTCCAAGCACAAAAATTCCAACATCATCCAACAATAGCGCTTTCAACTGGGACAGAGAAACAGGGGCACTTCAGTTTAATAAAGCCCTAAACCGAATAACACATAATGAAAATTCCCTGCTCCATAGAAGTTGCCATATGCAATGGAAATAGCAATACACAGTTTGCACAAGAAATACCCTGCAAAAGACATACCGAGTAACCTCTTCCTAGGAAAGAGACAGCAAGCTTTACATGAATTCTGCAGATTGCTGGCTCCCCACCCATCAATCCTCACCTGGTTGCCGCCACACACGCTTGACACCATCTGAACCAAATATGGTTAACTTGGCCTCATTAGACCACAGGACATGGTTAAGGTAATCCATGTCCTTAGTCTGCTTGTCTTCAGCAAACTGTTTGCAGGCTTTCTTGTGCATCCTCTTTAGAAGAGGCTTCTTTCTGGGATGACAGCCATGCAGACCAATTTGATGCAGTGTGCGGCGTATGGTCTGAGCACTGACAGGCTGACCCTCCACCCCTTCAACCTCTGCAGCAATGCTGGCAGCACTCATACGTCTATTTCCCAAAGACAACCTCTGGATATGATGCTGAGCATTTGCACTCAACTTCTTTGGTTGATCATGGAGATGCCTGTTCTGAGTGAAACTTTTCCTGTTAAACCACTGTATGGTCTTGGCCATCATCCTGCAGTTCAGTTTCAGGGTCTTGGCAATCTTCTTATAGTCTAGGCCAACTCTATGCAGAGCAATAATTCTTTTTTTCAGATCTTCAGAGAGTTCTTTGCCATGAGGTGCCATGTTGAACTTCCAGTGATCAGTATGAGAGAGTGAGAGCGATAACACCAAATTTAACACACCTGCTCCCAATTCACACCTGAGACCTTGTAAAATTAATGAGTCACATGGCACCGGGGAGGGAAAATGGATAATTGGGCCCAATTTGGACATTTTCACTTAGGGGTGTACTCACTTTTGTTGTCAGCAGTTTAGACATTAATGGCTGTGCGTTGAGTTATTTTGAGGGTACAGCAAATTTACACTGTTATACAAGCTGTACATTCACTACTTTACATTGTAGCAAAGTGTAATTTCTTCAGTGTTGTCACATGAAAAGATATAATGAAATATTTACAAAAATGTGAGGGGGGTACTCACTTTTGTGAGATACTGTAATTATGACTAATAGGGATGGAGTACGTAGGTCTCGATTCAAGGCAGGTTTGCAGAACATAACTAAATTTCAGGTGCTGAATCAGAACCACATTGATGTCAATGGGAGCAGAATGTTAACTGCTTCCAGACCGCCCATTTACAACAGCAGAGCGTCCCGGTTGCACGAAACAACGTACCTGTACGTTGTTGTCTCTTATAGGTGCCAGGAAATCACTGACATTAATATACATATCATGATGATGAGGATCATTCCAGAAATTGCAGATGGAGTAAGTCTGTCCATACTGTGTGTAGCAGAATCTGTACAAGTTGGATTTCACATAGGTCGGGAACAGATACCGAAGATAATCCGTGTCTCCATACTGTCCCATCTGAGGAGAAGACAAGGAAATGAACGTGTCCACGTTGTGATCTGGAATCGTCTCCAAGAGACCCCGACAGATTAATCCTCCTTGAGAATAGCAGAGCAGATGCACTCCTTCACTGCCAGCATTCTGCATGATAGGATAGATGGCCTCCCGGAAGCCCATCACCTGCTTCCAGAGGGGCTGTAAACTGGCTTTGTGGTCAAACAGGTCTATAACTGAAATATTAGTACCTGGATGAGACTCGTTGATGAACTCCACCAGTTGTTTGAAGCTCGCAGAACTGTCAAAAAGTCCATGGACCATGATAACCGGTTTATACCCTAATGTAGGATCTACCAGCCACAGCAGAAGCGGCACAAGGAAGAGGAGCGTCGGCAGTGCCGAGGGGCACCCAACGGCCATGTTTGATGTCACTCTGTGCGCTCTCATTCTTCTCCCGGGACACCAGAGCTCTCCTATTATATTCTTTCCAGTCGTCTCATCCTCCGACTTCGCTCTTCAATACCAGCAATTCATGGCTGCCCCCAGTCACATGCAACCCACTTCTAGGATCTCTTATCTAACTGCAACACGGGCTGACTGTCTCTGCCACTCAACGACTCTCTGTGTGGTCACTCTACACAGAAGTTCAGTTCAGATCTTGGTTTAGATGGTGGCACCATCTGACGTTTAGGAGGTGATATAATATCAGGGAATTGCCTGGACTCTCTCCCTATTTTACTTTTTATTTTGTTCTTAAATGAATGGTGTCTCTGTGCTTTTTCTTACTGACTGATGTCTCTGATCTCTTTCTCTGATGTCTCTGCGCTCTGTCTCTCTGCGCTCTCTCTATCTGATGTCTCTGCGCTCTCTCTATCTGATGTCTCTGCGCTCTCTCTATCTGATGCCTCTGCGCTCTCTCTATCTGATGTCTCTGCGCTCTCTCTATCTGATGTCTCTGTGCTCTCTCTATCTGATGTCTCTGCGCTCTGTCTCTCTGCGCTCTCTCTATCTGATGTCTCTGCACTCTCTCTATCTGATGTCTCTGCGCTCTCTGTCCAACTTCTCTGCACTCTCTCCGATATCTCCGTGCTCTCTCTCTCTCTGGCTGACTTCTCTGCGCTCTTGCTGAAGTCTCTGTGCTCTCTCTCTCTCTTCCTGGGTCAGGAGCATGCGTGCGTGCTGCTGGCGACCAGCTCCTGCTGTGATTGGACACAGCGGGAGCCAATCAGCTGATCATTGACAGGAGAGGCAGAGAGGCGGTCTGCCTATGTAAACAAGGCAGACTGCCGTTCTGTCAGAGCGGAAAATAGAGATCTTGTGTTTCTGCTAAGCAGAGACACAGATCTGTTTTCCTCCAGTCACAACATTCCCCTCACAGTTAGAAAGCACTCCCTAGGAGCCCACTTAACCCTTTGATCGCCCTTGATGTTAACCCCTTCCCTGCCAGTGTCAGTACAGCGAGAGTGCATTTTTTCAGCACTGATCACTGTATTAGTGTCACTGGTCCCCAAAAAGTGTCACTCAGTGTCCGATTTGTCCGCTGCAATGTCGCAGTCCCTTTAAAAAACACTGATCGCCGCCATTACTAATAAAAAAATATAAAAATAAAACTGCCATAAAAATATCCCATAGTTTGTAGACGCAATAACTTTTGCGCAAACCAATCAATATACGCTTATTAGTATTTTTTTACCAAAAATATGTAGCAGAATACTTATTGGCCTAAAAATTGATGGAGAAATTTGAATTTGTACATTTTTTTTTATTGGGTATAATTTATAGCAGAAAGTATAGCAAAAAATATAGTTTTTTTTCAAAATTGTTGGTCTTTTTTTATTTATACCACCAAAAGAAAGCTCTATTTCTGGGGAAAAAAAGGACATACATTTTGTTTTGGTACCGCGCAATTGTCAGTTAAAGCAATGCAGTGCCGTATCGCAAAAAATGGCCTGGTCATGAAGTGGGTGAAACCTTCCGGGGCTGAAGTGCCACAGCAGATGTGTCTGAGAGAAGAGCCAGTAATCCTGATCTTAATCCATCGCCATCCTTGCTGAAAAAAACCTGGTGAGCCTCCAAACCTCCTCTGGCAGTTCCTCCACATCCCCTGCTCCAGCCGCAGCCAAATATGTTTTGGGAACGGACGCTCGATTTGCCAGTATTAATCCAGCCGCAGCGGGCTCCTTACACCCGTGGCCCGACCATCCTGATCCTAATCCATTGCAATCCTTGCTGAAAAAAGCCTGGTGAACCTCCAAACCTCCTCTGGCAGTTCCTCTACATCCCATGCTCCAGCCCCAGCCAAATATTTTTTGGGAACAGACGATCGATTTGGCAGTGTTAATCCAACCGTGGCCTGACCATAGCCTGATCATAATACATCGCCAGCCTTGCTTGGTGAGCCTCCAAATCTCATTTGGCAAATCATCCACATCTCTTACTCCACTGCAATAGTATAGGTATCTGCCTAGCTGAACTAGCCTGTCTGAACTGACCACAGGCTCCTGGGGCCTTGCGACTGCGGCTATCTTACTGGCCTACCTGCCGGTCTGCTCTGGCCTCATCCACCATGGATTCTGCCACACGGGCCTGCAATCCTCGCCCATCTCCTCATTCCACTATAAGAGTATAAGGGGCCGCTTGACTGAAACTGCCTGTCAGCACCGAACACAGTCTCCTGAGGCCCTGTGACAGCTGGCAACTTGGCTGTTCCTGCACATCCTGGGGGTAGTCTACCAGGGTACAGTCTACTCTCCTGCATTGCGGTCTCCTCCCAGTGCATAACCCCTGCAGATGTCTTCAAAAAAAAAAAAGACTATCAAATCTAACAAATCTGTCACATCACTTCAGCTGCCACCGACCTCTTCTACGCGGCCTGACGCCGTCTTAGTTGGGAGGCTCCAGGCCTTGCTGGCTGAGATGGAAATGGATCCCAGGGAGGTTTTGGGGGCAGCGCCTCAAGACAGCACAACCATGATTCTCGATGCGATTGAACAGAGCAGGAGCTCGCTGCTGGTGCGCATAGATCACCTTGCAGAAGAATGCAATCTTATACGGAACGACTTGGACAAAATAAGGGGAGGCTGACCAAAACAGAGATCAGAGTATCCGCCACAGAAGGTCTTACCGCCACTGATGTCACCTCCATAGCAGAGTTGCAGCGCACAGTACAGACCCTTGTTGCAAAATCGTATGATGCTGAAAATCGTCTGAGGCGCAATAATGTTAGAGTCCCTGGGGGGGATGAGGGGGATCGCCCGGTGGAGTTTTTGGAGGAGTTCTTTAAAAGCCTGCTAGATATTGCGGATGCACCCCCCCCCCCCCACTTATGTGGTTGAGAGAGCTCACGGGCCGGGCCATCCCTGGGACCAATCCCAGACCTTGCTTGGCCTGCTTTCTCAACTACAGAGACAGGGACAGGATCCTTTCTGAAGCCTGCAAACACCCCACACTCAAATACAGCAACACCACTTTTCTTCTTGTCCCTGATTTCTCGGCTGATTTGCAGAGGAAGAGGAAAACCTTCAATGTTGTCTGTAAAAGGCTCAGGGATAAAAATATTAAATACAGCATGCATTATCCCAGCCGTCTCTGTGTCCAACATGAAGGAACGGTTTGTTTCTTTGATACCCCTGCGGATGCTGATGACTGGCTGACCGCCTTGTGCTTTAATCTTATCTCTTGGAATCAACAGGTGCGTAGATCCTCCATATCTTGAATTTGTCTTATCCTATTTTTTTGTGCAAATTTGAGCTTGCTTCACACTTACCCCCTCAAGGTTTATCTTCTCAGAGAACTGAAGTTGTTGAACTGCTACTCTCCATATACCTGGAATAACTTCAAAAAGAAGATCTAGAGTTCAGGGTATTAAACTGACTGGAACTGTTGTTGGGGTTTCCAGTTAGTAGGGAATTCAACCCACTGCTGGTTCTAGGGTTAGTCAATGTAGTTCTACCTGTGGCCAGTAGCAAGGTTATAGTTTATTTTGGTTTTATTGTTGTTTTTTTTATTTCTATGTAATGTACGCTCTAAACTGTACTCACCGGCCAAACGATATGTCATCTCTAGAGTGGCTCTGTTCTACAACTGCTCTCAGTATCCAAATAGGCGGAAGCCTCCCTTATGTGTATTATCAATCTACTGGTATGGAACTGAAACTTGTATCTTGGAATGTCCGGAGCTTAAACGACAAAATTAAGAGAGCTTTGATGTTTAAGTACCTAAGCCACCATAGGCCCCATAATTTGTTCCTACAGGAGATGCAACTCCTTGGCAACAAGATCCTTGCTCTTCGTAGGCCCTGGATTCAACAGTCATTCCATGCAAAGTATTCTAGCTATGCATGAGGAGCTATACTACTAAATAAATCCCCTCCATACAAGGTTCTACACCTGGTGATTAACCCAGAAGGTTGTATTATACTTTTTATGGAACTGAAACTTATATCTTGGAATGTCCGGAGCTTAAACGACAAAATTAAGAGAGCTTTGATGTTTAAGTACCTGAGAAACCATAGGCCCCATATTTTGTTCCTACAGGAGACGCAACTCCTTGGCAACAAGATCCTTGCTCTTCGTAGGCCCTGGATTCAACAGTCATTCCATGCAACCTATTCTAGCCATGCATGAGTAGCTATACTACTAAATAAATCCCCTCCATACAAGGTTCTACACCTGGTGATTGACCCAGAAGGTCGTATTATACTGTTATACTGTGGTCTTGTACACTGTATATGAAAAGTTAGCCGCACTACAATTCTCCAGGCTTTATATAGCTGGGGATTTTAACTCCACCCTCGATCCATCTCTGGACTTATCTAATCTTAATAGAGTATATATCCTTAATTAACTTCAATGGGCACAAGCCTTTAGATATACTGAAATTTGGAGATGGAAGCACCAGACCACAAGAGCCTACTCCTTCCACTCTACCACTCATAAGTTGGGAACTAGAATTGATCCGGTCTTTGGCAACGCCTGTGCCCTAGCAGCGGCGCGGGAGGTCTTGTATTTGCCTGCAGGCCTCTTAGATCACGCCCCTCTGGAGGTCACCTTGGCGTTGATGGAGAACAGGGGTCAGAGGTGCTGGCGTTTGGCCACTAAGTGGTTACAAGACCCTAGGGTTGAGGAGATGGTCTCTCCCAAATTGAAACAATACTGGGAATTAAATGAAGGCTCCACCTCACCTCTGTGGTATGGGAAGCCTTTAAGCTCACCGCCAGGGGGGAGTACAGCTCCGCTATTAAAGCGGTCCGCTCTGAGATGTCCTCTAAAGTCCAACAACTTGAAGCTGGTAAATCCAAGGCAGTAGAAACTTTTTCTGACTCTCCGACTCCGGATCATTTCAGTTAGCTGGCTGATGCGAGAAGAACTTACATCTTCCCTCGGCTACTCATTTGGAACTTGGTTCCTTGACTGGAAGGATCTTTGAGTTTGGACAAAAATAGTTGTTTTTATTGTGCTTTTATTGTGCTTTTGTTTCTGCTTTTTTTTTTTGCTATGCAATTGAGCCTGGGTATGCCCAATAGGCTCTGTTATGTACTGTAAACTTCAAAACCTACAATAAAAATACTGTATTTATTGGCATATAACATGCACCCCCCCCCCCTTAAAATAGGGGGAAAATCATGTGTGGGTGTTATATGCCTATATAGGCTGCCACAGAGGGGACGAGTGCTGCCGAAATAGACAGAGCTAGATCTCCTGTGTACTGGGCTCGGCTCGCAGTAACGTCCAGTCCCGCCCCCTGGACGGCTCCTAGCATTGACGTCCCGGCATTGGACCGGCATTATGTCTATCATAGGATCAGGGCCAAGGGGCGGGACTGGGCGTGATGCCAAGCTGAGTACACAGGAGATCCGGCTCTGTCTATTTCGGCAATGGCAAGGCTACAGATGGACACTGATCATGCTGCAGTGAGGAGCAAGGCTGCAGATGTGCAATGATGGGCAAGGCTGCAGATGGGCACCGATCAGGCTGCAGTGAGGAGCAAGGCTGCAGATGGGCACTGATTAGGGCTGCAGTGAGGAGCAAGGCTGCAGATGGGCACTGATCAGGGTGCAGTGAGGAGCAAGGCTGCAGATTGGCACTGATCAGGGTGCAGTGAGGAGCAAGGCTGCAGATGGGCACTGATTAGGCTGCAATGAGGAGCAAGGCTGCAGATTGGCACTGATCAGGGTGCAGTGAGGAGCAAGGCTGCAGATGGGCACTGATTAGGCTGCAATGATGGGCAATGGCAAGGCTGCAGCTGGGCACTGATCAGGCTACAATGGTGAGGCTGCAGATGGGCACTGATCAGGAGTCATTAATGGGCAATGGTGAGGCTACAGATAGGCACTGATCAGGCTGCAATGATGGGGAATAGTGTGGCTGCAGATGGACACTGATCAGGCTTCATTAATGTGCAATTGTGAGGCTGCAGATGGGCACTAATAAGGCTGCATTTATGGGCATTGACCCTTATTTTGCTTCAAAATTCTTTATTTAAAATTTAAGTTTTTTTCCTGAAACTTCTCTCTTAAAATTAAGGTGCATGTTATAAAATCTTATATACATAATTGTTTCTATACATTATTGTTCACTATTGATTTTCTGCATAATTTGGACACAATGGGGAAATTTTTTTATTGTTTAATTCCTGACAAATTAAGAAATTATGTAAAAAAAAAAAAAAAAAAAACAAATTAAGAAATTATGTAAAGAAAAAAAAACAAAACACTGTGCCTCATCTTTTACATTTTCAATGCAGTCGAAAGCAGCAGAAAATCACTTTTTTTCCATAAATTTCACCATGTGCCAGGATACCTCCTAACTTATATACAGGGTCTTTTGACAGCAACAGAAAGATCTTGATAAAAGGTACTGACAATAAAGAGTGTTACACATGTTGTCAAATACAAATGCAAATACTTCTTTCAGCAACAATATTGAAGGTTTCATTTTTTTTTACACAATACATTAATGACAATGTAAAATTTTGTGCCTGTTTTTGTTAATTAGAACTCCCTATTTTCATCACGTTTGGGGAAAATCTGATACCATTTTGTCAGTCATAAATATAGAAAGTCAGAAAATTTACAAATGTTAAGAAGAAATTTCTTACAACTACATCACAGGGACTCTGTTAATACTATCTGTCTGGCAGAAGTCCTTGGTCAGTCCACTGCCATTGTCATCACAAAAACAAATAAGGCAGTCTGACTTCAATTTATGCATTTTATATAGCTTCACATAGATAAATGGAGTTTAGATAATGTCAATAATGTCCATTCTGTAATACTCTTAGGAATACTAGTATCTATTATTATATATCTTAGTAACAGAGGTCAGAAGCGTTGCAAAAGTGAATGGTTTTAGAACAACGTTTGTGTGTTTTAATGGTGCCATGGTTTTCAAGGTGCATGTGTAGCAGTTTGATTCAGACCCTGCATTCCTGTATCTTACGTTCAAGCCATTTTGGGTCCAACTGGTTATCCCTGCACCTGAAATGTTGGTGACATTTGTCAGTATATGACTCAGTTATCAGCAAATTAAGACTAAAATTACATAATTAGCCATGTGTAGCATAACTTTTATGTAGCTTTTTATATTTTGTAACTTTTTTTTTGTAACTGTAATTTTAAAAATGCAAATAACATTAAACTTTCTTTCACCATTTTTCTATTGATTAATATTTTAGCTTTCCATCAGGCCATTTTGGCACCCTAACTGGTCTGCAATCCCTACTCAGTGCTGTGTTCGCTTTGCTACAAGAGCTTCTGTACAGAGCCATGCTTGGACCCTTCGGTGGGAATGGATTCTGGGTAAGGTTTGAGGAATATTATACTTTAAATGCAACTGTCAAAACTGTCAACTCTCTCAACCTTCTCTAGCTCAGGTACATGGATAGGGATTTGACCACATGGGGAAGTCAGTTCAAATGCACTTTTGTGCCTCATTTACACCTCATCTGCAGAAACCTGCATTTCTCTGCGCAAAAAAAAAAAATGCAGGTCTCTGCAAGACAGAAAACAATTGTTTTCTATGTATCTCGTTGACATCAAAACGCTGGTGCAGAGCTGTGCAGAATTGTGCATGTTTTCATTTTTCCCCCACAGCTCTGCACATAAATTGAGGTAAACTGACAGAAGAACTCTGCACTCCATGCACAGAGTGGTGCGATGTGTCTAGGCTGCTTTGCCTACTGAGTCCCAGCTCCTATTCTGCTGCTGCTTGGTAAGGGTGAACAATAAAAGGGGCTCTGATGGGGGAATGGGGAGGTTCAGATGAGAAGGCATTGATGACGGGGCTGTAATGAGGAGACAATTATGAGGGGGCTTTGATGAGGGGACACTAATGAGGGGGCTCTAAAGAGGAGGGCACCGATGATGGGGCTGCGATGAGGGAACGTTGATGAGGGGCACCAGTGACTGTTCTGTGATGAGGGGACACTGATGAGGAGGCTCTGATGAGGGGAAAACAAATGAGGGGGCTCTGCTTAGAGGGACACTGATGAAAGGGGCTCTAATAACGTGGGACATTAATGAGGTGGACACTGATAAGAGGAACACTGATGACAGGTCTGTGATGAGGGGACACTGATGAGGGAGCTCTGCTGAGGGGACTGTGAGGTTACAATGATGAAGAGTCTCTAATGAGTGGTCTCTGATAAGGTGGACAGTAATGAGGAGAACACTAATAAGGGGACACTGGTAGGGGGGCTGTGATGAGGGGGACAACAATGAAGGGGACGCTAAGGGGGAGACTCTGATGAGGGGGACTTTCATGAAAGGGGGGCTATGATGAAGGAACACTGATATTGGGGGCCCTGATGAGGGGGTTTGCTGATGGGGGCTCTGATGAGGGGGACACTGATGGGGGGACTCTGATGGGAACTAGTATGCAAAGAGAGCTTTGATGAGGACTATAATGTAAAGGGGTGCTCTGATGGGGACTGTGATGTAAGGGGGGGGCTCTAATGGGAACTAAGATGTAACGGGGGGCTCTAATGAGAGGGAAACTGATGAGGGGGCTCTAATGAGGGGTCACTAATGAGGGGACACTCTGATGAGGGGATGGGAGAATCTGATGAGGGGAACAAAAAGGGTACGCCACTTGCCCCCATCTATAGCTGGTTATCAGTAAGAAGCATTGGAGGGCTAACAACAGTTATAAACAAGGCCAAGGATAAATCCAAGGAAAAAATAAAGCTTAACTTACCGACCAGCCCGCAGACAACCAAGTAAACCTGTCCAACAGTATGCGTTAAAAGCAGGGGTTTGGTCTGTACACATTTGCAAATGCATGTGTAAGCCACAGAGCCTCGCCAAGGCACCCTGGTTTCTGTGGTACCTAACACTGACTTATAAGTGTCCCCACAGTGGAGGCACATGCATTCTGATAGATAGGTGACAGCAGGTGGACTGAAGGGGAGTCTGATGAGTGGATCACTGGGCTCCATTCACAGAACTAGATCGCATGTGGTATTTAGGTGTTTTCCCAAATACTGCATGCGATCCTGAAAATGTAAATTCACTATTGCTTTATGCAGTATTTACCGCATAAAGCAAAAACACTCAGTAAATACCACATAAAACAGGAGTGAAAGTCAATTCACAAAAAAATAAAAATAAATGTAGGCTGTAAATATTAGTGGTCCAGGCATGTGATATTTAGGAAACTGGCAGCCATCGGCATCCTTAAAAGCCATTAAACAACCTGGTTCTTAAAGAGCAGGTGGCCACCATGTCCTTAACAACCGAAAAGTCATCAGTTGTCAGCATGATTCCCGCTGACAGCTTAATGTAAATCCCCAATTCCATACCAGACCCTTATACGAGCATGTAGCCTGGCGGGTCATGAAAGCGGACGAGCAAGTGGCCCCTCCTCCTGAACTATACCAGGACACATTTCCTCAACGTGGGAGGTGCTTTGGGGCAGGGGGACTCTGCCCCCAGAAGCACCTTGTCCCCATGTTGATGGGAACAAGGGCCTTTTCCCCACTACCCTGGCTTGTTGAAAACTGGAAGATCCATTTAACAAGGGGGCCCCCAGATACCGGGCCCCCCATGTGAATGAGTAGGGGTAGATAGTACCCATACTAATTCACCAAAAAAAAAAAGTGTAGTGTAAAAAATGACAGTAGTTTTTGACAAGTCCATTACTTAAAAAACAATTACTTAAAAAACAAAAGAAAAAAAAAAAAAAGGCCCCTGGTGTAGATCCATCGGGGTCACCGAATGGTCCCACCCCTTAGTTATTTAAGACTTGTCAGATGGCGGAGCTGTTAGATGGCAGCAGCTGACCTTTTTGTTTTCTTTTTCAAGGTCGGCGGTGGCGTCATGACGTCATGATTGACAATGGATCTTTATTTTTTTTTTAAATAAAGGACTTGTCAAAAACTGCCTACTGTAATTTTTTTATACTACACTTTTTTTGTGAATGAGTAGGGGTACTATGTACCTCTACTCATTCACATGGGGGGCGGGATCTGAGGGCCCCCTTGTTAAAATTCTGATAAGCCCCCGCCTGCAGACCCCCACAACCACTTGCCAGGGTTGTGGGGAAGATGCTCCTGCCCCAAAGCACCCCACATGTTGAGGGCATGTGGCTTGGTATGATTCAGGAGGGGGGGCACTCGCTCATCCCCTCCCTTTCTGACCTGCCAGGCTGCATGCTCAGATAAGGGTCTGGTATAGCTTTTGGGGAGGACCCCACACCAATATAAAAAAAAAAAATGACACTCAAAATCCATACCAGACCGAAAGTTTTTTTGCCGCCAAATTTTTTAATTTTTTTTACATTCCACTGTCAGCGGGGAACCCTGCTGACAGCTGATGACTCATCGGTTGTTAAGGACGCGCCCGCTCCCTAAAGTGTTACTAAACCCAGGACCCTACATTTACTAGATCCTGTCTCCCACAGTACACAGAATATGGAAATTCAATTATTTTAGTAAATATAAACTGCTAAATACCTTTTCAGCAGTATATAGCAGTCTTGTGACTTCTACCAGTGTCTGGTTTAAGCTTATAGAATGAGTTTTCACTCTCCTCTGACTGTCCTATGAGGCTGCATGACCCCTGACCTTCTGTCTGGAAAGTGCTGATTGTCTCTTTGCTGATCACATGCACTTTCCCAACATAAAAATAAAAACTCTCTAGCAATACACACCAAACAGAGCATGTGCAGAGTGCCCCCATGGCTCAATCAGGAGATGGATTGGGGACAGTAAAAGAAGGGGAGGATTAGAGAAGACATGATCAAACAGTCTTTTTTACACAATGCGCAGGATTAACACCTACAATGAGTACAACAAGCATGCTTTACTGTATATACAGCCTGATTTTACTGTTGTGGATTTAGTAACACTTTAACAACCAGCTAGCGACAGCCTGTGGTAAGGATGCCAGCTACTGCCGGCAGTACATGCAGGTTTTCACTGCTAAAATACCACAAGATCATAACTGATGCGGTATTTTAGTAGAGTTTTTTAGTGAATGCTAAAAAACTTTTTGAAAAATGCTGTGCGGTATCTTACCATATACTCGGATGCGGTGAGATACTGCTTTGTGAATGGAGCCCACTGTTTGGGGGCTTTGATGGGGTGAGGCTGTGATGGGGACTAGAATGTAAAGTGGGGCTTTATGAGAACTATATTGTAAAGTGGGCTCTGATGGGGACTATAATGTAAAAGGGACTCTGATGGGGACTTTGATGTAAAGGGAGGCTCTGATGGGGACTATAATGCACAGCAGACTCTGATGGGGACTATAATTTAAAGGCAGGCTCTGGGGGGTACTATGATGTAAAGGCAGGCTCCGGTGGGGACTATGACGTAAAGAGAGTCTCTGATGGGGACTGTGATGCACATCAAATGTTTTTCTAGGATACTATGGCAGCCATTATTTTGCATACATTCTTTTTTGATGGTAAAGCAGAACTGAAGGGAGGATACTCACCTCCCTCGCTGGCATCTTCTCCAGTGAGCCAGGTTTCAGCCATCTTCATTTGCTGGCATGGGATGATGTCATCCCAGCACATATGATTGGCCCCACTGCTGTAAGCTGAGCTGAGCATACATAGCTCAGTTTACAGTCCAGGGATTACTGTGAGCAGGCAGGTAGGTATATTTTATTGCAAAAGAGACATTGCACGTTTCTTCTGCAATAAAATAAAAATGCCAGTATAATGGCAGAACTTTAATTCCACTTTAACACATGTTTTACTAACATACACATTTCCTATACTCTTTAAACACAGAATAACAAGAGGAGGCACTTCTCCAGATCTGAATACTGATGCAGGCATCTTGCTGCTGCTCTGCGTGCTTCACTCAGGGGGAAAAGACAGGGCTTGGTCCTTGCCAGTCTGACCATGCCAGCTGTGAGGAGTAGGCTGGCCATTCTGTGGTTGCATGGTTCCATGAGTACCCCTGGGGGATCCAGTAAAACTTGCCTTCTATAAGGGCTTGTTTTGTTTCTCACCCATTCCGGGGCGAGATGCTAGCATGCCTGACTAGGTTTTCAAATGATTTCTCTGTCTTTTAGGGCTTAGAGTGGTCTCTGCCTGGATTTTGGGCTTGCTCTCTTTGCAGGGCACAGTTTACTTTTATGAGGAATGCTGCATTTTGTGACACTTGCAAATGTGAGTTCAGCTTCAGCCTCTGCGTCTGAAACTTTCTTGCTCCCTTCTGGTGTATCTGCTTCTATACCCTAATGGGGGAGGTTTTTGATGGATTCATTTTGCAGCTCACTCAGCTTGTCTCCCCTTTAAGGATCCTACTGATACGTGGTTAAAATCCCTGCCCAATTTTTTGTCTTTTCTGCCAGCCTGTTTTATTGTTGGGCAGGCAATAGAATATGAATAATAAAAATAACCTTGCACTACTTAAAAAAATTAGGTTTGCGTTTTTGATGTTTTACACTATACACCAGAAAAGCTGCTCTCCAAGTGTAGGAATAACCTAAACTAGGAAAAGTGAGAGGGCACTATAATAAATTCATTAATAGTGTGCTGTAAAACAAAATTAACTAAAGTGCAAAGTGCTATAGACCAAAATACAATACAAATTATAACAAAAATACAATTGTATTATGGTCTATAGCACTTTAGTTTAATTTGGTTTCATAGGCCATATCACTTGATTCCCTCATCAACACTGACAGTGTTGTCCCTCCCACACAGGGGGTGGGGGATGTGGGGAGCTGTCACTTCCGGGAGAACACAATGAGTATAGATAACTCTTAATTTTATTAATTTTATTATTTGATTATTTGCCCAGTATCTATGATGCCTGAGAGAACTTCCCATTCACTTATTTACCAACCAGCTAATACCAATTCACTATAGGTTTTAAGTTGGGCACATGCCCCATTAGTATACTTTTAGATATATTTTTAGGTCTGTTCTGGCAATTATTTTCTTTATCTGACTCCATGTGAGTAATTTTTTGTGAGAAGAAAATTTGGAATTTGGTTTATTCATTGGTATCTGTATTTTAGGTTCCACTTCACTTGTTTATGTATATGATGTATACTGTATTCATTATGTATATGCATGTGCGTCTAATTATTTTATTTATATGGCAGCTAAATCACCTTCCTCTTCCCTATCATTTAATTGATTTTAGATTATTTTTTCAGTCACCCCAATCATATACAGGTGTGGTTTATTCATGCTAAATTTCTTCATGCCAATTTCCTCGCTAAAGTGAGAGTGTAATGTTGTGCCCTTATGCACGTCTTAGTTGAGCCCCTTTAAGAGTAATTAGCCCCTTTTTAATATTAAGCTTAAGGCTGCGTTATAATTTAGATGTATGCCCTAATTTTTTTCCGGTATACATTCCCTTGAGATTGCATATTCCTTCACACTGGCAATATATGTGTGGTAGTACTGGTATTCAAGCCATCTTCCGCATTGTATTTTTTAATCTTGATGGTTTTGGTATTGTAAACATATATATACGATTTGACAGAGAATCCCTTATCTAAGATGGCTCCTTTTACCATCCGCCCTCACTTAGTGGAGCGCAAGGTGATTTCCGGTCTCGTCTCACTACGAGGCTTGGTTGCATTGTTTTGTTATTTGTCAGTGCGTCGCCCGTGACCCAGACGACGTCAGAGTGTGACGAAACGTGCGTCGGGCGTGCTGATGTGCTGCATCTACCGTCTGCAGGACGGGTGTTCGCCTCTAGCCGGCCGGCTTCCCATTTTTATGTGTATCCATCGCATTGTAAGTGTGATTTTAAAATTCTTTTAATAAAAATTACAAACCAGGATTACGCTATGTTGTTCTCCTCTCTCCGGGGTATCTCTAATGAGAACAACCCCCAGCTAGGAGTTTATCATCCCTATGGTAGAGGGATTGCCTGATACTTGGTGGACAGCGTGTTATATTCCATGATATATGAAGTGGCATGCCGTTGTCTTCATCTTATGAAAGGCCCTGACCGGGTTAGGGTCGCAAGCCCTCTTATGCTTGCCGTTTGGTAAGCGCGCATTTTATTTCCAGTTATCACAGTGGTGTGGTGAAGGATCAACTTTTTTTTTATTATCAGCGTTCCTGCCTATAGACTGGGTCCTGTGCTTTTGTTTTTTCACTATATTCATCTGGACTTTATTCAATGTGTTAGGACTGTTTATCAAACACCCAATGTTTTGATTTTAAGAACTATGTTATTCATTTAAATTTGGTTCTATTTATTTACCCCATTTACACTGGTTTATTTTCATCACTGTACATTTTTTCACAGCGCTGCTTGTTTATATTTCTCGTAGCACAAGTAAATAATGGGGAACTCAAGTGCTAATATGAATTAAAATAAATAAATACTGTGGATTAGTATTATAGGTTTAGTCATTATTAATTATGTACTTTAGTCTTGCACAGTTGTTACTGATGCTAACCAGCAGTTTGTTGAGTGTGCTGATCAAATGGAACTTGCCTTAAACTTTGTGTGATGCAGTGCTGTTTGTAGATCCATATCAGTTTCAGATGCACCACAGCTTAATTGTTGCTTGGTAAATCTTAAAAGTGTCACGGACTTTGGGCTGCAGGAGAACCATGGCCTGGAGAATTCTGCGTTATAATGTGTTCCTACGTTATCCAGAGCTGGTCACTAATTGCTTGTGGCTTCTTATGCAAGTTAGTCTGGGGGGCCGAACGTGTCTAAGGAGGTCATTGATGATAATAGGACTAGCTGTACTGTGTAAGGTGACCTTTGTCTGAGATAATGGGAGTAGCCCTTATCTGATAGTTTGCTGTATAAATTCAGTGTGTTTCTAAAAATAAAGCAGTTCATTTTCTGGTGTACTCCAAGATTGGTGTTGTCTGGTCCTTGGGGTTTCTATAGCCAGATCCATTGGTCTTGTGTTCAAGGACTTAGGAAGCAGCTTCTTGGCAGAAATACCCAACAGGGTGTCTGGAGCCTGTCACATTTGGTTGGCAGTGGTGGGATGCTTTCTTGTGCCTGGAACATCCAAACCACCAACGGGACCTTGTCGGATGGATCTTTGCTACTCCAGCCTTAAGCAAAGCACACTCAAGGATCTGCTGGAATTAAGGGGACAGAACGCCAGCAACAAATCAAAGGCAACTCTAATTGCCAAGTTGATGGAGAGTGACCAGGCCAGCGACTGAAGCAGAGGGCCAGCTATGGAGGGGTCCAGGATGGCCGAGCTCCAGCGAGAGATCCAGTGGTGGCTATCGCTATACAGCACCACTTCCCCCAAGAGGTGATCATCCATATAATTGCAGACAAGACACGCTTGAAAAATTCTTTGTTTTCTGCCCCAGTTTTGGCTGTTCCTAACCCAAACAAACATTTTTGTGTACATACAGACTGCTCCCAGACCTTTGGTTTGGGAGCAGTGCTTAAGCCAAGTGGGAGCCAATGGCAGTGATCACCCTGTTGCCTACATCAGTCACAAGCTACTACCCCGGGAGGTGGGGCATGCAGCCATAGAAAAAGAATGTTTGGCGCTGGTGTGGGCCTTAAAAAAACTTCAGCGGTATCTCTATGGACGATCATTCACGCTGCTCACGGACCACAACCCTTTGATCTGGTTTAATTAAGTACCGGGGACAACGGCCTCTTATTGAGATGGAGTCTTGCCCTGCAGCCCTACAACTTTACTGTGCAGTACAGTACAAAATGGCAACGCAGATGGACTTTCGCAGCAAACTGAACTTTGATTGTACTATAGCCCCCGGACATCCCCAAGCTGACCCCTATTGGATCTAGCTGGGTCTGCCAGACTATGTAACAGGGGAGAGTATTGTCACAAACTTTGGGCTGCAGGAGAACCATGGCCTGGGGAACTCTGTGTTATAATGTGTTCTTAAGTTATCCAGAGCTGGTCAATAATTGCTTGTGGCTTCTTATCCCCGGACTGTCTAAGGAGGTCATTGTTATGATAAAAGGACTAGCTCTACTGTGGAAGGTGACCTTTGTCTGAGATAATAGGAATAGCCCTTATCTGATGGTGTGCTGTATATTCAGTGTGTTTCTAAAAATAAAGCAGTTCATTTTCTGGAGTACTCCAAGACTGCTGTTGTCTGGTCCTTGGGGTTTTCTATAGCCAGATCCTCTGGTCTTGTGTTCCAGTACTTGGGAAGCAGCTTCTTGGCGGAAATACCCAACAGGGTATCCGGAGTCCGTCACAAAAATGATCCTTCTTCCTTTACTCTTTCTTGTTCGAATACTTTCATTAGTAGGTAAGAAGTATAACATACAGAAAATAACAATTTTCAAAGTAACCACAGGGAGAGAGGGGGTAAAATAAGATGCACAATATGCATCAAATGTACTGGAACTCAGCCCTCAAAATCGAGACCTGAAAGGTTACAGGAGTGAAAATGGGAAACATTTATAACTTAAAAGAGAAAAAAAAACATTACACACACAAATAAAATAGCCACATAATTGTATGGGTGTGACTAACGTCCAGTCCAATCACAACACATAGAGGGTCTGCTCTAACTCATTGATTTCCTCTGGTAAGGAGGGCTAATCAGTCCAACATAAAGTGGAAAGGAGAAAAAAAAAGAGAGGGGGGGAAAGGCAAGAAGTAGAGGAGGAAAGGTTGAACCAGATGAAGAGGAATGAGGAAGAGGAGAAAGAAGACTAGAGAAATAAAAGGAGGGGAGGGTAGGACGAGAGGGGCAAGAACCAATCCTGGGGTGAGAAGGAGGAGGTACATGGATCATCAGCAGAGTGGTTCAATGGGCTCACGATCAGAATGGTCAACAATTCATCAAAATCAGCTGGGAGAAAGTGGTCTACCCAGGGCTTCCAAAAGTGATCAAACTTTTTGGCTCTGTCTAATAAAACTGCTTTAACTTTGGCATGAATCATAGCTCTGGTGATTCTATTTTTTGTTTCTGTGATATTGGAGTTTTACAGGCCTTAGCGATGGTTTGTTTTGTAGCAGTAGTAACCTGCAGGAGAAGTTTACATTTTAGACGGGTTGTATCTAAAGGTTTTTTCTTGAGTAGAGCTGTGGCTGGGTCCGGGTCCAGAGGACTGTCAAACAGGGTAGATAGTATATGGAAATTTTCAGCCCAAAATGCTTGGGCCAGAGGACAGAACCACCAGATGTGGTGATGTGTGCCTGCATCTAAGCAACCACAAAAGCAGGTGTGAGAGTAATTTGGCAGACATTTGGCCATCCAGGTAGGGACCTGGTACCAGCGCATAAGGACCTTGTAGTTTAATTCTGGTGCCACAATATTCTGGGATGCCGACTTAGTTGTGGCCCAAATATCGGACCGATCTTTGGCCTCTAGTTGGAAACCTTGGTCCCTCTCCCATTTAACTGCATATTGGAGGAAAGTATAGGGTGGAAGATTTAGAATCTGGGCATAGAAAGTGGAGATCAAACCATGGGCATGGGGGTCTGATTTGCATGTGCGTTCACAACCTATCATGTTGGGGAGGGCTATATAGTGCCGTGTTACAGGGTTCTGAAGAGACCTGCGGTCACTCGAGCGGAGCCATAATAAGTTGGCCGCTGATATGGAACCACAGTCCACAGACTCCAATACGACCCATAGGGGTATCTCTCCAATACGACCCATAGGGGTATCTCGTGCATTGCGTGGTACTTGGGAAGTTGGGCTAGGTGTGCAGCCTGGTAATATTTGTTGAAATTGGGGAGTCCTAGGCCACCAGTGAGTTTAGGGAGGTATAAAGTATTTCTTGGGTTACGACATAGTTGAGCATGCCACTTGACCCATAGAAAATGTGACGGAAGAGATTGGTAAAACACAGAAAAGATGAAGAATTTTTGACAAAATTGCCATTTCGATTAGGTGATACACCCCATCCACGCCAAGGGCAGTGCAGACCAAGTGGACATAATACTAGTTAGGTGGGTCAACATCGCAGGGTAGTTAGCAGAGTATAATGCTGTGGGGTCTGCAGTCGAGCTGATTTCCAAGTAAGGGATGGAGTGAGGCGATCAGGAGAACGACAAGGTCTATTGGAGTTGTGGTAAGGTCGATGAAGGCAGGGATATATTGAGGGCCTTCGATTTTTGAGGATTTACCACTAGATCCGAGATGGCTGCAAATTGGTCTAAAGTCAAAAGAAGATTAGGAGAAGAGATCAATGGGTGTGGTTAGGAAGAGGAGAATATTGTTTGCGGACAGACAGAGCTTGTAGTTATGGCCCCCAAGTTCAATACCTTTGATGTCTGTTAAAGCGTATTAGTTGAGCCAAGAGTTCAATAGCCAGGGCGATTAGGAGTGGGGACAGCCCTGTCTTGTCCCTCTTTGGATGAGAAAGGGGTCTGATTTGTATCCCACATATTTAAGGTAGGCCGTGGGTGATGAGTATAGGGAAGATATCCAGGTAAGGAAGTGCGGACAAAATGTGAGTTTTAATTTTACTGTACCTTTTAAACTTTTAATAAATGTAAGCCAAGCCTGGTTGTGCTATGAGGAGGATGTCTGCCTTTTGTTTCTGAGCCAACATCAGTGAGGAGCGGAGGTTTGAAGAGAGGAGTAGCAGCCCATAAGTTACATATCGAGGGATGGATAGGAGGTCTGGAGCCAGTGGTTGTATTATTATTCGCAAGTTGACCCACAAAACACTGGGTCCTAAAATCTGGTGGGTAGCAGTGTATGTCTAAGTGTGGTGTGGATGACAGAATACACAGGTCTATGGCACGATTGTCTGCATGAAATAGAGCACTATTGGAGGTGGCAATTTACTGATGGTCACACGGTGGTTGATTTCATAATGGACTAAAAAGATGGAAATTTTGTTTATGGATCATTCCAAATCTTAATTTTTTGTTTATATGAGCATTATGTATTAATTTGAGTGTTACAACCATTACGGAGATAACTAGCACCCATACACTTTAAGATTTTTTGGATAAACCCTATTTGGTCTTTGTCATTAGGTGACCCAATGATCAAATTTAGGCGAGAGGAAATTATTTTGGTCATAATTTTGATGTCTATATTGAGTAGTGAGATGGGGCGATAATTAGCCCAGGATGAGTCATCTCAGTGGGGTTTCGGTAGCATAGAGATAATGGTCGCTAGGGAGCCAGATCTAAAGGATTGGCCATTTAGGATCGAGTTAAAGGCCTTGACCAATAGAGGAGTAAGAAGATCTGTGAAGTGTTTATAGTAAGCAGCCATAAAACCATTGGGGCCTGGGCGTTTGTTGGATTTCAGGCTTTAATTGCGTCACTGACTTTTATATCCGAGATGGGGCAGTTGAGGGAAGCTTGCCGCAGACCTGTTAGGGTCAGGAGGTTTAGGTCGGAGAATAGGGCTGTGTCCCGGGTTTGATCAAAAGTAGTTTTCGCAGAATATAGGTCTAGAGATGTTTTTGCGGAACAGGGCTAAGATTTTCAGGGGGTTGCTGGAGTATAAATCCTTGGCAAGTTTTAAACGGATAGGTTTGTGTGAGCTGTCAAATCTCCGGAGGGTCAGCGCAAGAAAGGTGTCTGGTTTTGGTTTATTACCTTTTATGTATAGCTTGTGTCAGGATCAGCGTAAGGCTTTTTCTGTGGACTCTGTCAGAAAGAGATCTAACAATATTCTGGCTTTGATAAACCACTGGCCGCCCAAGGATGTCATATGACATCTAGGACTTTCAGTGGAATATCTGAATGATGCCTGCAGCTACAGGCATCATTCAGATATCCTTGTTTTTAGCCAGCGATTCTGTGTACCATAAGGACGATCATAGCGGCGGTTACGCTATCCGGTGCTTCTCCGGGCTTTCCTGTGCCATCGAGGGCCCGGAGAAAGAATCGGCTGCTGCTGGATGACCTCCATAGAGATTTCCGGTGACTAGATGGTCACCAGTCATCTCTATGACTGTCGGAGGCCCGGGGCTTGACGTTATGACGTCAAGTCAGGGTCGCAGATGTAAACAAAGCCGCGATCGCGGCTGGTAAAAAATGAGATCGTGGATTTTTTTTCCCGATCTTATGCTATCCAGCCTGGAGGAGACATAAAGAGGACCTGTCACGAATGATTCATATTACAAGGGATGTTTACATTCTTTGTAATAGGAATAAAAGTGATCAAAAAAAAATTGTAAAAGAAAGTGTAAAAACAAAAAAAATAAAGTAAAATAAAAAATAAAATTAAAAAAAAATCATTTAAAACACCCCTGTTCCTGGTAGCTCGTGCTCATAAGTGAACGCACACATAAGTCCCGCCCACATATGTAAACGCTGTTCAAACCACATATGTAAGGTATCGCCGCGTGCGTTAGAGCGCGAGCAACAATTCTAGCACTAGACCTCCTCTGTAACTCTAAACATGTAACCTGTAAAAAAATTGAAAGCATTGCCTATGGAGATTTTTAAGTACCGAAGTTTGGCATCATTCCATGAGTGTGCGCAATTTTTAAGCGTGACATGTTGGGTATCTATTTACTCAGTGTAACATCATCTTTCACATTATATAAAAAATTGGGCTAACTTTTGTTCTGTCATTTTTTAAATAATGAAACTGTTTTTTTTTTTTAAAAAACGCGTTTGAAAAATTGTTGCGCAAATACCATGTGAGATAAAAAGTTGCAACAACCGCCATTCTATATAATGTTTGGGGGTTCTGAGTAATTTTTTAGCAAAAAAATTATGATTTTTACATGTAGGAGAGGAGTGCCAGAATAGGCCCGGTATGGAAGTGATTAAGGGCTTGTCAATGAAAGGGAATGGGGTCATCACGGAATGCAGCATGGGACTGATGGAATGCAGATTCCAGTTACTGGTGTAGAGTTTGTTGCTCTTTCTTAAGGTGGGAGGCCTGGCTAATGCAGATACCATGAATTACAGGCTTATGGGCTTCCCAAAGGGTTAGTGGGGAAATGTCATCAGTAGAATTGTGTGCTATATAGCCTGTAATAGCCTGAGCAACGTCTAATCTATGGGAAGGGTGAATAAGGAGAGTGTCATTTAAGCACCAGGAGCGATCACCCTGGTGTGGCACCAGAGATTCAAGCGACGTGAGGACGGCGTTATGGTCTGACCAGGTGTAGGGTATGATGACAGATGTGAGGAGCGCTGGCGAGGTCCCGACGAATATCAATATGTGGTCTATACAGGAAAAAACTTTGTGAGGATGAGAGTAATAAGTGTATTGTTGCCTAGCAGAATTAACTTCCCGTCAGTAGTCTAGGAGGAAATGTTGTTGTAGTAGTTGCTGAAATGTGAGTTTTCTAGGGCTGGATGGAGTCTCCCATTACTATTAATGGGAGACTGATTGTTTGGAACTGGGTGATCTCATCAAGGCAGCAACCAGGTTTATATCTTTCCCAGAATTAGAAGGGTAGAGATCAGTTACATAAATTGGCCAACTACTTTCCCCCAGCAAAAACTTTCTTTTGTCCAAGTAAGCTTGCAAATTAGCATTCTTCTAGGGCTTTATAACTAGTCCCAAAGATTTTGCTATTATATTTATCATCTTTATCCTACCTATCCTTGCGGCAAGGAAAGCTTCGCACATGGCTGCATTGGCTAATTTTAGGATGCCCAATGTCCTGTTTGTTTTTCTAGAGGCCCCTGGAAGGGTTGTTTAGCTCTGAATTCTGTCTTTTAAAAGTGGATCCAAAATAGCAAACATGTTGTACTCACCTGCCCTGTAAGCTTTGTACAGAGCAGCCCCAATCCTGCTCTTCTCGGGTCCCTCTTTGATGCTCCTGGCCCCTCCCTCCTGTTGAGTGGCCCTACAGCAAGCAGCTTGCTATGGGGGCACCGGAGAAGAGCCACAGCTCCCTGTGTCTATTCAGACACAGAGCGGCAGCCCAGCCCCGCCCCTTTATCTTCTCATTGGCTGACTGACTTTGATTGACAGCAGAGGGAGCCAATTGCGCTGCGCTGCTGTCTCAGATAATGAGGAGGGGAGTCCCAGGCAGCCGAGACACTGCTGCAACATTTCTGGATCTAGAGGGACCTCAGGTAAGTATTAGAGGGGCTGAGGGGGGCTGCTGCACACAGAAGGCTTTTGAACTTGATGCATAGAATGCATCAAGAAAAAAAACCTTTTGCCTTTACAATCACTTTAAGGCTCACCCCAGCAAAGCAGTGAGCACCTCCGAGGCTTTTCAACATCAGGCCTCAGTTTCTGATCTCTGTAAGGCTACCTCCTGATCTTGTGTTCACACTTTTTCTAAGTTTAGCCAGGTTGATGGCAAATGCCATTTTCCTTATGATTGATATTTCCGCTTGATGCTTGAAATTTTTAAGACGGGTGCCCATTTTTTTGTTGGAGTTGCCAACCCCCTCTTGTGTGGACTAATTGTGAATGAATTGTGCATGTCCCACAATTAGTTGGCAAGAGAAGATAAGAAACATGTTGACATAGAAGCTCCGCATCTTTACAGATCGAAAACCCCTGAAAAAATAGTAAGCATGTATGAGAAAATATTCAGTTACCTGTAGTACTCTAAGATCTTCTCAATATGTAGTATTTTATCTTACTGAAACAAAATGCTTTCAGAGCAAGGCTATGGGGAATTGAAGAATGCCATGCCCTTATATCTAAAGCATGCAATGAAAAGTTCTCTTGCACTACCAACTGATTTGATTCCACATGGACATATTTTGTGTCCTTAAATGTAACCATGCATCTCCTCATTTTTTTATTTTTTGTATACTCTTTATTTATTGAAGGATTTTTGAAATACAAATAAAAAACATAGGCATTTTGCATGCGGTATATGAAGTTATAAACCAAACTAAAAAAAATAAATAAAAGGGATGGACCATAAGGCCCAGGCGCACATAAGTATGGGACAGGTAATTATGCTTTACAAGAAGGATAGGTATATTCAGTATCAAACTTCTCTTTCATCCTAGTTGTCCATTATAACTATGGGAACCACTCACAGAGAGCAATAATCCACAGTGAAGTTGTCAAATAAGCTGCCTCTTAAGAAGATACATTACCTAGGTGCGATGAGGTACAATCGTTAATTCTAGGCAATAGCTCCAAATCAAATACTAAACTTACATACAGTTAGGATATAAAAAGGTCAAGATGGGACATTGACCCATTAACCATATACAAGCATGGTAGCAACCATTCTCTGAGAGCTGATGTTGCTATCTAGAAGGAAGGCCAAGAAGTAGAAGATAGTGGCTAAGATAGTGAGGAATGGATGTAAAAGGTTGGTAAGACCTCCATTGCCTAATGCAGGGGATCCTCCAAGACATCTCTCTGTAATGTTATAAAGAGTGCTGGACTTGATTGCAAATCAGCCATCCCTGAGTTGTAATGTGTCCAGGTGGCTCAGATCTTAGTGAAACGCTCCCAGTTTTCCCTAAACGTAGCTATCAAGTCCTCTGCTTCCATAATATCCGCTACCTTCTTAATCACTCCTACTGGGGACTTGTGGTAATTTCCAGTAGATGGGTAGCAAGCGTTTAGCTGTGTTGAGTAGGTGAGAACACATCGAGTGTAATGACTAATGGGGATTGTGGGGACAGTAAATAAGAAGTGCAGTCGTATAACTAGAGATCAATATCTAAAATCTTAAATATTTGGTCCTTAATGTCTGTCCAAAAGGCAGTGATTTTGGAGCATTCCCACCAAATATGGAGGAGCGTACCATGCTGTCCAGTTTCTCCAACAGAGGTCAGAAAGGGACGTATAAATATGTGCTAGAGCTGCAGGCCCCCGATAGCATCTAGTAAGGAATTTATAATTATTTTCCTGCGTTTTGGAGTCAATGAAGCTAGAGCGTGTCAGTCGGTAAAGGTGTTGCAACTGCACCTCAAAGAGATGACATTGCAGATCACATTTCAATTCTCTAATATGGGCTGGTTTAGTGCTGGGTGTTACTGCAGTCAACATTTTATGCAAGACCGAAATTATATGGGAAATTGGGGTACAAGCAATGCAAAGACACTCAAACTGCGCAAGGAAGGACATGCTGCAAATGACATGTGCTTGAGAAGAGAAAAAGTGCTCAAGTTGAAGGTACCACCAGGTATCAATAGCAAATGCTCCATATTTGTTGCTCAGAGTAGAATGTGAGAGCAGCTTACCACTGGCAAGGAATTTACCACAGCTCACATCTCCATCCTTAGCCCAAGTACCAAATTAAGCTAGCTTTTCTCCCGGGGGAACCAGAGGAAGCCTCCAACTGGTTGCAGGGGGGACATAGGGGCCAGCCACCCATGGTAATCGTTATGGTTCATCCTACCATCCTACTGTTCATCCTATGGTTCATCGAATCATACTATACCCAAGGGGGAGGTCCAGGTAGCCAGGCCCCTATATGTGCATGGAAGCCAAGGAGCATGAGATAAATTTCTGCCAGCCATAAATGTGTCCATTGGAACCAAAATTTTGGATGAAATGCGAAAGTCCCAATTTAGGATTCTCTGAAGTTCAATAGCTTTATAATACTGTTGGACATTATGCACTCCCAGACCTTTTTGCACATTTTCATATTGTCATGGCTATTCGTGGCCTTCGGTCATTCCAAATAAACTTGCTGAACATGTTCTTGAGGTGCATAAAAAACTGCCAAAGGCAGTGACACAGGTTGCAAGAAGAATAATATTCTAGGCAGGACATTTATCTCCTCATTGGCTTACCTTTAAATAGACCATCCCCCCTTCTGTGCATCATGAATGCTGCTGCCAGACTCATCCACCTTACAAACCGCTCAGTGTCTGCTACCCCTCTCTGCCAATCCCTCCACTGGCTGCCACTTGCCCAACAAATTAAATTCAAAATACTAACAATAAGTTACAAAGCCATCCACAACCCCCAGCTACATCACTAGCCTAGTCTCAAAATGCCAACCTAATAGGCCTCTCTGTTCCTCCCAAGACCTCCTGCTCTCTAGCTCCCTCATCACCTCCTCCCATATCCGCCTCCAGGACTTCTCCCAAGCCTCGCCCATCCTTTGGAATTCCCTACCGCAATCTGTCAGACTGTCTCCAAATTAATCCACTTTTAGGCAATCCCTGAAAACTTTCCTCTTCAGAGAAGCCTATCCTGCCTCCATCTAACAACTGAACTATTTTCTCCATCAGCTCATCCCTCACAGCTATTACCCTTTTGTATAACTTGACCCTCCCTCCTAGACTGTAAGCTCTAACGAGCAGGGCTCTCTGATTCCTCCTGTATTGAATTGTATTGTAATTGTACTGTCTGCCCTAATGTTGTAAAGCGCTGCGTAAACTGTTGGCGATATATAAATCCTGTATAATAATAATAATCTTAATTATGTTAGTGCAGCCTATCCATGTGAAAGCAGTTTTAGTCCAAGATTGAAGGCCATCTCCCTTTTTACATTTTTAGAATAGGGAGTTGAATCCCTAAATACTGAAAAGAAGTGTACGTCCAAGAAAAGAGAGGGGATGTTTATAGATTGATAGCTGGAGTTGAAAGTAAGGTGATTGGGTAGACATGTGCAGTTCGTTTCGGTCTCAGTCTAAATTCAGACTCATTTTTGGTTATTTGGAGATTTGGATGTATCTGAATCTCTGAATGAAAAATGGAATGTATTTAGTTGAAATTCATTTAGTTTAGTTTATTCGTTTTTTAATGAAGTCTAAATTTTCGTAATGATTCAAACTCGGATTGGTCAAAAAATGATAGACCGATTCAAATTCTGTGTGAAGAATTGCTGGTTGTTAAGGAGCGGGCCAGGAAGCCAACTGCCACATCCTTAACAACTGATGACTCATCAGTTGTCAGCAGGTTTCTCCACTTACAGCTGAACATTAACAGAATTGCTGGCAAATAAAAATTCTGAAAAGAAAACAAAGAAATTTTTTTTTTTTAAATGGCGTGAGTTTCCTCCCAAAATCCATACCAGACCCTTATCCGAGCATGCAGCTTGGCAGGCCAGGAAGGGGGGGGGCGAGCGAGCCCCCCCATCCTGAACCATACCAGGCCACATACCCTCAACATGTTGATGGAGACAAGGGTCTCTTCTCCACAACCCTGGCGGTTGTGGGGGTCTGCGAGCCCACCCAAGCGAGAAGAAATTTTTAAGAAGTTGCCCGCCGGACACTACTGTTCCTTTCCAGGGATATAGTCAAATGACAGATAAACATAGGGGCGGGGTTACCCAGTGATGTAATAGGGTGATTCCGCCCCATGTGTACTTCTTATTGGGCGAATGTCAGTCTCCAATGACAGATAAACATGTGGCGGGGTTACCCGGTGACATCACCGGGTGATCCTGCCCCATAATGACACTCACCCAATGAGAGGTAGACCTCTATGTTTACCTGTCTTTCGGCTGTGTCGGCTGGCAACAGTTAGTTTTTTTAGTTCGAGTCTGTGTTTTTTTTTTTGCAATTCCTTTATTTAACCATATGTTGTATTATACATATCAAAACAAGAGTATTACAAAATACAACTACATAGTTATGCTGGTTACATATACAACATCAGAGCTACATGGGCAGCTCAACAAAATGAAGCATGCGCAAAACAACGCGTTCTAAGTTGTAGCAAGAAGGAACATATCAGAGAAAGCGCAGTGGAAAACATCTCCACCATACCCAATAGGGATGCACCAATACCACTTTTTTAACACCGACTAGGAGTACCGATACTTTTTTGCAAGTACTCGCCAATACCAATTACCAATGCCTATTGCGTAGGTAGGGGTGTGGTTTGGGGTTGTTAGGGAGTTGGGTAAAGCTTGGATGAGGCTGGGGTGAGGGCAGGGTGTGAGGGGGGACTAGAAGGGTAAGTGTGGGCAGGGTAGTTGAGGGTGGCGTGAAATAGGGATTGTGGGGTGGTAGAGTTGGGATGGAAAAGGCTGTGATCACTGGGGAAGACGATGGGGATGGCAGGGTCATTGGGAGACATGGGGGCAGAGGTGACAGCTGGTGGTGGGAAGGAGGAGACAACACATGGTTGGCACAGTACAGGGGGTTAGGAGGGCGCAGTACAGGGCATTAGGTACAAACCAGTCTTATACATTGACACCGTACTGTACATTTTATACAGACAGTCTGTACACTGACACTGTTCTGTACATTGTATACAGACTGGTGTGTGTATAACCAATAGTATGGTATTGTAAAGTAGTGTCAGTGGACAGACTGGTCTGTTTATAATGTACAGTGATAGTGTATAAGACCGGTCTGTACCCTGCTGACACTGTACTGTGCATACTACACTAAACTGTTTGCAGGACTAACTCCAGTTGCTCCCCTCAGTACTCAGTTCTGCTTGCAGGGACAATTCCACAGCTGCCTCACACTATAGAAACACATGTGCCGATGCTGTGCAGCCCTTTGCCATTGGTGACCCGCCCACTCTCTGTCATTGGATAGCAGCCAGCTCTCCAGCCTAGTAGCCAGCTCTCTCTCTGTGTAGGAAGGGAGGAGTCATGACATCACCCACCCTCTTCTTGTTTACAGAGGCAGGAGAGGATCGCGGCAGACCTCTATAATGAAAGAAGACAGCCGGGAGCAGGAGTGTCAGTGTGGCCACCTGTTAGACTGTTCCCATTGTGCTGCTGCATGTTTGTATTGCTTGACCACCATGCACAGTCAGTGCTGAGTGTGATGGGAGCCGGCTCCTCTGCCTGTGTAAGTGGCTGAGGATTTTTCCGCCCCCCATCCTGGCAGGATGTGTACTGCTCCGAACCCTGCTGCCGAAAGGGAGGAGGCGCCCCGCCCCAGCTGACATCACTTCTGGTACCGGTTTTCGGTATTGGAGCATTTTCGTGAGTACTGATACTCGCGAAAATGCCTAGTATCGGCAACTATATCAGTATCGGTATCAGTGCATCACTAATTCCCAATATATAAAGGATAGCCCCAACTTAGTGATGCAACCTTGTGGGAAATATATTGAAAAAAAGGGAGGGGTATAGAAAGGAAAGGACAAGAAATGGAGAAAAGTAACACGCACAGCATAAAGAGACAGGGGCAGAAGCCCAAAACATGAGGAGAGAGGACATTAAGCAAGGACATAGCAAGTCCCAGGAGAAATCAGCAAGTTTTTCGAAAACTTCCTGTAAATAGGCATCTGTAAAAACCAAATATTGCCAGGGCCTCCAAGTGTCACAAAAGGACTCCTTTAGCCGTAAGGTCTTCCATGTCCCTGGGTTCATTGATTTTGGAAAACCAGGGAGACTTCAAGGGTGGGTGTACCGACCTCCAGCAAGGGGATGCATGCCATTTAAAAGCTGAATGGTAAGAGAGGTCTTGTATTTTTCGATGGGCCATTTGATGGGAGTGAGGTGCAGCAAACATGCCACGGGGTCATCCGCCAGATCAACATTAGTTAAGTGTTTAATAGTACTATCCACCTCTTGCCAAAATTATCGAAGTTTTACACTCCCAGAAAATGTGTAACATTGTGCCATGACCCCCCCCCCCCCCGTTGCACTGCCAGCATGTGTCAAGTACCTGCGTAAAAATACGGTGTAAGGTCATGGGAACCCTATATCACCTCGTCAATCTTTTACCTGGTCTCTTGGATGGGTCTGCGTTTTTATGTTTTTTTAATAAATACTTGTCAAAAACTGGTGTTGGGTTTTTAATAACTGTGACTTTTTTTTTTCTTGGTGAATGAGTAGGGGTACTATGTACCCCTACTCATTCACATGGGGGGGAATCTGGTAAGTTACCCCCTGCACCCTTATAACCACCGGGCCAAGGTTGTGGGGAAGAGGCCCTTGTCTCCATCAACATGTGAACAAGGTGCTTTGGGGGAGCAGAGTTCCCTCTGCCCAAAACACCCCCCTCCCGACCTTTCTTGGCCTGCTGGGCTGCATGTTCGGATAAGGGTCTGGTATGAATTTTGGGGGGATCCCACAACATTTTTTTCCCGAATTTTTATTTACCGGCAATTCTGTTTACATTCGGCTGTCACCGGGGAAGCCCTCTGACAACTGATTATTCATCAGTTGTAACTGGCAGTTCACACAGGGGCAACACGACTTGCAGGCCGACTCACAGGACGACTTCAGCGGTGACTTGCAAAACGACTTCTGTATAGAAGTCAATGCAAGTCGCCTGAAGTCGCCCCAAAAATAGTACAGGAACCTTTTTCTAAGTGGGAGCGACTTGCATCGCTCCTATTAGAACGGTTCCGTAGTACAGAATGGGACGCGACTTGTCAGGTGGCTAAGTCGCCTGACAAGTCGCCTCTGTGTGAACCGGGGCTTAAAGAGGAGTTCCACCCAGGGGGGCCATTAAAAAAAATAAAAATTAAAAGTCAGCAGCTACAAATACTGCAGCTGCTGACTTTTAATTGGACACTCACCTGTCCCTGGGTCCAGCGGTGCGGGGGATCGAAGCCCCGCTCGTCCCCCCCCTCCGCTCATCGGCGCCGGCATTTCAACTGTGGGCACCGGGCTGTGGCTTCACAGCCTGGCACCCACTGCGCATGCGCGAGCGGCGCCGAGCGCCGTGATTGGCCGCTTAATCATCTGGGACCTGCAATGGGTCCCAGATGATTGACAGGAGGGAGGGAGAAGAGCCGAGCCCTTCCTGTGCCAGGGGGAAGTGATGTCACCAGCCCAGGCAGACGAAGGGGCAGACTACGAGGGACCACCTAGCAACAGGCATTTAGAGGTAAGTAAAAAAAAAAAAAATATCCAAATGTTTTTTTTTTTTTTTTTTTAGAATTATTTAGATATGTTTGTTTTTTTGGGTGGAACCCCACTTTAAGGATGCAGCGATGGCTTCCTGGCCTGCTCCTCAACAACAAGCTGTTCTTCACACAGAATTTGAATCGGTCAATCATTTTTCAACGGTCCGAATTCGAATTGTTCTGAAAATTTGGAATTTGTTAGAACATTAATAAACAAAATGAAACGAAACAAAACCAATTCCGAAAAAATCAACGGAATTAAATTAGTAACAGGAGTCAGGATGGATCACTGCCAGAAGGAGGTGATTCAATTTGTTTACCAAAATTTTTGAGAAGATTTTTATGTCCAGGTTCAATAGGAAGATGGGGTGATAGTTTGTGGTAACATATCCTTTCCCTCTTTTGGAAGCACTCTGACATGGACTAACAAGGCTTCCTTAGGAATTGGATTACAGTTAGCATAGAGTGCGGGGGGATATACTCAGAGCCTGTTCATGAAAATGTAATAGTAATAGAATTATACAGAGGTCTCGACTGTTACCGCTGGATTATGCGGATAGTAAAGGTCCAAGTGGGACGGGAAGAATAAGTTCAGGCCTTGAAAACTAGTTGTAGGTGTGAGAGGGGGTAACGGAACCGTCAGGGGATGTAGCAGTTCCTAGTGGATAGGTCACCACAAAGGAGGGCATGACATACATTTGTCAGATGTCATCTAGTCTCTTGGTGTTGCCGCTAGATAGTAAACGGCGCAGAGGTACTGTAGACATGTTATGACAAGTTGAATAAAGATCGTAGATGAACAGGAAAAGAATAATCAAGCCATTAGCGTCCAGGCGACTGAGAGATAGTGGATTTAGTTGCACATGCAACCCCAAGCGTGACTTTTAGGGTGAGCAGATAGCCATGGTTGAGATGTGGCAAGAACAGAGATGTCAACCATGTATCACCAGTCCACAAATTTTGCAGGTTTCAATTGTACAGTCAGGTCCATAATTATTGGGACATAGACACAATTCTATTTTTTTTGGCACTATACACCACCACAATAGATTTGAAATTAAACAAACTAGATGTGCTTTAAATGCATACTTTCAGCTTTAATTTGAGGGTATTTATATCCAAATCAGGTGAACGGTGTAGGAATTACAACAGTTTGTGTATGTGCCTCCCACTTTTTAAGGGACCAAAAGTAATGGGACAGATTAACAATCATCCATCAAACTTTCACTTTTTAATACTTGGTTGGAAATTCTTTGCAGTCAATTACAGCCTGAAGTCTGGAATGCATAGACATCACCAGACGCTGGGTTTCATCCCTGGTGATGCTCTGCCAGGCCTCTACTGCAACTGTCTTCAGTTCCTGCTTGTTCTTGGGGCATTTTCCCTTCAGTTTTGTCTTCAGCATATGAAATGCATGCTCAATCAGATTCAGGTAGGTGATTGACTTGGCCATTGCATAACATTCCACTTCTTTCCCTTAAAAAAATTCTTTGTTTGCTTTCGCAGTATGCTTCGGGTCATTGTCCATCTGCACTGTGAAGTGCCGTCCAATGAGTTCTGAAGCATTTTGTTGAATATAAGCAGATAATATTGCCCGAAACACTTCAGAATTCATCCTGCTGCTTTTGTCAGCAGTCACATCATAAATAAATGCAAGAGAACAAGTTCCATTGGCAGCCATACATGCCCACGCCATGACACTACCACCACCATGCTTCACTGATGAGGTGGTATGCTTTGGATCATAAGCAGTTCCTTTCCTTCTCCATACTCTTCTCTTCCCATCACTCTGGTCCAAGTTGATCTTGGTCTCATCTGTCCATAGGATGTTGTTCCAGAACTGTGAAGGCTTTTCTAGATGTTGTTTGGCAAACTCTAATCTGGCCTTCCTGTTTTTGAGGCTCATCAATGGTTTACATCTTGTGGTGAACCCTCTGTATTCACTCTGGTGAAGTCTTCTCTTGATTGTTGACTTTGACACACATACACCTACCTCCTGGAGAGTGTTCTTGATCTGGTCAACTGTTGTGAAGGGTGTTTTCTTCACCAGGGAAAGAATTCTTCGGTCATCCACCACAGTTGTTTTCGGTGGTCTTCCGGGTCTTTTGGTGTTGCTGAGCTCACCGGTGCATTCTTTCTTTTTAAGGATGTTCCAAACAGTTGAATTGGCCACACCTAATGTTTTTGCTATCTCTCTGATGGGTTTCTATGGTAGCTATGAGTAAGCACTTGGCATAGTGCGAAACGCATAAGCTGACTGCCTGTACACTCTGTCTATGATGTACTGTATGACATGTTCCTGATTTTAAAATAAAGAAGTTTGGATTATAATCTCCTGGAGTGCGGCTGTCCGGATTTTCCCAATTGCACACAGCTTCTACTAGCATTAGCCAGCACCTGGGGCTCTTTGTTTCTGGAGAGTAACTTTCAGTTCATACCTGGACATATTCACCCTAGTGCGGGGACAACATCCGTCTCTCTCTGATGGGTTTGTTTTGTTTTTTCAGCTTAATAATGGCTTGCTTCACTGATAGTGACAGCTCTTTGGATGTCATATTGAGAGTTGACAGCAAAAGATTCCAAATGCAAATAGCACACTTGAAATTAACTCTGGACCTTTTTTTTTTTTTTTTTTTTTTTTTTTTTTACAAAATAAGTTTTTATTGAAAGGAAGAGAAGTAAAACAGTACAATAATGTAACAGTATCATCATACAATTGTACAAGAGTTAGGGAATATACATAGATTCTTACATTTGATATAAAGATAACAGTGAATCAGTTATAACAAAAAATCTCTTACTGGTGCTTTATTGTATATGTATGGAGGGGTGATCAGGGCTAATTCAATATCACATTTAAATGTCTATCGGGAGGTTGGTGTTAGTTATGGTGGCACTAGATAGAACCTTTTATTAAATTTTTCCTCCCCCCCCTCTTTCTTTCCCTCCCCTCCTTTAACGTTACTTTGATGATTTTTGGGGGAGAATTCCCACTCGTTGGGTGAAGGCGTAAGAGTTTGTATGAAGATTCAATCCACTTGTTCAAATGAGGTGTTGGTCAGGATCTCTGTTAGGAGGTCTGAGCCATGCAGGGGTTTGAGAGGTGTTATGTGTGGATATTGAGAAGTAAGTGAAGAAAGAAAGAGAAGTAAAGGAGAGAAGAGAAGGGAAAAGAAAGAAGAGATAGAGGGGGGGGAGGGGGGGAAGGGGGAGGGTATCTAAGGGAGATAGGGGGGGAAGGAGAAATGGGAGGGGGAGGGGGAGGGCAAGGGGGATAGAGGGGTGAATGAATGTCCCCTCGGTCTCCGTTATTTGCGGTATAGATTACTAATGGTAATAGATTATGGTGAAGTAGGTCAGGACTGTTTAATTTCTACTCTCGGAGAGTAATACCGGGCTAATTTCGACGTGTGGCCCCCCATACTCGTCCCTTGTTTAGGGGTGGGGGGACTCCGTCGTCTGGGGAGAAAGGTGAGGTGTGTGGAGGGAGTGATCTCAGGTGGGCAATGGCAAGTCTGAGATTATTTCATCTGTGTTAGGTATCTGTCTGTCGACCGAAAATGAGTCCAGCAAGCCCATGTCTTGGAGAAGCTAGCTGGGGAGTCTCGAGAGATGGCAATGAGTTCTTCCATGTCAGCTATTTTATTAATTTGCGAGAACCATTCTTGGATAGTTGGAGCATGAGACGTACCCCAGTGTCTAGGGATGCACATTTTCGCTGCGTTAAGTAGGGGTAGGACCAGTGTCTTATGATAGTATGGCGTGGATAGATCTGAGTGATGAAATAGGCAATGGGTTGGGGAATGGTCTAAGTTGTAGGTCGATATAGATTCTATGAGTTCTCGGACTTGCGTCCAGAATGGTTGAATGGCTGGGCATGACCACAAAATATGTAACAGAGTACCTGGCTCATCCCCACATCTCCAGCATTTATTGGGGAATGAGGGGTTAATTTTGTTCAAGATGGCTGGGGTTCTATACCATCGTGTCAAAGTCTTATAATTATTTTCCTGAATGGACACATTTAGGGAACCTTTATGAGCAATCGTATAGATGTGTTCCCATTGGTCTTCTTCTAATTCTGTTTGTAATTCTCTTTCCCATGACTTACAAGCTTTCCCTTCTTTGGGGGAAGTTCCAGAGAATAATATAGCATATATACTGGAGATTAAATGTTGTTGTGGGTTGATTTGAGAGCATAAATGTTCAAAAGGAGTGAGTGGTCGTGATATGGAAGAGTCGCGATCAATTTCTTTTAAGAAATGTCTAATTTGGAAGTATGTCCAAAAGGGTAACGGGTCGCTAGTGAAGGCGGGTGTTAGTGTGAGGCGGTCTAGAAAAGATCCATCGCGGAAAAACTGATGTGCTTGTATGTTGGGTAATTGCCATTGTTGTGTTAGAAAGTGTGCCGACATTCCCGGTGGGAAGGCGGGGTTCTGTCTTAAAGGTGTTAAAGGTCCCGGGGAGGATGATATGTGTAGTTTGCGGCAAGCCTCCCTGAAGCATCCCAGGGTCGGTCCAATAAGAGGGTGGACTTTGAGAGTGGAGGGAATATGTGTCGACTCCAGCCAGGGGGCGGATTTCAGCGGGAATGGGGACATTGATCCTTCCAGTCTGACCCAGTCTTTGTGTTGGGTGTGTAATGACCAATCCACAATACGGGTAAGGTGACAAGCCCAGTAATATTTTTTCAGGTCTGGAAGGCCAATGCCCCCCTTCGTCTTGGGTTGTGTTAGGAGATCGTGTGTGATTCTCGGGTGTTTTTGATTCCACAAAAACTCTGTACAAAGCCTCCTGTAAGATGAGAAAAAAGATGGGGGGAGTTTAATGGGGACAGCCTGTAAAATGTATAGGATGCGTGGAAGAATGTTCATTTTAATAATGGCTGCACGCCCGAACCAGGAGAACTGGGGTTTGTTCCAATTTTTGAGATCAGCGGAGATCATTTTGAGGATGGGAAGGTAGTTTTGTGTAAATAGGTCTGATAGGTTCTTTGTGAGGTGAATGCCAAGGTATTTAATAGCGTTTTGTCGCCAGTGGAATGGGAAGTTCGTTTCACATTGTGCGACTGTTTCTTTTGGGATGGTGACATTGAGGGCGTGTGATTTGGTGAAGTTTATTTTAAAGTTAGAGATGCGTTGGAAGAGGTGGAAGTCCTTTAATAAGTTCGGAATAGAGGTGTGAGGTTCGCTAAGGGAAAGTAGGATATCGTCGGCAAAGGCCGCCAACTTATAGGTGTGGCCTGATATGGGTATGCCTTTGATATTTTCATTCTTTCTGGGGCAATTTAGGAGTGGTTCAAGGGTCAATACAAAGAGGATGGGGGAAAGTGGGCAGCCCTGCCTAGTTCCGTTGGTTATGGAGAAGGCGCTTGACAGATGTCCGTTGATCCGAACTCTGGCTGTGGGTGTTGTGTATAGAGACATGATTGAGTTGAACATGCGGTTTCGGAGGCCCAGGTGTCGCAACACTGCCCCCATGTAGTCCCATGCCAGTCTGTCAAACGCCTTCTCCGCATCCAATGATAGAAAGAAACCCCTATGTTTATTAGTTGTCATCCAATGATGAAGATTTATAGCTTTAATGGTGTTGTCCCTTGCCTCTCGGCCTGGGACAAAACCAACTTGATCTCCATCTATCAGTGATGGTAACAGAGGAAGCAGGCGATTGGCTAGGATTTTTGCGAAGAGTTTTATGTCTACGTTTAGTAGGGAAATCGGCCTATAGTTATTTACTAGGGTCACGTCTTTTCCTTCCTTAGGTATAACTGTGATGTGGGCTTCAAGGAGTCTGTTGAAAGGGAGTGTGGAGGAGGACAGGGAGTTGAAGGCTTTGAGGAAGGGGCCGGTAAGTGTCTCTATAAAAGTTTTGAAATATACGGCTGTGAAGCCGTCTGGTCCTGGACTTTTCCCGGCTTTTAGTTGTTTGATCGCGGTTTTAAGTTCAGTTTCTGAAATGGGGAGTTCTAGTTGGCGAGCTTCTTCTCTATCAATCGGTTTGGGGCAATTGTCTCTTAGAAAATTTTTTATAAGAGATCTCCTATCAATATTATTAGACGAGTTGTCAGTTGGTGAGCCAAGATTGTATAGGTTGGAGTAGTATGTTTCGAATTGGGAGGCTATATCAGGGGTTGTGACTTTTGATCTGCCTTGGGAGTCATTGATCATATGGATATTGGAACGGGCTTTGTTCTTCTGAATGGCTCGAGCCAGATATTTTCCGCTTTTATTTCCAAATTCATAGAACAGTTTCTGTTGTAGGATGAATTTACGTTTTGTTTTTTGTGATAACTCAGAGAGAAGATGTTCTCTGGTTTGTATGAGTTCTTGATATGTCTGTTGGGCCTGAGTCTGTTTGTGAGCTGTCTCTAGGGTTTTGATTTTCTGGATCAGGTTTGAAATGTTGGCTTGGTGGGCTTTTTTCCACGACGTTTTAAGGGCGATAAGTTTCCCTCTTAAGACGCATTTGTGGGCCTCCCATTGTGTTAGTGGAGAAGTGTCTCCGTTGTCGTTGTCCATAAAGAAATTGTGTATGGTACGTCTAATGTCTGCGATGTCTCCTTCTGAAGTCAATAGGGTAGAATCTAGCCGCCAGATTTTAGAAATATTCTGATGTTCAGGGAAGGTCAGTGTCATTGTAATGGGGTGATGGTCAGATAGGATCATTGGCTCAATTGTCGCATGGGAAAGGAGTGGAAGGTCTGATTGGGAGAGGAAGAGATAGTCAATTCTGGAGTATCTGTCGTGAGGGGCGGAGAAGAAAGTATAGTCTTTGACATTTGGATGGAGAGTACGCCAGGTGTCGTGTAGAAGTAAGTCTGTCAGTTGCATTTTTATTTGGCGCAGAGTTCTGTATGGCAGTGAGGTGGAGCCTGAGGAGGTGTCTAGAATTGGGTATAGGGCTACATTGAAGTCTCCTCCGAGAACGGTTAGACCAGCGGAGAAGCCTGATAAAAGTTGAGAGATCTGTCTAAAGAAGCTAAGTTGTGCTGAGTTAGGGCTGTAAATATTAGCCAAGGTCACAGGCCGACCCTGTATTTTACCTTTCAAAAAGATGTATCTACCATCTTTGTCAATGAGTGAATCGATTAATTCCCAGGATAAGTTTTTAGAGATCAGGATTGAGACTCCCTTAGTCTTTGCCAAGGGGTTGGTAGAATGATATGAATGAGGGAACCAGTGATTAGTTAGCTTAGGGATTTTATCTGTCCGGAAATGGGTTTCTTGGAGGAAAACTATGTTGGATTTTAGTTTGTGCATCATAGCCAAAACTTGGCTGCGCTTTTCCGGGATATTGAGCCCTTTTACGTTTAGGGATGTCACTTTTAGCGTGTTATGTTTGGTAGTAGGTAATACGTGTGACATATTTAACAGGATGTGGTCTTTCGTCAGCTTGGTCTGTATACTTCTTCGAGTGTGTTGGGGGTGGTGTGTGGGATTGTTGTCGGATCAGAGGGGTGTAGTGGTGGTGAAGTGGAGGTGACGGAGACCGAGGGGACGGTGGAAGGGGGAGTGGTTAAAGTCTATAGGGATGGGTTTGAAAAAACTAATTGCAAATATGGGGCGAGGAGGGGGACTCTAAAATTGGAAGGGGTCTTTTAGGGGGTAGGGGAGGAGGGGAGGGAGGGAGACGAGGGAGAAAAGGGATGGGAAGGGATAGAAGACAAGAAGAGAGAATAGAAAAGATCGAGAAAAGGTCTAGACGTATATGTAGAGTCTGGATGTACCGAAAATAAAGAAGGATCTAGAGACCCTTCTTATGGGGTAGAACGTTGTCCGGTGTAGGTCAACGGGAGTGATGGGTTCCCGTTGTGTGGGGAGGTGTAAGGAGCCGGTATTAACGGGTGAAAGAACAGTGTAATCCTCTGGTCCTCAGAGGGGTATGGATAGTTTAGATAGAGGATTGAGCCTGAAAGTTGTAGTGTTAGTCATAGACAAGGGGATTGTGGATTGGGTGAGTGAAATCTTAAAGTTAAGGTATATTCATTGCCCGAGGGAAAATATCAAGCAAGGTTTCTGGAGGCAGGCGAGTGAGCTTGCCTGATTGATTAGGGGGAAAAGCGGCCTTAGTTGTTGTGGGAATGTGTAGAGGACGTCTGGTAGCGAGTCCATCAGTTGTTCAGAGAGGTGTGTAAGGAGTCAACTGTACAATCATACTGATAATATGAACCAAACTTTATAACTTTAAAATGTAACTTTTACGTTAGTTTTGCTCACCTTGTTCTCAGAATAGGCTGCCGGCCTGTCCGACCGAACCCCATATGGCAGAAGAGTAGGTATCCCACAGGATCACTGTAGGGGTAGGCCGTTTCAGCCAATCTGTGTGCTCAATCATCTAGATGTTGTAGCTTATATGCCGTTAAACATGCGGAATATGGGGGTCAGTCACACACGCCGGAAGCCCACTAGGGTTCCTTTGCCCGGTTGCCAAAAGTAAACGTTTTATGTTGAGCTATTCTATTAATAGAGAAAACAGGAATATAAAGAAGTAAAATGACATATCATTACATGTTAAATACCTAGATCTCGGGTCTGCCCTATGCGGGTTCAGTTATTTAGTTGGTAGGTAGACTATTAGGATTCAGCATATAAGATAGGTCATTGTATAACGGATATTCAAGTAAAACCAGGAATAACATTAAAAACATTGGAACCGATACCTTCTAGTAGGAATGTTATCTTCCTCCGGGTTAAAACTTAACTTAGGATAGTAAAATAACTTTTTATGTCAATAGGCATAGCGGGTGGGCGACTCCACACAGGTTAACGATATTATTGGGGTGTTTGGTGTGTGTGGGTTATAACTAGTTTGCCATCTTGGTGGCTGTCAGGGTTAGGAAACCTGGTAATTAGTAGGGTGGTCGTTTGATTGGATGAAAAAGAAAAAATAAGTCTGATTAAGTAGAAATCAGCTCTTAGTATTAGGGGGACATCCATAGGTGTTGGCTATGTGGAGATTGGGTGAAGACGAGGATGTGAGATTGAGACTCTGCGTGGAGTCGCCCCTTTAAAGGTAAGGCAGCATCATAAGTATAGACATATAACCATATAAACTTGAGTCCCGATTTGTTTTTTAAGAGGGAATCGGTTAGAGTAAGGGGAAATTGGCCTGGGGATGTGGTTTGTGTCCGACCTAGTAGGGATCGACACCTGCTTAGGGAGGGTCATAAAGGCCCGGGGGAAGGTAATTAGGGGGGGCGGTAAGGTGGGGGGTGAGAGGTTAAGAGAGAAGAAGGGGGCTATAGTTATTTGGGGAGGATGGATTGAATTTCCAATCATTAAATATCTTCGTGAATGTTCGTGCTATACTTGCGTGACTCATGTTCCGTTGCTTGGAGTCTGTGTAGAATTTTGCTGCGAGATCAGACGGGAGCAAAGGGAGAGGTGACGGGGTGGGTGGTGATTCCATGGGTTAGGCCAGTCCGTGGGTTTAGATGGTAGGCGTCCATCGTGGACTAGGTGGGGGGGGAAGATAGGAATTTTGTTGGTCCTTTGAGTTAAATCAGCTTACTTCTGACTTGAAGAAGATCCATTTGGAGGCGATCAGATGGTCAGATTTTGGTTTGACGTCTGTCTTGCATAGGCCTGTATGGTGGACAAGGTGGAAGGGTTTCAGGTGAGCGGCAGGAGACAGTTTTGGGTTGTTCCTTTATTCGGCACCTCCGTGTCGGGGTCGCCTGTGGGCAGGGGAGGCTGTGGGGCTGTTGTCTGCAGGGTTCCTGGGTCCCGGGGGTGTGTTGATCCTGGGAGAATTGGGTCTTCGCCTTCTTATGTGGAACTCGTCGCGGACTGGGATGGCATCCATGGAGCTGGACCTTCTGAATTGAGGAGGTCTGAGAGAGCGGTACCAGTCAGGCAGTTCAATAAGTGGAATGTTCAGAATTTCACAGAATGTGGTGAGGTCTTCGGGCACTCTGAGGTTGGCTGTTCGGCCTTGTGTTGAAGCTGATAGGCAGAAAGGGAACTTCCAGCGGTATTGGATTCCGTTCGTGCGTAATAAATCAAGGAGAGGGCGAAGATCTCTCCTATTTTGCAGAGTGATGGGTGACAGGTCTTGAAAGATTTTTATTTCTGAGCCTTGACAAGAGAGATTGCGACGATCTCTGGCCCTGCGAAGGATCTCCTCTTTCAGCTTAAAGTTAACTATGCAACAGACCACGTCTCTGGGAGGGTCAGTCTCTCTACCCCGGGGTCTGAGGGCCCTGTGTAAGCGCTCACAGTCAATGGGGGTCTCTGGGGGTCTGCCTAGGAGATCGTTGAATATAGCTATGGTTGCCTGGGCAAGTTGGGTATGGTCGATCGATTCTGGTATGCCTCTTAACCGTAGGTTGTGTCGTCTGCCGCGATTGTCCAGGTCTTCCATGTATCTGTATAGGTCTCTGAGCTGAGTAGAGTGAGCTTGTGATGAATTCTGGAGCCTGTGGATGGCATTTTCACTGTGTGCTGCTGCTTCCTCAATGTTGTCCATGCGGACCGTCATGGATTGGATATCCCTTCTCAGGTCAGATATGACTGCTGCAAAGGTGGCTTTGATGTCTTCTGCCACTGTTCTAAGGTCCCCTATGTTCAGGGGGTGATCCGTCGGCCCATGTTGTGAGGGCGTTTGTGAGCGGTGTCTGCCTGAGGGGCTGAGGCTGGAGGAGCGCGCCGTGGCCGAGTAGGCCTGAGATGAAGCCGGGGCCTCGCGTGGCTGCGTCCGGAAGATTTCCGGGATGCTGCGGCTCGCCTGAGAGTCGGGTCTCCGTGGAGATCGGGAACGGGATGGGGATGAGCTCCCTTTAGGTTTCCCCATATTTTGGCTCGTGGATGGCTCTGTAAAGCTTATATATTACCCTCTGAGGACCGGAGCGCAGGGATCAGGCGTCCATCAGAGTCCGGTGCCAAGCCACGCCCCCCTGGACCTTTTATCTGCTCCTTGTAAATGGGATAATGAGGTAATAACACACACCTAGCCATGGAAAAGCTGAGCAGCCAGTTGTCCCATTACTTTTTGTCCCTTAAAAAGTGGGAGGCACATATACAAACTGTTTCTAATTCCTACACCATTCACCTGATTTGGATGTAAATACCCTCAAATTAAAGCTGAAAGTCTGCAGTTAAAGCGTGTATAGAGCCAAAAAGATTTGAATTGTGTCGGTGTCCCAATATTTATGGACCTGACTGTAGCTGTGAGAGAAATTGAGACAGATCATCCTTATTCCTGAGTGTGACTGTCCTGCCATCTCTCTGAACTTGAAGGTTCAGAAGTTTGGATCTGTGATGTCACCAGGTGGCCCCGCCCCTTACCTATATAAGAACTTTCAAACTGTGGAGCCTGCAGTAGACGACCAGCCTTCATGGACGGCAGGAGCGTTTTTTTTCTTTTTCGGGTTGGTGGTGCGGCGTGATTGACTATGGATTTACATCGGGGGACACTGTTTTTTTATTTTTTAATAAAGGAATTGTCAAAAACTGTCTCTGTGTTTTTATTACTTTTTGGTAACTGAGTATGGGTACCCCATACTCATTTAATAGGGGGGGGCAGGATTTGGGGGCTCCCTTATCAAAGGAGGCTTCTGGATTCTGATAAGCCCCCTGTCTGCAGACCCCTACAACCACTGGCCAGAGTTGTGGGAATATGGGGACAAGGTGCATGAGGTCCTTGTCCCCATCAACATGGGGACAAGGTGCTTTGGGGTGGGGTGTGGATTTTGGGGGGGACCCCATGCCGTTTTTCTTTTTTTAAATTTTGCTGTAGGGTTCCCCTTCAAATCCATAAAAGGACCCCCAAAGGGCCTGGTATGCATTGGGGGGGACCCCACGCTGTTTTTTTTTCATCATTTTTAATTGTCGGAACCCGCTGACAGCTGATGAGTCATCTAAAATTAAGGACACGACGGCTGGCTTCCTGGCCCGCTCCTTAGCAACCAGCTATTTGCTAAGGAGCTGTTTTTTTTTTAATCAAATACTGCATGTGATACCGCCAGCAAAACCCTGGTGGTAAATATTGCACGCTTTTTTTACTCTCTGGTCTGTTTGTAAATTAGACTTAAGAGCTTTTAAACGATATTTACCGGCACGTTTTTTGCGGTAAATGCTGTATAATCGTTATTTTTTTTTTGTATGAATTGGACTTAATTTACTGCATGCGATAATTTATGCAAATGAGTCATTTGACCATGTTATCGCATGTGGTAAACGTTGGTGAATTGACCCCATGGTACCACTCTGGGGAAGTGATCAGTATTTTTTTTTTACACATAATGTTTGCTTATAGCAATGAATTTCATTGCTACATACAAGCATCTTACTGATGTTGAATCTTTCAGTTTGTATTGTTGTGATTGGCCCAGTCTGTACTATGTGATCACTGTGACCAATCACAGCTAGCAACACAATTGTACACAATGGCATCATTCTTCCATAGGCCAGACGGCAACTGGTTAAACACCTTTTCTACCCTGCAGGCAAAACGCTCCTAGTCCTCCTTGGTAGGGAGAGACTAAATGTGTTGCTTCAGGTCTCTGTCCATCAGGATATCTGTAACATCTGAGCCCTGGTCAGGAGGATCAGGAGAAAGGGGAGAGGCGGGTGACGGGATAGGAGAAGCAGTATGTGCGTATGGCTGCAGACCTCTGTGCATGTCCCACTCATGTGCCATCTTGGATTTCTCTCCCGAGCTGCTTGCTGCTCAGTAAATTAAGAAACAATTATCCCCACTGTGGTCTAAAAGTCCTCTGCCATTGTGGCATGAGGAGAGGTGTAATTTAGCGGTCGGGGTTCTCTGTTAGTACTGTAAAGGTTTAAGTGGAGCTCTAGCAGTGAGCACCCTCACTCCTCCAGTCCAAACTGTGCCCCCCCACATCTCCTCCTTTTATGTTACTCTAGTGCCATTTTATGGTACATTTTATTTTAACCACTTCATTACTGGCGTATAGTCAAATGACGTCCACAGATGGGATCTCCCATCCTGGGTGGATGTCATATGATGGCCTGGGCTTCCCGGCCGTCTAGGGGGCGCGCGCCCGCCGCGTTGCTCGGGACCCGGTGCGTGTGCCCGGCGGCCGCGATGTCCGCCGGGCACCCGCGATTGCCCGTTAACCGGGCAGGACTGTGGATCTGTGTGTGTAAACACACAGATTCATGTCCTGTCAGTTGAGAGGAGACCGATCTGTGTTCCCAGTACAGAGGAACACCGATCGGTCTCCTCCCCTTGTGCGTCCCCTAGCCCTACAGTTATAATTACTCCCCTAGGAAACATTTAACCCCTCGTCTCCCCCTAGTGGTTAACACCTTCCCTGCCTGTCACATTTATACAGTAATCAATGCAATTTTATAGCATTGATCGCTGTATAAATGTGAATGGTGCCAAAAATGTGTCAGAAGTGTCAGATGTGTCTGCCATAATGTCGCAGTCACGAAAAAAATCGTGATCACCGCTATTACTAGTAAAAAAAATAAAATAAATTTTTTTTTAAAAATGCCATAAATCTATCCTGTATTTTGTAGACGTTATAACTTTTGTGCAAACCAATCAATATACGCTTATTGCGATTTTTTTTTACCAAAAATATGTAGAAGAATACGTATCGGCCGAAACTGAGGAAAAAATTTGTTTTTTTAAAAAAAAATTGGGATATTTAGTATAGCAAAAAGTAAAAAATATTGTGTTTTTTTAAAAATTGTCGCTCTTCTTTTGTTTATAGCACAAAAAATAAAAAACGCAGAGGTGATCAAATACCACCAAAAGAAAGCTCTATTTGTGGGGAAAAAAGGACATCAATTTTGTTTGGGTACAACGTTGCACGACCGCGCAATTGTCGTTTAAAGTGCGACAGCACTGAAAACTAAAAAATTGGTCTGGGAAGGAAGGGGGTGAAAATGCCCTGTATTGAACCGGTTACCTGGTGCCCCCTAGATTATTCTAGATCAAGGTGGATACAAAATACTAGGATACCTGTTTTTTTCTCTTTAATAAAAATATGTAAATACTAAAATGTCCATAGCCTGACAAAAGGTTCACTATGGTTGTAGAGATGATTTCTTCCTCCAGTTTTCTCACTATAGTGTGTTTAAGTACAGCTTAACATAACTTTGTGCTTGGTTTAAATATACTAAAACCATAACATGCTAAATGGCATACCCTGTTTCCCCGAAAATAAGACCTAGCGTGATTGTCGGTGATGGCTGCAATATAAGCCCTACCCTCCAAATAAGCCCTAGTTAAAGTCCTTGTAGGTCTTATTTTCAGGGTAGGGCTTATTTTCGGGGAAACAGGGTAGGGCTTATTTGGGGGGTAGGGCTTATATTGCAGCCATCACTGACAATCACGCTAGGTCTTATTTTTGGGGAAACAGGGTAGGTGTGCATAACAACTTGTTTGTTGCAAAGGTACCCGGTTTGTGTATGTAAATTTAGGTGGTGAGGTAGTAGGTAAAAGAGACTGTGATCCAGAGGCTTTAAGTTTGAGTTTACGCACCTCTTTATGCTGCAGATAGCTCTTCACTCCAGCTGTCTGTGTTTATACCCTAATCTTAAGAAGCGTTTTCATTAAATTCCTTATTGATGTTCTAATTCAATAAATAGTAGAAAAATCTTCTATCCATTGGATTGCAGTTTCTTACCTACTACCTGGGTCTACGTAAATTAACTCGGGCAGCTCTGCAACAAACAGGTTATTTTCACACCTATACCATTTATATCACCCCCTTTTCCCCTAATGGAACAAAGACATGGTCTCCCTGAGCATCGAGTGCAATCATACACTTACCTGGAGACAGACATATTCTCCACAAGCCACAACATCAGGCATTATACACTATAAAGAGTTCTACTATCTTGTTTGCACCTACTCTATACATTGTTTGTCTTTATGAGAAACAAACATTGTGAATGAGACATTTTATTGACCATTAATTTTTCTTTTCCACTTTTCTTCTTCAGGTAAACCTTGGCTTATTGATCTTTTCCTTTGCTGGGTTCATCCTTCCAGGATATTTAATCTTTTACCGAAGCCGTTTACTCCAGGTTCTTTCAGCAAAAGAAAAAGATCCAGCTGCTGTGCAACTGCAAGAATCTAACTATCCCAATGGGGTGATAGAAGGAGAGGCCACAGCTTAAACATACAGTGGATTCTGCATATGCCAAAGAGGGATGTTACAAGATAATATAAGGGAATGGCCATTTATGTTTTATGTATATATCACAATAGAAGACAGGGTTGCGTGATAATGTTTTTCTGGAGGAATTGACGTGTGGTAAACCCTAGGAATGATATTTAAAGCCACTGATGTTTCTAAGATGATCAACCATTTAAACAAATAATTTTTCATTTGTTCAAAAAAGAAACATATGTGGAGGCAAACTGAGCTGATATTGCTCACCCTCACCAAAAAGACTAGTGGACTAGATGTCAAAGTAATCCAATGGCTTTAAAACTTAGAACTCCAGATCACTTGCTCACAAAGCAGTACAGGTAACTAGCATTTCAAAGGACATCAGTAAAAGCAGTGTACATAATTTCTCAGTACAGCTTTATGGTACGCTTACAAATGTTGGCATTGTTCACCACTCTACAAGACTTGTAAATTGCATTATTTTCAATTAATTTATGTAAGGTCAAGTATTGCCACAGCTAGTGTAATTAAAGCTGAACTCTATGCAAACAACACAGTTGAAGACATACATGTAAACTCTCTTTTCTTTGTAGATCTATTAAACAATCAGCAGAACCTACTATATTTTAAACAGATATTGAGTGTAACACTGAGACCCGGTTCACACCGGGGTGACTTGTCAGGCAACTTAGCTGCCTGACAAGTCGCGTTCCGTTCTGTACAATTGAACCATTCTAATAGAAGCGACTCAAGTCGCTCCGACTTAGAAAATGGTTCCTGTACTACTTTTGAGAGCGACTTCAGGCGACTTGCATTGACTTCTATACAGAAGTCATTTTGCAAGCAGCCGCTGAAGTCGTGTGCAGGTCGCCTCTGTGAGTCGCGCTGCAAGTCGTGCCGCCCCTGTGTGAACCGGCTCTGAGGAAGATGTTATATCAGACCAAAATTACATATGAATACAAATACATATAAAAAAACATAAATATCAAAATACTGTATTATTCCTTAATCATATACATTTTTTCACATTTTATAAAACACAGGTCACGTCTTTAAATAAAATAAGACAATGATGTGTGTAATTACAGATCCAGATTTAATATTCACTTTTTCTCCTCATTTGACATTTATCGTAGTATTTACCTGCTTCTTCAAGATTGGGTAGTTGATATACATATCAATGTCGTCAGTTGATTTGTTCAAAAATTACAGTTGTGCTCAGAAGTTTGCATACCCTGGCAAAGATCATGAAATTTTGGCATTAATATTGAAAATCTGACCGATCATATGAAGCCATTTATTATCACATAGTTGTTTGGCTCCTTTTTAAATCGTAATGGTAACAGAAATCAGCCAAATGGCCTTGATCAAACATTTACATACCCTGAAATGTTTGGCTTTGGTACAGACATACAAGGTGACACACACAGGTTAAAATGGCAATTAAAGGTTTATTTCCCACATCTGTGTTTTTTTTTTAATTGCAATTAGTGTCTGTGTATAAATAATCTGAGTTTTTAGCTCTCACTTGAATGCACTGAGCAGACTGGATACCGAGCCATGGAGAGCAGAAAAGAACTGTCAAAGGACCTGCATAACAAGGTAATGGAACTTTATAAAGATGGAAAAGGATATAAAAAGATATCCAAAGCCTTACATTTGCCAGTAAGGACTGTTCAATCGCTTATAATGAAATGGAAAACTCTGGGATCTCTTGATACCAAAACAAGGCCAGGTAGACCAAGAAAGATTGCAGCCACACCTGCCAGTGGAATTGTTCAGGATACAAAGAAAAACCCACAGGTAACCTCGGGAGAAATGCAGGCTGCTCTGGAAAAAGATGGTGTGGTTGTTTCAATGAGCACAATACAACAATACTTGAACAAAAATGAGCTGCATGGTTGAGTTGCCAGAAAGAAGCCCTGTTACAAGTGTTATCTACTTGTTTAGTATACAGTATGTTCACATTATGATACAAATTATGTATATATCTTTGTAATGTACAAGGCATTTGTTTTTTGAATACTTTCATCTTATTGTATGTAAATATTTCAAACAGATCAACTGATGAATATATAATCAATATTAACCACCTATTCCTGAAGGAGCGGTTGAATAACGCAAAGTGCTTTGAATGGGGTGTTGAAGTAAATATGTCATCTGGATCTGTACTTGCACATCATTTTCTGATTTTATTTATACATGTGACCTGTTTTTTTATGAAATTTGAAAAACAGTCTATCAAGAAATATGTTTTTGATACTAATAGTTTTGCAGTGTTTTGTATATGTATATGAAATGTTGGTATAATATTTTCTTCATTGATATGCTCAAAGTCTGTTTAATTATGGTCGGTTCTGCTAAAGGTTGATTCAAATGGATGGTACCTCAGAGGAAGTCATTCAGCTCAGATCTACATTCCACTTTTTTTCTTCTATATCTTTATCATTAATTTTATTAAACCATTCTTGTGATATAGGCACCCATAGCAGACAGCAGAGCTGAAGAGTTAAAGGGGTTGTAAACTCTCAAGGTTTGTCACCTTAATGCATTCTATACATTAAGGTGAAAACCCTTCTGTAGTACAGCAGCCCCCCCAGACCCCCCCCCCCCCTTTTACTTACCTGAACCCAATCTTTCCAGGGATGGGAACGAGCATGGCAGCTCCAGACGCTGTCTCGGGACCTCATTGGATAGATCAATCGCAGCGGGAGCCATTGGCTCCCTCTGCTGTCAATCAAATCCAATGACGTGGGAGCCAGGGGGCAGGACCGTCAACGGACGCAGCAGTAGGACTCAGAAGCGCGCGCGCCCTAGTGCCCCCATGGAAAGCTCTTCTCCGTGGGGGCACTCAAGAAGAGGAGAAGCCAGGAGCGCCACGGAGGGACCCAAGAAGAGGAGGATCAGGGCCACTCTGTGCAAAACCCTTGCACAGTGGAGGTAAGTATGACATGTTTGTTATTTATTTATTTTTTAAAACAACCTTTACAACCCCTTTAAGCTAGCTATACACTGCTCATTTTCTCTCTGCCAGCTGCATGAGAGAAAATCAGTCAATTCCCCTTTCCATGGATGGAGGAATTTCCAGTGCTGGCTATTGTATTCACTAGCCAAAGCACCTGTGGCTGCCTTAATACCAATACAGTAACTGAACCTGATAGGATGTAGTCACTGTTCGGCTGCTAATTTTCCACCCAGCTCAAGTGAATTTTTATATCGACTTTTGTAGAGCAGGGTGGTGCTTGAAGGGTCATCCATCCAATTTCGAAACCTTTACCTTCTGTTTTTCTGCTACAGTTAAGTAATGTTGCTTGGTGAAAGACCCGGTAGTAGTTAATCATTCAACTGTATTTATTCTCTATGTTGAAGACATTTCACAGCTTATCCATACTGCTTTTTCAGTTCTAATGTTAATTTGCACCTCCCATCGTTCTCTTAAAACAGTCAACATCTGCCTAGACACAATCCATATGATTTGATTAATGTGATTGAGTTACCTGTGGCTATAATTGCTGGGGTATGTTTCTTGTGCTCAACAAAATTGAAATTATTTGTACAAGGTGCAAAATTTCAACATTAGAGAACAAGCCCATTTGAACAACTGTTTACTGTTAGCCGTGTCAGTATCAATCATTCATGTAAAACAACTTGTTTTTTAAATTATTTGTTTTTTGTATAAATATTAATTTAAACAAAATGACAGAGAATTTGGCTGTGCAGAGAAGCTGGACACACCAAATATGTGCATAAAATGAACAAGTTATGTAGTAGTCATTGTATATAAGATGTGTTCAAAGTTTATTTTTTTGAATGCTCAGGGTTTCTTAATATCCATTAAATATAACATATAACAGGTTTAAATGTATTTTAATCCTAACAATTAACTTCTCTGATTTGCTAGGTCTTTTTAATGTACTGTTGAAAGTATTTTGTTACATCTGTTCAATAAGTGCAAAAATATATCTGTTGATCCTGCCAGGAAATCGTGCAAGCTTATTGCTTTATGTGATCTATATCTTTATAAGTTACCACGGTTCCCAACAGTTCAGTAGTCTACAAAATACTCTACCCCTATATTATGAATATGAGACGAGGAGACAGTGATTTTGTAGTCTTGTTCTTTTGGTGACAAAACTGCACCACTATAGACACAGTACAATAAGCGCACATTAGCACCCTGCCATGTTACTGGTAGGATAACCAGGTGAAAATAAAGGAGACAAAAAGCTATTAAAAAATAAATCTCATCTAAGGATTGGTGAGCTGCAATTTATTACTTTTTTGTTTTTCGTTTTGGTTACAGTTTAAGAGAACCCAGTAAACTACATGAATCACTATTTATGAACTGTCTCGAGTAGAGACTTATCTTTGGTAATTGACGATTCTCCAAGCCTATTGTTTATTTGCTACATAAAGTTAGTCAGGTTTAAAAAATATACATGTCAATCAAGTTCAACCAAATGACAAAAATAATTTGAAAACCCCCGGTTTCTCAGAACCTTAAATCTGCAGTGTATCCACAGAGGCAAAAAAACAGGATTTTTCTACTTATTGCAAAATCGGTTTCTTGGGGTTCATTAATCACTTGCTCACTGGACACTTAAACCCCCTTCCTAACCAGACCAATTTTCAGCTTTCAGCGCACTCACATTGTAAATGACAATTACTTAGCCATGCAACACTGTATCCATATGATATTTTTGTCCTTTTTTCACACAAATAGAGCTTTCTTTTGGTGATGTTTAATCACCACTGTTTTTTTTTTATTGCGCTATAAATTGCCGAGGTATGAAAAAAGACCGAACATTTGGTAAAAAAAATCAATTTTTCTTTGTTTCTGTTATAACATTTTGGTATTAGTAATTTTTCTTCGTAAATGTTAGCCAAAAGTTATACTGCTACATATCTTTGGTAAAATAACCCAAATATATTAAAATGTATATTTTTTGTTCTTTGTGAAAGAGTCCACAAGCTATGGTGCTAATCATTGAAAATTAATCACACCTGATCTACTGACGGCCTATCTCATTTATTGAGACAATAACAAGCTTGAAGTTTTAATTTTTTTCCCACAATTCTTTGCAAAATAAAGATTTTTTTTCACAAAATAGTCACATTACCAGGTTATTTTGCTGACAGGGCTTGTGCATACCACAAATTACTCCCCAAAAAACATTCTGCTACTCCTCCTGAGTATGGCAATACCACATGCGTGAGACTCTTTCACAGCCTGGGCACATACAGAGGCCCAACATGCAGGGAGTACCATCAGGTGTTCTAGGAGCATAAATTACACATATAATTTCATGACAACCTATCACACTTTTGAAGGCCCTGGAGCACCTGGACAATGGAAATGCCCACAAAATGACACCATTTTGGAAAACAAACACCCCAACGTATAATCTATGAGGGATGATGAGTCTTTTAAACGTGTTATTTTTTTTCACATGCTTTTGGAAAATGTGGAAAGAAAATGAAAATGCATTTTTTTTACACAAAGTTGTCCATTTATAAGATATTTCTAACACATAGCATGTGCATACCAAAAATGACACCCCAAAATACATTCTACTACTACTGGTCAGTATGGCGATACCACATGTGTGAGACTTTTCCACAGCCTGGCCACATACAGATGCTCAACATGCAAGTAGCACCTCCAGGATCAACTGATAGGGTGGTACTGATGAGTACTTACTTATGGGCACTATTGGGCACTGTAGTGGCACTAATGAGCACTGATGTGGCACTGGTGGGCACTGTAGTGGCACAGATAAGCACTGATGGCACTGTAGTGGCGCAGATGAGCACTGTAGTGGCACTGTAAAGGCACTGGTGGGCACTGTAGTGGCACTGTGGGGCACAGATGAGCACTGTAGTGGCACTGTAATGGCACTGATGGGCACTGTAGTGGCACAGGTGACACTGTATGGCACAGATAAGCACTGATGTGGCACTGGTGACATTGATGTGGCACTGATGGACACTGTAGTGGCACTGATGGCACAGATGAGCACTGTAGTGGCCTTGGTGGCACTGATGTGGCACTGTAGAGCAATGATGTGGCACTGTAGGCAAAGATGGGCACTTTATTGGCACAGATGAGCACTGTAGAGGCACTTATGTGGCACTGATGGCACAGATGAGCACTGTAGATCACTGATGTGGCACTGTAGTGGCACTGTAGTGGCACAGGGGGAACTAATGTTGCACTAGTTGCACAGAGGTCACTGTAGTGGCACAGGGGGCACTGTGGTGGTTTAGTGGGCACTGATGTGGCACTGTATTGGCACAGGGGGCACTGATGTGGCACTGGTGGTACTGGTGGTACTGTACGGCACAATTGGGAACTGCTAGGCAGTGTGAAGCACAGTAAAAATCAACTCGATCTCTCTCCTCTCCTTACATGCTGTGTCGGTGTAAGGGGAGGAGAGAGCGGAACTGCTGCATGACCCGGATTGTTTACATTGTGATCGCTCAATCATTGGTCTTTCCTGTCTGAGAATATATGAAGGAAAAAAGAGGACAAAGTGGCAACCTTGCAGATCTGCTAATTGGTTGTCTATGTCTAAAAGGTTGATATTTATCTTTAAAGCCATAGGCCTGAGCAATAATTTCTCTGAGCTGCCTAGAAATGGTAGAGTGAGAAACTGGTTCCTTTTTATGGGGACCATAAGGAATGACAAAAAAGATAGTCAGCCTTTCTAATGGAAGCAGTTGCTGAGAGGTAGACCTGCACTGTATGAACAACATCCAGACAATGAAGATATACTGTATATCAGCCCTCAAGAATTCCACTCGCCTGCCCGCATTTGGAGAGTGAAATTATGAGGAGTGCGAGTATGGACAGGGCTGTGCTGCATCGGGAATGTATCCAGTGCCCCCTGCCATGCGCACACTCGCAGTGTGGCCAGCTCTATAGGCATTCTACAGCCGCCTGGAACCACACATCTCCGCCCTGCACAGGCTTGCAGTGCGAGCTTTCCAAAAAGTGTACCAGACAGGCCAGCTTGGGACCGTCCCTCTCCACCTCCCTGCACTGCACAGGCTAGCAAGCACAAGCTTTGCACAGTGTACCAGCTGCCGGCGCCACTTGGGACCATCCCTTTCTACCTCCCACACATCCCCGCACTGCCCAGGCTAGCAAGCACAAGCTTTGCACAGTGTACCAGCCAGCGCGGTTTGGGACCGGCCCTCTCCACCTCCCCGCACTGCTATGGAGTGCACCGATGGCTGACCCCCGTGGCTGCAAGATAATGGTATGTGACACTGTGCTGTGATCTGGAGGCATTGGCATAAGAGGGGATTAAACGGGAAGTTTGCTGGGAGTAGGGGGGGATTGAGAGCACATATATGCTGGATTGGGGGGGTTAATTGGAGGCATAGGTCTGAATGGTACCCCCCAATCCATTATACCGATTCCTCCAATTCCGCCCCCCATTCTATCATACGTATGCCTCCAATTCTGCCCCCCCGCTTTCTATCATATGTATGCCTCCAATTCTGCCCCCCCGCTTTCTATCATATGTATGCCTCCAATTCTGCCCCCCCCCCCCGCATTCTATCATACGCATGCCTCCAATTCTGCCCACCTCGCCCATTCTATCATACCTATGCCTCCAATTCTGCCCCCCCCCATTCTATCATACCTACAATTCCGCCCCCCTCTACCATATTCCATCATATCGATGCCTCCAAATCAGCCCCCCTCCCCCCAATCCATCATATCATATTTATTTTTGCAACTTAATTCTGAATAAAACATTTAACAGTGTCATTTCATGAGATAGTTTACAAGGGTGTGTTTAGGGGCGGAGCAGGGTAGGGTTTTGGTGGGACAACAGGTAGCGAGTAACTACATAGTTACATAGTAGGTGAGGTTGAAAAAAGACACAAGTCCATCAAGTCCAACCTATGTGTGTGATTATGTGTCAGTATTACATTGTATATCCCTGTATGTTGCGGTCATTCAGGTGATTATCTAATAGTTTCTTGAAGCTATCAATGCTCCCCGCTGAGACCACCACCTGTGGAAGGGAATTCCACATCCTTGCCGCTCTTACAGTAAAGAACCCTCTACGTAGTTTAAGGTTAAACCTCTTTTCTTCTAATTGTAATGAGTGGCCACGAGTCTTATTAAACTCTCTCCTGTGAAAAAGTTTTATCCCTATTTTGGGGTCACCAGTACAGTATTTGTAAATTGAAATCATATCCCCTCTCAAGCGTCTCTTCTCCAGAGAGAATAAGTTCAGCGCTCGCAACTTTTCCTCATAACTAAGATCCTCCAGACCCTTTATTAGCTTTGTTGCCCTTCTTTGTACTCGCTCCATTTCCAGTACATCCTTCCTGAGGACTGGTGCCCAGAACTGGACAGCATACTCCAGGTGCGGCCGGACCAGAGCCTTGTAGAGTGGGAGAATTATCGTTTTATCTCTGGCGTTGATCCCCCTTTTAATGCATGCCAATATTCTGTTTGCTTTGTTAGCAGCAGCTTGGCATTGCATGCCATTGCTGAGCCTATCATCTACTAGGACCCCCAGGTCCTTTTCCATCCTAGATTCCCCCAGAGGTTCTCCCCCCCTTGTATAGATTGCATTCATATTTTTGCCACCCAAATGCATTATTTTACATTTTTCTACATTGAACCTCATTTGCCATGTAGTCGCCCACCCCATTAATTTGTTCAGGTCTTTTTGCAAGGTTTCCACATCCTGCGGAGAAGTTATTGCCTTGCTTAGCTTAGTATCGTCTGCAAATACAGAGATTGAACTGTTTATCCCATCCTCCAGGTCGTTTATAAACAAATTAAATAGAATTGGTCCCAGCACAGAACCCTGGGGAACCCCACTACCCACCCCTGACCATTCTGAGTACTCCCCATTTATCACCACCCTCTGAACTCGCCCTTGTAGCCAGTTTTCAATCCATCCACCCTATGGTCCATGCCAACGGACCTTATTTTGTACAGTAACCGTTTATGGGGAACTGTGTCAAATGCCTTTGCAAAATCCAGATACACCACGTCTACGGGCCTTCCTTTATCTAGATGGCAACTCACCTCCTCATAGAAGGTTAATAGATTGGTTTGGCAAGAACGATTCTTCATGAATCCATGCTGATTACTGCTAATGATACCGTTTCCTATTACTAAAATCTTGTATATAGTCCCTTATCATCCCCTCCAAGCCTTTACATACTATTGATGTTAGGCTAACTGGTCTGTAATTCCCAGGGATGTATTTTGGGCCCTTTTTAAATATTGGTGCTACATTGGCTTTTCTCCAATCAGCTGGTACCATTCCAGTCAGTAGACTGTCTGTAAAAATTAGGAACAATGGTCTGGCAATCACTTGACTGAGTTCCCTAAGTACCCTCGGATGCAAGCCATCTGGTCCCCGTGATTTATTAATGTTAAGTTTCTCAAGTCTAATTTTAATTCTGTCCTCTGTTAACCATGGAGGTGCTTCCTGTGTTGTGTCATGACGATAAACACTGCAGTTTTGGTTACTGAAGCCCCCCGATTCACTCGTGAAGACTGAGGAGAAGAATAAATTCAATACCTTCGCCATCTCCCCATCCTTTGTAACCAGATGTCCTTCCTCATTCTTTATGGGGCCAATATGGTCTGTCCTCCCTTTTTTACTGTTTACATACTTAAAGAATTTCTTGGGATTTTTTTTGATCTCCTCCTCTATGTGTCTTTCATGTTCTATCTTAGCCGTCCTAATTGCACCCTTACATTTCTTGTTGCATTCTTTATAAAGTCTGAATGCTGAGGATGATCCCTCAACCTTGTATCTTTTGAAGGCCTTCTCCTTTGCTTTTATATGCATTTTTACATTGGAGTTAAGCCATCCAGGATTTTTGTTCACTCTTTTAAATTTATTACCCAATGGGATACATTGGCTAATGCCCTTATTTAATATGCTCTTAAAGCAAACCCATCTCTCCTCCGTATTCTTTGTTTCTAATATCTTATCCCAATTTATGCCTTTTAGCAAGGTTTGTAGTTTAGTGAAGTTCGCTCTTTTGAAATTCAGTGTCTTTGTGTTCCCTTTATGTTTCCTATTTGTGTGATTTATACTGAAACTAATTGACCTGTGATCGCTGACAGGCAGGCAGGTGTTTTTACAGTATTTACAGCTACCTGAAGAAAATTGCTGGTGTTTCCTATTAGTCTATTAGTCCTATTAGCTACAGTATTTACAGTTAGTGTAGTGCATCCTCTGCACAGAGTGCAACTAAAGCTACCTGAAGAAAATTGGTGTTGATCTTCTGATCCTATTAGTACCGCAGGCAGCTGTAGTATTTACAAGTTAGTGTAGTGCGTCCTCTGCACAATGTGCACCTAAAGCTACCTGAGTAAAATTGGTGGTGTTCTTCTGATCCTATTAGTACCGCAGGCAGCTGTAGTAATTACAAGTTAGTGTAGTGTGTCCTCTGCACAGTGTGCACCTAAAGCTACCTGAAGACAATTGCTGTTGTTCTGATCCTTTTAATACAACAGGCAGGCAGCTACAGTATTTACAGTTAGTTAGTGTACTGCGTCCTCTGCACAGTGTGCACCTAAAGCTACCTGAAGTAAATTGGTGGTGTTCTTCTGATCCTATTAGTACCACAGGCAGGCAGTTGATTCTGATCATATTAGTCCTATTAGCTACAGTATTTACAGTTAGTGTAGTGCATCCTCTGCACAGTGTGCACCTAAAGCTACCTGAAGAAAATTGGTGGTGTTCTGATCCTATTAGTACCGCAGGCAGCTGCAGTATTTACAAGTTAGTGTAGTGCGTCCTCTGCACAGTGTGCACCTAAAGCTACCTGAAGAAAATTGGTGGTGTTCTTCTGATCCTATTAGTACTGCAGGCAGCTGTAGTATTTACAAGTTAGTGTAGTGCGTCCTCTGCACAGTGTGCACCTAAAGCTACCTGAAGAAAATTGGTGGTGTTCTTCTGATCCTATTAGTACCGCAGGCAGCTGCAGTTTTTACAAGTTAGTGTAGTGCGTCCTCTGCACAGTGTGCACCTAAAGGTACCTGAAGAAAATTGGCGGTGTTCTTCTGATCCTATTAGTACCGCAGGCAACTGTAGTATTTACAAGTTAGTGTAGTGTGTCCTCTGCACAGTGTGCACCTAAAGCTACCTGAAGACAATTGCTGTTGTTCTGATCCTATTAATACAACAGGCAGGCAGCTACAGTATTTACAGTTAGTGTACTGCGTCCTCTGCACAGTGTGCACCTAAAGCTACCTGAAGTAAATTGGTGGTGTTCTTCTGATCCTATTAGTACCACAGGCAGGCAGTTGATTGTGCTAGCTGCAGTATCAGTATATATATACATCCCAGCTTTGTGTAGCTACATCTCGCTGCAGGCCATTAGTATGTCTGGAAGGCCAACAAGGAGAGGCAGACAGTCACAAGCCAATAAAAGAGGACAAGCAGGCTCTGTGTCTAGTGGCAACAGTGCTGGTCGTGGAGACAGTGCATCCTCATCAGCACGTGGCCGTGGGGCACGCTTGTCCTTTTTTTCGGCAGCTGGCCGTGTTGAGCCACAACATGGGGAAGACTTGGTAGAGTGGATGACCAAGCCATCCTCATCCTCCTCATCCTCTCTCACCCAGGCTCAGGATTTGTCTGGCAAAGCAGCTGCCAACGCAGCCCCTCCCCTCGGCTCAATCAGTCACTCCTTCCCTAGCCCCACCATGTCCTCCTGAGGAGTCCCCCGAATTGTTTGACCAGTGTTGGGTACATGCTCCAGGAGGATGCCCATCGTTTTGAAGGCTCTGATGATGGTACCCAGCTAGAGGAAGGCAGTAATGTGAGCCCAGAGAGAGGGGGTGCCCAAGAAGGACAGCAATCTGGCAGTCATGTTCCCCCAGCTACAGCATACTGCCAGCTTTGCTCCAGTGATTGGGAGGGAGGGGATGATGAGGTCACTGACTGATGAGGTCACTGGGTGCCTGATAGGAGAGAGGAGGAGGAGGCACATCACCAACGAGGCAGGATGCCCTCCAAGGGCCAGCTTAAGGGCAGCACACCGACTGAATCACACCGCAGAGCTCCGCATGTGCAGGGCGCTGCTGTCTCTACACGTTATTCCAAAAGTTCTTTGGTGTGGGCCTTTTTTGAGATGAGTGCATCAGATCCCCCCGCTGCTATTTGCAACATATGTCTCAAGCGTATCTCATGTGGCTAAAACATCACCCGCTTGGGCACCACATGCTTGACCAGACATATGTCGACCTGCTATGTAGTTCATTGGCAAGCGTACCTAAAAGACCCACACCAAAGAACAAAGCGGACCTCTCCTTGCTCCTCATCAGCTGGGATCTCCAACCCCACTATACCTTCAGTCCTCTCTGAAACCTGCACTGAGAGGAATGAATGTGTAGAATTAGGTGTGTCACAGCCAAGTACTTGGGGGCAATCTGCTATCAGTAGACCGACGTCAGATTGTACCAGGCAAATTTCCCTGCCCCAGCTGCTGCACTGCCGAAAGAAGTCTGCTCCCAGCCATCCACATGCCCAGCGGTTGAATGCTAGCTTGGCTAAATTGCTAGCACTTCAACTGCTGCCTTTTCAGTAGGTATATTCTGCCCCCTTCCGTGAGTTTGTGGAATGTGCGGTTCCTCAGTGACAGGTTCCCAAACGCCACTTTTTCTCATGGAAGGCGATTCAGGCTCTCTACCAACATGTGGAAGGCAATGTCTTGGCCTCGCTCGACAGGGCGGTCAGTGGTAAGGTGCATATTACCGCTGATTCATGGTCCAGCAGACATTGACAGGGACCATACCTATCTTTCACTGCGTACTGGGTGACTCTTCTGGCAGCTGGGAAGGATGCAGGACAGGGTGCAGTAGTGTTGGAGGTTGTTCCGCCACCACGCCTCCAAAAGTCTACTAGTGGTGATTATGCCACACCTCTCTCCTCCACCCTCTCCTCTTCTTCTTCCTCCCTGGCCTCTTCCTGTGCTTATTTGTCCTCGGAACCAACGGTGCTCCGTAGGCGTTCGAGGGGCTACGCAAGCACGCAGGCCAAAAGATGCCATGCGGTGCTTGACCTGGTGTGCTTGGGGGACAGGAGCCACACTGGGGCAGAGATTCTGTCAGCTCTGCAGGGGCAGGTTCAGAGGTGGTTGACGCCATGCCAGCTCAAGGCAGGTATGGTGGTTTGCAACAATGGCACCAACCTCCTCTCCGCCCTTCGACAGGGACAACTGACCCATGTGCCCTGTTTGACTCACGTCCTTAACTTGGTGGTGCAGCGGTTCTTGGGCAGGTACCGGGGCTTACAGGATGTCCTGAGGCAGGCTAGGAAAGTCTGTGTGCATTTCCACAGGTCATATAATGCCAGTTCTCGGCTGGCTGACCTCCAAAAGGAATTTAACCTACCCAAGAACCGCCTAATCTGTGACATGCCTACCAGGTGGAACTCAACGTTGGCCATGCTGCAGCAGAGGGCCATCAATGAGTACCTTTGCGACTATGGCACCAGGACAGGGTCGGGGACCTTGTTTTTTTTTCCCCACGCCAGTGGGCTATGATCAGGGATGCATGCACTGTCCTGCCACCATTTGAGGAGGCCACGCGGATGGTGAGCAGTGACAGTGCATGCATCAGTGACACTGTCCCTCTTGTCCACCTGTTGGAGCACACGCTGTGTGGAATAATGGACAGGGCACTTGAGGCAGAACAGAGGGAGGAAGAGGAGGACTTCCTTACTTCTCAAGGCCCCCTTTATCCAGACAGTTTTCCTGCGTGCCCACAGATCACACAGGAGGAGGAGGAGGATTGTGTCAGCATGGAGGTAGAGCCTGGCACTCAGCATCAACAGCAGTCTTCAAGGGATCATTTACAGTCCGACGCGCTGCGTGGAATAATGGATAGGGCACTTGAGACAGAACAGAGGGAGGAAGAGGAGGACTTCCTTACCTCTCAAGGCCCCCTTTATCCATGTATCCATTTTCCATTTCCATGTATCCATCCGGTGAGAAAATGGATACATTTACTGACCCGGACTTCCTGCCAAACTTTATAGACAGGTACAGGGAGCTGCCCTGTCTGTGGCAAGTCAAAAACAGAGAATACTGCAACAAGCTAAAGAGGAAGGCAGTGCTGGAGCAACTGTTAGAATTGGTGAAGCCCGTGTATCCCACGGCAGACGTCAACTATTTGAAGGCCAAAATTGGTGGCCGGAGGAGCACATATAATAGGGAGCTCAAAAAGGTCCAGGATTCCACGAGATCCAGAGCAGCAGCAGATGACGTTTATGTCCCCAGGGTCTGGTACTACGACAGACTGCGTTTTTTGTCAGACCAGACAGAACCCAGGCCATCACTATCTACACTTCCTTCCACACTTCCTTCCACTTCAGATGAGGCTTCAGAAGTCCAACCTGGGCCTTCCACCCAGGGAAAAAGATGTGGAGGAGCCCAGCTTGAGCCAGGTATAGCATTGTTCAAACATATTTCTTGTCAAAAATTGAATAATGTTAACTAGATGTTATTGATCACTAATTTCTGATTTAAGAAAGTGGTTTACATATCAATAGACAGTAGTAGCCAAAAATGATTGGGACAAGAATAAAAAATGCCGGGGTCAGAATATTAGTCTTTTCTGTTTGTTAACATTCAATTTGCAACAGTCATGAGCTCAAAATTGTATGTGATTGATGACCAAAAAACTAAAACTAAGTCCCATTTTCATACACAGGAAAGTCTCAGCCAGGAGGAGGCTGTGGAAAGTCTCAGCCAGGAGGTGGCCGTGGAAAGCAGCCTGACCGAATCCCAGGTTCCTTCCCTCCGCCTTCCAACCAAAAGGATGAGGAAGGCGAGCAACCTGGAGGAGTCAGCGACTACTTTGATTTGACAGGCTACTGCAGTCCTCACAACAACCCCTGGTGGCCCTGAGTCCTTTGGCTGTGTGATGGCCAGTAAACTAGAAGGAATGGAGGAGGGCCAACGTTTCATCTGTGAGGAGGTAATACTTGAGGCCCTAAACAAGGGGATGAGAGGCCAACTCACAAACAAAAGATACGTGTGTGAGTTGGACCATACTCCTCCAGCAACACCACCTCCAGCAACACCACCATCACCAGAGCCACCCAACCCACCACAGCAGCCTGAAAGAAAGCGTGGAAGGAAGTGTTGAGAGTGATGGCCTGGGTTTGGTGTGTCTGGCAAAAGACGCATGCTGTTGTAGGACCACAGCCTTGGGAAATATAAATCATCTGCTGCTGCTCCCGATCTCTCGGAGTCCTGGACCGCATTGTGCTCCCTATTAAATGGACTCCTCAAGTTACCAATTTGGCCTGTCAAATAATTGATGTCTGCCCTGGGGTCTGCCCTTGGCTTTTTGCCCATTTTGTTACATTACAGCCTTTAGTTCAATGTTTTTTAATCTGAATTATATGTGATGGATTAGAACACAATAGTCTAAGTTGGTGAAGTAAAATTAGAAAAATATATACATAAAACTATTTTTCAGAAATAAAAAACTGATAATAGGAATGTGCGTATGTATTCACCCCCTTTGTTATGAAGCCCATAAAAAGCTCTGGTGCAACGAATTACCTTCAGAAGTCACATAATTAGTGTCCACCTGTGTGCAATCTAGTTGTCACGTGATCTGTCATTACATATACACACCTTTTTGAAGGCCACAGAGGCTGCAACACGTAAGCAAGAGGCACCACTAACCAAACACTGCCATGAAGACCAAGGAACTCTCCAAACAAGTAAGGATTGCTGTTGAGAAGTACAAGTCAGGGTTAGGTTATAAAAAAAATCCAAATCTTTGATGATCCCTAGGAGCACCATCAAATATATCATAACCAAATGGAAAGAACATGGCACAACAGCAAACCTGCCAAGAGACGGCCGCAAGACCGGGCAAGGAGGGCATTAATCAGAGAGGCAGCACAGAGACCTAAGGTAACCCTGGAGGAGCTGCAGAGTTCAACAGCAGAGACTGGAGTATCTGTACATAGGACGACAATAAGCAGTACGCTCCATAGAGTTGCGCTTTATGGCAGAGTGGCCAGAAGAAAGCCATTACTTTCAGCAAAAAACAAAATGGCACGTTTTAAGTTTGCGAAAAGGCATGTGGGAGACTCCCAAAATGTATGGAGGAAGGTGCTCTGGTCTGATGAGACTAAAATTTAACTTTTTGGCCATCACAATGAAAATGCTATGTCTGGCACAAACCCAACACATCACATCACCCAAAGAACACCATCCCCACAGTGAAATAGGCTGTGGGGATGTTTTTCAGCAGTCGGGACTGGGAAACCGGTCAGAGTTGAGGGAAAGATGGATGGTGCTAAATACAGGGATATTCTTGAGCAAAATCTGTACCACTCTGTGTGTGATTTGAGGCTAGGATGGAGGTTTACCTTCCAGCAGAACAATGACCCCAAACACACTGCTAAAGCAATACTTGAGTGGTTTAAGGATAAACATGTAAATGTGTTGGAATGATGGCCTAGTCAAAGCCCGGACCTCAATCCAATAGAAATCTGTGGTCAGACTTAAAGATTGCTGTTCACAAGCTCAAATCATCCAAGTTGAAGGATCTGGAGCAGTTTTGCAATCAGGAATGGGCAAAAATCCCAGTGGTAAGATGTGTCATGCTCATAGAGGCTTATCCAAAGTGACTTGGAGCTGTGATAGCCGCAAAAGGTGTCTCTACAATTTCCGATAGACTTTCGAACGAACGGACTTGCCTACATACGATCACACCAAAGTCCGACGGATTCATACGTGATGACGTACGACCGGACTAAAATAAGGAATTAATAGCCAGTAGCCAATAGCTACCCTAGCATGGGTTTTCGTCCGTCGGACTAGCATACAGACGAGCGGATTTTTCGACAGGACTCTAGTCCGTCAGAAAGATTTGAAACATGTTTCAAATCTAAAGTCCGTCTGATTTCGGTCATGAAAAAGTCTGCTGCAGGTCTGATGAAGCCCACACATGGTCGGATTGTCTGATGGATTCGTCCCGTCGGACCAGTCCGGTCGAAAAGTCCACCCGTGTGTACACAGCATTAGTGTCACTGGTTCCCAAAAAGTGTCAGTTATGCCGTGTACTCACGGGCGGGCTTTTCGGCATCAAAGGTCCGACGGTCTTTCCGACGGACTTTTGACAGACTTCCGAAGGACTTTCGAATGAACAGACTTGCCTACACACAATCACACCAAAGTCCAACGGATTCGTACATGATGACGTACGACCGGACTAAAATAAGGAAGTTGATAGCCAGTAGCCAATAGCTGCCTTAGCGTCGGTTTTCGTCCGTCGGACTAGCATACAGACGAGCAGATTTTTCGACCGGACTCGAGTCCGTCGGAAAGATTTGAAACATGTTTCAAATCTAAAGTCCGTCTGATTTTCGCCCAAAAAAGTCCGTTGCAGGTCCGATAAAGCCCACACACGGTCAGATTGTCCGACAGATTCGTCCCGTCAGACCAGTCTGGTCGAAAAGTCTGCCCGTGTGTACACGGCATTAGTATCAGAATGTTTGCTGCAATATCCCAGTCCCGCTATAAGTCGCTGCCATTACTAGTAAAAAAAAAAAGAAAAATAATTCCGGTACATAACCCATATGTTGTAGATGCTATAACTTTTGCGCAAACCAATCAATATTTGCTTATTGGGATTTTTTAACAAGAATATGTAGTAGAATACATATTGGCCTAAATTTATGAAGAAATTTTATTTTTACATTTTTTATTTGATATGTTTTATAGCAGAAAGTAAAAAATATACATTTTTTTTTAATTGTTGGTCTTTTTTTGTTTAAGCAGTAGGGATGGGTGAATGGCTCTGCCCGAGCATGAGTTCGGGCCAAACATTGGCTATTTGCCCATTCAACGAATACCCAAATTATTGGGGTGTTCGACCATTTGTTCAGTCTGGCGAATGACCATAATGCACTGTGCCATCGCACAGTGCTTTGAACGCCCTGATTGGCTGAAGCAATGAAAGCTTTGCCCAATCAGGGCACAGAGCACTGTCAGAGCCATGATTGGAGAAAGTAATGATGACTCTATCCAATCATGGCTCATTGCTCTTAGTCCCGCCCCACACTAAAAAAAGTATTCTTTCAATAGCGGTCATTTGTAGTGTAATATCGGCATGGAGAGAGATAGAACAGGGCTCTGTTCAGTGCTACTAGAGTGTTAGTGTGCTATTCTGATTCTATTGTCAGTGTAGAATTTAGTGTGAATCTAGTGATAATTCAGTCAGTGTGAGTGTAGTGACCATTAATTTTTACTTTAGTATCACTTTAGTGTGAATCTAGTGATAGTTCAGCCAGTGTGAGTGTAGTGACCATTCATTTTTACATTAGTGTCAGTTTATTTTGTCAGGGCAGGTCTACTGCAGTATAGTTCAGTGCATTAGTGCACGTTTAACGCAGTATATTTCAGTGCATTACGTGCTGTTTGGCACAGTATATTTCAGTGCATTGGTCCACATTTAACACAGTATATTACAGTGCGTTACTTCACGCTTAACACAGTATATTTCTGTGCGTTAGTGCACGTTTAACGCAGTATATTTCAGTGCGTTAGGTGCCCTTTAACGCAGCATATTTCAGTGTGATAGTGCACGTTTAACACAGTATATTTCTGTGCGTTACTGCACATTTAGAGTGGATGTAAACTGTCACGGAACATCCCACACTCCGCTTGAGTGCTTCCGTCATATACCACGTCCTCCCAGTCTGTATACAGATATCAGATATTCCAACCGCTCTGAGCACAAAACAAGGCGACACTTGCTTCACTGCTAACATGGACTATCTTTATTTAGAATCAAAATTACAAGACTTTATATGCCGTTGGAACCTCCTCTAACAATACAACTGTAACCTAATTAACATGAGCTAATTTACTAAATCATTTACCCAGACTAGGTGACTATTCAATACACATTACCATAAACATCAACACAGGGTTAATTAGAACAAACAACAATGTGTGGAATACCCTTAGAACCTGTGGTAAGCCAGACTAGACTGTTCGTCTCCTAGCCAGTCCTGGAGGCTAATGTGATCAGCTCACTCAATTAACAGGTTGAGTTCAGAATCAATCAAACCAAGAATAGTCTCTACATACATCCTGGGAGATATTGTGGACAAATATTACTGTCCCATTTTAAGTAGTCCAAGATATATTTTCTCACTCACCCTGTGCCAGGATAGCACAGGGTGACTTAGACATAAGAGGTGTATAGGGAGCTGGAACAAGGGCATCCCCTACTTTTCAAGGGATTCTGAGTTCCACGGGCCCTCCCGTCACATCTCTCCCCTTTCGGCAGAAGACTAACACAGGAGGAGACCCCAGACGGATTTACTCCGAAGTTAGTCAGTAGTTCCAGTCCTCTAATGCCTGTACCCACACAGTACCCCAAATAAATTGTTCCAAACAAAGCATTACTCACCCAGCCAACCTCTGCCTCTCTCAGAGAACATATCTGCTGCTGGGGAGAGGCCTGGACTGGCCCTTCTCCCTGGAGTCCTTTCTGCCACTGGAGAGAAGACAGGGTGACTGGGCTTACTCCGTCATGCTGTTGGGGATCTGAGCCGACTGCCCAGCATCCCTGGGGTATACAGGTGGAGACTGAAGTCCCATCCACCTTCACAGGAAATCCATGCTCTGTTAGTTGAGGGCAGAGTCCAGCAGTCCTCGGCCCTATTGCCAGCCCTTCTGCTGGAAACCCCACACCATCTGCTCAGGCTAACTGTTGGGGAGGGAGGCCAACTGCCCCGCCTCCCTGGAACTCTGTAGTTGTTGCCGGTGCTGGGCAGAGGTTGGTAACACTCTGCCCTGTTGCCAGCACTTCTGCTGGGGACTCCGCATCCTCCGCTCCAGCTAACCGTTGGGGCAGGAGGCTGACTTCCTCCACTCCCAAACTGTGTAGCTGCCATTGGGGCAGTGAGCCGGCTGCTTGCTTTTCCATTCCCTCATCTGGCTGCTTGGACGACATGTCTATGGTACTGTCTCCCAGGTGCACTGATCTTTGCTGGGGAGGGAAGGCCGCTTCCTCCACCCTGGCCAACTGTTGGGGAGGGACAACACACACCTCCTCTCCCTTCTCCCCCTGTATCTGCTGCTGGGAAGTGATTGTCACCATCTCACCCTGGGCCTCTGAAACTGCCACAGGTGTGGGGCAGAGGTCTTGGACCCTCTGTCCGGTTGCCAGCACTTCTGCTGGGGGTTTGCTAGGTGGTTCCACCTCTACAGAAACGTCTATTAAATCCCCAGTCTCTGGAATTGCTAAAAGTGTGGGGCAGAGTTCTTGGACCTTCTGTTCAGTTACCAGATCTTCAGCTGGAGAAGTTTGTTGTAACTCCACAGATACTGCTGTTGGTGCTGGGCAGAGCACAGTGACATTTGGCCCTAATACCAGCTCTTCTGCTGGAGGCTCATCAGGTTGTTCTTCCTCAGCAGAAAAGTCTATTAAATCCCCTATCTCTATAACTGGTGTCTGGGGATAGAGGTTCACCATCTCCTATCCATGGAACCCAGAAGATGTTATCAGTGCTGGACAAAGGTTAGCAGAGCCCTGCCCTGTGGTCAGCACTTCAGGTTTGGGGAGGCAATCTTCAGATTTTCCACTGCCGATTCTCTGGCATGCTGCTAAACGTGTTCTAGCAGTTTCCTGTATGCCCTTTCCAGATGCTTTTCCTTCCTTAGCAAATGGTCCAGATCAGGTTTGAGCTCTGAGACCCCTGCAAGACCGAGCATAGCCTCTCTATATTCTCGCAGGTCCTCAAGGTCAGGTTCCCCTTCATCGCCAAACAGAAAATGATCTGTAAGGCTCTCCCACAGCAATCCAGGGCCTCCAAAGTCATATCCCTCCGGAGAGCATTCTGTTGTCTCCCCTAAATATCCCTCCTCTGCGTGCCATTGCAGAGCCCGATAATGATTGTCCAGCTCTATCTCCTGCTGGACCAGCCTGTCCAACTCAGTCACCCATTGCTCCTGGGGCTGCTCTCCCAGGAATGCCATCCGCAATGCCCGTTGGTCACTGGCCCGTTGCTCTTGGGTTGGAAAGCACTTGCCCTGTTTTATACCAGCGAGCTGGAGGCTTCCAATCCAGAGCTCCACCCGAATTTGCTGCCTAAGCTCCAGGTATTCATCCCCAGACACAGTCCTGGTGTATGTTGAAAGGATGATCCGCAGCAGCCCCGGGAAATCTGATGCCAGGTCCATATCTCCGCTGGGGTGACTGAAGTCTGCTATCCTGATCTTGGATACAGGTGGAGGTTTAGATTTCCCAGACTGCCGGAAGCTTCCCACTGCTTGCCACCAATGTCACGGAACGTCCCACACTCCGCTTGAGTGCTTCCGTCATATACCACTTCCTCCCAGTCTGTATACAGATATCAGATATTCCAACCACTCTGAGCACAAAACAAGGCGACACTTGCTTCACTGCTAACATGGACTATCTTTATTTAGAATCAAAATTACAAGACTTTATATGCCGTTGGAACCTCCTCTAACAATACAACTGTAACCTAATTAACATGAGCTAGTTTACTAAATCATTTACTCAGACTAGGTGACTATTCAATACACATTAACAAAACCTCAACACAGGGTTAATTAGAACAAACAACAATGTGTGGAATACCCTTAGAACCTGTGGTAAGCCAGACTAGACTGTTCGTCTCCTAGCTAGTCCTGGAGGCTAATGTGATTAGCTCACTCAATTAACAGGTTGAGTTCAGAATCAATCAAACCAAGAATAGTCTCTACATACATCCTGGGAGATATTGTGGACAAATATTACTGTCCCATTTTAAGTAGTCCAAGATATATTTTCTCACTCACCCTGTGCCAGGATAGCACAGGGTGACTTACACATAAGAGGTGTATGGGGAGCTGGAACAAGGGCATCCCCTACTTTTCAAGGGATTCTGAGTTCCACGGGCCCTCCCGTCACATAAACCCTCACATATACCCTGTGAAGTAAATAGCCTGAGATGATACACAGAGATTAAACAAATCTCCCTAGATATGTTTTACATGCATAGCTGCTGTCTTTAGCTTGCTATATTCTTTTGAAAGTGATAGTTCAGCCAGTGTGAGTGTAGTGACCATTCATTTTTACATTAGTGTCAGTTTATTTTGTCAGGGCAGGTATACTGCAGTATAGTTCAGTGCATTAGTGCAAGTTTAACGCAGTATATTTTAGTGCATTGCATGCTGTTTGACACAGTATATTTCAGTGCATTGGTGCACATTTAATGCAGTATATTTCAGTGAGTTACATGTCATTTAAAGCAGTATATTTCAGTGCGTCACTGCACAGTTAACACGGTATATTTCTGTGCATTACTACACGTTTAACGCAGAATAATTCAGTGCCTTACTGCACGTTTAACGCAGCATACTTCGGTGTGTTACTGCACGTTTAACGCAGTATATTTCTGTGCGTTACTGCACGTTTAACGCAGTATATTTCAGTGCGTTATGTGCTGTTTAACACAGTATATTTCTGTGTGTTAGTGCATGTTTAACGCAATATATTTCAGTGTGTTACTGCACATTAAACGCAGTAAATTTCTGTGGATTTTGTGCTGTTTAACACAGTATATTACAGTGCGTTACTTCACGTTTAACACAGTATATTTCTGTGCGTTAGTGCACGTTTAACGCAGTATATTTCAGTGCGTTAGGTGCCCTTTAACGCAGCATATTTCAGTGTGTTAGTGCACGTTTAACATAGTATATTTCTGTGCGTTACTGCACATTTAGAGTTGATGTAAACCCTCACATATACCCAGTGAAGTGAATAGCCTGAGATGATACACAGAGATGAAACAAATCTCCCTAGATAAGTTTTACATGCATATCTGCTGTCTTCAGCTTGCTATATTCTTTAGAAAGTGCACATCGTGTTCAAGATTTTTTCTTCCTGTTCAGCTGAGGGAGTGTAGTCTTGGCATACACTGTGTGACAGCTGTTTGGAGGAAAGGCACACACGCCCACTCCACATAGGCAGAAAAAGAAAGAAACATGTAGAGCTGTGCTGTGAATAGTCCAGCTGTCTACTAATCTATTTATAGCACCCACCCCGACAAATTTCGGGCTGGTGTTTTTGCAGTTGTCGGAGAACTTGTCAGAAGTTATCATACTGATAACAGAAGAATGGAGCAACAGAAAGACATGGGACTTAGGGCTTTGGAGAGAGATAAAAAAAAATGCTACAGAGATATGTGCTTAGGTCAAATTTAATGAATCAGGTTTACAATTAAATCCGCTTTAACACAGTATATTTCTGTGCATTAGTGCACGTTTAACGCAGTATATTTCAGTGTGTTACTGCACATTTAACACAGTATATTTCAGTCTGTTGGTGCATGTTTTACACAGTATATTTCTGTGTGTTAGTGTGCGCTTAATGTAGTATATTTCAGTGCGTTACTGCATGTTTAACGCAATATATTTCTGTGCGTTACTGCACATTTATTGCGGTGTGTCAGTGTAATTTTACTGCAGTATTCTGTAGTGTGTCAGTGGAGTGTGCCTGTGTAGTGAGTACTCAGGTAAAGTGCACCAAACACCACTTTCCATTAAAGTGCATCCACGTACACATTTCCACATCTTTATTACATTTTGTTAATAAGCACTCCCCCATCATGTCTAGGGGGACAACAAGGAGAGGCAGATGTTCCCATGGCACTGTGTGGGGGCCAGTAATGTACGTGTCAACAGGCAAAGGCGGACGTGGTCAGTCCTCAGGCAGGGCATTATTTCCTCTGTTTATTGATGTTGCCCATGCTATCCAGCCACAGCATGCAGAGGAGGTGGTGGACTGGCTTACTAAACCATCCTCACCCTTCTCATCCTCCATCACCCAAGCAGCGACTAGTGCACAGTCCACTGCACCTGCCAGAGTGGCTAAATCTGCCTCCTTGCCCACAGCCATTCCTGCCATAGCCCCAGCATTAGGCATGGAGGAGTCAGCTGAGTTATTTGAACACGGAGTCAGTCACTTGCTCCTTGACGATGCAAAGACATTGCTTGATTCAGATGTTGTTTCTGAGGTTGAGGAAGGTAGGAATATGAGCTTACAGAGAGGGGAGAACATGGGTGCACAAATTGGCAGTCATGTTCCCCCAGCCGCAGTTTATTGCCAAGTTGTCTCCAGTGATAATGAGGATGGAGGAGATGATGATGATGATGATGAGGTCACTGACGCAACTTGGGTGCTGGATAGAGCAGAGGAGGAAAGTGAAGATGAGGCACAACCCCAACAAGGCAGCCATCATGGAAGAGTAGAGAGGAGCCACCCTATTCAATCACATTGTGGAGCTGTTATCTCCCGGGCCACTTCACACAGCTCAGCTGTCTGGGCCTTTTTTAGAACATGTGCAACCGATCGCACTGTTGCTATTTGCAAACTTTGTCTCAAGCACATCAAGCGTGGCAAAAACATCAACCATTTGGGTACCATATTCTTGACAAGGCATTTAACCTCCCACCACTCAGCCCATTGGCAAGAGCATCCGAAAGCCACACAAAAGGGCCGCAATTCTGTTCCTCCTCCCTACTCACCTCAGTCTACCCCCGCTATACCTCATGACCTCTTAGCAGCCTCCATTGACAGGGATGATGGTATAGCGCAGGGTGTCCCAGGCAGTGGCGTAGCGTCGGGGGTGCAGGGGGGCCCCAGTATGTGTCACTGGCTGCCTCCTCCTAATTTTTCGATCCTGTGTCCCTGTCCCGGCCGCCGTGTTAAGTGGACGGTGCCCTGTGATTGGGCGTATGGGGGTCATGTGAGGCGTAGGGCTGGCCTGTCCTAGATCCCTCCTGAAGTCCCACCTCCGCACATGACCCCCCATACGCCCAATCACAGGGCGCCGGACACTGAACATGGCTGCAGCCAGAGCGCAGGGGAGAGATGAATGTGAGCCACCGCTGTCCTCTCCTCCTCCTCCGGATCGATGCAGCCAGGATAAGAAGGTGAGTCTTGTTACTGGCCGGGGGGGCGAGAGAGACTGTAGGCAGGACAGTGTAGTATAGTATAGTGGTTAGTATAGTGTAGTTAAGTATGGTGGTCAGTATAGTGGACAGTGTAGTATGGTGGTCAGTATAGTGTAGTATAGTATAGTGGTCAATATAGTATAGTATAGTGGTCAGTATAGTGGTCAGTATAGTGTAGTTTAGTATGGAGGTCAGTGTAGTGTAGTGGACAGTGTAGTATGGTGGTCAGTATAGTGGACAGTATAGTGGTTAGTGTAGTATAGTATAATGGTTAGCATAGTGGTCAGTATAGTGTAGTTTAGTATGGAGGTCAGTGTAGTATAGTGGTTAGTATGGTGTTTAGTGTAGTGGACAGTATAGTGGTCAGTATAGTGTAGTGGACAGTGTAGTGTAGTATGGTGGTCAGTATAGTGGACAGTGTAGTATGGCGGTCAGTGTAGTGTAGTATAGCGGTCAGTATAGTATAGTGGTCAGTGTAGTGTAGTATGGTGGTCAGTATAGTGGACAGTGTAGTGTAGTATAGTGGTTAGTGTAGTATAGTATAGTGGTCAGTATAGTGTAGTTTAGTATGGAGGTCAGTGTAGTGTAGTGGACAGTATAGTATAGTGGACAGTGTAGTATGGTGGTCAGTGTAATGTAGTATAGTGGACAGTGTAGTATGGTGGTCAGTATAATGTAGTATGGTGGACAGTGTAGTATAACAGACAGTGTAGTATAACAGACAGTGTAATATAGTGGTTAGTGTAGTATAGTATAGTGGTTAGTATAGTGTAGTTTAGTATGGAGGTCAGTGTAGTGTAGTGGACAGTGTAGTATGGTTGTCAGTATAGTGGTCAGTGTAGTGTAGTATAGTGGACAGTATAGTGTAGTATAGTGGTCAGTGTAGTATAGTATAGTGGTCAGTATAGTGTAGTTTAGTATGGAGGTCAGTGTAGTGTAGTGGACAGTATAGTATAGTGGACAGTGTAGTATGGTGGTCAGTATAGTGTAGTATGGTGGTCAGTGTAATGTAATATAGTGGACAGTGTAGTATGGTGGTCAGTATACTGTAGTATGGTGGACAGTGTAGTATAACAGACAGTGTAGTATAGTGGTCAGTGTAGTGTAGTATAGTGGTCAGTATAGTGGTTAGTGTAGTATAGTATAGTGGTTAGTATAGTGTAGTTTAGTATGGAGGTCAGTGTAGTGTAGTATGGTGGTCAGTGTAATGTAGTATAGTGGACAGTGTAGTATGGTGGTCAGTATAATGTAGTATGGTGGACAGTGTAGTATAACAGACAGTGTAGTATAGTGGTCAGTGTAGTGTAGTATAGTGGTCAGTATAGTGGTTAGTGTAGTATAGTATAGTGGTTAGTATAGTGTAGTTTAGTATGGAGGTCAGTGTAGTGTAGTGGACAGTGTAGTATGGTTGTCAGTATAGTGTAGTTTAGTGGACAGTGTAGTATAGTGGTCAGTGTAGTGTAGTATAGTGGACAGTATAGTGTAGTATAGTGGTCAGTGTAGTATAGTATAGTGGTCAGTATAGTGTAGTTTAGTATGGAGGTCAGTGTAGTGTAGTGGACAGTATAGTATAGTGGACAGTGTAGTATGGTGGTCAGTATAGTGTAGTATGGTGGTCAGTGTAATGTAGTATAGTGGACAGTGTAGTATAACAGACAGTGTAGTATAGTGGTCAGTGTAGTGTAGTATAGTGGTCAGTATAGTGGTTAGTGTAGTATTGTATAGTGGTTAGTATAGTGTAGTTTAGTATGGAGGTCAGTGTAGTGTAGTGGACAGTGTAGTATGGTTGTCAGTATAGTGTAGTATAGAGGACAGTGTAGTATAGTGGTCAGTGTAGTGTAGTATAGTGGACAGTATAGTGTAGTATAGTGGTCAGTGTAGTATAGTATAGTGGTCAGTATAGTGTAGTTTAGTATAGAGGTCAGTGTAGTGTAGTGGACAGTATAGTATAGTGGACAGTGTAGTATGGTGGTCAGTATAGTGTAGTATGGTGGTCAGTGTAATGTAATATAGTGGACAGTGTAGTATGGTGGTCAGTATACTGTAGTATGGTGGACAGTGTAGTATAACAGACAGTGTAGTATAGTGGTCAGTGTAGTGTAGTATAGTGGTCAGTATAGTGGTTAGTGTAGTATAGTATAGTGGTTAGTATAGTGTAGTTTAGTATGGAGGTCAGTGTAGTGTAGTGGACAGTGTAGTATGGTTGTCAGTATAGTGTAGTTTAGTGGACAGTGTAGTATAGTGGGCAGTGTAGTATAGTGGGCAGTGTAGTGTAGTATAGTGGACAGTATAGTGTAGTATAGTGGTCAGTATAGTGGTTAGTGTAGTATAGTATAGTGGTTAGTATAGTGTAGTTTAGTATGGAGGTCAGTGTAGTGCAGTGGACAGTGTAGTATGGTTGTCAGTATAGTGTAGTATGGTGGACAGTGTAGTATAGTGGACAGTGTAGTATAGTGGTTAGTGTAGTATAGTGTAGTATAGTGGTCAGTGTAGTATGGTGGTCAGTATAGTGTAGTATGGTGGTCAGTATAGTGTAGTATAGTGGACAGTGTAGTATGGTGGTCAGTATAGTGGACAGTGTAGTATGGTGGTCAGTATAGTGTAGTATGGTGGTCAGTATAGTGTAGTATAGTGGACAGTGTAGTATGGTGGTCAGTATAGTGGACAGTGTAGTATAGTGGACAGTGTAGTATGGGGGTCCGTATAGTGTAGTATAGTGGACAGTGTAGTATGGTGGTCAGTATAGTGTAGTATAGTGGACAGTGTAGTATGGTGGTCAGTATAGTGTAGTATAGTGGACAGTGTAGTATAGTGGACAGTGTAGTGTAGTATAGTGGACAGTGTAGTATGGTGATCAGTATAGTGTAGTATAGTGGTCAGTGTAGTATAGTGGTCAGTGTAGTGTAGTATAGTGGACAGTGTAGTGTAGTATAGTGGTCAATGTAGTGTAGTATAGTGGTCAGTGTAGTGTAGTATAGTGGTCAGTGTAGTGTAGTATAGTGGTCAGTATAGTGTAGTATGGTGGTCAGTGTAGTGTAGTATAGTGGTCAGTGTAGTGTAGTATAGTGGTCAGTATAGTGTAGTATGGTGGTCAGTGTAGTATAGTGGTCAGTGTAGTATAGTGGTCAGTATAGTGTAGTATGGTGGTCAGTGTAGTGTAGTATAGTGGTTAGTGTAGTGTTGTATATTGGTTAGTGTAGTGTTGTATATTGGTCAGTGTAGTGTAGTATAGTGATCAGTGTAGTGTAGTATGGTGGTCAGTGTAGTATGGTGGTCAGTGTAGTATAGTGGTCAGTATAGTGTAGTATAGTGGTCAGTGTAGTGTAGTATAGAGGTCAGTGTAGTGTAGTATAGTGGTCAGTGTAGTATGGTGGTCAGTGTAGTATAGTGGTCAGTAGAGTGTAGTATGGTGGTCAGTGTAGTGTAGTATAGTGGTCAGTGTAGTATAGTGGTCAGTATAGTGTAGTATGGTGGTCAGTGTAGTGTAGTATAGTGGTTAGTGTAGTGTTGTATATTGGTTAGTGTAGTGTTGTATATTGGTCAGTGTAGTGTAGTATAGTGATCAGTGTAGTGTAGTATGGTGGTCAGTGTAGTATGGTGGTCAGTGTAGTATAGTGGTCAGTATAGTGTAGTATAGTGGTCAGTGTAGTATAGAGGTCAGTGTAGTGTAGTATAGTGGTCAGTGTAGTATGGTGGTCAGTGTAGTATAGTGGTCAGTAGAGTGTAGTATGGTGGTCAGTGTAGTGTAGTATAGTGGTCAGTGTAGTATAGTGGTCAGTATAGTGTAGTATGGTGGTCAGTGTAGTATAGTGGTCAGTGTAGTGTAGTATGGTGGTCAGTGTAGTATAGTGGTCAGTATAGTGTAGTATGGTGGTCAGTGTAGTGTAGTATAGTGGTCAGTGTAGTATGGTGGTCAGTATAGTGTAGTATGGTGGTCAGTGTAGTATAGTGGTCAGTGTAGTGTAGTATGGTGGTCAGTGTAGTATAGTGGTCAGTGTAGTGTAGTATAGAGGTCAGTGTAGTGTAGTATAGTGGTCAGTGTAGTATGGTGGTCAGTGTAGTATAGTGGTCAGTAGAGTGTAGTATGGTGGTCAGTGTAGTGTAGTATAGTGGTCAGTGTAGTATAGTGGTCAGTATAGTGTAGTATGGTGGTCAGTGTAGTATAGTGGTCAGTGTAGTGTAGTATGGTGGTCAGTGTAGTATAGTGGTCAGTATAGTGTAGTATGGTGGTCAGTGTAGTGTAGTATAGTGGTCAGTGTAGTGTAGTATTGTTAGAATATCAGAATTTATGAATGGTTGAGTTCTTGTGATAATTGAATTATATATATAAATATATATATAAGTATATATATCTTCCATGTATGGAAAAGGTGAAGTTATATAGGTTTTTATACTCATATAAGTTTATGCTGGTATAGGCTTTGTATGCATTGCTTGGGAGAGATTCATCTCACATATGGATACAATTTAGTGTAGACCATTTCACCTCCCCCATCGTAAGAAGATTAGATTACAGTCTTTCCAAAGACACAAAGTTTTAGTATGTTAAGAATAAGCTGTTTCTTTACACTACTATATTTCTTGATTAGGGTATTAATAAGAACACTGCATTTTACATATATGTATACTGATATGTAGGATTGTATATGTTTAAAGGAAATGTATATATTGTAAGTTAAATGATTCTTAAAAGATAGCTTTTCTCACTTCGTTCATTGCCCCACCCTTAGGAATGTGGGAAGGAGTAATTCAAATCTCCCGGTCTTTTCTATGGGACTATAACGAACCTTTTTTAAGCCAGCCTCTATGGAAAAAGGTGGGAGTTAATTAAAGGAGTACAGACAGGCTGTGGGGAGAGGGTCAGATTCACGGCAACTCTCCATCAAGACACACACACACACAGATCTCAAGATATACACACAGACATATCTAAATTAAACTTTATTTTAAGAATAATCTATTTTTGTATTCTACATTTTGACATTGTTTTTGTAACATTTTGCTAATTGATCATTAAATCAATTTTGGAGATTTTACGCGAGAACTTAACAGATTTTTCTTGGAACTTTTCTCATCAATATGAATTATTGAAATATAGTTATTAATACAGGAATAACTCGATTATTACAGTGGCGAGCCAGCCAGGAGATTCTTTTTGTCCGAATATCGATTTTTTTTTCAATAATTTCTCCTTCCGCTTGTCGAGAGGGAATATCAGCAAAAACAGTGATTATTCAGACAAGCTTTCAGGAGAAATCGAAAAAGCTCATTTTCGGCATCATTGAATTGAACTTGGAAGGAAAAGAAACATTAGAATCGGTGAGACGTTTGTGCACGTACAAGAAAAATCTGTTTCTTGATGACGTAATTTCCCGCCAAGAGAGGGAACGCGTGTTACATGAAGGAAGCCGTCTTACATTGGTAAGTTATGGATTTAATTCATGAATTATCCAGTGAGAGTGATTTAGAATTTAAAAATCTGTCAAAGTTTGTTAAAGATGATGAATTATGGTGTTACATGTTCAATGAATGCTTACAGGCTAATAAGAAAATACAAAAGTCAAAATTTTCATTTAAGAAATTCAGCAAACAGGTTAGGAATTTGATTAAGTTGATTAAAGTTTATGATACAATGATATCAGGAGTTTTTGAAAGCAATGTAGTTGGTACAAAAGAGGAAATAAAGGACAATAGTTTATGTACTAATTGTCAGATTTTGACTGAAAGGATAGATGATTTGCAGAGTGCAATTCAAATAAAGGATATTCAGTTGTCTGAGTTACAGAATAATGTAACGTTTAAAGCAGAGTCAAGCAAGAGTTTAGAGATTAATGTTAATGCAGACTCTATGAATGTTACTGCAGATTCTATGCAGGAGCCTTTTGTACAAGATATGCGTTTTTTCAAGGTTGATGACCAGGAAAATGAAGTTTTGCTTAAAACAAAAATATTGAATAAAGCTGCTAAATGCAGACGCCGTTTAGATATATTACAAAATGGTGTTCAGAGTGCCACGTGTAAGGCCACACCCAGAGATGGTGAGATACACGTCACAGGCAGAACTAAAGTTTCAGAGCAGACAGGAAATACTTCCCTACATACTACACAAAGGAAAACTTTGAAAGTAGAAAATACAGAACATATTTCTGAGCAATATATTCTTTCTTCTTCAAACAATAATTTGACTGATTTGCCTTATGCTTCAGAAGTCAAACAGATCAGTACATTGACTGTTAATGACAGTTCAATCAATTTGAAAAACAATGATGAAAATGAGAGGGATGGATTACTTCCATCACCATCAGGATTTAGGAAAAAAGGTTCTGAGTCATCTCCAACATTAAAATATGTGACTTCACTTTTATTAGATGAAAGTGGAAGGCCATGGTTACATGGTTTATTAAATGGCAAGGATAATAAATGGTTAATAGATTTGGGATCTAAACTCAGTTTAACTAAAAACAAATTACATGTGAATATTGATTCTCCAAAATGTAATTTAATTGGTTTCAATGGAAAAGGAAATACAGTTGCAGCTAAAGTTTCTGGTGTGAATTTCGAGATTCCGGGAGTTTTAAAAACTAAAATGGACATCTGGTGTTGCCAAAATACAGAGAATATTTTAGGCATGGATGTGATTAGTAAATTAGATTGGATTATTGATTTAAGTAATTCTACTATATGGAAAGATTCATCTAGGCCCAAATCTAGGTTAATAGATTCTTCCATGTGCAATAATGTTGGAAGTATTTGTACAGCAGTCGCTGACATTTCTTCAGATCTTAATTGGCCACACACAGGAACCAATCTCGAATTGGAACAATCGGTAAGAGCACATAAAAGTCTTTGGAGTCAGAACAAAATGGATACAGGTTTGTTTAAAGATATTGAGATAGAAATTGAGGGACGAGACCCTGAACCCCAAATTCAAAATAAGTTGCCACAAGAATCAATAGGTCCAGTTTCTGACATTGTACAATCATTTTTACAACAAGGAATATTAAAGAAGGCACAATCAGTGGTAAATAATTGTATTTGGCCTATCAAGAATGCTGATGATTCGTATTCTTTATCAGTTGATTTAAGATCACTGAATAAATGCATTACAAATAACAAACCTATTGTTCCTAATTTAAATTTAATGTCACAAATGGATGCCAAGGCCAAAGTATTTTCAGTACTGGAAATTTCCAATAGTCATTTTTCAGTACCAGTAACAAACAGCTGTCATTATAAACTTGCCTTCAGTTTCAATAAAGAAACTTATGCCTTCACTAGAATAATTCCAGAAATGGAAATCAGTGACGGAATAGTGCACGAGTGCTTGGAGAAAGTTTTATCAAAATTTTCTAGACCAAAATGTATTTTCCAGCATGTGGACAAAATTTTGTTGTCTACCCAAAATACAGAGGAACATGTCACTCTGTTGACAGAGTTATTTACTCTGTTACAAACAGCAGGATTGAAATTGAACACAGAGTCAGTTCAGTTAATGAAAGATAAAGTTAACTTTCTTCATATGCAAATTAGTCATGGACAGAGAATGTTATCACAGGAAAAAGTTAGAAACATTTCTGCTATTCCAGTTCCAACATCTTACAAGGCACTATATCAATTTTTGAGTGAGTTAAATTCTTGCAAAGAGTTTTTACAGGAATATGATGATAAAGTTAAACCATTATTTGATTTCCTGAAACAAAAAGATGTTGTGTTTGATGAATGGTCTCAAACCCATACAGATGTTTTTGAAATGTTGAAAAAAGATTTGCAGAATGCTGTTTCATTGCATACAATCGAAATTGGAATGTCTATGCCTGTTTTATTGTCTACTAAGGTATCTGAGAATTCCATCTCAGTAATTTTATTTCAGGTAAAAGATGGTGAACCGAAAATAATAGGTTTTTTCTCCAGAGGTTTGACAAATATGGAAAAGACTTTTGACACAAATATGAAGCAATTGTTAAGTGTTTATTTTGCAGTCAAAGTAACAGAAAAGATTGTGAGATCTAGGATGATCATATTACGGGCACCTGATCTGTCATTAAAAATTCTTTTTAAAAGAATTCATTCAGGAGAATTATATGACAAATATTGCCCATTTTTTAAAACTTTAAAATCTAAACCCATAGAGGTAGATGTGATAACAGAACATTCTCAGCTAAATTTATTCAGAAAGCCTATAAATGGGATTGTTAGAACAAGTGCTGAGAGATGTTTTGAGACAGGATTTGTTAATAATATTAAGAATTGTTCAACAGGTCTTTCTATGTGTTACCCAAAGAATGGTTATACTATTCAGCAAAAATTCTACAGAAAATGCTGAATTGAAAATGTTAGAAGTACAGTACAGCACGCATTACTCTGAAATATTATAGAGGAGAAGTGAATGAATATATAATTCGCTTTTGTCTTCTGGGGTAATTTAAAATCTTTATTTAGTTTATGAAAACAAGATTTTATATTATGACTAAAAAAAGAGAAATTGCGTCCTGTCGTTTAAATAAACAGAATAATAAATTAGAGTATAGGTAATTTTAAGAAAAATAGAGCAAAGTAAGGTAATTAGAAATGTTATTATTAAAATATGGTTTGTATGTCATAATAAAATATTAGAATTTTGGTATGTAAAATGAATAAGTAAATGAAGGTATATTTTGCATGTATTTAAATTCTCAATAATGATACTGCATTCTTTTTTAGGATCTGATTTGTAAGTCACCAAAAGAAAGAAATTTAATATTTCTAGACCTTCCAGATGGGAACAAAATCTTGAAGTTTAAGAATATCAGTTCTGGGAGAAGAATTGACAGAAGAGATCCATTCGTTATAATTATTGTTGTCATTTTAATGTTCAATAAAGTTTTTCCAACTTTACAGAGTGCAGGAAGAAGAAGAAGAAGAAAAATTCTCGAGAACCTCTGATAAGAGAGGACATTCTAAAAACAATGGACTTTTTAGTTTTTTTGACTACTGATGAAATCATTTATCCATCAGATATATTGCAGTTTTTATATATCATTTTTATGTGACAGGACATGTTTATTATATCAAGATGAGATATTTTTTTACACATCATTTTTTACACTCATATATAGTGTATTTTCAGAGTTGAAAGGGTTAAACATCCTTACAATAGAGTCATTCTAGTTAGAGGGAACATCTGGTGTTAATTAAGACAGAGTACATTTTTCTTAAAGGTACATAAACAAGATAGGATTAACTTAATTAGTTTTGAAATCATCTCACTTATATGAACAAATTGAAGTTAAGAACATATTTTATGTTTTAATTTTGACAAGGTTATTAGAAAGGTTTTATGGATTATAGATTTATGTTAAAAACAATTTGGAGGGAAAATATGAAACAAATTTCTGAAGTGATATCTATATTTCAAAGTATTGTACAACAATGTTACATTTATGAATCATGAAATTAAGGGGATTGATTTATTTGGTAAAAGAAAAAGAAAATAATAATTGTGAAAATATTTTTTATGGTATATGAAGATGAAGGGTTATGAATTCACTTTTCCTTATATCGAATCACATTTGAAAATATATATTTGAGTCAATTATCTTAAGATCTTTGGGCATGAATGAATACGAATGTGATGCGTTTGAGGTATAAATGGATTTAGAGTTAGATTCAGATTTATTTAATGATTTAATTTAAAATGATTAAGATTAATTTAAATCAATCATTTTGAGAGGGAAATGTTAGAATATCAGAATTTATGAATGGTTGAGTTCTTGTGATAATTGAATTATATATATAAATATATATATAAATATATATATCTTCTATGTATGGAAAAGGTGAAGTTATATAGGTTTTTATACTCATATAAGTTTATGCTGGTATAGGCTTTGTATGCATTGCTTGGGAGAGATTCATCTCACATATGGATACAATTTAGTGTAGACCATTTCACCTCCCCCATCGTAAGAAGATTAGATTACAGTCTTTCCAAAGACACAAAGTTTTAGTATGTTAAGAATAAGCTGTTTCTTTACACTACTATATTTCTTGATTAGGGTATTAATAAGAACACTGCATTTTACATATATGTATACTGATATGTAGGATTTTATATGTTTAAAGGAAATGTATATATTGTAAGTTAAATGATTCTTAAAAGATAGCTTTTCTCACTTCGTTCATTGCCCCACCCTTAGGAATGTGGGAAGGAGTAATTCAAATCTCCCGGTCTTTTCTATGGGACTATAACGAACCTTTTTTAAGCCAGCCTCTATGGAAAAAGGTGGGAGTTAATTAAAGGAGTACAGACAGGCTGTGGGGAGAGGGTCAGATTCACGGCAACTCTCCATCAAGACACACACACACACAGATCTCAAGATATACACACAGACATATCTGATTTAAACTTTATTTTAAGAATAATCTATTTTTGTATTCTACATTTTGACATTGTTTTTGTAACATTTTGCTAATTGATCATTAAATCAATTTTGGAGATTTTACACGAGAACTTAACAGATTTTTCTTGGAACTTTTTTTCATCAATATGAATTATTGAAATATAGTTATTAATACAGGAATAACTCGATTATTACAGTAGTGAGAAAAGCTATCTTTTAAGAATCATTTAACTTACAATATATACATTTCCTTTAAACATATAAAATCCTACATATCAGTATACATATATGTAAAATGCAGTGTTCTTATTAATACCCTAATCAAGAAATATAGTAGTGTAAAGAAACAGCTTATTCTTAACATACTAAAACTTTGTGTCTTTGGAAAGACTGTAATCTAATCTTCTTACGATGGAGGAGGTGAAATGGTCTACACTAAATTGTATCCATATGTGAGATGAATCTCTCCCAAGCAATGCATACAAAGCCTATACCAGCATAAACTTATATGAGTATAAAAACCTATATAACTTCACCTTTTCCATACATAGAAGATATATATATTTATATATATATTTATATATATAATTCAATTATCACAAGAACTCATTCATAAATTCTGATATTCTAACAAGTATAGTGGTCAGTGTAGTGTAGTATAGTGGTCAGTGTAGTATAGTGGTCAGTATAGTGTAGTATGGTGGTCAATGTAGTGTAGTATGCAAGAAGTTGGTGTATGCAGGAAATGGGTGGGAGGGGCTTGGGGAGCATTTGTAAGAAACATGTGTTTGGGAAAACAGATGTTTTTGGAAGGACAAAGAGGAAGACAGGAATGCGAGGAGCTCGATAACTTTGGAGACGCTTTTGTGAGTTGGACTCTGAGCAAGGAACTATGAAGTACATCTTGACCCCTAAGTTGAGTAACTGTTTAGTTTACTTAATGTGTACATATTGTACATGCTTATATTTTTAGGCATATTTTGTAAGCTAGAAGTTGTGTTGTATTGTGCATCCTACAGTTTGTATGTGCAGATTTTTCCCTGTTTAGTAAAGCATTGATACACTTCAGAAGTCTAAGCTTCCTTGGTTTTACCACAAGAACTTAATAGATAGACGGAAAGTATTACAGTGCTGGAGCTGGTTGTGCTGCCACGTCTCCATACAGCTAGTGGTGAAGATGCGAGATTTGCCAGCTCTACCCCCTCCTCCTCCATGCTCTGCTGAATTGTTCCATGAACCACAAGCACCCCCTAGGCATTCAAGGGGCTATTCAATGAGCCAGGCTAAAAGGTGCCATGCAGTGCTTCAGTTGATGTGTCTAGGGGACAGGAACCACAGAGATTCCTGCAGCTCTGCAGGGGCAGGCTCGGAGGTGGTTCACGCCATGCCAGCTGGAGCCAGGAAAGGTGATGTGCAATAAAAGTACTAACCTCCTTAGACAGGGAAAGTTGAAACATGTGCCATGCCTGGCACATGTCCTCAATTCGTTGGTGCAACATTTCTTAAACAGGTATTTGGGGTTGGAAGATCTGCTAAAGCAGGCAAGAAGAGTCTGTAGCCATTTCTGGCGGTCATACACAGCCAGTGGTCGGTTGGCTGAAATTCAGCAGGAATCCCACCTGCCAGTAAACCGCCTGATTTGTGAGGTGGAACTCGACTTAGGCAATGCTGCAGCGGCTGCACATGCTGCACATGCAGCAGAGGGCCGTCAACGAGTACATGTGTGAGTATGGCACAACGACAGGCTCAGGCCAGCTCGTTATTTTCCCCCATGCCAATGGCTGCTGATAAAGGATGCATGCACTGTACTGTCACCATTTGAGGAGGCCACAAGGATGGTGAGCTATGACAATGCATGGATCGATGATACAATCCCTGTTGTGTTCCTACTGGAGCAGACTCTGCATGCCATTATGGACAGGGCACTTGAGGCACAGCAGGGGGAGGAAGAGGAGGACTTCCTTTCCTCTCAAGGCCTGCTTTATGCAGACACCATTCTTCCTACGCCACAGCACACACAAGAGGAGAGGGAGGAGGAGGATTCTGGCAGTTTTGGAGGCATTGAAGCAGAGGAAGACATACGTTAAACCTTAAGAGATGGTTTTTCCATCCCCAGAAACCTTGGGAGTAGGACGTGGCTGGGAGGAGGCAGTTTCAGATACTGTAATCCTCAATGACCCCAAGGAGTCTGCTTCTCATGCCTCTGCAAACTTGCGGTGCATGGGCTCCCTCATGCTTCAAAGCCTCCAAAATGACCCAAGAATATGTGGCATAATTGAGAAGGACTCACTATTGGTTGTCAACCCTCCTTGACCACCGTTACAAGGGGAAAGTCTCAGAACTCATCCCATCTCCACAGAGGGTGCAGAAGATGAAATCTCTTGAGGACACCTTAAAGAGGAGTTTATCTAGCACCTTTCCTGACTCTGGTAGGTTACAGTGTCATGGAAAACATAGTTTTGAGGCTTCTGTTGGTCAAGAGAGGAGCGGTGGAGATAGGGGCTGCCAAAGTGATGCATTTCACTTTTTTTAGTCCTTGCCACAGAGAGCTGTCAGCTTCCCTATCCCAAGGCAGCGTCTGCATCACATGGTGGACAATTATCTAGGGGCGAAAACAGAGATGGAGAGCTTTCCAGTTGACAATCCACTGGGTTACTGGGTCATTTGAATAGACCACTGGCCAGAACTTGCCCAGTATGCAATTGAACTGCTGAGCTGCCCTGTATCCAGTGTGCTTTCCGAATGGGCATTCAGTGCTGCTGGAGGTTTTGTTACTGATAATAGAATGCGTCTGTCCACAGACTCTGTGGACTGTCTGACATGAAGCCCCTGATGCCGATGTCGCTAATTAAGTGTTTTTGGGATGTGCAATCTCTGCAGGACTTCTAGGCTGCCTAGCATTGTGGGTGTTGATTTCACCTGGAAGAATTTTTTTGGTGTAGGTTTCATGGCCACAAATAACACTCAAAGACCAATTTTTCCACACCTGTTTGACAAATCAAAGCAAACAAAGCAAATCATTAAAATTTTTGACAGCAAGGCAATTCTTGCTTTCATCAGGAGTATCTCTATGGGGTAACGGAGTCAAGGCACCTCCGACACCCAAAGACCAATTTTTCCGCACCTGTTACTTCAAGCCAAAGTCTGCGGAAGAGACACTAGAATTTATCCAAAAAAATCTCCAATCTTGTTCCCAGTGCACTACATTGTGGATTCATCATACAGACTGGCTCCCGGAGCCATTGTTTACAAAATAAAGAAAGCTTGTAATGGGCTTTATAAAATGTAATTATTGCTGCTGCAGCTTCTATACACAGTACAGATGTGCCACTTTACAGGTAGACTAAGGGGACCCCCCAGGCACTATATTGAGAATTTTTCCTTTTTCCTTTTTATTGTTATTTCTCATTTTTATGCTTTCACTTTAGTCATCAGTAAATCACTGCTCATTTGAAAATGACATTTTTAACAAACTTATTTTTCATTGATACATGTCCCCCAGGGCAGTACCCAGACCCCTATGACCATTGTATGCCCAATTACTTGCATATAAGCCTTAAAAATGGGCACTTTTGATTTTTACAGTTCGGGTCCCATAGACTTCAATGGGGTTCGTTATTCGGTTCTGAACATTTGCAATGTTCTAAAGTTCTGGTGTGAATTGAACAGGGGGGTAGTTTGACCCAACCCTATTAAGCAGTAACCGTATTGCAAAATATGACCTGGCCATGAAGTGGGGTACAGTGCCTTGCAAAAGTATTCACCCCCCTTGGCTTTTTACCTATTTTGTTACATTACAGCCTTTAGTTCAATTTTTTTAATCTGAAATATATGTGATGGATCAGAACACAATAGTCTAAGTTGGTGAAGTAAAATTAGAAAAATATATACATAAAACTATTTTTCAGAAATAAAAAAACTGATAATTGGCATGTGCGTATGTATTCACCCCTTTTGTTAGAAGCCCATAAAAAGCTCTGGTGCAACCAATTACCTTCAGAAGTCACATAATTAGTGAATTGGTGTCCACCTGTGTGCAATTTAAGTGTCACATGATCTGTCATTACATATACACACCTTTTTGAAAGGCCCCAGAAGCTGCAACACTTAAGCAAGAGGCACCACTAACCAAACACTGCCATGAAGACCAAGGAACTCTCCAAACAATTAAGGGACAATGTTGTTAGGAAGTACAAGTCAGGGTTAGGTTATAAAAAAATATCAAAATCTTTGATGATCCCTAGGAACACCATCAAATCTATTATAACCAAATGGAAAGAACATGGCACAACAGCAAACCTGCCAAAAGACGGCTGGAAACCAAAACTCATGGACCGGGCAAGGAGGGCATTAATCAGAGAGGCAGCACAGAGACCTAAGGTAACCCTGGAGGAGCTGCAGAGTTCCACAGCAGAGACTGGGGTGTCTGTACATAGAACGACAATAAGCCGTATGCTCCATAGAGTTAGGCTTTATGGCAGAGTGGCCAGAAGAAAGCCATTACTTTCAGCAAAAAACAAAATGGCACGTTTTGAGTTTACGAAAAGGCATGTGGGAGACTCCCAAAATGTACGGAGGAAGGTGCTCTGGTCTGATGAGACTAAAATTGAACTCTTTGGCCATCAAAGAAAACGCCATGTCTGTTGCAAACCCAACACATCACATCACCCAAAGAACACCATCCCCATAGTGAAACATGGTGGTGGTAGCATCATGCTGTGGGGATGTTTTTCAGCAGTTGGGACTGGGAAACTGGTCAGAGTTGAGGGAAAGATGGATGGTGCTAAATACAGGGATATTCTTGAGCAAAACCTGTACCACTCTGTGTGTGTGATTTGAGGCTAGGATGGAGGTTCACCTCCCAGCAGGACAATGACCCAAAACACACTGCTAAAGTTGAGTGGTTTAAGGGCAAACATGTAAATGTGTTGGAATGGTCTAGTCAAAGCCCAGACCTCAAACCAATAGAAAATCTGAAAAATCTGTGGTCAGACTTAAAGATTGCTGTTCACTCAGGGTACTAAAACAAAAGAAAACACACGGAGGCTTGGCAGTTCCGGACATTCAGCATTATTACAATGCCGTAGTGCTGTCTAGAATGGCCGAATGGGCAAAACGAGAAAATGAAAAACACTGGGTTAGAATAGAGGAATTCCTATGCAAAGCACCACTTGGAAGTATGATTTGGAATCCTCCACAAGCTAGAATTTTTGATAAAGACACACATGTTATAACACATAACGTATTTAAAATTTGGGACAGGGTATATAAGAAAGTGATTGGAAACTACAACTCATAACTAATTTCACTAGTAGATAATAATTTTTTCCCACCGGGATTAGAAAGTATAGGAGGAAAGGATGCAGTGTAGTATGGTGGTCAGTGTAATGTAGTATAGTGGACAGTGTAGTATGGTGGTCAGTATAATGTAGTATGGTGGACAGTGTAGTATAACAGACAGTGTAGTATAACAGACAGTGTAATATAGTGGTTAGTGTAGTATAGTATAGTGGTTAGTATAGTGTAGTTTAGTATGGAGGTCAGTGTAGTGTAGTGGACAGTGTAGTATGGTTGTCAGTATAGTGGTCAGTGTAGTGTAGTATAGTGGACAGTATAGTGTAGTATAGTGGTCAGTGTAGTATAGTATAGTGGTCAGTATAGTGTAGTTTAGTATGGAGGTCAGTGTAGTGTAGTGGACAGTATAGTATAGTGGACAGTGTAATATGGTGGTCAGTATAGTGTAGTATGGTGGTCAGTGTAATGTAGTATAGTGGACAGTGTAGTATGGTGGTCAGTATAATGTAGTATGGTGGACAGTGTAGTATAACAGACAGTGTAGTATAGTGGTCAGTGTAGTGTAGTATAGTGGTCAGTATAGTGGTTAGTGTAGTATAGTATAGTGGTTAGTATAGTGTAGTTTAGTATGGAGGTCAGTGTAGTGTAGTGGACAGTGTAGTATGGTTGTCAGTATAGTGTAGTTTAGTGGACAGTGTAGTATAGTGGTCAGTGTAGTGTAGTATAGTGGACAGTATAGTGTAGTATAGTGGTCAGTGTAGTATAGTATAGTGGTCAGTATAGTGTAGTTTAGTATGGAGGTCAGTGTAGTGTAGTGGACAGTATAGTATAGTGGACAGTGTAGTATGGTGGTCAGTATAGTGTAGTATGGTGGTCAGTGTAATGTAGTATAGTGGACAGTGTAGTATGGTGGTCAGTATAATGTAGTATGGTGGACAGTGTAGTATAACAGACAGTGTAGTATAGTGGTCAGTGTAGTGTAGTATAGTGGTCAGTATAGTGGTTAGTGTAGTATTGTATAGTGGTTAGTATAGTGTAGTTTAGTATGGAGGTCAGTGTAGTGTAGTGGACAGTGTAGTGTGGTTGTCAGTATAGTGTAGTATAGAGGACAGTGTAGTATAGTGGTCAGTGTAGTGTAGTATAGTGGACAGTATAGTGTAGTATAGTGGTCAGTGTAGTATAGTATAGTGGTCAGTATAGTGTAGTTTAGTATAGAGGTCAGTGTAGTGTAGTGGACAGTATAGTATAGTGGACAGTGTAGTATGGTGGTCAGTATAGTGTAGTATGGTGGTCAGTGTAATGTAATATAGTGGACAGTGTAGTATGGTGGTCAGTATACTGTAGTATGGTGGACAGTGTAGTATAACAGACAGTGTAGTATAGTGGTCAGTGTAGTGTAGTATAGTGGTCAGTATAGTGGTTAGTGTAGTATAGTATAGTGGTTAGTATAGTGTAGTTTAGTATGGAGGTCAGTGTAGTGTAGTGGACAGTGTAGTATGGTTGTCAGTATAGTGTAGTTTAGTGGACAGTGTAGTATAGTGGGCAGTGTAGTATAGTGGTCAGTGTAGTGTAGTATAGTGGACAGTATAGTGTAGTATAGTGGTCAGTGTAGTATAGTATAGTGGTCAGTATAGTGTAGTTTAGTATGGAGGTCAGTGTAGTGTAGTGGACAGTATAGTATAGTGGACAGTGTAGTATGGTGGTCAGTATAGTGTAGTATGGTGGTCAGTGTAATGTAGTATAGTGGACAGTGTAGTATGGTGGTCAGTATAATGTAGTATGGTGGACAGTGTAGTATAACAGACAGTATAGTATAGTGGTCAGTGTAGTGTAGTATAGTGGTCAGTATAGTGGTTAGTGTAGTATAGTATAGTGGTTAGTATAGTGTAGTTTAGTATGGAGGTCAGTGTAGTGCAGTGGACAGTGTAGTATGGTTGTCAGTATAGTGTAGTATGGTGGACAGTGTAGTATAGTGGACAGTGTAGTATAGTGGTTAGTGTAGTATAGTGGTCAGTGTAGTATGGTGGTCAGTATAGTGTAGTATGGTGGTCAGTATAGTGTAGTATAGTGGACAGTGTAGTATGGTGGTCAGTATAGTGGACAGTGTAGTATGGTGGTCAGTATAGTGTAGTATAGTGGTCAGTGTAGTATAGTGGTCAGTGTAGTGTAGTATAGTGGACAGTGTAGTGTAGTATAGTGGTCAATGTAGTGTAGTATAGTGGTCAGTGTAGTGTAGTATAGTGGTCAGTGTAGTGTAGTATAGTGGTCAGTATAGTGTAGTATGGTGGTCAGTGTAGTGTAGTATAGTGGTCAGTGTAGTGTAGTATAGTGGTCAGTATAGTGTAGTATGGTGGTCAGTGTAGTATAGTGGTCAGTGTAGTATAGTGGTCAGTATAGTGTAGTATGGTGGTCAGTGTAGTGTAGTATAGTGGTTAGTGTAGTGTTGTATATTGGTTAGTGTAGTGTTGTATATTGGTCAGTGTAGTGTAGTATAGTGATCAGTGTAGTGTAGTGTAGTATGGTGGTCAGTGTAGTATGGTGGTCAGTGTAGTATAGTGGTCAGTATAGTGTAGTATAGTGGTCAGTGTAGTGTAGTATAGAGGTCAGTGTAGTGTAGTATAGTGGTCAGTGTAGTATGGTGGTCAGTGTAGTATAGTGGTCAGTAGAGTGTAGTATGGTGGTCAGTGTAGTGTAGTATAGTGGTCAGTGTAGTATAGTGGTCAGTATAGTGTAGTATGGTGGTCAGTGTAGTGTAGTATAGTGGTTAGTGTAGTGTTGTATATTGGTTAGTGTAGTGTTGTATATTGGTCAGTGTAGTGTAGTATAGTGATCAGTGTAGTGTAGTATGGTGGTCAGTGTAGTATGGTGGTCAGTGTAGTATAGTGGTCAGTGTAGTGTAGTATAGTGATCAGTGTAGTGTAGTATGGTGGTCAGTGTAGTATGGTGGTCAGTGTAGTATAGTGGTCAGTATAGTGTAGTATAGTGGTCAGTGTAGTGTAGTATAGAGGTCAGTGTAGTGTAGTATAGTGGTCAGTGTAGTATGGTGGTCAGTGTAGTATAGTGGTCAGTAGAGTGTAGTATGGTGGTCAGTGTAGTGTAGTATAGTGGTCAGTGTAGTATAGTGGTCAGTATAGTGTAGTATGGTGGTCAGTGTAGTGTAGTATAGTGGTTAGTGTAGTGTTGTATATTGGTTAGTGTAGTGTTGTATATTGGTCAGTGTAGTGTAGTATAGTGATCAGTGTAGTGTAGTATGGTGGTCAGTGTAGTATGGTGGTCAGTGTAGTATAGTGGTCAGTGTAGTGTAGTATAGAGGTCAGTGTAGTGTAGTATAGTGGTCAGTGTAGTATGGTGGTCAGTGTAGTATAGTGGTCAGTAGAGTGTAGTATGGTGGTCAGTGTAGTGTAGTATAGTGGTCAGTGTAGTATAGTGGTCAGTATAGTGTAGTATGGTGGTCAGTGTAGTATAGTGGTCAGTGTAGTGTAGTATGGTGGTCAGTGTAGTATAGTGGTCAGTATAGTGTAGTATGGTGGTCAGTGTAGTGTAGTATAGTGGTCAGTGTAGTATGGTGGTCAGTATAGTGTAGTATGGTGGTCAGTGTAGTATAGTGGTCAGTGTAGTGTAGTATGGTGGTCAGTGTAGTATAGTGGTCAGTGTAGTGTAGTATAGAGGTCAGTGTAGTGTAGTATAGTGGTCAGTGTAGTGTGGTGGTCAGTGTAGTATAGTGGTCAGTAGAGTGTAGTATGGTGGTCAGTGTAGTGTAGTATAGTGGTCAGTGTAGTATAGTGGTCAGTATAGTGTAGTATGGTGGTCAGTGTAGTATAGTGGTCAGTGTAGTGTAGTATGGTGGTCAGTGTAGTATAGTGGTCAGTATAGTGTAGTATGGTGGTCAGTGTAGTGTAGTGTAGTATAGTGGTCAGTGTAGTGTAGTATTGTTAGAATATCAGAATTTATGAATGGTTGAGTTCTTGTGATAATTGAATTATATATATAAATATATATATAAGTATATATATCTTCCATGTATGGAAAAGGTGAAGTTATATAGGTTTTTATACTCATATAAGTTTATGCTGGTATAGGCTTTGTATGCATTGCTTGGGAGAGATTCATCTCACATATGGATACAATTTAGTGTAGACCATTTCACCTCCCCCATCGTAAGAAGATTAGATTACAGTCTTTCCAAAGACACAAAGTTTTAGTATGTTAAGAATAAGCTGTTTCTTTACACTACTATATTTCTTGATTAGGGTATTAATAAGAACACTGCATTTTACATATATGTATACTGATATGTAGGATTGTATATGTTTAAAGGAAATGTATATATTGTAAGTTAAATGATTCTTAAAAGATAGCTTTTCTCACTTCGTTCATTGCCCCACCCTTAGGAATGTGGGAAGGAGTAATTCAAATCTCCCGGTCTTTTCTATGGGACTATAACGAACCTTTTTTAAGCCAGCCTCTATGGAAAAAGGTGGGAGTTAATTAAAGGAGTACAGACAGGCTGTGGGGAGAGGGTCAGATTCACGGCAACTCTCCATCAAGACACACACACACACAGATCTCAAGATATACACACAGACATATCTAAATTAAACTTTATTTTAAGAATAATCTATTTTTGTATTCTACATTTTGACATTGTTTTTGTAACATTTTGCTAATTGATCATTAAATCAATTTTGGAGATTTTACGCGAGAACTTAACAGATTTTTCTTGGAACTTTTCTCATCAATATGAATTATTGAAATATAGTTATTAATACAGGAATAACTCGATTATTACAGTGGCGAGCCAGCCAGGAGATTCTTTTTGTCCGAATATCGATTTTTTTTTCAATAATTTCTCCTTCCGCTTGTCGAGAGGGAATATCAGCAAAAACAGTGATTATTCAGACAAGCTTTCAGGAGAAATCGAAAAAGCTCATTTTCGGCATCATTGAATTGAACTTGGAAGGAAAAGAAACATTAGAATCGGTGAGACGTTTGTGCACGTACAAGAAAAATCTGTTTCTTGATGACGTAATTTCCCGCCAAGAGAGGGAACGCGTGTTACATGAAGGAAGCCGTCTTACATTGGTAAGTTATGGATTTAATTCATGAATTATCCAGTGAGAGTGATTTAGAATTTAAAAATCTGTCAAAGTTTGTTAAAGATGATGAATTATGGTGTTACATGTTCAATGAATGCTTACAGGCTAATAAGAAAATACAAAAGTCAAAATTTTCATTTAAGAAATTCAGCAAACAGGTTAGGAATTTGATTAAGTTGATTAAAGTTTATGATACAATGATATCAGGAGTTTTTGAAAGCAATGTAGTTGGTACAAAAGAGGAAATAAAGGACAATAGTTTATGTACTAATTGTCAGATTTTGACTGAAAGGATAGATGATTTGCAGAGTGCAATTCAAATAAAGGATATTCAGTTGTCTGAGTTACAGAATAATGTAACGTTTAAAGCAGAGTCAAGCAAGAGTTTAGAGATTAATGTTAATGCAGACTCTATGAATGTTACTGCAGATTCTATGCAGGAGCCTTTTGTACAAGATATGCGTTTTTTCAAGGTTGATGACCAGGAAAATGAAGTTTTGCTTAAAACAAAAATATTGAATAAAGCTGCTAAATGCAGACGCCGTTTAGATATATTACAAAATGGTGTTCAGAGTGCCACGTGTAAGGCCACACCCAGAGATGGTGAGATACAGGTCACAGGCAGAACTAAAGTTTCAGAGCAGACAGGAAATACTTCCCTACATACTACACAAAGGAAAACTTTGAAAGTAGAAAATACAGAACATATTTCTGAGCAATATATTCTTTCTTCTTCAAACAATAATTTGACTGATTTGCCTTATGCTTCAGAAGTCAAACAGATCAGTACATTGACTGTTAATGACAGTTCAATCAATTTGAAAAACAATGATGAAAATGAGAGGGATGGATTACTTCCATCACCATCAGGATTTAGGAAAAAAGGTTCTGAGTCATCTCCAACATTAAAATATGTGACTTCACTTTTATTAGATGAAAGTGGAAGGCCATGGTTACATGGTTTATTAAATGGCAAGGATAATAAATGGTTAATAGATTTGGGATCTAAACTCAGTTTAACTAAAAACAAATTACATGTGAATATTGATTCTCCAAAATGTAATTTAATTGGTTTCAATGGAAAAGGAAATACAGTTGCAGCTAAAGTTTCTGGTGTGAATTTCGAGATTCCGGGAGTTTTAAAAACTAAAATGGACATCTGGTGTTGCCAAAATACAGAGAATATTTTAGGCATGGATGTGATTAGTAAATTAGATTGGATTATTGATTTAAGTAATTCTACTATATGGAAAGATTCATCTAGGCCCAAATCTAGGTTAATAGATTCTTCCATGTGCAATAATGTTGGAAGTATTTGTACAGCAGTCGCTGACATTTCTTCAGATCTTAATTGGCCACACACAGGAACCAATCTCGAATTGGAACAATCGGTAAGAGCACATAAAAGTCTTTGGAGTCAGAACAAAATGGATACAGGTTTGTTTAAAGATATTGAGATAGAAATTGAGGGACGAGACCCTGAACCCCAAATTCAAAATAAGTTGCCACAAGAATCAATAGGTCCAGTTTCTGACATTGTACAATCATTTTTACAACAAGGAATATTGAAGAAGGCACAATCAGTGGTAAATAATTGTATTTGGCCTATCAAGAATGCTGATGATTCGTATTCTTTATCAGTTGATTTAAGATCACTGAATAAATGCATTACAAATAACAAACCTATTGTTCCTAATTTAAATTTAATGTCACAAATGGATGCCAAGTCCAAAGTATTTTCAGTACTGGAAATTTCCAATAGTCATTTTTCAGTACCAGTAACAAACAGCTGTCATTATAAACTTGCCTTCAGTTTCAATAAAGAAACTTATGCCTTCACTAGAATAATTCCAGAAATGGAAATCAGTGACGGAATAGTGCACGAGTGCTTGGAGAAAGTTTTATCAAAATTTTCTAGACCAAAATGTATTTTCCAGCATGTGGACAAAATTTTGTTGTCTACCCAAAATACAGAGGAACATGTCACTCTGTTGACAGAGTTATTTACTCTGTTACAAACAGCAGGATTGAAATTGAACACAGAGTCAGTTCAGTTAATGAAAGATAAAGTTAACTTTCTTCATATGCAAATTAGTCATGGACAGAGAATGTTATCACAGGAAAAAGTTAGAAACATTTCTGCTATTCCAGTTCCAACATCTTACAAGGCACTATATCAATTTTTGAGTGAGTTAAATTCTTGCAAAGAGTTTTTACAGGAATATGATGATAAAGTTAAACCATTATTTGATTTCCTGAAACAAAAAGATGTTGTGTTTGATGAATGGTCTTAAACCCATACAGATGTTTTTGAAATGTTGAAAAAAGATTTGCAGAATGCTGTTTCATTGCATACAATCGAAATTGGAATGTCTATGCCTGTTTTATTGTCTACTAAGGTATCTGAGAATTCCATCTCAGTAATTTTATTTCAGGTAAAAGATGGTGAACCGAAAATAATAGGTTTTTTCTCCAGAGGTTTGACAAATATGGAAAAGACTTTTGACACAAATATGAAGCAATTGTTAAGTGTTTATTTTGCAGTCAAAGTAACAGAAAAGATTGTGAGATCTAGGATGATCATATTACGGGCACCTGATCTGTCATTAAAAATTCTTTTTAAAAGAATTCATTCAGGAGAATTATATGACAAATATTGCCCATTTTTTAAAACTTTAAAATCTAAACCCATAGAGGTAGATGTGATAACAGAACATTCTCAGCTAAATTTATTCAGAAAGCCTATAAATGGGATTGTTAGAACAAGTGCTGAGAGATGTTTTGAGACAGGATTTGTTAATAATATTAAGAATTGTTCAACAGGTCTTTCTATGTGTTACCCAAAGAATGGTTATACTATTCAGCAAAAATTCTACAGAAAATGCTGAATTGAAAATGTTAGAAGTACAGTACAGCACGCATTACTCTGAAATATTATAGAGGAGAAGTGAATGAATATATAATTCGCTTTTGTCTTCTGGGGTAATTTAAAATCTTTATTTAGTTTATGAAAACAAGATTTTATATTATGACTAAAAAAAGAGAAATTGCGTCCTGTCGTTTAAATAAACAGAATAATAAATTAGAGTATAGGTAATTTTAAGAAAAATAGAGCAAAGTAAGGTAATTAGAAATGTTATTATTAAAATATGGTTTGTATGTCATAATAAAATATTAGAATTTTGGTATGTAAAATGAATAAGTAAATGAAGGTATATTTTGCATGTATTTAAATTCTCAATAATGATACTGCATTCTTTTTTAGGATCTGATTTGTAAGTCACCAAAAGAAAGAAATTTAATATTTCTAGACCTTCCAGATGGGAACAAAATCTTGAAGTTTAAGAATATCAGTTCTGGGAGAAGAATTGACAGAAGAGATCCATTCGTTATAATTATTGTTGTCATTTTAATGTTCAATAAAGTTTTTCCAACTTTACAGAGTGCAGGAAGAAGAAGAAGAAGAAAAATTCTCGAGAACCTCTGATAAGAGAGGACATTCTAAAAACAATGGACTTTTTAGTTTTTTTGACTACTGATGAAATCATTTATCCATCAGATATATTGCAGTTTTTATATATCATTTTTATGTGACAGGACATGTTTATTATATCAAGATGAGATATTTTTTTACACATCATTTTTTACACTCATATATAGTGTATTTTCAGGGTTGAAAGGGTTAAACATCCTTACAATAGAGTCATTCTAGTTAGAGGGAACATCTGGTGTTAATTAAGACAGAGTACATTTTTCTTAAAGGTACATAAACAAGATAGGATTAACTTTACATTGTAATATGTATTTAGTTTTGAAATCATCTCACTTATATGAACAAATTGAAGTTAAGAACATATTTTATGTTTTAATTTTGACAAGGTTATTAGAAAGGTTTTATGGATTATAGATTTATGTTAAAAACAATTTGGAGGGAAAATATGAAACAAATTTCTGAAGTGATATCTATATTTCAAAGTATTGTACAACAATGTTACATTTATGAATCATGAAATTAAGGGGATTGATTTATTTGGTAAAAGAAAAAGAAAATAATAATTGTGAAAATATTTTTTATGGTATATGAAGATGAAGGGTTATGAATTCACTTTTCCTTATATCGAATCACATTTGAAAATATATATTTGAGTCAATTATCTTAAGATCTTTGGGCATGAATGAATACGAATGTGATGCGTTTGAGGTATAAATGGATTTAGAGTTAGATTCAGATTTATTTAATGATTTAATTTAAAATGATTAAGATTAATTTAAATCAATCATTTTGAGAGGGAAATGTTAGAATATCAGAATTTATGAATGGTTGAGTTCTTGTGATAATTGAATTATATATATAAATATATATATAAATATATATATCTTCTATGTATGGAAAAGGTGAAGTTATATAGGTTTTTATACTCATATAAGTTTATGCTGGTATAGGCTTTGTATGCATTGCTTGGGAGAGATTCATCTCACATATGGATACAATTTAGTGTAGACCATTTCACCTCCCCCATCGTAAAAAGATTAGATTACAGTCTTTCCAAAGACACAAAGTTTTAGTATGTTAAGAATAAGCTGTTTCTTTACACTACTATATTTCTTGATTAGGGTATTAATAAGAACACTGCATTTTACATATATGTATACTGATATGTAGGATTTTATATGTTTAAAGGAAATGTATATATTGTAAGTTAAATGATTCTTAAAAGATAGCTTTTCTCACTTCGTTCATTGCCCCACCCTTAGGAATGTGGGAAGGAGTAATTCAAATCTCCCGGTCTTTTCTATGGGACTATAACGAACCTTTTTTAAGCCAGCCTCTATGGAAAAAGGTGGGAGTTAATTAAAGGAGTACAGACAGGCTGTGGGGAGAGGGTCAGATTCACGGCAACTCTCCATCAAGACACACACACACACAGATCTCAAGATATACACACAGACATATCTGATTTAAACTTTATTTTAAGAATAATCTATTTTTGTATTCTACATTTTGACATTGTTTTTGTAACATTTTGCTAATTGATCATTAAATCAATTTTGGAGATTTTACACGAGAACTTAACAGATTTTTCTTGGAACTTTTCTCATCAATATGAATTATTGAAATATAGTTATTAATACAGGAATAACTCGATTATTACAGTAGTGAGAAAAGCTATCTTTTAAGAATCATTTAACTTACAATATATACATTTCCTTTAAACATATAAAATCCTACATATCAGTATACATATATGTAAAATGCAGTGTTCTTATTAATACCCTAATCAAGAAATATAGTAGTGTAAAGAAACAGCTTATTCTTAACATACTAAAACTTTGTGTCTTTGGAAAGACTGTAATCTAATCTTCTTACGATGGATGCAAAGCCTATACCAGCATAAACTTATATGAGTATAAAAACCTATATAACTTCACCTTTTCCATACATAGAAGATATATATATTTATATATATATAAATAATTGGATAATTGGATTATATATATAATCCAATTATCACAAGAACTCAACCATTCATAAATTCTGATATTCTAACAAGTATAGTGGTCAGTGTAGTGTAGTATAGTGGTCAGTGTAGTATAGTGGTCAGTATAGTGTAGTATGGTGGTCACTGTAGTGTAGTATAGTGGTCAGTGTAGTGTAGTATAGTGGACAGTGTAGTATGGTGGTCAGTGTAGTGTAGTATAGTGGACAGTACAGTGTAGTATAGTGGACAGTATAGTGTAGTATAGTGGACAGTATAGTGTAGTATAGTGGACAGTGTAGTGTAGTATAGTGGACAGTGTAGTGGACAGTATAGTGGTCAGTGTAGTATAGTGGACAGTGTAGTGGACAATGTAGTGTAGTGGACAGTGTAGTTCTCAGTGTAGTGGTCAGTATAGGAATCAGGTAGGTCAGTACTATTGTATTTGAAGGGACTCAGGGATAGCTAAAAGTCCGCAGGTTAGGGGGGCGCAAATTACTTGCCCCGGGTGCTGACAACCCACGCTACGCCACTGGTCCCAGGTCCTTGCAGCACATCTGCCAGTAGCACACCACCAGCTGTAAACTATAGCCGGCAAATTTCTCTGCCTCATCTGCTGAAGTAAAAAAAAATACATTCACTGCCACCCACATGCCCAGCGTTTAAATGCAAGATTGTCAAAGTTGCTGGTTTTACAACTTCTTCCTTTCCATATTGTGGATTCTGTCCCCTTCTGTGAATTTGCAAAATGTGCTGTACCACAATCGCAGGTTCCCAGTCACTGTTTCTTTTCACAAAAGGCCATTCCAGCTCTGTACCATCACGTGGAAGGCAATGTTGTGGCATCATTGGGCAAGGCAGTTAGCTGCAAAGTCCACGTTACTGCTGGCCCGTGGTTCAGCAATCATGGTCAGGGATGATATATTTTATTCACAGCACACTGGGTAACTCTGCTTGGAACTCAGAAGGATGCAGGACAGGGCTCAGTGCTTGTGTTGCTATGGCCATTTGTATAGTGACTTTATTGCAATAATATAGGGTAAGGTTTAGTAACAGCATATGTTTACAGAGACCCTTCCCCCTCCATTGATATGTAAATAACTGAGGCAGGATGTTCTTTGCAAGAAGTTGGTGTATGCAGGAAATGGGTGGGAGGGGCTTGGGGAGCATTTGTAAGAAACATGTGTTTGGGAAAACAGATGTTTTTGGAAGGACAAAGAGGAAGACAGGAATGCGAGGAGCTCGATAACTTTGGAGACGCTTTTGTGAGTTGGACTCTGAGCAAGGAACTATGAAGTACATCTTGACCCCTAAGTTGAGTAACTGTTTAGTTTACTTAATGTGTACATATTGTACATGCTTATATTTTTAGGCATATTTTGTAAGCTAGAAGTTGTGTTGTATTGTGCATCCTACAGTTTGTATGTGCAGATTTTTCCCTGTTTAGTAAAGCATTGATACACTTCAGAAGTCTAAGCTTCCTTGGTTTTACCACAAGAACTTAATAGATAGACGGAAAGTATTACAGTGCTGGAGCTGGTTGTGCTGCCACGTCTCCATACAGCTAGTGGTGAAGATGCGAGATTTGCCAGCTCTACCCCCTCCTCCTCCATGCTCTGCTGAATTGTTCCATGAACCACAAGCACCCCCTAGGCATTCAAGGGGCTATTCAATGAGCCAGGCTAAAAGGTGCCATGCAGTGCTTCAGTTGATGTGTCTAGGGGACAGGAACCACAGAGATTCCTGCAGCTCTGCAGGGGCAGGCTCGGAGGTGGTTCACGCCATGCCAGCTGGAGCCAGGAAAGGTGATGTGCAATAAAAGTACTAACCTCCTTAGACAGGGAAAGTTGAAACATGTGCCATGCCTGGCACATGTCCTCAATTCGTTGGTGCAACATTTCTTAAACAGGTATTTGGGGTTGGAAGATCTGCTAAAGCAGGCAAGAAGAGTCTGTAGCCATTTCTGGCGGTCATACACAGCCAGTGGTCGGTTGGCTGAAATTCAGCAGGAATCCCACCTGCCAGTAAACCGCCTGATTTGTGAGGTGGAACTCGACTTAGGCAATGCTGCAGCGGCTGCACATGCTGCACATGCAGCAGAGGGCCGTCAACGAGTACATGTGTGAGTATGGCACAACGACAGGCTCAGGCCAGCTCGTTATTTTCCCCCATGCCAATGGCTGCTGATAAAGGATGCATGCACTGTACTGTCACCATTTGAGGAGGCCACAAGGATGGTGAGCTATGACAATGCATGGATCGATGATACAATCCCTGTTGTGTTCCTACTGGAGCAGACTCTGCATGCCATTATGGACAGGGCACTTGAGGCACAGCAGGGGGAGGAAGAGGAGGACTTCCTTTCCTCTCAAGGCCTGCTTTATGCAGACACCATTCTTCCTACGCCACAGCACACACAAGAGGAGAGGGAGGAGGAGGATTCTGGCAGTTTTGGAGGCATTGAAGCAGAGGAAGACATACGTTAAACCTTAAGAGATGGTTTTTCCATCCCCAGAAACCTTGGGAGTAGGACGTGGCTGGGAGGAGGCAGTTTCAGATACTGTAATCCTCAATGACCCCAAGGAGTCTGCTTCTCATGCCTCTGCAAACTTGCGGTGCATGGGCTCCCTCATGCTTCAAAGCCTCCAAAATGACCCAAGAATATGTGGCATAATTGAGAAGGACTCACTATTGGTTGTCAACCCTCCTTGACCACCGTTACAAGGGGAAAGTCTCAGAACTCATCCCATCTCCACAGAGGGTGCAGAAGATGAAATCTCTTGAGGACACCTTAAAGAGGAGTTTATCTAGCACCTTTCCTGACTCTGGTAGGTTACAGTGTCATGGAAAACATAGTTTTGAGGCTTCTGTTGGTCAAGAGAGGAGCGGTGGAGAAGGGGGCTGCCAAAGTGATGCATTTCACTTTTTTTAGTCCTTGCCACAGAGAGCTGTCAGCTTCCCTATCCCAAGGCAGCGTCTGCATCACATGGTGGACAATTATCTAGGGGCGAAAACAGAGATGGAGAGCTTTCCAGTTGACAATCCACTGGGTTACTGGGTCATTTGAATAGACCACTGGCCAGAACTTGCCCAGTATGCAATTGAACTGCTGAGCTGCCCTGTATCCAGTGTGCTTTCCGAATGGGCATTCAGTGCTGCTGGAGGTTTTGTTACTGATAATAGAATGCGTCTGTCCACAGACTCTGTGGACTGTCTGACATGAAGCCCCTGATGCCGATGTCGCTAATTAAGTGTTTTTGGGATGTGCAATCTCTGCAGGACTTCTAGGCTGCCTAGCATTGTGGGTGTTGATTTCACCTGGAAGAATTTTTTTGGTGTAGGTTTCATGGCCACAAATAACACTCAAAGACCAATTTTTCCACACCTGTTTGACAAATCAAAGCAAACAAAGCAAATCATTAAAATTTTTGACAGCAAGGCAATTCTTGCTTTCATCAGGAGTATCTCTATGGGGTAACGGAGTCAAGGCACCTCCGACACCCAAAGACCAATTTTTCCGCACCTGTTACTTCAAGCCAAAGTCTGCGGAAGAGACACTAGAATTTATCCAAAAAAATCTCCAATCTTGTTCCCAGTGCACTACATTGTGGATTCATCATACAGACTGGCTCCCGGAGCCATTGTTTACAAAATAAAGAAAGCTTGTAATGGGCTTTATAAAATGTAATTATTGCTGCTGCAGCTTCTATACACAGTACAGATGTGCCACTTTACAGGTAGACTAAGGGGACCCCCCAGGCACTATATTGAGAATTTTTCCTTTTTCCTTTTTATTGTTATTTCTCATTTTTATGCTTTCACTTTAGTCATCAGTAAATCACTGCTCATTTGAAAATGACATTTTTAACAAACTTATTTTTCATTGATACATGTCCCCCAGGGCAGTACCCAGACCCCTATGACCATTGTATGCCCAATTACTTGCATATAAGCCTTAAAAATGGGCACTTTTGATTTTTACAGTTCGGGTCCCATAGACTTCAATGGGGTTCGTTATTCGGTTCTGAACATTTGCAATGTTCTAAAGTTCTGGTGTGAATTGAACAGGGGGGTAGTTTGACCCAACCCTATTAAGCAGTAACCGTATTGCAAAATATGACCTGGCCATGAAGTGGGGTACAGTGCCTTGCAAAAGTATTCACCCCCCTTGGCTTTTTACCTATTTTGTTACATTACAGCCTTTAGTTCAATTTTTTTAATCTGAAATATATGTGATGGATCAGAACACAATAGTCTAAGTTGGTGAAGTAAAATTAGAAAAATATATACATAAAACTATTTTTCAGAAATAAAAAAACTGATAATTGGCATGTGCGTATGTATTCACCCCTTTTGTTAGAAGCCCATAAAAAGCTCTGGTGCAACCAATTACCTTCAGAAGTCACATAATTAGTGAATTGGTGTCCACCTGTGTGCAATTTAAGTGTCACATGATCTGTCATTACATATACACACCTTTTTGAAAGGCCCCAGAAGCTGCAACACTTAAGCAAGAGGCACCACTAACCAAACACTGCCATGAAGACCAAGGAACTCTCCAAACAATTAAGGGACAATGTTGTTAAGAAGTACAAGTCAGGGTTAGGTTATAAAAAAATATCAAAATCTTTGATGATCCCTAGGAACACCATCAAATCTATTATAACCAAATGGAAAGAACATGGCACAACAGCAAACCTGCCAAGAGACGGCTGGAAACCAAAACTCATGGACCGGGCAAGGAGGGCATTAATCAGAGAGGCAGCACAGAGACCTAAGGTAACCCTGGAGGAGCTGCAGAGTTCCACAGCAGAGACTGGGGTGTCTGTACATAGAACGACAATAAGCCGTATGCTCCATAGAGTTAGGCTTTATGGCAGAGTGGCCAGAAGAAAGCCATTACTTTCAGCAAAAAACAAAATGGCACGTTTTGAGTTTACGAAAAGGCATGTGGGAGACTCCCAAAATGTACGGAGGAAGGTGCTCTGGTCTGATGAGACTAAAATTGAACTCTTTGGCCATCAAAGAAAACGCCATGTCTGTTGCAAACCCAACACATCACATCACCCAAAGAACACCATCCCCATAGTGAAACATGGTGGTGGTAGCATCATGCTGTGGGGATGTTTTTCAGCAGTTGGGACTGGGAAACTGGTCAGAGTTGAGGGAAAGATGGATGGTGCTAAATACAGGGATATTCTTGAGCAAAACCTGTACCACTCTGTGTGTGTGATTTGAGGCTAGGATGGAGGTTCACCTCCCAGCAGGACAATGACCCAAAACACACTGCTAAAGTTGAGTGGTTTAAGGGCAAACATGTAAATGTGTTGGAATGGTCTAGTCAAAGCCCAGACCTCAAACCAATAGAAAATCTGAAAAATCTGTGGTCAGACTTAAAGATTGCTGTTCACTCAGGGTACTAAAACAAAAGAAAACACACGGAGGCTTGGCAGTTCCGGACATTCAGCATTATTACAATGCCGTAGTGCTGTCTAGAATGGCCGAATGGGCAAAACGAGAAAATGAAAAACACTGGGTTAGAATAGAGGAATTCCTATGCAAAGCACCACTTGGAAGTATGATTTGGAATCCTCCACAAGCTAGAATTTTTGATAAAGACACACATGTTATAACACATAACGTATTTAAAATTTGGGACAGGGTATATAAGAAAGTGATTGGAAACTACAACTCACCACTAATTTCACTAGTAGATAATAATTTTTTCCCACCGGGATTAGAAAGTATAGGAGGAAAGGATGCACTCTGGGGTAAGACACAACTAAGACACATTATTAGGGGGGGTAAAATTATGACATTGCACGAGATTAGAGCTGGAAAGGAGACACGAGGGTTAGATGGGTGGCGATATCTCCAGCTGTGTCATTTTGTGAGTGGGTTACCAGGCCCGATTAGGGCAGGGGATAAACTTATGGAACTCAAGAGGTTATGCGACACCGAAGATCAAAGAAATATAGTCTCTAAAATGTATAAAGTTTTGATGAAGATTGGCCAGCTGGAGATACCTCCATTCATAGATAAATGGGAGAGGGAATTAGGCACAAAGAAAGATGACAATACAATTTAGAGAATTTTGGATATGATTTGTAACTCGGCACTGGACGCACGTACGGCAGAGATGAATTATAAATGCATAAGCAGAAGCTATCTCACCCCAGAGATAGTATGCAAATATCAAAATAGAACGGCGTACTGTTGGCGTGGATGCCAGGAGATAGGAACAATGTCGCACCTATGGTGGACATGCCCTAAAATAAAAACTTTCTGGGGTGAGATACGTGGGTTAATTAAGGAAATAACCGGAAAAGATATAGCAGATGATCCTTGGGAGGTTTTGTTCCATGGGGGAGGTGGAGACATTAAAAAATATAAACAGTCATTAGTACCTCATCTTCTGAATGCTGCGAAGCGAATAATCCCGAAGAATTGGCAGAGGAAGGAGAGCCCTGAGATTTGGGAATGGATAGATGCAGTTGAAGAGACATACAATCTGGAGAGTAGGGCCCGCGCAATAGAGGGAAAAGGTACTATGGGTTCTGAGGAGTGGGAACAATGGGTAAAATTCAAAAAAATGTGGTGTAGAACACAGAAATAGGCCTAGAATATTAAAGGAGAGATGGGTGTACTTGACCCCGGAGAGGTTGGGCTGTGGGTGGAAGGGTGGGGAGGGGGGATGGGGAGCACTAAGAAGAAGCTGACATCCTTTATTCGGTTATGGTGCCCCCTGGGGGGGATAAGCCAAAGATGTTAGATATATCAATAGCTGGTTGTAATTTATTTTTCTTTTGATATGACTAAACGTCACAATGATGAGACAAAAGAGAGGAGATGGAAGATATATGAGCTGTAAAGCTGATTCGCACCTCTCAATATGGTCGACTGAAGTGACAAAAGAAAAAAAAAAAAAAAAGATTGCTGTTCACAAGCTCAAACCATCCAACTTGAAGTACCTGGAGCAGTTTTGCAAGGAAGAATGGGCAAAAAACCCAGTGGTAAGATGTGGCAAGCTCATAGATACTTAGCCAAAGCGACTTGGAGCTGTGATAGCCGCGAAAGGTGACTCTACAAAGTATTGACTTTAGGGGAGTGAACAGTTATGCACACTTTTTCTGTTATTTTCTCCTATTTGTTGTTTGCTTCACAATAAAAAAAAAATCTTCAAAGTTGTGGCCATGTTCTGTAAATTAAATAATGCAAATCCTCAAACAATCCATATTAATTACAGGTTATGAGGCAACAAAACACGAAAAATGCCAAGGGGGGTGATTACTTTTGCAAGTCACTGTAAATCTTCCATCAAGTGGATTAAGTAAAAAAAAAAGTCAGATTGGTAAACTTCAAATACGTAAATGGTTTAATGTGGCTTAGATGCCATCTAGTGACCATTAAGAATATTGCATGATAGTAATGGCTGTTAACACCCGATTACACATACAGATATCTTTTTTGTTCATATTTCAATTTTAGATGTCACATTGCTGCTCTTTTTGTTGCCAACCTCTTGGAAGATACACCAGGCAGATTTATTTATATAATAGACCCCAAATCAGCCATGTTCCATCTTCTTCACCGCCTGTCTGTCGTTGGTGCCATATTTTTATAGGGCTAATATTGGAGATATATTTTGGTATGTACCCTTATTTTCAACGGTCATTCACTTTGACCCATGATCGAATTGACGATAATTGGTTACTAATATGCTTTATTACTTAGTCTCTATAGGATCTCCTTTTTGGATATGCTCCCATGCTCACCCGGAGATGTGGATAACCTCAGTTGCCCTTTCTAGTTTGCTAATCCCAACACATAAGGTAGCTACTCTATTTCTAAAAATATAGCAATGCCCATAGTAGATATGGGATATCTACTATTGGTCTTTAATGTTGCTGTTTGTATATTTACATCTCTCTACTTATTCTATTATTAAGCTTTGTTGCTTTTCCATTGTGCTCTCCTGAAGAAGCGGGGAATCTGTGAAACTTGTTGGGAGTTTGACCCCAAATGGTCTATGGAAGCTTGATTTTTTTAAAGAAACATGTATGTTGATGATATGTAAATTATTTTTTTTAAAAGTGTTATGTTGTAATGTCTCGTGACGATACTGGGAAAATCCTATTTGCCCCCAAAATTCTCCTTTTCTCAGAAAAAAAAAAGTCTGTGGACAGAGGTGTGTTTTTTAAAGACTGAGCGGTCTTATTGGGAATTATTGATTAGGACCCAAGACCATACATCATTAAAGTGTTGGAAAAAATGGGTAGAGGATGTAGGCGAGATAGACGATAATCAGTGGGAAGCGGCACTCAAAGCTATCCCAGTGGTCTCGTTATCTGCATCACAAAGGTTATCACAATTATTTATTTTACACAGGGCCTACAGGACACCAGTGCAACTCCACAGGTGGGGAGGTAGGGATTCTTCTGCGTGCCCCAAGTGCGGAGTGCACAGGGGGGACTTTATTCACCTAATGTGGAGGTGCCCAAAGTTGCATAGGTACTGGGAAGAGGTATCCAGACGCATTTCTGGGTTGGCGCAAATCCATATTCCTTTGAATCCGACGGTTTATTTGCTTGGCGCCATTGAGGCAGAAATGTTCCCTGGAGGAAAGTATCTTATGATAACTAGATTGATGTATTTAGCTAGAAAACTTATTGCAAGATACTGGATGGCTCCTACGGTGCCCACTGGGAAGCAATGGATCTCATATGTAAACTCCCTCCTTCCAAGAGAAAGACTGGCCTACAACCGTAGAAACGACAAGGGGAAATTTGACAAAATATGGCAACCCTGGTTGAGGGAGGCGGAAGTGGCCCCCCATCAACTGGTAGTGGAAAAGCTCCGGATGTAGAGCAGAGGGAATTGCGTAGAAAGGAAAGAACAGGCAAAAAAAATAGTCGGAAAAGGAAGAAGCAAAAGGAGGGGAAAGGAAATTGGAGAAGAAGGAGTAAGATAGCGAGTGGACCCAAGGGGTGATAACTACACAACAAAGAATAGGTTGGGGGGGAAGCCAGCGGCAAATGAGGGAGTGGCAATTAAAATAAAATAAAGCAACCCTAAAGTGACGACTGACAGGTAGATGTGAGGGTGGGAGGGGGGAAGGCTTGGGGCGGGTAAGGGATAAGATATGATATTGAGAATACAATAGAGACTTTGTATAATTTTATAGAAATTGTATTATTATATATTATGTATAACTGCTTTGTGAAGTGTATGTATTAAATTAAAATAAAAAAAATTTTCTGATTAAAAAAAAAAAAAAAGACTGAGCGGTCATTCCAAAGGACACATGAAAAGGGGTGGTTGGTTCAGGGAAGATGAAGAACAGAAACTAGATTGTGTAAATTGTGGCTGCTGCCAGATATGGGTATTGGTCAAATTTAAATGAAGGCACAAGATTAGGGGATATATCTCTAGAACAGTAATGGCGAACCATGGCACCCCAGATGTTTTGGAGCTACATTTCACATGATGCTAATGCACTCTGCAGTGTAGTTGAGCATCATGGGAAATGTAGTTCCAAAACATCTGGGGTGCCAAGGTTCGCCATCGCTGCTCTAGAAGTTAGCAAAAGCAGAAGGTTGATGAGTGCAGTAATAAGGAGAGGACAGGAGTGAGGATGGTATATAGAAACTGTGGATTGGAAAAACAGTGCAAAATGTTATACTAAAGTCTCATTCTTTTTAGTTAAAACTAATAAACGTTATACTTTCCTGCTCTGTACAGCTGATTTACACAGAGCAGCCTGGATCCTTCTCTTCTTGAGTCCCTCTTCGGTGCTCCTGGCCCCTCTCTCCTGTTAAGTGACACACAGCAAGCAGCTTACTATGGGGGAAGCAGAGCCGAGTCACAGCTCACTGTGTTCATTCAGACACAGAGCCATGGCTCTGCCCCCTTTCTTCCAGCTTGATTGGCTGGCTGACTTTGATTGACAGCAGTGGGAGCCAATGGCACCGCGGTGCTGTCTCAGCCAATGAGGAGGGGATTACCGGGCAGCCTGGGCACTCCTACAACATTGCTGGATCTAGATGGGGCTCAGGTAAGTATTAAAGGGGGCTGCTGCACACAGACAACTTCTTATCTTAATGCATAAAATGCATTAACCATTTGCCATCCAGGCCATTTCTGACACTTTGCTCCTACATGTAAAAATCAACTTTTTTTTGCTAGAAAATTACTTAGAACCCCCAAACATTATATACAGTTGTGCTCATAAGTTTACATACCCTGGCAGAATTTATGATTTCTTGGCCCCTTTTCAGAGAATATGAATGATAACACAAAAACGTTTCTTTTACTCATGGTTAGTGTTTGGCTGAAGCCATTTATTATCAATTTTACTCTTTTTAAATCATAATGACAACAGAAACTACCCAAATGACCCTGATCAAAAGTTTACATACCCTGGTGATTTTGGCCTTATAACATGCACACAAGTTGACACAAAGGGGCTTGAAGGCTATTAAAGGTAACCATTGTCACCTGTGTATAAAAGGTCAAGGAGTTTCTGGACTCCTGACAGACCCTTGCATCTTTCATGCAGTGCTGCACTGACATTTCTGGATTCTGAGTCATGGGGAAAGCAAAAGAATTGTCAAAGCATCTGCGGGGAAAGGTAGTTGAACTGTATAAAACAGGAAAGGAATATAAAAAGATATCCAAGGAATTGAGCATGCCAATCAGCAGTGTTCAAACTCTAATCATGAAGTGGAAAATGAGGGTTTCTGTTGAACCCAAACCATGGTCTGGTAGACCAACTAAAATTTCAGCCACAACTGGCAGAAAAATTGCTCAGGATGCAAAGAAGAACACACAAATAGCTTCAGTTTAAATACAGGACTCTCTGAAAACATGTGATGTGGCTGTTTCAAGATAAACAAAAAGGAGGCACTTGAAGAAAGATGGGCTGCATGGTCGAGTCGCCAGAAGAAAACCATTACTACGCAAATGCCACAAAGTATCCCGCTTACAATACGCCATACAGCACAGAAACAAGCCTCAAACCTTCTGGCACAAAGTAATTTGAAGTGATGAGACCAAAATTTAGCTTTTTGGCCACAACCATAAACGCTTTATTTGAAGAGGAGTCAACAAGGCCTATGATGAAAAGTACACCATTCCTACTGTGAAACACAGAGGTGGATCGCTGATGTTTTGGGGATGTGTGAGCTACAAAAGGCACAGGAAATTTGGTAAAAATAAATGGCAAGATGAATGCAGTATGTTATCAAAAAATACTGGAGGAACATTTGCATTTATCAGCCAGGAAGCTGCGCATGGGACATACTTGAAAATTCCAACATGACAATGATCCAAAACACAAGGCCAAGTCGACCTGTCATTGGCTACAGCAGAATAAAGTGAAGGTTCTGGAGTGGCCATCTCAGTCTCCTGACCTCAATATCATTGAGCCACTCTGGGGAGATCTCAAACCTACAGTTCATGTAAGACAGCCCAAGAATTTACAGGCACTGGAGGCTTTTTGCCAAGAGGAATGGGCAGCTTTACCATCTGAGAAGATAAAGAGCCTCATCCACAAATACCACAAAAGACTTCAAGCTCTCATTGATGTTAAAGGGGGCAATACACGGTATTAAGAACTGGGGTATGTAAACTTTTGATCAGGGTCATTTGGGTAGTTTTTGTTGTCATTATGATTTAAAAAGAGTAAACACAGTTGATTGATAATAAATGGTTTTAGCCAAACACTAACCATGAGTGAAAGAAAAGTTTTTGTGTTATCGTTCATATTCTCTGAAAAATGACCAAGAAATCATAAATTCTGCCAGGGTATGTAAACTTATGAGCACAACTGTATATTTTTTTTATCAGAGACCCTATAGATTAAAATGGGGGGCGTTGCAATTTTTTATGTCACACGGTATTTGCGCAGTGGTTTTTCAAACAATTTAAAAAAAAAAAACACTTTCATGAATTAAAAAAAACAAAAAAAACACTAAAGTTAGCCCACTTTTTTGTGCATAAGATGATGTTATGCCGAGTAAATATATACCTAACATGTCACGCTTTAAAATTGCGTCTGCCCATGGAATGGCAGAAAACTACGGTGCTTAAAACTCTCCGTGGCGACGCTTTAAACATCTTTACAGGAATTATTTCTCTTGCTCTAATGTTCGCGACAATACCTCACATGTGCACATGTGTGGTTCGATCGCAGTTTACATATGCAAGCAGGGAGGGCTGTAGAGCAGATTTGTTGAACACGATCACTCAGCCAAAGGCCTGAAGCAGTTGATTTTTTTTCATTTGCTGAGAGTTGTAAGGGGGGTGAATCCTTGAAGTATCAATGTGTTTTATTTAAAATAATACATGTTATACTTAACTGCTTGTGCAAGGGTAACAAACTAATAAACTAGTGAAGCTAGGTTGTCTGGGAAGGAGAGGAGTTCCATCACCTACATATACTAGAAAAAACTGAAGGCTTATGGAGTGGGTCAGGGTTACAGGGATTGAGCCCCCAGGGGGGGGGGGCATGTCCTCAAAAGCTTGCCAGTGTCCAGTCACCTGAAGGTACAAGCTTATAATGCCATGGTGTATGAATAACTTTCCTGTGCCCTGTACTGTATAATTAAAATAATACCTTTTGCACCTACCAGAAATCCAGTGCTGGACCCAAGTAGTCTAGGCACAAGGAGGGCTGGAGAGCAGATTTGTTGAACATGATCACTCAGCCAAGGGCCTGAAGCAGTTGGATTTTTTACATTTGCTGAGAGTTGTAAGGGGGATGAATCCTTCAAGTGACTTCAAGTATCAATTTGTTTTATTTAAAATAAAGCATGTTATACTTACTAGAGGACTCAGCTAAGTGTGTAGGAATCGAAGGGGTGGGGGGTGGGGGGAATAGATAGTGGAAGGGTTATTACCTCAATGCAGAAAAAGCATTAAGCTAAAAACTTTTGTGTTTAGAATTGCTTTCAAGAGAGGGTCATCTAGATAGTGTCACCTTAATGCCCTGAGTTCTGAGAAGAGCTAGCAAGGGTTTTAAGATTTTTGTGAACACCCTGGGAGCAAAAGACAAGCTGAAAGGCAATGATACAAATTGGAAGTGGTCATCTGCCACTGCAAAGGGTAAGAAATGCTGATGAGGTGGGTAAATGGGAACATGTAGGTAAGCATCTTAGATGTCCAGAGATGTCATGTGTTCCCCTTGTCCCAGAGAGGCAGATTCACCTTGCAGATTCCGTACGGAACTTTGGAATATGAATGAATTTGGTGAAGGATTTTAGGTTAAGGATAGGATAGATACCTCAATTGAGCTCTGGAACCATGAACAGGTTTGAGTAGAATCCTTTAAACCTGTCCTCTGGCAGTACTGGTACAACAACTCCATGTGACAAGAGTTGGCTCAGGGCTTTGCAAATCTGTCTGCCCTTTGACAGTTTTTGCTTGATTTGAAAGAAGAGATGAGGTGGTAGAGTTTTGAACTCTACTGTGTACTCTTTTGAAACCACTGACTGAAACCAGAGATGTGGGACATCTGTGACCCAGAAAGATGCAAACTGCTACATACATCCCTCCACTCTCAGGAGTGAGGGGTTCCCTTCATTGTGAAGGGGGCTTTGGAGAGGGTGTGGTGGCCTTTGTGGACAAAGCCCTGTGTTGAAAGGAAGGGCTGGACTTAGATTTGAAGTTGCAGTTTGAGACTGCATAGCGCATGGAGATGGTTGGCATTTAAGGCTGGGTTCACACTTAATTTGTTTGTGGCTCACAGCAGAGGTCCTGTGTTTCCCTGTTCTCAATTTCAGGGACAAATCAGGCCCACATTTTTGCTTGAATTCGGGCCTGAAACTGAGCCAAAGATGCACAGGACCACTGTGCAATTTGCTCCGCAGTTACCATGAAGATGTATGAACCGGCTCCATTAAGAGCTGGGCACACTCTTCTGTCATGCGAATTGGATGCGCATCCAATTCACACTAGTGTGGACCCAGCCTGATGCCCTATGCACACGATTGTAAATTCCGCCAGAAAAACTCCGATGAGAGCTTTTGGTCGGAAATTGCGACCGTGTGTATGCTGCATCGGACTTGTTCTGGCGGAATTCCCACCAGCAAAAGGTTGAGAGCAGGTTCTCTATTTTTTCGGTCGGAAAAAGTTCCTATCAGAAAATGCGTTCGTTTGTATGCAATTCCGACGCACAAAAAAACATGCATGCTCGGAAACAGTTCGACGCATGCTGGGAAGCATTGAACTTCATTTTCTCGGCTCGTCGTAGTGTTGTACGTAACCACGTTCTTGATTTTTGAAAGTTCAGAGAACTGTTGTGTGACCATGTGTATGTAAGCCAAGCTTGAGCGAAATTCCGTCGGAAAAACCATCCAAGATTTTTCCGACGGAAATTCCGCTAGTGTGTACGGGGCATAAAGGAGCTAGAAGCTCCTGAGGAAGCCAAACTTTCCCATCTGTGACCTCTTATTGAATTAGTCACCTGGCTCCCTAGGCAGACATCCTTTTTGTAAGGGGCATTTCTGAGCCCTGGACAAATTTGGTTGAATTAACGCTGACATTTGGCAGAAGAATTGTGACATGGATGCAGAAAACTCAGTTTTTGTCAAAAAGGCCACTTGTTGCATGTCTAAAAGAGAGCTAGAATCGGATGCCGAGACTGGTGTTAGAATAGAGTCCTGCTCAGATACAAGGGACACATTAGTGAAAAAAGGAATGTAAAAAACCTTTAACCTGCGCACCCTGGATCAACTAGAAACAATTATTTTATAGTAAAAGTGTAATAATTGAATGATGAATACAGAGCAGCTCGTAATGAGGCTCAAAACAGCCTAAATCATAAAAAGAAAATAACAATAGCAATTTTCATACTGCGCTCTCAACAAAAAAAAATCTAATATAAACCATACATTGGACATAAACAATTGTGAATAATTTAAATAAAATAGATATATGTGCAATGTCCATACACCACCACCAAATGTCTCCAATCAAGTGAGAGTGATATCTTCTTTAAAAGTCTGTAAATAAATGTGACATCAAAACGTGCCTTCTTCCACCAGCCCCTAGGCAAAGATTCTACTCACCAAACGTACATGATACTGTCAGGGCTGCACTCAGCCCTTCCTTCTCTGAACTGGCCGCTCAGCTGTCGGCTAATTGCCAGCTCCCATCTCTCTCCACAGTTACCCAGCTGTTGTTGATTCTGCTTGTTAGTCTTGCCTACTTAAAGCCGTCCACTTGAACTCTGCCTTCGCCTTTGTCAACATCACAGAGACTTTCTCCTGCGTTCCTGTTGAAGACTTGCTCGGCTGACGTTCCTTCTGGCTCCTGATCCTGCTTGCAGTACTACTACGTTTATCTCTGGCTCTCTGACATTTGCTTGACTGACTACCCGATCCGGTTACTGAACTCTGGCTTGTTTTGACTACGCTTACTCTGTTTACCTTATTATTATTATTAAACAAGTGTGATTTAACTTTACTTATGTCTCGGTCTGATTCATGGTGCCTGATAGTAGGTGAAGGCCATGAATTCAGAAGATACAGTCAATCCACTTGTTGGTAATATTTTTTCCAGGTTGGATGAGCAAGATCACCGCATGGATCAGTTTGCCATAGCGTTACAAACGCTCCTGAGTCGCATGGCTCACCTGGAAACTCCCACTGTGGCTGCTCTGATACAACCTGAGTTGCAGGCTATCCCTGCTGCTGCGCCAGTCTCTCTGCAGGCACCCGCCTCAAGTATTACCTCTATAAGAGGTATGTCTGGTTCCGCTTCGCTTCCCCAGCGATTTGGGGGTGATCCAAGTCAATGCAGAGGGTTTCTCAACCAGGTTGAGATTTACTTTGAGATGCTGCCCCAGGCATTTCCCTCGGACAGAAGCAAAGCAGGTTTTCTGATATCTTTGCTTTCTGAGAGAGCCTAGGCCTGGGCAAACCCTCTATGGGAGATGCAAAAACCTGTTGTCTTGAGCGACCCTGACTTTGCGGCCTCCTTTAAAAGGGCATTTGACGTTCCTGCACGCTCCACTTCTGCTGTCAAGTGCCTCATGTCCATTGAACAGAGTACGAGAACTGTTGCCGACTATGCCATAGAATTCCGTACTCTGGCAGCAGATGTTGCGTGCAACAATGAGGCCCTCGTGGCTGCTTTTTCTCATGGTCTCTCGGATTCCATCAAGGATGAGATAGCAGCCCAAGATATACCCACTGAGCTGGAGAGGTTGATCACATTTGCCATCCTCATTGACTCCAGACTCAGAGAAAGACTCTCTTTTAAGGAGCGATTGCCTCCCTCACCTCCCAAGCCTCCTGGTACCGAGTCGGTCAGTGAAGATAAACCCATGCACTTGGGCTTCACGCATCTCTCTGCGGATGAGAGAGCCTTTAGGAGGAGGGAGAGATTGTGCCTTTATTGTGGCCAGGCAGGTCACTTTTTGAAGTCTTGTCCTACCCATCCAGGGAACGCCCGAACCTTAAGGTCCTGTCATGGACAGACCTTAGTTGGGGTTGTTTCCGCCCCAGTTATCCAGAAGGATATGACCCTGGTTTTGGTCACCCTTTCTTGGGATGAGTCGTCCATCGAGATACAGGATCTAATCGACTCTGGGGCTGCAGGCCTGTTTATTGATGCTGCCTTTGTATCGCAGCACTCGATTCCGCTGCAGCTGCATGACACTCCACTTGCCATTGAGGCTCTTGACAGGAGACCTCTACAGCCTGCCCATGTGCCTTATGAGATGGTTCCATTGTCCATGGCCGTAGGGGCTCTTCACCATGAGAAAATCCAATTCCAAGTTATTTCCTCACCTAGGTTTCCGCTGGTTATTGGTTATCCTTGGTTACAAAGGCACAACCCCTCTTTTGATTGGCTCCATGCTGAGGTTCTCTCCTGGTCACCACAATGCAGTTAGACATGCTTCCAGAAGGTAGCCAAGGTCCTGTGCACCTCTTCACTCTCCTCCCTGCCGGACGAGTACCGCGATTTTAGCGATGTCTTTGCTAAGGGTCAAGCAGGTAGTTTGCCTCCACACCGGCCTTATGATTGCGCAATTGACCTTCAACCTGGTGCCATACCCCCTCGTGGCCAGGTTTACCCTTTGTCGGTCTTGGAGGATAAGGCCATGGAGGAGTATGTTGCAGATGCGCTTTCTCAAGGTTTCATCCGCAAATCCTCGTCTCCTGCTGGTGCTGGTTTCTTCATTGTAAAGAAGTAGAACGGTGAACTAAGACCTTGTATTGATTATAGGGGGGTCTCAATCGTTTGACGATTAAGAATGCCTACCCAATTCCATTGATTACAGAGTTATTTGACCGCCTCAAGGGAGCAACGGTTTTCACGAAGCTTGATTTGAGAGGAGCGTACAATCTCGTGCGGATTAAGGAGGGCGACGAGTGGAAAACTGCTTTAATACCAGAACAGTCTATTATGAGTATCTCGTAATGCCTTATGGCCTTTGTAACGCCCCAGCAGTTTTCCAGGAATTTATTAACAATGTCCTCCGAGATTTGTTGCAGTTGTGTGTCGTGGTTTATCTCGATGATATTCTCATGTTTTCCAAGTCCCTGGAGAGCCACCACACAGATGTCTGTTGTGTGCTTCAGAAACTAAGATAAAACAATCTCTATTGTAAACTGGAGAAGTGCGAGTTCCATCGTGAACAGGTTAAATTCCTGGGCTATGTCATTTCCACTTCTAGTTTTTCGATGGACCCAGAGAAACTTTCGGCAGTCCTACAGTCACCCCGACCTGTGGGTTTACGTCCTCTGCAGCATTTACTGGGCTTTGCCAACCATTATCGGAAGTTTATTCGTAACTTCTCGTCTCTGGTCAAGCCCCTGACTGACATGACCAGAAAGGACGGTAACCCACAGAGTTGGTCTCTGGAGTCCATTAAGGCCTTTGAGAGTCTCATGGCTGCCTTTGTTTCTGCTCCTGTGTTGGCACATCCTAATCCTATGTTGTCTTTTATCCTAGAAGCTGATGCTTCTGAGACTGGAGTTGGCGCCCTTCTGTCTCAACGTCCTAACACTGAGAGCGCTATGCATCCGTGTGGATACTTTTCCAAGAAATTGTCACCTGCGGAGTGCAATTATGAGATTGGTGACAGAGAGCTGTTGGCGATCATTTTAGCCTTGAAAGAATGGAGACATCTCCTTGAAGGTACCACTGTGCCGGTTCTCATTCTTACTGACCATAAGAATCTCACATTCTTGTCTGAGGCTAAGCGCTTCTCTCCCAGAAGGGTGCGATGGGCTCTTTTTTTGTCGAGTTTTAATTATATTGTCTCATTCTTATCCGGTACTAAGAATGTAAGGGCTGACGCCTTGTCACGACTCTTTTCTTGTCGAGTTTTAATTACATTGTCTCATTCTTACCCGGTACTAAGACTGAGAATGTAAGGGCTGACGCCTTGTCACGACAATTTTCCTTCACTTCCAAGTTGGAGTCGGTTTCGGTTCCTGTGATTTCTCCTGATCGTATTCTGGCTATAGTTTGCACCAGTCTTCTCCTTTGGGTGACAAAATTCTTGCTGCTCAGGTCCATGCTCCTCCTGAGAAACCTTGTGACCGCTGCTTTGTCCCAGAGTGTCTCCATACTGCCATGCTCCAGACTTACCATTCTAACCAAGGCAGCTGGCCACCCTAGGAAGAATCTACTGGTTTGGGCTATTTGCCAACAATTCTGGTGGCCTAGTCTACGGGCTGATGTAACTGCCTTCGTAGTTGCCTGTTCCATGTGTGCTCAGAGTAAGACTCCACGACACCTTCCAGTGGGCCTCCGACAACCCATACCCAATGGAGAGAGGCCCTGGACCCACTTGTCTATGGATTTCATTGTGGAGTTACCCAACTCCCAAGGCGACACTGTTATCCTTATGGTGGTTGACTGGTTCTCAAAGATGTGTCATTGTATTCCACTTAAGAAGTTGCCTACTTCTAAGGAAATGGCTTCCATTTTTGCTCGGGAGATCTTTCGCTTACATGGGCTACCCAAGGTGATTGTCTCGGACAGGGGTAGTTAGTTTGTCTCTCGGTTCTGGCGAGCCTTTTTGTCCACAGTTGGGAATTCAGCTTGCTTTCTCCTCTGCGTATCACCCGCAGTCTAATGGGACTGCAGAACAAGCCAATGAGTCCTTGGAGCAATTGTTACATTGCTACATTTCTGACTATCATAACAACTGGTTAGACCTATCACCGTGGGCAGAGTTTGCTCACAACAGTGCCTTGAGTTCTGCTTTCCGATTGTCCCTGTTAGGGATGAGCTTTGAGTTCAAGTCGAACTCATGTTCGACTCAAACATCGGCTGTTCGCAAGTTCGCCGAACAGCGAACAATTTGGGGTGTTGGAACACCCTTTAAAAGTCTATGGGTGAAATCAAAAGTGCTAATTTTAAAGGCTTATATTCATGGTATTGTCATAAAAAGTGTTTGGGGACCTGGGTCCTGCCCCAGGGGACATGGATCAATGCAAAAAAAAGTTTTTAAAAACGGCCGTTTTTTCGGGAGCAGTGATTTTAATAATGCTTAAAGTGAAACAATAAAAGTGTAATATCCCTTTAAATTTCGTACCTGGGGGGTGTCTATAGTATGCCTATAAAGGGGTGCATGTTTCCCGTGTTTAGAACAGTCTGACAGCAAAATGACATTTCAAAGGAAAAAAAGTAATTTAAACTACTGGCGGCTATTAAAGAATTGCCGGTCCGACAATACACATAAAAGTTCATTGATAAAAACGGCATGGGAATTCCCCACAGGGGAACCCCGAACCAAAATTTATAAAAAAAAATGACGTGGGGGTCCCCCTAAATTCCATACTAGGCCCTTCAGGTCTGGTATGGATTTTAAGGGGAACCCTGTGCCAAACTTAAAAAAAAAAAACGGCGTGGGGTCCCCCCAAAAATCCATACCAGACCCTTATCCGAGCACACAACCTGGCAGGCCGCAGGAAAAGAGGGGGGACGAGAGAGCATCCCCCCCTCCTGAACCGTACCAGGCCACATGCCCTCAACCTTGGGAGGGTGCTTTGGGGTAGCCCCCAAAACACCTTGTCCCCATGTTGATGAGGACAAGGGCCTCATCCCCACAACCCTGGCTGGTGGTTGTGGGGGTCTGCGGGCGGGGGGCTTATCGGAATCTGGAAGCCCCCTTTAACAAGGGGACCCCCAGATCCCGGCCCTCCCCCCTGTGTGAAATGGTAGGGGGTACCCCTACCATTTCACTAAAAAACTGTCAAAAATGTTAAAAATGACAAGAGACAGTTTTTGACAATTCCTTTATTTAAATGCTTCTTCTTTCTTCTATCTTCCTTCGGTTTCTTCCTCCATCTTCTTCTTCTTCTGGTACTTCTGGTTCTTCCTCAGGTGTTCTCGTCCGGCATCTCCTCAGCTGCGTCGGCGTTTTCTTCCCTTCCTCTCCTCGGGCCGCTCCGCATCCATGATGGCATGGAGGGAGGCTCACGCTCTTCTCTTCATCTTCTTCTCTTCATCTTCTTCTCTTCATTTTCTTGTCTTCATCTTCTTTTCGGGCCACTCCGCATCCATAATGGCATGGAGGGAGGCTCCCACTGTGTGACGCTTCTCCTCTTCTGACAGTTCTTAAATAACGGGGGGCGGGGCCACCCGGTGACCCCGTCCCCCTCTGATGCACAGTGACTTGACGGGACTTCCCTGTGGCGTCACGGGGACTGCCACAGGGAAGTCCCGTCAAGTCACCGTGCATCAGAGGGGGGCGGGGTCACCGGGTGGCCCCGCCCCTCATTATTTAAGAACTGTCAGAAGAGGAGAAGCGTCACACAGTGGGAGCCTCCCTCCATGCCATCATGGATGCGGAGCGGCCCGAAAAGAACATGAAGACAAGAAGATGAAGAGAAGAAGATGAAGAGAAGAGCGGGAGCCTCCCTCCATGCCATCATGGATGCGGAGCGGCCCGAGGAGAAGAAGGGAAGAAAACGCTGACGCCGCGGAGGAGATGCCCGACGAGAACACCAGAGAAAGAACCAGAAGTACCAGAAGAACCAGAAGAAGAAGAAGATGGAGGAAGAAACCGAAGGAAGATAGAAGATAGAAGAAAGAAGAAAGAAGCAGCATTTAAATAAAGGAATTGTCAAAAACTGTCTCTTGTCATTTTTAACATTTTTGACAGATTTTTAGTGAAATGGTAGGAGTACTTTTGTACCCCCTTACCATTTCACACAGGGGGGAGGGCCGGGATCTGGGGGTCCCCTTATTAAAGGGGGCTTCCAGATTCCGATAAGCCCCCTGCCCGCAGACCCCCACAGCCACCGGCCAGGGTTGTGGGGATGAGGCCCTTGTCCTCATCAACATGGGGACAAGGTGTTTTGGGGGGCTACCCCAAAGCACCCTCCCAATGTTGAGGGCATGTGGCCTTGTATGGTTCAGGAGGGGGGGCGCTCTCTCGTCCCCCCCTTTTTCCCGCGGCATGCCAGGTTGCGTGCTCGGATAAGGGTCTGGTATGGATTTTTGGGGGGACCCCACGCCATTTTTAAAAAAATTTTGGCACAGCTTCCGCTTAAAATCCATACCAGACTTGAAGGGTCTGGTATAGATTTTGAGGAGGACCCCACGCCATTTTTAAAAAAAATTTTGGCCGGGCTTCCCCTTAATATCCATACCAGACCTAAAGGGCCTGGTATGGAATTCAGGGGGACCCCCCACGTCATTTTTTTTTTAAATTTTGGTTCGGGGTTCCCCTGTGGGGAATTCCTATGCCGTTTTTATCAATGAACTTCTATGTGTATTGTCGGACTGCAATGTATTAATAGCCGCGAGTAGTTTTAAATGACTTTTTTTCCTTTGAAATGTCATTTTACTGTCAGACTGTTCTAAACACGGGAAACATGCGCCCCTTTACAGGCATACTATAGACACCCCCCAGGTACAAAATTTAAAGGGATATTACGCTTTTATTGTTTCACTTTAAGCATTATTAAAATCACTGCTCCCGAAAAAACGTCCATTTTTAAAACTCTTTTTTGCATTGATCCATGTCCCCTGGGGCAGGACCCAGGTCCCCAAACACTTTTTATGACAATAACTTGCAATTAAGCCTTTAAAATTAGCACTTTTGATTATTCATGTTCGCATCCCATAGACTTTAACGGTGTTCGTACAAATTTTTTGCCTGTTCGCAAGTTCTGGTGCGAACCGAACAGGGGGGTGTTCGGCTCATCCCTAGTCCCTGTTTATGGTGAATTATGGTTTCCAACCTTCCATGTTGCCTGACTCGTTTGTTCCGCAGAGTATTCCTGCGTTAGAGGAGCATCTCTGCGGTCTTGGTTCCACTTGGGCACAAGTTCAGGTGGCTTTGCAACATGTTAACGATAGGTACAGACTCCATGCTGACCGTAGACACCTGCCTTCTTTGAAGTTTGCACCTCGGTTTATTGGGCCTTTCCGTATCCTTCGCAGGATTAACCCAATGGTTTACGCCTTGGACCTTCCTCCTAGTATGCACATCTCAAATGTGTTACATTTCTCCTTATTAAAAGCTTTGGTCTGCAATCGCTTTACCACCTCAGTGCCATGTCCTCACCCTATACAGATTGAGAACCATGAGGAGTATGAAGTACAATCCATTATTGACTCCCGTAGGTTCCGTGGGCACATACAGTACCTGGTGCATTGAAAGGGGTACGTCCGGAGGAACGCTCTTGGGTCTCATCCTCAGACGTACATGCCCCTGTCCTCCTCCGTGATTTCCATAGATGTTTTCCCCTCAAGCCCTGTGGTCCTCCGAGGGGTCGTTGAGGAGGGGGTACTGTCAGGGCTGGGCTCAGCCCTTCCTTCTCTGAGCTGGCCACTCAGCTGTTGGCTAATTGCCAGATCCCATCTCTCTCCACAGTTACCCAGCTGTTGTTGATTCTGCTCGTCAGTCCTGCCTACTTAAAGCTGTCCAGCTCACTTGATCTCTGCCTTTGCCAACATCACAGAGACTTTCTCCTGCATTCCTGTTGAAGACTTGCTCGGCTGACGTTCCTTCTGGCTCCTGATCCTGCTTGCTATACTACATTTATCTCTGGCTCTCTGACATTTGCTTGGCTGACTACCCGATCCGATTACTGAACTCTGGCTTGTTTTGACTACGCTTACTCTGTTTACCTTATTTTATTATTAAACAAGTGTGATTTAACTTTACTTCGGTCTCGGTCTGATTCATGGTTCCTGTTAGATACCCATTACAGGTAGTTATAACCAGCATGTCAAGTAGAGATGTATTCTCCAGGCAAAAAGAAAACTGGCCCATAAAGTCACACTCCCACCAGGCAAGAGGTATGGTATATCACATACTGTATGTCAAGAAGAAAAAGAAATGCAGTAGCATAGTGCAGTAAGTAAAAAAATGCATTGTGCCACAACTAAAGAAATGCACTTACAGTACTGCCGATCAGAGCAAGCTCGTAAAACCAAGCAGGGACGCTGATCGCATTCCACCTGTGTTCCAAAGGATGGCGGAAGTGACGTGGCACATACTACCCGACGCGTTTCATCAGCAACGTCTGACGTCATCAGGGGTCACGTGATTGATCGCGTCACTTCCTCCTATTTATATACAACCGCCATTATAGGATATTCAATCCACTTCATTCCTTATTGACGGCTCAGAGACCGATCCCAAAACTTCTGTACTAATACCCAATACTTTATTACCAACTCTTATAATGATATATTAAAACTTCTAACACTAAATTAGAATTAAATTAAAAAACTTTATAAACTAAACCCCCTCTAGTGGTAGGAACTATATACCACCTATAGATTGATGTTAAAGGTTCTTTTTTTTTATTAACAAATATGTCATACTTATCTCCTCTGTGCAGTTGGTTTTGCACAGAGTGGCCACAATCCTCCTCTTCTGGGGTCCCTCAGCAGCGCTCCTGGTTCCTCCTCTTCTTGAGTCCCCCGTTGGAAAACCTCTCTCACTCAGGGCACTTGTGCGGGCACACTCCCGTGTCCTGCTGCTGTGTCTATTGACACACTCAGCAGGACTTGGCCCCCCCCTGGGTCATTGGATTTGATTGACAGCAGCGGGAGCTAATGGCTGCGCTGCTATCAATCTATCCAATCAGGACCTGTCGCTGAAAAGACCGGGTTCAGGCAAGTAAAAGGGGGCTCTGGGGGGCAGCTGCATCACAGGAGGATTTTCACGTGATTGTAAAGGCTCGTTTTTTATTTTTTAAAATAACAAACATATCATACTAACCTTCACTGTGCAGCTCGTTTTGCACAGTGTGGCCCTGATCATCATTTTCTGGGGTTCCCCGGCGACTCCTCGCCGCATCAGATAACCTCCTAGGAGAAGCACTGTCCCGGAGGGGTTACCTTGCGGGCGTGCTCCCAAGTCCAGCATTTGCGTCCATAGACATAAATGCCGGACTCAGCCCCGCCCCCCGGGTCATTAGATTTGTTTGATAGCAGCAGGAGCCAATGGCTATCTATCTATCTATCCAATCAAGAGCTGGGACCCCATGGAGAGAGGGAGAGTGTGTCTCCACCAACGGAAATACAGGGCTCAGGTAAGTAAAACAGGGGGCTGGGGGGCCGGTCACTGCCAGGTGTTTTTTCACCTTAATGCAAAGGATGAATTAAGGTGAAAAAACACGAGGGTTTACAACCCCTTTAATGCATAGAATGCATTAAGGTGAAAAGCCACGAGGGTTTACAACCCCTTAAAGCACCCTCTGGTGAATCTTTGATGCTATTAACATCCTTTGTCTTCCATCTTGTGGAATAAAATGGTACTACACCAAAAAAAAATGTAATTTATATGTAATTTAATTATTTTTTCTTTTAATTCTTTAGTCTTTTTTTATAAGAGGGGTTGACAGTTCTTTTTCTTCTTGACATACAATATGTGATATAGCATACCTCTTGCCCGGTGGATGTGCAACTTTATGGGCCAGTTTCCTTTCCCTGGAGAATACATCTCTGCTTGACATGCTGGTTATGACTACCTGTAATGGGTGTCATGTACGTTTGGTAAGTAGGATGTTTGCCTAGGGGCTGGTGGAAGAAGGCACATTTTGATGTCACATTTATTTAAGGACTTTTAAAGAAGATATCACTCTCACTTGATTGGAGACATCTTGCAGAGGTGTATGGACATTGCACATATATCTATTTTATTTAAATTATTCAAAATTGTTTATGTCCAAAGTATGGTTTATATTAGATGTTTTTTGTTGAGAGCGCGGTTTGAACATTACTATTGTTATTTTATTTTTATAAGGGACACATTGTCACTCTGAGTTTGAGTGCTGTTTGGGCTTTCTGCAAAGTAAACGTTTTCCTGTTTGAAATAGGCAGCCTGTCACCTGGTCTCTGCCACTGTCACTTTAGGGTACTCACGGAGTAGAGTGTAGGAGATAGGGTAAGCATGTCCAGGAGTATGAGATAACATACATGTAAACCACTGCAATGAATCCTTGTGGTGAAAGGATGCTCCTTAATACCTTATAAGGGCTCTAGGTGGAAGTGACGTTAAAGTGTGTGACCAGTGGTGTGATGTAACATCTGGCCATCCACATGAGACTTAGCTCTTAGTGGTTCGATTTCAGCACCAAGTTTAAAAAGTTTGCACTGTGAAGTGAATACATTAGAAATAGCTCCACTTTACACAGTAATGTTCAGAAATACGGAGTGCCCTGTCTTACCTGTGTATGCAGATGGACTGTATTTAAAGTCCAGGCTTCACCCGGCATCGTAGACTTATCTCCAAAGAGATCTTTAGGTACTGGGTTTTCATTTTGATGGACTGTGGCCCTGGACCTGTATATCCCTCTGCAGCTAACTCATTGCATTGTATCAAGTGCCAAGGTGAGAGCCCAAAGCAGGATTAAGTGCCTGAAGCAACATTACAGTCTGTCTCCACAGGGTGGGGTCCAGGTATGGTTCCCAATGTTTTACTGAGCTTGCATAAATTCAGATACACTGTTTTTGTGTAGACATTAGAAGACAGTCAGGGTTGAGTGACGAACTGCAAAATAAAAAATAAAGAAAAACTAATAAACTAGTGCAGCTAGTTTGTCTGGGAAGGGGAGGAGTTCCATCACCTACAGATACTAGAAAAAAAGGAAGGCTTATGGAGTGGGTCAGCGTTACACAGATTGAGCCCCGGGGGGGGGGGGGGGGGGCATGTCCTCAAAAGCTTGCCAGTGTCCAGTCACCTGAAGGTACAAGCTTATGTAGTGCTGGTAGATTTTTAATCTACTGCTGATAGGTAAATTTAGTGGGTTATCTGTTTATGTGTAGTTAGATCTGCCTCTGTTCCAGCTTGGCTGAGTTGCATGTAGTTTCACACTGCGCCTGTGGGTGTCGTTGTCACCATGGGTCGGTGTTGGAAAAGCAACATTTTGAAGTGTATGAGTGCTCCTCTGTCCCGGGGATAACTCGGTGGAGGTGATCCTCCGAGTTGCATCCTGGGAGAGGGTATTTATGGGACAGACACCATGCTTTGAGGTCATTTTCCGTCCACCTGCTGGCCCTCCTGGCCGACAGGTATACGCTAAGAGTACTACCTCATGGTCCTCCGATCGGGAGGCCCACGTCGCTGCGGCATGGGGGTGGGCCCAGAAGTCTGTCTGGGGCCTACCACAGCGGCAGAGGAATGGTCCTGGGCTGTCTATCCTGTGTGAAGAAGCTGGACAACTGAGAAGATCCCAGGGGAGGACCCATCATAGAAGGATCATGCAGAGTGCTGGTCTGGAGAGGGGCCTGGTGACTCAGTTGGAGGACGTATCCTAAAGTAATCCTACCGCATAGTACTGCCGGGTTGGCTTAAAGGTTCTAGTGCTGTGTTTGCTATTCACCGTAAACCACTACATCCTGTGGCAGAGGATGGTATGGGTTTTGTTCAAGTCTGTGGCAGAGACTTTTGTTCATGCTGCGTACTGGCTGCTAGGTTGGTGAGAGAAACCTATCCAGGCGGGCAAAGATTCAATTCTACAGAGAGAGTATAATCAGCTACAAGCTTTCAATCCCTAATGCTACATTAAGAACGCTAAGAAAAGGTATTTGAGCTTCCCTACAACTTTTCTTCTGCCTCTTTCCTGCTACTTCCTTCAACTCAAGTTTATTAAAGCATTGGAAAAGATACTCAAGTGCCTACATTGTTTGGTGGTAAACTCAACGGGACCGTAGACCCGGTTCTGGTGAAATAAAGGTAACGAAGGTGACGGTAACAGCTCGCTTTAAACCAGCAGCTCCACCATGAGTTATTGCTATATGTGGGTGCATCGTCTGGGATTTTTTAGCCGTCAACCTCCCGCACCCTGAGAAGTATTTCACCGGGAGTTTACGGTAGAAGATGTTTTTGGAAGTGTCGTTTTTCAGGAGAAGAAGGGGTTAAAGTTGTAGGACTTTGTTTCTAACTGCGTAGACAGTGGGCGAGAAGTAAAAGCCCGGGAGCTACGTGATCAGAAGAACAAGTGGGAGGAGTCTAAACTACTTGTTACCGCGTGGGACGCGTGTGTGTGTGTTTGGCGCCAGAGAAGAAAAAAGACCTTGTGATCGTGCTGAGAAGATCAGAGTGCGGCCATGTCTTTTTCGGTGATACAGCCAATTATGGGACCTAGGATGTTCCCTACGAGTAGCGCTGCGGGTGCTATGCTGACCGGAACCCTGCTGACAGATACTGGCATTCATCTGAAACCGCAGGGGAGGTTTGTTCTCTACACAGTCGGAGATATTGAAGGGCTGGGCATGCTTTGCCACAAGTGTGAAGGATTGGCCATACATCTCCGTCCATTTGGTCGTTGTTTGCGATGCGGAGAATATTTGTTCATAGTGGAGCAACCTACTATGTCGCCTCGTGCTTATCGGGTGGACTAGGCTACAGGTATTGCCACAGTAGAAGCTGCTACTATTGCTTCTGGAGAATGACAGGCCGTGATGTCGCTTGTTGCCACCGAGAGTGTTCCTGAGAGAGATACCGCTGCTACTACCTCATCAGCGGACATTACTTTGATTTCTGTGTCCACTACACCTATCCCTGTTGCACCTGTCCAGAGGAAGGTGGGATATGTGAAGGCTTCCCTTGGCCGAGGCCTACCCCAGAGACTACCCGAACCGGAGCCGGAGAAATATATGGATCCGGAGACGTCCACGTCAGGAACCGGTGAGAGATCAGAGGGGAATGTATCTGGGACTTTGTGTAAATATTTGCCGGCAGAAGAGTTGAGAGATTCGGAGATAGATTCCATGTCGGATCTCTCTGGTGATGATGATTTATTTGAGACTATGTCACAGGAACTGTTATGGGCTCAGGGTGAAGATGTTGCTTCTGCCTTGACTTTCTCACAGTGGACAGCCCTGGATTCTGGGAGGACATCACCTTGTGTGGAGCCACACAGTACTATTAAGGAGACATTGCCTAAAGTTACTACTTTGCTTCCGACACCCATCGGTTCTATGGTGAGCAAATCATTGAACTCTTGTGCGCCTCCTGGTTTGGGGAAAAATAGATTGTTGCCTAAACTTGCACGTTTGCAGAGAGTGCTTAACAAGCATGTCGCTACAGAATATGGCTTGGAGTTTCCCTATGTTACTCAGGACATTATGCAAGAAATTGAAGCTACCGGGAGCTGTGGTACAGTGAAGCTGTTTGGGACTATTTGTCTGTGCCTAAGCCTTTCCGGAAAACTGGATTTTCTGTTGCTATGGATGAACGATTCAGTGGATGTTTCCTACACTGGAACTATGGTCGGCACATCTATGCTGACAAAGTGGTCATTTGCAGACCGGGAAAGGACGATGTTGTGTACTTTATCACCACAGTGGATAAACTGGGAAAGAAACTGACATTCCCAGATCCTCGGTTTTATTGGTGATTATGAACAGAGAACTTTGGGATGTATAGTTAGACAGTGTCAGTGTTTAGCGATCTTCGTGGTCAAAATATAATGTTCATCTCAACGTTTCTAAATCCAAAGACTTTTTGCTGGCTGGATTTTTTTCCTTCATTGAAAGGACGTGATTTACCTAAAAAAAGGGATGGACTTCTGAAGTTTCTTTAGTTTGTTTCTTTAAAAAGAGAAAATATACGGGAAGAGAGTGTGATTCTTCTTTTGGAATGAGACTTTGCACCTAAAATGTTATTGAGGATATTGTACATATTTAGAGTGTGTATAACTTTGTTTTTTTTCAGGAGCAATTGGATCCTCTATCAAGCTGTTAGGCTTTTTTAGCTAGATAGACAGTGGGGTTGTGACAGTCATAATGTGATTTTGTTTGCGGATGTGAACATATTGTTATACAAATGTTGTATATCTCTATACTGTCTTTCCTTCTTCTTTGTCCTTATCCAAGTTTCAAGTTCAAATACCTACTCTCAGGCTTGGGAGTTATTTTTGACAGACGTTGAGGACAACGTCTATTGTAGTGGGGGGAGTATGTAGCGCTGATAGATTTTTAATCTACTGCTGATAGGGTAAATTTAGTGGGTTATCTGTTTATGTGTAGTTAGATTTGCCTCTGTTTCAGCTTGGTTGAGTTGCATGTAGTTTCACACTGTGCCTGTGGGTGTCGTTGTCACCATGGGTCGGTGTTGGAAAAGCAACATGTTGAAGTGTATGAGTGCTCCTTTGTCCCGGGGATAACTCGGTGGAGGTGATCCTCTGAGTTGCATCCTGGGAGAGGGTATTTATGGGACAGACACCATGCTTTGAGGTCATTTTCCGTCCACCTGCTGGCCCTCCTGGCCGACAGGTATACGCTAAGAGTACTACCTCATGGTCCTCCGATCGGGAGGCCCACGTCGCTGCGGCATGGGGGTGGGCCCAGAAGTCTGTCTGGGGCCTACCACAGCGGCAGAGGAATGGTCCTGGGCTGTCTATCCTGTGTGAAGAAGCTGGACAACTGAGAAGATCCCAGGGGAGGACCCATCATAGAAGGATCATGCAGAGTGCTGGTCTGGAGAGGGGCCTGGTGACTCAGTTGGAGGACGTATCCTAAAGTAATCCTACCGCATAGTACTGCCGGGTTGGCTTAAAGGTTCTAGTGCTGTGTTTGCTATTCACCGTAAACCACTACATCCTGTGGCAGAGGATGGTATGGGTTTTGTTCAAGTCTGTGGCAGAGACTTTTGTTCATGCTGCGTACTGGCTGCTAGGTTGGTGAGAGAAACCTATCCAGGCGGGCAAAGATTCAATTCTACAGAGAGAGTATAATCAGCTACAAGCTTTCAATCCCTAATGCTACATTAAGAACGCTAAGAAAAGGTATTTGAGCTTCCCTACAACTTTCCTTCTGCCTCTTTCCTGCTACTTCCTTCAACTCAAGTTTATTAAAGCATTGGAAAAGATACTCAAGTGTCCGGTGCCTACATTGTTTGGTGGTAAACTCAACGGGACCCTAGACCCGGTTCTGGTGAAATAAAGGTAACGAAGGTGCTGGTAACAGCCCGCTTTAAACCAGCAGCTCCACCGTGAGTTATTGCTACACTTATAATGCAATGGTGTATAATTAACTTCTCTGTGCCTTGTAGTGTATAATTAAAATAATACCTTTTGCACCTACCAGAAATCCAGTGCTGTGCTGTGCACTCTGCAGTGTTATTAGCCCTGCTCTGTTCATTTCCTCACACATACCATCTATGGCCATGGGAGGTATAGAAAATCCTTTGTTAGATTGGGAAGGTCCCCACCGGTTTGCTGGGGTCCCCCTCTTTTAGGACATAGATAGTCGTCTAGCATATTTAGTATAGGGTTTTTTTTGTATGATTCATTCATGTGTTTTTATGTGTATTTTCAACAGTATATGTGTCCTTTACATTGGGTACAGTTTATATCCCTTGCGACTTACCAGAAATCAGCGGGTACATGGCGTTAGAAAGTCCCATGCTAGGAATCTAACACCTATTCTAGGTGCCCTACTTTCCGCTATAGCCTCATTGGTATATAGACGCACGTCTAGTTTTTATATATTCCTTTATAAGAAAACAAGAATGGGTCGACATGAGTGTACATATTTGTGCACATGTGTTGTGTCCACCTCCCTATCGTTAATGAATTTCTATGATATTAATTATTAATGAGAATCACTGTGGTCCTTTTACACTTTTTATTCTTTATTATTTTTAATTCTATTTTATATTTCCAACTTTGGATTGAGTAAGGTTAGATCAGGTCCCCTCATGTACATTTAATAATTTTTTGAGAAGGCGTGTGTGTGTATGTATACATATACACATACGTAGATTTTCTGGATGGGGTCTGTATTAAGATTCACTACATGATGTAATGTAATTTATAAAAATATATTTATTTTATATATATATTTTTTTCATTTATATTGATTACAATGATTTTATTTATGTAATTTTGTATTTAATTGTACCACCCAAATTATACTGGGGACTTTCTCACGACCATTTCTATGAGGTTGACGTTCTCTGTTTAGTGTTTGTGTTTTCTGTGCGTCCTTGTTGGCTTCCAGCATCAGCCTCCCCTCTTTGGCCCTCCCCTCCCTCCTCCCTCTTTTCTTTCCCCCCTCCCCTTTGGTTCCCTCCCTTATTCCAGTTTATTTAACACAATTAGACTAAGTTCGTCCAGGGGGTGATTAGCATCCTATACACATTGTTCTGGATGTGTCTGCTTAGTGGGGATGCGTGTGCATCCATACATCACCGCTCTCAGCGAGCGCTTAGGCCATAGTGGTCGGAGGTAGCGTGTGGAACGCACATCCACCCGCACTCCCGGGCCACGTCTACTGCGCATGCACGGGCGGAGGTGACGTCCAGGCTAGCCGGAACTCGCTGGTGGAGCGCAAACGTACTTGCACTTCCTAGTCATCAAGGCGGTGTGCGTTCCACTGGCGACAGATGGCATTTGAAGGTCCCCCGATGTTTCTCCTGGTATGTGCTATCCCCACAATATCCCCCAATATGCGGCCACTGCGGGGGTGGCACAGATGGTACTATTGCCTGGCCACCTCCGTTTATTTGCTCATACATTTGCACATAGGATATGGCCAAAACATTGCTCCTGTTAGACTACCTCCGCTTGCCTGCCTAAGAAGTCCATTCTTGTACACTATGATATAGTCTATTAACCGCATTCATTAAATTATTATTTGATTGGTACATTTTTGCCATGGATGTGTGGGGAATATCGCCATGGTGTTAATGTGGTGACATAGTGACACCAGGGAGGGCTTCTACATCTTGGAGGGCTGTGCTTTTTGTGTAGGTGGGAGTGGCCTTTGTGGGCTGGTTCTGGTGGTGATTGGGATGCATAGTCATACGCATACACATATATATAGAGGAGCTCTCACTTGCGAGCAGTCACTACCCGCTTAGGCTCTGAAGAAAGGGGTTCTCCCCGAAACGCGTCAGCCATTGCCTTATCCACCTGATGTCCGGTCCTGGTTTCTTTCTGATGTCTGTTACTGCGCACCTGCAGCTATTGTTCATGCTTGTCATTCATGCTCGTTTGTGAGTATCCATTTGCTGTTTTACTTTTTTAATAAACGCTGTCAGTAGTAATGCACTAGGTCGGTGCGCCCCCTTTTCCTTCTTTTCTTTTTGTAGCCCATGAATACCCATTATTCTGAAGAGGGCTGCAAGACGGCAGACACCACTGAAGCATTCTGGCCCTACCACATATTGAGGTTCTAGATACCCGAGCGCAGGAGAGAGTTTTTTCTGTTCATTTCCTCCCCATGTTATGGAAAGGAGCTGATGTTTTGTAGTTCTTTCACACATCCTGTCCTAGGGTGACAATGCTGCTCCTCCATACAGTACAATGTATGAGCATTGTAACCCTAGGATAGAAAGTGTGTTTTTGGCAGGATCACCAGGTAAAAATAAATGTATGACTTAAAGCGGAGGTCCGCCCTCTGCTGCAAAAATTAAAAACCAGCAGCTACAGATACTGCAGGTATCCTGCCCCCCCCCCCCCCCGAAAGGTGCCAATTGTGGAACCGGAGGGGGGGACGAAACAAATGAGCGGAAGTTCTGGGTGGAACTCTGCTTTAAGACAGTTGTCATCAGAACATTTTCCCCATTTGATGATTGACCCTCACCTCATGCTCTCGTGTCAACACAACATTTTGGATTTCCCAACACTTTCTGTCTCATTGTTCTGGTCACTTTAATGTAAGATGGCTAACTACTGAAGTGCCTTCCAATTTGTTAACACACTTGCTCAAGTGTGTAGGTAAGCCCTAATAATAACTTCTCTCCCTTTTGGTCTTTTAAATATATAGTGGGGACGGAAAGTATTCAGACCCCCCTTAAATTTTTCACTCTTTGTTATATTGCAGCCATTTGCTAAAATCGTTTAAGTTCATTTTTTTCCTCATTAATGTACACACAGCACCCCATATTGACAGAAAAACACAGAATTGTTGACATTTTTGCCAATTTATTAAAAAAGAAAAACTGAAATATCACATGGTCCTAAGTATTCAGACCCTTTGCTGTGACACTCATATATTTAACTCAGGTGCTGTCCATTTCTTCTGATCATCCTTGAGATGGTTCTACATCTTCATTTGAGTCCAGCTGTGTTTGATTATACTGATTGGACTTGATTAGGAAAGCCACAAAACTGTCTATATAAGACCTTACAGCTCACAGTGCATGTCAGAGCAAATGAGAATCATGAGGTCAAAGGAACTGCCTGAAGAGCTCAGAGACAGTATTGTGGCAAGGCACAGATCTGGCCAAGGTTACAACAAAAATTTCTGTTGCACTTAAGGTTCCTAAGAGCACAGTGGCCTCCATAATCCTTAAATGGAAGATGTTTGGGATGGCCAGAACCCTTCCTAGAGCTGGCCGTCTGGCCAAACTGAGCTATCGGGGGAGAAGAGCCTTGGTGAGAGAGGTAAAGAAGAACCCAAAGATAACTGTGGCTGAGCTCCAGATATGCAGAGATGGGAGAAAGTTGTAGAAAGTCAACCATCACTGCAGCCGTCCACCAGTTGGGGCTTTATGGCAGAATGGCCCGACGGAAACCTCTCCTCAGTGCAAGACACATGAAAGCCTGCATGGAGTTTGCTAAAAAAACACCTGAAGGACTCCAAGATGGTGAGAAATAAGATTCTCTGGTCTGATGAGACCAAGATAGAACTTTTTGGCCTTAATTCTAAGCGGTATGTGTGGAGAAAACCAGGCACTGCTCATCACCTGTCCAATACAGTCCCAACAGTGAAGTATGGTGGTGGCAGCATCATGCTGTGGGGGTGTTTTTCAGCTGCAGGGACAGGACGACTGGTTGCAATAGAGGGAAAGATGAATGGGACCAAGTACAGGGATATCCTGGACGAAAACCTTCTCCAGAATGCTCAGGACCTCAGACCGAAGGTTTACCTTCCAACAAGACAATGACCCTAAGCACACAGCTAAAATAATGAAGGAGTGGCTTCACAACAACTCCGTGACTGTTCTTGAATGGCCCAGCCAGAGCTCTGACTTAAACCCAATTGAGCATCTTTGGAGCCTTAAAATGTCTGTCCACCAACGTTTACCATCCAACCTGACAGAACTGGAGAGGATCTGCAAGGAGGAATGGCAGAGGATCCCCAAATCCAGGTGTGAAAAACGTGTTGCATCTTTCCCAAAAAGACTCATGGCTGTATTAGATCAAAAGGGTGCTTCTACTAAATACTGAGCAAAGGGTCCGAATACTTAGGACCATGTGATATTTCAGTTTTTCTTTTTTAATAAATCTGCAAAAATGTCAACAATTCTGTGGTTTTCTGTCAATATGGGGTGCTGTGTGTACATCAATGAGGGAAAAAATGAACTTAAATGATTTTAGCAAATAGCTGCAATATAACAAAGAGTGAAACATTTAAGGGGGTCTGAATACTTTCCGTCCCCACTGTACATTTGACAGGTTTTTTTTTTATATCTGTTCAATAAGTGTAAACGTGTCAGAAAAACGTGTGGGCTGATAACTTTCTCTGCTGCCATTATTCACATTGCCCCTTCTCTCTCTTTGGATTGTGCAACAAGGGGTTAAATTCTGTGTTTATTTATAGGTTCATTCATATATTTACCCTTTCAGATATGTGGTCAGTAAATGCAAGGATTAAAACACACAACACAAAGAATATAATAAAAAGTTTTACTTAGCTTTGATTAAAGATGTATTACAGATGATATGATACAGGATAAATACAGCATATTCAATCCAGGGGACCCCTCAACTTCTGAAAAGTTCTGGAAGCCGATGGTCTGTTTAAAGTCTAGTCACATTCATGTCCTAGAAGAAGTCCACTGTTCTTCTCTATTGTCTGACCTTTTAAAGGCTAGATGGAAGGCGCGAAAAAGCTGGTTTTATCTGGTACTAACAAAAGACTAGCCATAATGGTCCCGAGACAATGTGACCATCTGTGAGTGACCATATGTGAGATCAGAAACATACATTTTTATATATATATATATATATATATATATATATATATATATATATATATTTATATATAAATATATAAGTAATCACCTTAAAACTATTACTAAGTCTCTTGTAATTCAATAACTAAAGTTATATATGAATATAGACCCATACTACAGATTGCAGAACACTTTTTTTCAGCGCTGTCGCACTTTGAATTGCGCAGTCATGCTACACTGTACCCATATGAATTTTGAATAATTTTCTTCACAAAAAAAGAGATTTATTTTGGTGGTATTTAACCACTTCAATACAGGGCACTTAGACACCTTCCTGCCCAGACCAATTTTCAGCTTTCAGCGCTGTCGCAGTTTGAATGAGAATTGCGCGATCATACAACACTGTACCCAAACTAAATTTTTATCATTTTGTTCCCACAAATAGACCTTTCGTTTGGTGGTATTTGATCACCTCTGCGGTTTTTATTTTTTGCTAAACAAATAAAAAACGACTGAAAATTTTGAAAAAAATAAAAGTTTTGCTTTTGTTTCTGTTAAAAAAAATTGTAAATAAGTAAGTTTTCTCTTTCACTGATGGGCACTGATAAGGCGGCACTGATGAGGTGGCACCAATGAGCGGGCACTGACGATGGGCACTGATATGCGGCACTGGTTGGCGGTACTGATGGGTGGCACTCATATGCAGCACTGATGGGCATTGATAGGCGGCACTGATGGGTGGCACTGATAGGCGACACTGATGGGCAATGAAAGGCGGCACTGATAGGGTGGCGCTGATAGGCGGCACTGATAGGCGGCACTGCTGGGCACTGATAGGCGGCACTGCTGGGCACTGATACGCGGCACTGATATGAGGCACTGATGGGCATCCCTGGTGGCACTGGCAGTGGTAGGCATTGAAGTGGGCACTGATTGGCAGCTGCCTGGGCACACAGTGGCATTTCCCTGGGGGTCTGGGGGTATACCTGGTGGTCCAGTGTGGATGGCTTCCCTGGTGGTCCTGGGCAGCTTCCCTGGTGGTCCTGGGTAGGATCCGAAGGGGGGGCTGTGCTGATAAACAATCAGCACAGACCCCCCCTGTCAGGAGAGCAGCCGATCGGCTCTCCTGTACTCGCGTCTGTCAGACGCGAGTGAGGAAAAGCCGATCACCGGCTCTTTCTATTTACATCATGATCAGCCGTGATTGGACACGGCTAATCACGTGGTAAAGAGTCTCCGTCGGAGACTCTTTACCTAGATCGGTGTTGCAGGGTGTCAGACTGACTTAACAACGATCGCCGCGATGCTCGCCCCCGGGGGCGCGCAGCGGCTCGATATTCCTGATCACGTCATATGACATCTGATCAGGAATATCAAACCACTTTGCCGCCGTCATTTGGTAATAGGGCGGCAAGTGGTTAATCACTGCTGGGTTTTTTGTTTTTTACAAAAAAAAAGAAAAAATCCGAAAATGAAAAAAAAAAAAAAGTTTTTCTTAGTTTTGGTCAGTACATTTTTTAAATAATTTTTCTCCTGCACTAATGTGCGCTGATGGTCACTGATGAGGCGGCACTTATGGGCACTGTTTAGGTAGCACTAATGAGGAGGCAGTAATATGCCACAATTATGGCCACTAATAGGTGGCACTGATGAGCACTGGTAGGCGGCACTGGTGGGCACTGATAGGCAGCACGGATACGTGGCACTGATGGGTGGCATTGATGGGCAGCACTGATGGGCATTGTTGGGCAGCACTGATAAGCAGGCAGTGATGGACACTGAAAGGCAGCACTGACGGGCACTGATTGGTGTCACTGATGGGCACTAATTGGTGGCACTGCTGGGGCTTTATTGTAATCAGGGCACTGATGATCAGTGCCTCGATTACCTGTCCTGGTGTCCCCTGTGAGGAGATGCCGCTGATCAGCTCTCCTCGCCACACACTCTGTCAGTGTGAGACAAGAAGAGCCGATTACCGTCACTTCCGCATTCACATGTGACCAGCTGTCATCGGCTCTTTACAGAGATCTCGGGCTTGCGTTCGAGAGCAGCCATTCTGGGACAAGGTCATATGAACGAGAACCGCATCGCTCTTTCTTTATTTGAGGGTTGGTGGGCAGCAAGTGGTTAAAGTGATTATAAAGTCTCATTTTTTTCCCTATAAAAATAACAAACATGTTATACTTACCTGCTCTGTTGCAGTGGATTTGCAAAGGGCAGCCTGGATCCTCCTCTTCTTGGGTGCCTCTTTGCTGCTCCTTACCCTTCCCTCCTTTTTAGTGCCTCTACAGCAAGCAGCTCTGTGTGTCCATTTAGATACAAAGACCAACCTGGCCCCCTCTCTCCCCTGATTGGCTAGCTGACTTTAATTGACAGCAGTGGGCACCAATGGCATCGCTGCTGTGTCTCAATCAGGAAGGAGAATCTCGGACGGCTAAGACATTCGTGGACATTGCTGGACAGAGAAGGACCTCAGGTAAGTATTAGGGGGTGCTGGGGCAGATGCTACACACAGAAGGCTTTTTATCTTAATGCATAGAATACATTAAGATATAAAATAATGCCTTAGAACCCCTTTAAGAACAGAAAGTGTAGACCCTCCTATTGATGTATGGATGATGTTAATGATTGATGTTTCAGATCAATTTCCTGATAACCACCGTAGCTCAAACTGGCTCCTTTCGGGATACTACCCCCTTTGAATACATATGTTATGGATACTCCTCACCTTTTCAGTTATACAAAATCCTAATACTTTCTCCGCTAGGGTATATTCCACCTTACATACGAAAATGGGAAAATAGACTGGATATAACGTATTGAGAGAGCCATCCTATTCACTAAGGATGGGCTATCTGTTCGAGTCGAACATGAGTTCGACTCAAACATTGGCTGTTCGCCCATTCGCCGAACAGCGAAAACTTTGGGGTGTTCGCGGCGAATTCGAAAAGCCGCGGAACACTCTTTGAAAGTCTATAGGAGAAATCTAAAGTGCTAATTTTAAAGGTTAATATGCAAGTTATTGTCATAAAAAGTGTTTGGGAACCTGGGTCCTGCCCCAGGGGTCACGTATCAATGCAAAATAAAGTTTTAAAAACGGACGTTTTTTCGGGAGAAGTGATTTTAATAATGCTTAAAGTGAAACAATAAAAGTGAAATATTCCTTTAAATTTCGTACCTGGGGGGTGTCTATAGTATGCCTGTAAAGTAACGCATGTTTCCCATGTTTAAAACAGTCTGAGAGCAAAATGACATTTCTAAAGGAAAGAAAAGTTGTTTAAAAGTACTAGCGCTAGTGCCGGCTATTATTGAATTGTCGGTCCCGACAATACACACAAAAGTCATTGAAAAATAAAAAAAATGCATGGGGGTCCCCCAAAATTCCATTACCAGGCCCTTCAGGTCTGGTATGGATTTTCAGGGGAACTACGCACCAAAATTTAAAAAAAATGGTGTGGGGTTCCCCCAAAAAATCCACCCCAGACCCTTATCCGAGCACGCAACCTGGCAGGCCGCAGGAAAAGAGGGGGGATGAGAGAGCGCCCCCCCGAACCGTACCACATGCCCTCAACATGGGGAGGATGTCCCCATGTTGATGGGGACAAGGGCCTCATCCCCACAACCCTTGCCTGGTGGTTGTGGTTGTCTGAGGGCGAGGGGCTTATCTAAATCTGGAAGCCCCCTTTAACAAAGGGGACACCCAGATCCTGCCCCCCCTATGTGAATTGGTAAGGGGTACATTGTACCCCTACCATTTCAAAAAAAGAAAGTGTCAAAATGTTAAAAAACCACAGGAGGCGGCTTGGGACAAGTCCTTTAATAAAAATAAAAAAGAGATTACAGCAATGTAATCCAATAAATCCATGCTCCTACTCTAGCGATGTAATCCAATTCTTGATCTCTAGCGATGGATGATCTCCAGCGACTCCAGCAAGGAACACGCACAAGATCCTGCCTCCACCGGAGGCACTCAGCCAATGACATAGCGCCAGCTTGACGTCACGTGACCCCGTCCCCCTCTGACAAGGGGAAACGCCGGGGTTTCCCAGTGATGTGTACGGGTGACCCCATCCCCCTCTGATGCAATGGGAATCCTGCTTTGCATCAGAGGGGGGCAGGGTGCACCCCTTGGGGATGATCTTAAGCAAACGAGAAGTAACCCATGGCCCATCTCCAAGGATCGTATCCTGGAGTGAATTCACTGGTTCATTACAAATTGCTTGCAAGTGACTCCCAATAGTTGGTGTCATCTTCCCCCTGGCACCTCCCTAATACCTCCCCTCCTATCGGGCCCCCCCCCCCCGCAACTGCAGAGCCTCAGTTGTATATTTCTGCATGCATTTTTATTTGCACATTATTGATTTTATCTTACCATTGAATGAAGCAATATGCTTTAACAATGTACGCATAAAGTGGTTTTAACACTGAGCTGTGCCTGGGTTTTTCTGTTATTTGGCCATACTCATACACCTTGTCAGTAACAGAAAGTTACTGGCAAATTCACTGCATTAAAACAAAGGATAAAAACTAAGAAACATAAATCAAATTCAGTCACCAAATCTAAGTACTAGTACATTTTTAAGGCATGCCTTATTGTTGAGCTTACATATTAATGACACTAGTTTATGTTATTGATAGGTTTCGTTTTCTCACTTCCTATATCGGGTCTTTAATATATCTGTACTGTTGTGTGGTGACTATTCGAAATGCAATAGGCTGTATTCCCCGGATTGGGCTTCCTTGTATAGTACTTCCATACTGACAGTGCGTAAGGGCATAGAAATGTAATGATTTCCGTACCAAAATGAGGCTTGATTCCTTTGACAGGGGAAACGAGGCTTGAGTAGCTTTTTGAACCGTACATATCAGAAAGTGAAAGAGAGGCTTGGACAGCTTTGACTGATATTGATAGCAATGACGGGATGTGATACCCTTTCCCCAGGAAGGAAACTGCTTGTGACGAAACCGGCTGGGCGAAGTTACAGATCTACGTCATTGCGTCTATTTGGCATGCTAGCGACTCTGGATTCGTATATGCTGATTTTTAACCTGGATTATGTAAGTGCATTACTTTTAAAAAAAATAACTCGTAAGAGGTTTTACACTAGTTGGAGCTTATCTCTTTGTTGGGACATACCACCAGTGATAAAGGCACAAGGTTTTGCTGCCACGTCTGTTGATGACCCAAGTGATCCCTACGGCTTTCTACTAATGGGATAAAACAGTGGATGAAACACACAAGCCTGTTTTGATCTCCCGTAATAGGAGGTCTATGCTCTCTGGTAAGAGCACATCTATTCATGTGGTGGTGGTGAATTTACACATGGTTTCAAGGTGGAGGGCGTTCATTTGATATTGGGATACAAGATAGTTGTTATTTTCTCCACTATCTAGGGACTCTTCATTTGCGTTATATAATATACACTTGGACATATTGTTCCTTAATTGGACTTTAGCGCAACACATTTTGTTTTGATATGCCCTAATATGTACTGTATACACACTTCCTTTGTCTCAAAGGAAGTGTGTATACAGTGCACAAAGCAAGGTCCATAAAGACATAGATGAGTGAGTTTGGGGAGGAGGAACTTGACTGGCCTGCAGAGTCCTGACCTCAACCCGATAGAACACCTTTGGGATGAATTAAAGCAGAGACTGCGAGCCAGGCCTTCTCATCCAACATCAGTGCCTGACCTCACAAAAGCACTTCTAGAAGAATGGTCAAACATTCCCATAGACACACTCCTAAACCTTGTGGACAGCCTTCCCAGAAGAGTTGAAGCTGTTATTGCTGCAAGGAGTGGGCCAACTTAATTATTGAACCCTACAGACTAATGCCCCGTACACACGGTCGGATTTTCCAACGGAAAATGTGCGATCGGATCGTGTTGTCGGAAAATCCGACCGTGTGTGGGCTCCATCGGACTTTTTCCATCGGATTTTCCAACACACAAAGTTTAAGAGCAGGCTATAAAATTTTCCAACAACGAAATCCGATCGCGTCAGGTCCGACCGTGTGTAGACAATTCCGACGCACAAAGTGCCACGCATGCGCAGAAGAAATTCCGAGACGGAACAGCTCGGTCTGGTAAAATTAGCGTTCGGAATGGGTAGAGCACTTTCGTCAGGATGCAATGTTAAAAATTGTTTAATGCAGCGCACTCTCTTCTTCTTTATAATGCTAGAAGAATGTAGTAGTTTTGCTGCTCATATTCACACAGAGTTCTTACAAACTTATTTCTTTATTATTTATCGTGATTCCCTCAATATATTTGGATTGGTCACATCTGACAAAATTTTTTTTTGTTTTTTTTTTATTTTTGTTTTGTATTTTTTTCAAGGATGATTTTTTTTTTGTTTGTTTTACTCCAGAATATTTTTGTGTGTGTTTTGTGTGTCAGGTTACCACAACACCATTATTATCTTGTATTATGTAATCTCAAGGAGATTGTTTGGTGTTGGTGTCTCTTAACTGTCCTTTTTGAAGGAAAACACACATAGGCGAGTATAATTGAAACACAAAATCCTTTATTAAGGGATCAGAACCAAACAAAGAGGGAGGCAACACTGGAGAAACAGCAGAAGTTGGTGAAGCTTTTGACCCCCCCAGGGCAGACATCAATTATTTTACTGCAAAATTGGTGGCCTAAGGAGTCCATATATAAGGGAGTGCAGTCTGGTCCAGAAGTCCCAGAGATCCTGAAAGCAGCAGATGACATCTGTGTCCCCAGGCTGTGGGCATACAAGAGCCTGCATCTTTTGTCAGATCAGACTGAACCCAGGGTCATCACTCTCTGGTCTTCCTTCCACGCTTCCTTCCACGCTGTGGCTCTGGTGGTGGAGTTGTGGCAGGAGGAGGAGGAGGAGGGGGAGGATGGTCCAACTCACTCAGGTGGGTACTGGGTGTGATTTCACCCCTCACCCCCTTAGTTAAGACTTTAAAAGAAGGTCCTCACACAGGAAACGTTGGCCCTCCTGCATGCCCTGCAGTTTGGTGGCAGCCATGCAGGCAAAGGCCTCTTCAGGAGTGGGGGTGGCTCTGAGGGACGCAGAAGCCTCCTGAATGAGCCTGAGCGCTGAATCCTGCACGTGACTCCCCTTCCTGGGTCTTTTGTTTGGAAGGCGGAGGGGAGGGACCTGCAATTCTGTCAGGCTCCTACTGGGCCCAGGCTTCTCCTGGCTGCCACTTAGCCCTGCCTCCTCCTGGCTGCCACATTCCACAGCCTCCTCCTGTGTGCCACATTCCAGAGCCTCCTCCTGCCTAAGGTCTTCCTGTGTATGAAAAAGGGACATAGTTTTAGTTTTTTATGCATCAATCACACACAATTTTCACCTCATGGCTGTTGCAAATTGAATGTTAACAAATATAACAGACTATCATTCTGAGCCCAGCATTTTTCATTCTTGTCCCAATTATTTTTGCCCACTACTGTCTATTGATATGTAAAACACTTTATTAAATTAGCAATTAGTGATCAATAATAACATCTAGGAAACATCATTTATTTATTGACCAGAAATCTGTCGAACAATGCTATACCTGGCTCAAGCTGGGCTCCTCCACTTCTTCCTGGCTGGAAGTCCCAGGTTGGACATTGGAAGCCTCAGCCGGGGTGGAAGGAAGAGTGGAAGGAAGGGTTGAGAGGAATTCCCTGACTCCAGTCTGGTCTGACAGAAATCGCAGTCTCTCATAGTATCACAGCCTGGGGACATAAATGTCATCTGCTGCAGCTCCGGATCTCTGGGAATCTGTGACCTTCTTGCGCTCCCTTAGATAAGTGCTCCTCAGGCCACCAATTTTGGCTTTTAAATAGGGGATGGTTGCTGTGGGGACCACCGGCTTCACCAACTCCAGCAGTTTCTCCAGCGCTGTCTGCCTCTTTTGTTTATGATTATAATGCGGGTGTTTGACCTGCCACAGACAGGGCAGCTCCCTGTATTTGTCTATGAACAGGGGGAGGAAGTTGTGGTCATTGAAGCCATCCATTTCATCTGCAAGACACAACACAAGACAAACCCTGTAACAGAAGAAATAGGGAGTCCGTGCTAATGGGTGTAATTAGAAGCCTAGGTGGGAAGTATATTCCTACATTGATAGACTGCTGCCCTCACATACGCTGACTCCACAGGGGGTGGAATGAGCGGAAAAAGTGAAAAAAGAAAAGTGTGTGAGTGTGGCGCTGTCCCAAAGTTGTAAAAGAAATGTCTGCATATATACAATTTTATCCAAAGTGTCACGTGTGTATTCCCTTAAGTGAAATATGTATGGCAATTATTACCACTCCTGTGGGTTAAAGTGACTGGTGATTTAAACATAAGAAGCATAATGAGTGCAATAAATCGCATCCAAGGTGTCTAGTGCTATATTTCCTCAAAAGGATAAAACAGTATTAACCACTGCTAAAAGCATGAAGTGGTCTATGTCTAAACACTAGAAAACACAAAATTGCAATAAATACATCACACGTGACATGCAAAAAATCTAAAGTGTCTAGTGCTAAATAAATAAATATTAAAATATTGCTCTACAAACGTTGCAAATGACAAAGTGACAAGTGCCCTATGAAGAAGTCACTCTGAAAAGTACTAAACACACGTGCCATGCAAATGGTTCTATGATAATAAACAGTTCATATAAGTATGTGCCCGGTGCACTATAAGTGAAAGGTGTCCGTTGTGGGATTCCTCAAAGCACACAACAAGTATTAATCCAGTGCTGGTGTCTCGCGTTGTGATTGTGCAGAGACTTGGTCTCGGTCTTGCCAAGTACTGCTGCACAGTGGCACATACTGTGACTACTCGTTACCCCTGCAGGGGACATACAGCTGGTGAGTCTCTGCACAATCACAACGCGAGACACCAGCACTGGATTAATACTTGTTGTGTGCTTTGCTTTGAGGAATCCTACAACGGACGCCTTTCACTTATAGTGCACTGGGCACATACTTATATGAACTGTTTATTATCATAGAACCATTTGCATGGCACGTGTGTTTAGTACTTTTCAGAGTGACTTCTTCATAGGGCACTTGTCACTTTGTCATTTGCAATGTTTGTAGAGCAATATTTTAATATTTATTTATTTAGCACTAGACACTTTAGATTTTTTGCATGTCACGTGTGATGTATTTATTGCAATTTTGTGTTTTCTAGTGTTTAGACATAGACCACTTCATGCTTTTAGCAGTGGTTAATACTGTTTTATCCTTTTGAGGGAATATAGAACTAGACACCTTGGATGCGATTTATTGCACTCATTATGCTTCTTATGTTTAAATCACCAGTCACTTTAACCCACAGGAGTGGTAATAATTGCCATACATATTTCACTTAAGGGAATACACACGTGACACTTTGGATAAAATTGTATATATGCAGACATTTCTTTTACAACTTTGGGACAGCGCCACACTCACACACTTTTCTTTTTTCACAAGACAAACCCTAATGTCAGGCTAAACTCTACTAATCTTGTTACAATATAGGCCTCAATTTAGAAGCAGTATAGGCCCAAGTTTAGATCTTACCTTCGTTATCACGATCGGCGCTTCCAATACTCCTTCCTCCGCTCACAGATCGTACGTACTACGCACGCGTGTTACGCTTTATAGACACTGCGCATGCGTGAACTTCCACCCGCCCCTGATGTTCTTTCTAGTCTATTCCCCTCCCCTTCTCATTCGGCGCAGTGGGGGAAGAGCACATGGTGGAGACACAGCAGGTGTCAGATAATTACACCAATGAGGAGGAGAAGGAGGAAAGCCCGGAGCCTGAAACGTCCCGATCCCGGAAGAGACAATTTAAGGCATCAAATATGTCCTTTGGGGAGATGTTGGAGATGATGGACATCCTGAAGAAGGCTGACTATGATGGGAAGTATGGACCTTACCCCAACCCCAATGTCAGAAAGGCCAAGATCATGGCGAAAGTGCGAAAGTCTGCACCGGAATTTCGGGGTACGACGATCGAAAGATCATCTCAGGAAGCGGTGGTCGGACCTCAAATTAAGGGAGCATGAGCAGTACAGAAGGACCAGGAGAGTGCTGCAAAAAAGTAAGTAGTTGTCCTATGTTCCTATTCTTTATGTTTATTACGTTCGTGCTGCTCCATGTGCTTTTCTTAACTGTTGTCCAGTTTAAAATGGCAACTTTCATGTTCATGGGCACATTATTCGTTCGTATAAAACATTGTTCGTTCGGCCTAGAACACACCATTGTTTTGGCTATATGCATTTTAAAACATTTTTTATGGCCTACTTGCCTGAAAATAATTTGGTTGTGTAGATGGGTTTGTAACTAGAATGAAATGCAAACTAGATTCTGTGTAGGGAGAGGACACTCAGCAGCAGTTTTCACATCTGGACTCTGGAGCACTAGTGTGGGACACAAGAACACCCTTTTTATTAGGGGCCCACACAGGTGCTCCAGTGTATACTATAGGGGTGACTCCATCTGTGAAGCTTGTACTAAACAGGTAAGTAATCAAGCTTGACAAAGGACAATAAAATTTCAACATCTTGGAACTCAGCCAAAATAGACAATTGTACCCCAGTTCCAAGCAACAAATATCTGTGTGCTAAGTATACCTATTTGTTTTTACATAGGGGATAAAAGATTCGGAGGACACCCCTCATCCGAGAAGACCATAGACCCCCCACCTCTGGAAGAAAGGGAGATCCCACAAAGACAACAGGAGGAGGAGGAGGAAGACGTGGTGGAAATAGTCACCACAACAGGTGATAGTCTGCGACCACAGGCTCAGGTAAGGGATGGATGCCGACATATTTATAATACATGGTGTGATTTTGTTTCTATCTTTTTAGGTGATCGTGATGTTGTGGGTCCAGGGCATTTCACCTCTGAAAGTGCAGAGATCCTGATCGGGGAGAAAAGGGACTTGGAAAACATCCAGAAAAACATCAATGATGTTCAAAAAAAATGAAGAACATCATTGATGTTTTAGAGAGAGTTTAAAACAAATCCAAATCCCTTTGTTTTTTTGTGAGCTAAAAATTTATACCATTTTTTGACATATTTGCGAAAAGCCAAATTTTGAGGATGCACACAGTGTGTCAACATGTGCTACCTGCCATCACGGGAGATCAATGGACGCGTTTTGGGGGTGCGACCCCTTCCTCAATAATAAAGTAGCTGTGAGGAAGGGGTTGCACCCACAAAACACGTCCCTTGATCCCCCGTGATGGCAGCTAGCACATGTTGACATTCGGCATTTTGTGTGCATCTTCAAAATTTGGCTTTTCCTGGGGTGACTTCACCCCATCTGAACGCAATATCAAACACAGTTTGTAAATACGCATGTCTGATATTGCCTTCAAGTTCTACCAAATGTGAACTTTGTAAGTTCAAGATTTGTGTCTTTCTTGTTGGTTTTAAACATGCCTGTTTTATCTTAAATGGACATTTACTACTACTACTACTACTACTACTTTTTCTAATGTGACCCTAAAAATTGTTATACAACAAACATGTTGGTTTGTTTTAAAAACCTTTTCTGGATCAATGGGCGTGACCGGAGGTTGAGGGGAAGGTGTTGCGGGACCGGACCTGGCTGCTCCTCCTGACACCCACGCTGGAAGCTTAGACGCTATAGCGGCTATGGCGGCTATCCCCATGCCTGTGACGGACGGACACCGTGGATGCAGGGGGGGCAACTAGTGAGGGGTTCGCTCAGACCTGACCGGTGCCGTGGTTCACGCGTCTTTGGGGACAGGAGCCTACACCCCACAGGATCACCCACCAGAGCAGCTGCGCTGGTTGAATGCAGGGAGGAGGACGCTGCTGGGCAGAGCGGCTGACCGGACGGCTGTGTGAAGAAGACCGCCCAGGTACGCTGTGTGCTGTGCGCTGTGGGGTAGCCTGTTTGTGATCTCCCTGGATGAGACTCTTGGACTCTGGGATACTTCCCCTTGGGTGCGTCCTCTGGTGAGTTTCTGCTGGGAGTGTGGGGAGGAGGACGCTGAAAGTTTACTTGGCTGCCCGGCTGGAGGTGGCTCTCCCTTGGGGTTAATAACACACTCCCTGGGAAGAAATATATAGTAGAGACTGTATAACCGCTTATCCTTGAAGACCCAAGGGGTGAGAGGAGACAAGATGACTAGAAAGAAAGGGTCAGAGGAAACCGCAGCACAGGAGGGATCTGGGGCACACAATCTGCCCGCCCCCAAGGATAAAGCTGGTCAGGGAGCAGCTGCGAAGCTGGAGTGGTTTGCCGATACACCAAACTGCACACCTAAAAAAGGTAGCCAGGTGGGGGGTGCGCAATACCAAGGGGCGCAGACCAACCACCCTGGGGGAAGGAAAAGTCAAGGTGTAGCTGAAGTATGTGTACCCATAGTTATGGAATCAGCATCACAGACCTATCTGGAAAAGGAGAGTGGATTGAGTAAAGAAATAATAGAGGATAAGGAGACATTAGAGCAGGAACCATCTTAAAAGGACATTCTCCTAGCAATCAATGTTTGTAAGATCTCTCTGTCGGATCTATCGGATCAGCTCAGAGGTATTAGAGATGATTTAGCTATGCTGAAACGGGATATGGAGGAGGTATGTGCCCGGACTACCGCTCTCGGGGAGAGACTCAGTCAGGTGGAGGATGATGTGAACCCATTGAAACATGAAGTCAAAAGGATGAAGGAGCAATTAGATACGTGCCTATGGAAGATGGATGAATATGAGAACAGGGCACGCAGGAAGAATGTGATGGTTCTGGGTCTCCCCGAAAAGAGCGAGGGTAACAATCCTGCAGAATTCATGGAGGGATGGTTTAGGGACATGTTCGGCAAGGAATCGTTCTCCAATTTATTTGCAATTGAACGTGCACATAGAGTTGCCCCTAGGACTCCATCTCCAGGGGGTCAGCCAAGGCCTCTTATTGTTAAACTTCTGTTTTTCAGAGATAAAGCTACTATTCTCCAGAGAGCAAGGGAGATGAAAAACATACAGTACAACGATGCAAGAATATCCTTATATCCAGATTTTTCCCCTGAGCTGCAGAGACAGAGGGCAAAGTTCAAAGAGTGTAAACGGAATCTACAGCAGCACAAAATAGGTTATGCGCTATTATACCCAGCCCATTTACGGGTAACAGCAAATGGGGAAGTGAAGTTCTTTAATGCTCCTGCAGAAGTTTTCTCATGGCTGGAAAAGAACAAGGGCAGGTCATGGCATGGTGAAGGGCCATAGAGGAAGGGTGGGAGGGAGGAGGAGGAAAGAACTTGGGGTTCTTGTCCAGTGGATTGATGGACATTAGGGGACTGAATTTTTTTCCCTTCTTCTCCCTTTTTTCAACTCCCCCCTCCTTTTTTTTTTTTTTCACTGATATATCTATAGAGGTGTGGGTTTAAGTGGGTAGTAGATATTAATCCTTTACACACTGATTATGTTGGGGGTAATTCCCCTCTTATAAGGGTTCGGGTAGCAACGTAAAAGGGGGAAGAAGGAACACCCACGTTTAGAGGGTTAACACGGTCACTTTAGAAGCCCAGTGAGATGGGCCTGAGGTTGGGCTGGTGGGGAAGGGGGAGGGGGGATGGGACGGGGGGGGGATTGGGGAAGGGGGTATGTGTGAGGTTGCATAGGGGGGAAGGGGGGTAAGGGTGTGGAGTGGAGTGAAGCAAGAAGTATTGAATACACACAAAAAGTAAAAGCACAAAAATTTCAAATATTAGTTATAATGGTTTTTGGATTGAGAATTATTTTGAGTGGAGTTAAGATACAAGAACAGGTGAATGGTAGGCACAAAAATTGGTAGGAGGGTAACTTTAGGAGAATTTAAGTGCATATAGATATGTTCATGGAATGTGCGGGGGGTAAAAGAGGTGTGTAAAAAGCAAACAATTTTTTCTATGGCCAGAATAAGGGGCGTCAGGATACTGTCTTCAGGAGACCCACCTGGATAAAGGTACAGTCAGCGCTTTGAGGAATAGGAATTATCAGGAGCAGTATCACTCAACTCACACCTCGTATTCGAGGGGGGCGAGTGTACTGATAAACACTGGGTTGGTTTTCTCCTGCAGACAGAGTAAACTGGATAAGAAAGGTCGGTATGTTTTTCTCTACTGCAACATTGAGGGTCGGGATTGCATTCTCGCAAGTGTATATATACCTCCACCATTCAACACAGAGATACTCAGCGAATTGATAAGCTTTATAGCGGATAAACCCGGGGTGCCGGTTATAGTGACGGGGGACTTTAATATGGCCATGGACAATTGTTTAGACAGGTTCCCGGCAAGGGCGGCTTCTGGAGGGTTATCTAGGGGTCCGCTCCTCAAATTTTGTGAAGAGGTAGGATGGGTGGATATCTGGAGGAAGTGGCATCCAGGTGAGAAGCAATATTCATGTCACTCAAGGACGCATGCCACTTTATCCAGGATCGATTTAGTGCTTTGTAATGAGGAAGCCCTGGGGATGGTGGAAGGGGTGGACTACGAGCCAAGGGGGCTCTCAGACCATTCTCCAGTAGTCTTTTCAGTTAGAACTGGGTTGCGTGTTGGAGGAGGGGAGTGGAAATTGAACCCATTTTGGCTCGAAGTAATTGAGGATGATGAGGGGATTGTAGGCAACCTGCAAGAATTTATAAATTTGAATCTAGGATCTGCCCCGCTAGGTATAACTTGGGATGCCCTGAAGGCATTCCTTAGGGGGGTCTTTATACAGAAAATCTCCAATGTTAAAAAGAAATCACAGGCCAGGGAATACAGAATAAGGGAAAAGGTGAGGAAGGCGGAAGGTAGATATGTGGAGGAACCAACTTTAGCTAGATATGAGGTTTGGGTAGAGGGTCAGGAGTAATATAGGAAACTAGTTCTGGAGAAAGAGGAAAAGAGGAAAATGTTTCAGAAGCAGAACCTTTTCGGTGAAGGGGAAGTAGTGGGAAGAACTTTGGCATTGATAGCTAGGTCAAATGGCCCCTCATCCACTATAACAGCAATATGGGATAGGGAAGGGAATATTATAAGAACCACCCCTGGCATAGTAGAGGTGTTCAAGGATTACTATGAAGGCTTGTACGAGGCCCCACAGTTGGATGTAGAGGGAGAAATGTGGGAGTTCTTTGAAAAACTGAAAGTAGTTCCATTATATAGTGAAGAAAGGGACGTTCTGGAAACTCTGTTAACACTGGCGGCGCTGCAAAGAGTGGTAACGGAAATGGCGAATCAGAAAGCGCCAGGACCCGATGGTCTGCCTATAGAAATTTACAAGAGATACGGGGATGTTTTGCTCCCAAAATTATTGGAAGTTCTGAATGGAGCTGTGGTGGAAGGCAGATTGCCCAAGTCCATGACAGAAGCCACTATTCTAATTTTACTAAAAGAATGGAAGAATCCGTTAGAGGTAGCCTCATATAGACCGATCTCACTTCTATGCACAGATGTCAAAATTCTGGCAAAAGCTCTAGCAGATAGGTTAAAAAAGATAATCTCTAAAGTAATACATTCAGACCAAACCTACTTTATACCGGATAGATTGGTGAGCATGAACATCAGACGAGTTTATGGTAATGTACAAATACCTATGGAGAAAGAGGGGATGAGAGCTATCCTATCTCTAGATGCGGTCAAGGCATTTGATAGCCTTGAGTGGCATTATTTGTGGAAAGTACTGGCAGAGTTTAAATTTGGCCCTAATTTTGTGAAATGGTTGAGACTCCTATATGACAAACCGAGAGCCAAAGTTAGGGTCAATGGGGAGTGCTCCAAATGGTTCCAGTTAGGGAGGGGGATGAGACAGGGGTGCCCATTATCGCCCCTGCTTTTCGCCCTCGCACTGGAGCCTTTGGCAGTCGCTCTAAGAACGTCGCAAGAAGTCCAGGGCTTTAAAAGAAGGGGTGTAGAGGAGAAAGTCGCAATGTATGCGGATGACATCCTGTTGTTTTTGGAAGATACACAGGCCTCTTTGTTAGCTGCCATGAAACTGATCAAAGAATTCGGGCGCTTCTCGGGTCTAAGAATTAATTGGGAAAAATCAGCTCTTTCACCAATAGACCCCCTGGTAATCCCGCTCCCGAGTCAGGTAAATTCAATAAAAATTGTAAACCAAATGAGATACTTAGGGGTAAATATAACAAAAGACCCAAGGCAGTATATAACAGGCAATGTAGTACCACTAATGGTGAAATTAAATCAGAAGAGTCGGGTGTTGGGTAGTCTTCCTCTCTCGGTCGCCGGTAACTGTAACCAAATCAAGATAATATGGATGCCGCAAATTCTATTTATAATACACAATTCCCCCGTTTGGATTCCAAAACATTGGTTTAAAAAACTGGATAGTTTGTTTAGGGAACTAATTTGGAAAAACAGGGTGGCAAGGATCGGTTTGAAGGCGCTACGACGGCCGAGGGAGGCGGGAGGCCTGGCTCTACCGAACCCCTGGGGCTACTTTTTGGCAGCCCAAATGCAGTTTATGAGAGGCAGCAACCTGCCTGAAGAAAGGGTAGGAGGAAACCGTATATGGATGAATAACACGATACAGTGGTGGAAGCAGCGGAGGCCGAATTTTTTGGTTATAGCTGTTCCACAACTCAGCTAATGATTAGGTGCTGAAAGACGGTAAAGGCTGTATTAGGATATACGGGGTTCTCTGAGTTTTCTCCAATATGGAACAACAAAAATGTAAAAGAGCTTGATGTGATGGGGAAAATAGAGGAATGGGATAGGAGAGGTATCCACTGCTTGGTGCAACTGTATAGGGCAGGGAGGTTGAAATCGTTTCAAGAGATAAGAGAGGAGTTTGCAGTGCCCAAAAGATTATTTTTTGGCTATTTGCAAGTGAGACATGCCCTGGAGGTACAATTTAGAGGTAAGGAGATAGAGTGGAGTGGAATGCCCTTGCTAAGGAAATTAGTAAATACTAGGGGCTCTAAAGGGCTGATTTCAGAAATGTACAGGAGTATGAATAAGGCGGGGCAGGAGAGGTAAGTGGAGCCTAAAAAGAGAACCAAATGGGAGGCAGGGGTTGGTACAATAACGGAGGAACAGTGGAAGTACGTTCTGACATTAGGGCCAATGATCTCTCTGTCACCGTCACAGGGGGTTTCCCACTTGTACTTGATATATAGACTTTATTATACACCAGAAAAATTATTTAGGTTTGGAAGGAGGTAGGATGCGAAATGTCAGCGTCGTGGAGACGGGAGAGGAGATTTGATACACATGTTCTGGCGATGTCCCAAGTTATATAGGTACTGGGAAAAATTAGTGGAGGAAACTAACAAAGTATTTGGGTCTTCGCTGGACATGGAGGCTAGAACTTGTCTCTTGAGTATTGAGAAAGAGGGCATGCTGAAAGACACCCAGACCGCAATTATAAGATGCCTGCTTCAGGGAAGGAAGATTATAGCACGGAAGTGGCAGGCGAAAGATCCCCCAACAGTAGTAGAATGGAGAAAAGAGGTTAAAGATATGATTATAAAGGAGGAATTCTGGTATAGAAGAAGAGGCAGTTTAAAGAAATATAAGAATATATGGAAGTTATGGCTGGAGCATGAATGGGTGGAACAGGTATAAGAGTGTTAGGTAGAATGGGTGGTGTGTGTTTGGGGTGGAGGGAAGGTGGAGGTGAATGGGGGGATGGGGGGAGGGGAGGGATGGAGGGGAGATAGAAGGCAAAATGTTGTGGATACCGCTGAAGGTTTTATATGTGTTGTTTATACTACCTGTTTGGTTGGAGAATTTTTTATCTCAAATTAAGAAGAATGGAAATAATAAAGATATGTTGAAAACCAGCCACAATGATGTGAAAAATGAGAGGGGATAAATTTTGATCTCCAAAGTTGATACAATGTCTCTCAGAAAAATTTTCGCTGAAGTGGTAAAATAAATAAATAAATAAATAGATAAATTAAAAAAAAAACCTTTTCTAAATGCACATGTGATTGTGCTGGTATTAAAAATTGTTAATCAAGAATGTGTGGATTATTGTTTCAATGCTCCAAAACTTTTGTTGTGCTCTAATTGGTGTTTTCAGTGACAATGGGGGTTATTTCCTAAGGTAAAATCCACTCTGCACTACAAGTGCAGTTTCAAGTGCACTTGTAGTGCAAAGTGTCTTTGCCTTTAGTAAATAACACCCAACAATGCTTTGTAATGTTACACAATCACGCCATTTTCAGGACTCACCACATTTCTGTCAGGGTCAGCTAAAAGAAACACAAGCAGTAAATGTCACCAAAGATTTTAGTAGTTATTTTTATTTTTATTATTTGAAAAAGGTTTCAGACATTGTCTGGCATATTGATATCCCCCCTACACGCAAAGTATTCAAGGTATCTTAGACGGACATCACGGGCACTCAGGGGGTGCAAGCCAGGACGGCCACTTTCAAGCGCCGTCAGGGTTGTTTCATTTAGAATTCCAGCCTCAGGCCCAACTGAGCCAGCATAGTTGGCAGAATGTTGCCGTAAAAAGTTCTGTAGAACACAGCACGCCAGGATGATGTGATTCAGTTTGTACTCCGCCATGTGTATGGGTGTAAGAAATAGGCGGAACCGGCTGGCCATGATTCCAAACGTGTTCTCCACCCCTCTTCTGGCTCTAGCCAGCCGGTAATTAAAAGCCCTCTGGTCCGGGGTGAGGGTCCTCATCGGGAATGGCCGCATAAGATGGTCCCCCAGCGCAAACACTTCATCCACAATGAAGACAAATGGGAGTCCTTCCACATTGTCTTCTGGAGGTGGCAAGTCCAAGCTGCCATTCTGGAGACGTCTGTAGAACTCCGTCTGGGAGATGACTCCACCATCGGACATCCGGCCATTCTTCCCCACGTCTACATACAGGAACTCGTAAGTAGCCGACACCACCGCCAACATCACAATACTATTAAACCCCTTATAGTTGAAATAGTATGACCCCGAGTTGGGTGGTGGGACCATGTGGACGTGTTTCCCATCAATTGCCCCTCCGCAGTTAGGAAAGTTCCACTGCTGGGCAAAGTGGGAGGCCACAGTCTGCCATTCCTGTGGCGTGGAAGGAAACTGTGGGGTCAAACAACAAAAAAAACTTTTTGCACATAAACAGGGAAAGCAGATTAGACACAAACATTCTTGGCCAACATCAAGATAACATTTATTTGAGGGAGTTTTTAAAGACCAAAGTATAAGGTACACCTATCAGATCCCCCCCTCTCATGGGCCATTTCTAACATTTTAGGGGTGGGGGAGCTCTTAGACAGGTAACCCTCTCCACTTCATTGAGAGATGAATGCCTAAATAATGGGTATTACTTTGGCCAGCCCCTTCTTAGTTACACTATTGACAGCCCACTGGACTGGTAAGAATTGTCATAATACAAAGATATAAATACACACTGTACACATTTGAGCACATTTGGAAATTCTGCTATTACCTATCGAGATAATAATAGGATACAAAAACTTTAAACAGTACCATTTGAAAGTATTCAGGCAGGCCCTTGCACTACATGGGGGAATTCATTCATAAATATGACCACAAAAGAGATGGGTATAGTGTGTGTGGGTTTGGCAAAAGTCAGCAGATAGATGATTGAGGATAGATAGAGAATTGGTATCAGCTGACTTAGCAGTTGGGGGGAGGGAGGGTTCCAAATGATTTGGGGACCCCCCAAAAAAGCCTCTGGCACTCTGCCTGAATTTAAAGCACAAATCACATTTTAAAACATTTTAGGGGGTGTTTGGGGTAAAGCACTACTATGGAGCTGATAAAATACATTGTTAAGTGACTACATGAGGTGAATATAGGGCCAGGAGACCATGCTGGGGAGGTAAGTGAAGGCAAATATGTATGAAGGACAGAAAAAAAATTACAGAAAAATCCAGCATGCATGAGGACAAAGGGGACATTCACAGCATATTACAATCATGGTAATGAGGGAATAAGGAAAGAAATACAATATATTATCAAACATTAAATACAATAAAATGTGATGTTAAAGGATAAAAATCTTACCTTAGTATACTCCTTCTGCAGGACCTGGATGATGGCAGAACAGGTCTCTGGGATAATGATCCCCAGAGCCTGGGGGGAGATGCCTGTCGAGAACTTGAGGTCCTGCAGGCTTCTCCCCGTCGCCAAGTACCGCAGAGTATTCATCAGGATTATTCTCTCAGATCTCACGGAGCAAAGGCATGTGACAGAACTGGTCACGCTGGAGCAACCAATTCTTGGTCAATGAACTCCTCCCCACCCTGTTCATGGACTGGGCTTGTGTCAAGGTAAGGACCCCAACACCAAGCCCCCGCACAGCATGAACTCTACCAGGAGTACATATACGCAACATGGCTGCTCAGAACGAAGTAACAGAACGCACTGAAGAACAGCAAGGCCTGTGAAGAGCGACCTGTAAATCAGTAACGAACGAACAAGAACATAATGATAAATCAATGCGAACTCACTGCACGCACTGAAGACCAGATACAAACCCACAAGCACAAACTGAACAGCAGAAAACGATCTGAAAGCCACGAGTCTGAAAAAGCGCGAATCGTCTCTCACCAAAGTTTTACTAACACGAGATTAGCAAAATGAGCCCAAAGGGTGCCGCACTTGGTTAGGACCTGCCCTTTTCTAGTCACGTCGTACGTGGTGTACGTGACCGCGTTCTTGGCGATCGGAAATTCCGACAACTTTGTGCGACCGTGTGTATGCAAAACAAGTTTGAGCCAACATCCGTCAGAAAAAATCCATGGATTTTGTTGTCGGAATGCCCGATCAATGTCCGATTGTGTGTACGGGGCATTAGACTGGCATGCCATTAAAGTTCATGTGCGTGTAAAGGCAGCTGTCCCAATACTTTTGACAATACAGTGTATCTGTTTGTTCAGCAGAGTCTGAAGTGACCATGAGCTTATAGCATAAGGAGGAAAGTAGGTCTGTACAATGTACGGACCTGGACAGCTACAAGCAGTGCTTTAATAATGGACCTGGCAGCGAACAGCAATTTTGTTCAGTTGCATGAATAGTCATGTCTGTGTGTGCACACTGAAAACAAGTGATTGAGGTTATTATTTATATAGCATCATTATTTCCTGTAGCATGGTACAAAGAAATAAATAACAAATAAGAAGAGGAATTTGACCTATCTGTAAATATTATATCTTGAAGTACAGTACAGGACGCAGGTTGAGTATTCACAGACCCTGGGTTATAGGTTCATACCTTCATGCGATTGGACATGCTCTATAAAGACTTCTCCTTTAACCCTACCCACTCTGTGAGCCCTCAGCTTTAAAACAACCAATGCAGAATAACCAAGGAAACCAAGAAGTAGAAGGAAGGGTGTCCCGTGTCCTGTACTGTACTCCAAGATATAGAATTTACCGGTAAGTCAAAATTACTTTTATTTTAATCATACAGACAAGTCAAGGATTCATAGACTCTGGGATATTCCAAAGCAATGAATGAGAAGGGTGGACAAACAACTAGGCAAACATAACTGTGCCAAAAGGCCCACCAAAAACATAATTGGGAAGGAAGGATGGCCTTGGGCATAGGACTACCTAAATGTAAAGGGACAGTGTAAAAATTAAAAAAGTAATAAAATAAATTTAAGAAAAAAAATGTTTTTAAAGCACTGCTGCCCCCCCCCCCCCCACTTGCGCATATATGTAGGTCATGCCCACATATGTAAACGGAGTTCGCACCACACAGAGTTACATAGTCAAGTTGAAAAAAGACAAAAGTCCATCTAGTTCAACCAATTAATAATAAAAATCATACAATCCTATATACACACAATCCTATACCCACAGTTGATCCAGAGGAAAGCGAAAAACCCCAGCAACGCATGATCCAATTTGTTACAGCAGGGGAAAAAATTCCTTCCTGATCCCCTGAGAGACAATTGGATATTCCCTGGATCAAATTTACCTATAAATGTTAGTGCACAGTTATATTATGTACATTTAGAAAATAATCTAGGCCAATCAATGCATTTTTAATCGCACTGATCGCTGTATAAATGTGAATGGTCCCAAAATAGCACCAAAAGTGTCCGATGTGTCCGCCATAATGTCGCAGTCACGATAAAAATCGCTGATCGCCACCATTACTAGTAAAAAAAAAAATTATTTAAAAAAATGCCATAAAACTATCCCCTATTTTGTAGACGCTATAACTTTTGGGCAAACCAATCAATAAACGCTTATTACGTTTTTTTTAACCAAAAATATGTAGAAGAATATGTATCGGCCTAAACTAAGGAAAAAAATTTTTTTTTATATATTTTTTGGGGATATTAATTATAGCAAAAAGTAAAAAAATAATGCGTTTTTTTTTCAAAATTGTCGCTATTTGTTTATAGCGCAAAAAATAAAAACTGCAGAGGTGATCATATACCACCAAAAGAAAGCTCTATTTTGGGGAAAAAAGGACCTCAATTTTGTTTGGGAGCCACGTCGCACGATCACGCAATTGTCAGTTAAAGCGATGCAGTGCCGAATCGCAAAAAGTGCTCTGGTCTTTGGCCAGCCAAATGGTCCAGGGCTGAAGTGGTTAATAAAACAATGGGCCCTGATGGTATTCATCCCAGAGTTCTAAGAGAACTTTGAGGTATAGTTGTTGAAAAATTAATGGATCTTTTTAATTAATCTCTTCTAACAGGAGAAGTTCCCCATTACTGGCAGGCAGCTAATATTGTACCTATCCACATGAAGGGCAGCAGGGCAGAAGCTGGCAATTACAAGACAGTAAATTTAACATCAGTTGTAGTCAAGTTATTGGAATCACTCCTGAAAAAAATAATTATGGATCTCTTAAAAACACACAACTTGCTGGACCCAAAGCAGCATGGCTTTACTGAGGGCAGATCATGTCAGACTAATCTGACTTAATTTTTTGACTATATTACCAATGTTGTGGACATAGCATTTCTTGATTTCAGCAAGGCATTTGATACAGTTCCACATAATGATCTAATACAAAAGTTGTACAAACTAGGACTTAACATTTGGGTGGTTCAGTTGAAATGCAGTTGGCTAAAGGATAGATTCCAGAGAGTGGTTGTAAATGGGGTTCCCTTGGAAGAGAGACAAGTCACTAGTGGTGTACCATAAGTTTCTGTACTAGGTCCTGTTCTATTTAATCTATATGTATGTATATGTATAACTAAATGTTTATTGGGCAAATTATGTCTTTTTGCTGATGATACAAAGATGTGTAATAGGGTTGATATCCCTGGAGGTGCCTGTAACATGGATCGATTTGACATTGCTGTAAGATTAGTCAAAGCAGTGGAAACTGCAGTTTAATGTTTCTAAATGTTAAATAATGCACCTAGGGAAAAAGAATCAATTGAGGGAGTACAACATTGGGGATACAGTGTTGGCTAGCACTTCAGAGGAAAAGGATTTAGGGGTACTTATTTCAGATGATTTCAAAATGAGCAAACAGTGTGACAACGCAGTGGGAAAAGCAAATAGATTTCTAGGATGCATCACTAGATGGATCACCAGCAGGAGGATTGAGGTTCTGATTCCCCTATATAGATCTTTAATGAGACCTTGTTTAGAATACTGTGTCCAGTTCTAGAGACCTCACAAAAATATATTGATAGGATAGAACGAGTCCAGAGATGGGTAACAAAATTGGTGAAAGGTCTAGGGGATAAAATATATCAAGAGTGAATTCAGGAACTCAATATGTACAGTCTGGAGGGAATAGGAAGATATGATTGAAACCTTTAAATACATCAAGGGGGTGAATAAGGTTCAGGAGGGCAGTTTTTTCAATATGAGACCAAAATCGAGAACAGAGGGACATGACCTCAAACTAACTGGAGGAAAGTTCAAAACAAATTTTAGGATGTATTATTTTACTAAAAAAATAGTTAATGCTTTGAATAAACTTCCAGCAGATCTAGTGAGACAGTCAACAGTAAATGGCTTCAAACATGTTTGGGACAAACATAGGTCTACAGTTTCTCATATTTTTGTAAATATTTTATTATATCTTTTCATGTGACAACACTGAAGAAATTACACTTTGCTACAATGTAAAGTAGTGAGTGTACAGCTTGTATAACAGTGTGAATTTTCTGTCCCCTCAAAATAACTGAACACACAGCCATTAATGTCTAAACCGCTGGCAACAAAAGTAAGTACACACCTAAGTCAAAATGTCCAAATTAGGCCCAATTAGCCATTTTCCCTCCCCGGTGTCATGCGACCCATTAGTGTTACAAGGTCTCAGGTGTGAATGGGGAGAAGGTGTGTTAAATTTGGTGTTATTGCTCTCACTCTCTCATACTTGTCACTGGAAGTTCAACTTGGCACCTCATGGCAAAGAACTCTGAAAAAAAGAAATGTTGCTCTAAATAAAAATGGCTTAGGCTATAAGAAGATTGCCAAGACCCTGAAACTGAGCTGTAGCACGGTGGCCAAGACCATATAGCGGTTTAACAGGACAGGTTCCACAGCATTGCTGCAGAGGTTGAAGGGGTGGGTGGGGGCAGCCTGTTAGTGCTCAGACCATATGCCACACACTGTATCAAATTGGTCTCCATGGCTGTCATCCCAGAAGGAAGCCTCTTCTAAAGATGATGCGCAAGAAAGCCCGCAAAAAGTTTGCTGAAGACAAGCAGACTAAGGAAATGGATTTCTGGAACCATGTCCTGTGGCCTGATGAGACCAAGATAAACTTATTTGGTTCAGATGGTGTCAAGCGTGTGTGGCGGCAACCAGGTGAGGAGTACAAAGACAAGTGTGTCTTGCCTACAGTCAAGCATGGTGGTGGGAGGGTTATGGTCTAGGGCTGCATGAGTGCTGCTGGCAATGGGGAGCTACAGTTCACTGAGGGAACCATGAATGCCAACATGTACTGTGACATACTGAAGCAGAGCATGATTCCCTCTTTTTGGAGGTTGGGCCACAGGGCAGTATTCCAACATGATAACAACCCCAAACACACCTCTAAGATGACCACTGCCTTGCTAAAGAAGCTGAGGGCAAAGGTGATGGACTGGCCAAGCATGTCTCCAGACCTAAACCCTATTAAGCATCTGTGGAGCATCCTCAAATGGAAGGTGGAGGAGTGCAAGGTCTCAACATCCACCAGCTCCATGATGTCGTCATGGAGGAGTAAAGGAGGACTCCAGTGGCAACCCCTGAAGCTCTGGTGAACTCCATGCCCAGGAGGATTAAGGCAGTGCAGGAAAATAATGGCGGCCACACAAAATATTGACACTTTAGGCTTAATTTGGACATTTCTGTTCTGAGTGGAACCTGTCCTGTTAAACCTCTGTATGGTCTTGGACACCGTTCTGCAGCTCAGTTTCAGTGTACTGGCAATCTTCTTATAGCCTAGGCCATCTTTATGTAGAACAACAATTCTTTTTTGAGTTCTTTGCCATGTGGTGCCATGTTGAACTTCCAGTGACCAGTATGAGAGAGTGAGAGTGATAACACCAAATTTAACACACTTTCTCCCTCTCACACCTGAGATCTTGTAACACTAAAGAGTTACATTACACCGGGGAGGGAAAATGGCTAATTGGGCCCAATTTGGAGGGGTGTACTCACTTTTGTTGCCAGCGGTTTAGACATTAATGGCTGTGTGTTAAGTTATTTTGAGGGGACATCAAATTTACACTGCTATATAAGCTGTACACTCACTATTTTACATTGTAGCAAAGTGTCATTTCTAAGTGTTGTCATATGAAAAGATACAATATTTACAAAAATGTGAGGGATGTACTCACTTTTGTGAGATACTGTATACTTAAGACAAAGAAGTTAATGGAAACCCCCCCCCCAAAAAAAAAAATTCTATGTATGGTTAGGTACATGCAACACTGGAGTCAAAAGTGTGTATTGAGCCTTTTAGCTCCTGCATATTGATCAGTTTAATATCTGCAATTTATAATTATTGCATACACAAATAATTTGTGAAATGTTTTAAAGTGTTTTAATTAAATTAAAAATTTATCAATTAATCACCTCACGCCCGCCAGCCATCAAATGATAGTTAGGCGGCATGGCTCTCGTTCTGGGAGGTCGTCACATGACGGCCACCCAGAACGACCGCTCTTGCGCGCCCTTGGGGGCGCGCATCGCAGCGATCTTGGTGTGGTGTGTCAGTCAGACACACCGCTACACCGCTCCCGGTAAAGAGCCCCTGACGGAGGCTCTTTACCACGTGATCAACCACGTCCAATCACGGCTGATCACGATGTAAACAGGAAGAGCCGTCGATCGGCTTTTCCTCACTCACGTCTGACAGACGCGAGTAGAGGAGAGCTGATCGGCTTCTCTCCTGATGGGGGGGTCTGTGCTGATTGTTTATCAGTGCAGCCCCCCTCGGATGCCCACCCAGGACCTCCAGGATGCAGCCAGGACCACCAGGGATTGGCACCACCCTGGACCAGCAGGTATGCCACCCTAGACCACCAGGGAAATGCCAATCAGTGCCCAGGCAGCTGCCAATCAGTGCCATCCCCAATGCCATCAGCGATGTCTATCAATGCCATCTATCAGTGCCGCATATCAGTGCCCATCAGTGCCGCCTATCAGTTCCACCCATAATTACCCAACAGTGCAGCCTCTCAGTGCCCATCAGTGTCGCCTTTCAGTGCCCACCAGTGCCACCCATGAGTGCCCATCAGTGCCGCCTATCAATGCCCATCAGTACTGCATATCAGTGCCACCCATCAGTACCGCATATCAGTGCCCATCAGTGCCGCCTATCAGTTCCACCCATAATTACCCAACAGTGCAGCCTCTCAGTGCCCATCAGTGTCGCCTTTCAGTGCCCACCAGTGCCACCCATGAGTGCCCATCAGTGCCGCCTATCAATGCCCATCAGTACTGCATATCAGTGCCACCTCATCAGTACCGCCTACCAGTGCCCATCAGTGCCGCCTATCAGTGCCCATCAGTGCCACCTCATTGGTGCCACCTCATTGGTGCCACCTTATCAGTGCCCGTCAATGCCGCCTTATCAGTTCCCATTAGAGGAGGAGAAAACTTACTTATTTACAAAATTTTATAACAGAAACAAAAGAAAAACCTTTTTTTCAAAATTGTAGGTCTTTTTATTTGTTTAGAAAAAAATAAAAAACACAGAGGTGATCAAATATCAACAAAAGAAAGCTCTATTTGTTGAAACAAAATGATAACAATTCTGTTTGGGTACTGTGACAGACCTAGCCGGGACAGAGACTTTTGGAGAGGACTAAATGCTAGCCTCTTGCCTTGCAATTATGGGCCCTGGCATTTGGGGGAACTGTGCTCTTTGTGAGTTGTATGCCTGGGGACAATAGAAGTGGTGTTAGTGTGGATTCAGGTCCATGTCCCCCCAAGACACACAGACTCTGGGAACCCTGTATATGCCATATTAGAAATAGTGACTGATTCATGTTGGGACACATACTGTTAGGAGATGATGATGTCAACTCCAGCCACCTGTCTGTCTGTTGTCTGCTATAATGTAAATGAGTCTAGTATGACTTGTCACAGCTTCTAAGAGTCTTTCACCCATTGTTGTTTGTGCTAATTAACCCTGCAATTGTATGAAGGAGTTCTGTGTTGATATGTATGATGAGGTGTATTGTAGTTAGGTAGTCACATTGGCTGCTTTAAGGGATTAGTTAATTAGCTCATGTTAATAAATGTTTCTGGTTACAAGTGCATTGTTAGAGTAATATGAGCAGGAAGTAGGAACCTCCTCTTTAAAGTGGTGTTCCGGCCGAAATTATACTTTTTAAATAAAAATACCCCTATAATATACAAGCTTAATGTATTCTAGTAAAGTTAGTCTGTAAATTAAGGTCTGTTTTGTTAGTTTATAGCAGTAGTTTGTTATTTTATGAACTTACAGCAGGCCGTGGCCATCTTAAGTGTGGGCATCTGAAGCCAGACTGTATTTCTTCCTGGATCTCATCCTTGCAGATATCGCACATGCTCAGTGCAGCACAAGCAGTGTAATAGGTTTCAGGTCAGGTTTCCATAGCAACGGCAGTTTCAGAGGAAGTTGCCGCCCACATGCTCAGTGCAGCACAAGCAGTGTAATGGGTTTCAGGTCAGGTTTCCATAGCAATGGCAGTTTCAGAGGAAGTTGCCGCCCCTTCCCAGAAGGCATTGCAAACAGAAACTGATGCGATGGGCCGCGGCCAGGGAGGAGGAAGTGAAAAATGAACACAGCAGATATACAGTAGGTGCTGAGAAAAAAAATAAAAAAATATCCAATTTGTTTACAGTGCACAGTTTAGTGAGGGATGCTGAAGAGTTGTAAAAGTGGGTGGAACTCCACTTTAACTGTATATAAGACTTGTATTCTTGTTCAAATAAACTGTCTGATGTTTTACCCTACACTAGGCTACGACTAGTAAATGGGAAAGCAAAGGGTTCTTGGATTGTGTGGTACCGGACAGAGGAGCGAAACGGCGGACAGACTCATCTTGGATACAGGGGTCCATCACAGGTACAGTGTAGGATGACCATGCAATTGCCATTTAAACAGCAACAGCGCCGAAAGCTGGCTTGGGCAGGAAGGGGGTGTAAGTGCCTGGTATTGAGGTGGTTAAATGGATTATAATTAATCAGGGAGCAGTTCAAAGCTGGAACTAGTATGGTGAGTAAATATATCAGTTACAGTAAAACAATTCGCTTGTTCTGACATTTGTTGGTTTAAAGACCTAGGATCTCTGCTACTAATCCCTCTTACAGAGATTTTACAACTTATGTAGGCAAAGAGAGGCAGGCTAGTAAATGCTTGAACAAACTGTTTTAATAATTACCGTCTACAATGACCCTTCTTCATCAGTGACAGCACTGCATGATTGACCTTTATTTCCTACCATGATTTTATATAATTTGCAAAGACAGCCCTCAAACAAATAAGGTGGTGATTTCGCTCTCAGTTTACCATACCGTTTCATTAAAGTGGTTATAAACCTCAGACATAAAATATGAACAAAGGACATCTCTATATAGTGTGTATTTGTCTCAATTAAGAGCACTAAGTGTTATTTCTGTCTTCTGCTTTGTATCTCTGCTATTGGCATGAATCATTTTTGACAAGTTTTCCTAACACCAAGAGAAAAAGGGAGGGATCGCCAGCAGATTGACAGCCTCAGTCCTGCTCCTGTGTGAAGGGGGTGTGTCCCTTCCCTCCAATCAGCTCTCAGATGTAGAGAAGAGAAGACTTCAGATTGATTGGTACAACTTATGTAGAAGGATTTGTTTAGATTCTGTCTATCACCTGAGGATAGCCCCTTCACTGGGTATACAGTGGGTATAGAAAAAAATTACCTCACTTTAAAATAATCACATTTTGATTTAAAAACAAGTCATTTTAGGAGGGGGTGATCCTTTTTCCAACTCAGTGATTCTTTTTTTTATTTTTTCTGACATGTTAGTGTTATATCCTTCACTTGGATGTTATAAGTTGCTTACTAGAGTAAAGTTGTTACACGTTTACTAGAGTAAATACAGCTGGATAAAACAAAAACAGCGTCTGTCTTCATTTCAGGCTGCAAAGCAACAAAATGTTATTATTTTAAATGGGGTGGTTATTTTCTATATCCTCTGTATGTAATGGTTTACAACCACTTTAAGCTCAAATTGCCTTGTAAAGGAGCAGTGTCCTCCTCTATTGGCTCTATCCTGATCTCCTTTTAGATGCCAAATGCCGTAATCTACCATGATTTGGGAAACATTGACATCCTGCAGTTATTTTATATTTAGAAGTGTTTTAAAAAACTATTCACTACACACTTTCTTTCTTTTCTCCAGTATGTGTACGAAAATGCTTTTGGAGATCACATTTCTGAATGAATCCCTTTCCACACTCTGAACATGAAAATGGGCGCTCTCCTGTGTGGATCCTCTGATGAATAGCAAGATAGTACTCCCTGCTAAAGCACTTTCCACATTCTGAGCAGGTCAATGCTCCCTCATCAGTGTGCTTCTTGTGATGGCTTACGAGTGTTGACTTGCTGGTAAAGCATTTTCCACATTCAGAACATGAATATGGCTTTTGGCCAGTGTGACTTCTCTGGTGTTCTGCGAGAGACGATCTGTCCCGAAAGGCCTTGCCACAATCAGGGCATGAATGAGGCTTTTCCCCCTTGTGATGCTTTCGATGAACAAAAAGTCCTGACTTCTGGGTAAAACATTTTCCACATTCTGGACAGGAATATGGCTTCTCTCGTGTGTGGACTGTGTGATGACTTTCAAGATGGGATTTCTGGGTAAAACATTTTCCACACTGGATGCAGGAGAAGGGTCTTAAACCTGTATGTATTTTCTCATGCAAGAACAGCCCAGACTGTCTTGAAAAGCACTTGCCACATGTGGGGCAGGAAAATGGCTTTTCATCTCTATGATTCATCTTGTGGCTGACAAGATTAGCTTTTGTTGCAAAATGTTTACCACACAGAAAGCACAAAAAAGGTTGTTGGGTTGTGTGTCTTCTGGTGTTTCATAAAGTCATCTTTCAGGGAAAAATGCTGTTCACATTCAGAACACACAAAGCTTTCATTATCAAAGTTATGTGTCTTGGGACCTGAACCATACTTCATTGCTGTATGCACATAATCATGTCCCACAAGGGCTGACTTCGTTGCGAAAGATCTGCCACATGTAGAGCAGGAAAAGGGTCTTTCACCAGTGTGATTTCTCACATGGTTTGCAAGGGTATATTTTGTTGTAAATTTTTTTCCACAATGAGTGCAAATAAAAGATTTCTGATTAAAGTGAACATTTAGGTGTAACACAAGTTCAGCATGCTGCTGAAAACTCTTCCCACACTTAGTGCATATAAATATTTTACTGGACTTAAAATCTGACACAGCAAGCATAGTACCGCTTGACTGAATGGGAAAACTCCCCCTTTCTGTAGCTGGGTCAGTTTGTACCAGAGTAGGACAAAGTCCAAAATGCTCATTTGAAATTAGGGTAGTTCTTCCAGAACAATCTTGCCTGATATTCAGCACAGCGGTCTGTCCTTTCGATTCACTCATCCTGCTGCGATCATTTGCTAAAAATGAAAGATATGTCAGTATGAAATATCAAAAACATATAGGGCCTTTACATACTGTAGTTACTGAGGTTGAAAAAAAGATACACGTCCATCTAGTTAAACCAACAGAACAAATTAATAAATGAATTAAAAAAAAACTCCATATACAGAACCTTATACTCACAATGGAACCAGAGGAAGGTGAAAAAACCTACAAAGCATGGTTCAGTTTGCTCCAGCGAAGGAAAATAATATCAACCTGATCCCCCAAGCCAATGGGATATTCCCTGAATCAACAAAGGCTGGTGTTAATACCTAATCATGTTAACATCCAGTTATATTCTGTGCATTTATGAATGTATCCAGCTCCTTTTTTTAAACTATCAACTGAGCTGGCCAGAACTAGTTCCTGAGGGAGTCTATTCCACATTTTCCCAGCTCTTACTGTGAAAAAGTCTTTCTGTATTTCAAGGTTAAACTTCTTTTCCTCCAAACACACAGAGTTACCCCTTCTCCTTTGTAATGCCCAAAAAGTTAATCATATTGCACCAGGTTCACTATAAGGGTTTCCCTTCTCAAGGGATAATTTTTCAGTTAAGCAAATCTTCCCTTATAACCAAGATCTTACATGTCTATTAGGGATGAGGCGAACACCCCCCGGTTCGGTTCGCACCAGAACCTGCGAACGGACCGAAAATTTGCGCAAACTTTAGCACCCCATTGAAGTCTATGGGACTCGAACGTTCGAAATCAAAAGTGCTAATTTTAAAGGCTAATTTGCATGGTATTGTCCTAAAAAGGGTTTGGGGTCCTGCCCCAGGGGACATGTATCAATGCAAAAAAAAGTTTTAAAAACGGCCGTTTTTTCGGGAGCAGTAATTTTTAATGATGCTTAACCAGTTGCCGACCGCCGCACGACGGTGTACGTCCACAGAGCGGCACGGGCAGGCAAAAGGGCTTACAGGTACGTCCTTGCCTGCCCGCGGGTGGGGGGTCCGATCAGGTCAGGGTCGATCAAAGGTGAGGGGGAGGCCACTCATTTCATGGCTCCCCCCTCGCGATCGCTCCTGGCCAATGACAGGCTTTCACGGCTTCTGTGAATGTAAACAGAAGCGGAGGAAGTGATGTCACTCTCCTCGAGTCGGTCTTTTCGTTCCGGCGCTGAGGAGAGAAGACATCCAAGTAAGTTTGCACCAACACTACACTAACAGTAGAACACGCAGGCACACTTGTCACCCCCCTGTACCCCCTGTCACACTGACACCAATAGCATTTTTTTTTTTTCTGATTATTGCATTGGTGTCAGTTTGTGACAGTTATAAGTGTTAGGGCAGTTAGGTTAGCCCCCTTTAGGTCTAGGGTACCCCCCTTTAGGTCCAGGGTACCCCCCCAACCCCCCCTAATAAAGTTTTAACCCCGAGATCACCCTCCGTCGCCAGTGTCACTAAGCGATCGTTTTTCTGATCGCTGTATTAGTGACACAGGTGACGCTAGTTAGGAAGGTAAGTATATAGGTTCGCTGTCAGTGTTTTATAGCGACAGGGACCCCCATATACTACCTACTAAAGGTTTTAACCCCTTGATTGCCCCCTAGTTAACCCTTTCACCAGTGATCACCATATAATTGTTACGGGTGACGCTGGTTAGTTGGTTTGTTTATTATAGTTTATTATAGTTTTAGGGCACCCGCCGTTTATTACCTTATAAAGGTTTAACCCCCTAATTGCCCGGCGGTGATAAAAGTTAAGTTTTTAGGGTCAGATAAGGTCTGCGTCGCCCCAGACAGCATCAAGTTAGCGCCAGTACCGCTAACACCCACGCACGCAGCATCCCTTAGTGCTATAGTATCTGAACGGATCGATATCTGATCCGATCAGATCTATACTCCCCAGCAGTTTAGGGTCCCCCAAAAAAACGCAGTGTTAGCGGGATCAGCCCAGATACCTGCTAGCACCTGCGGTTTGCCCCTCGGCCCAGCCAAGCCCACCCAAGTGCAGTATCGATCGATAACTGTCACAAAACACTAAGCACAAATAACTGCAGCGTTTGCAGAGTCAGTCCTGATCCCTGCGATCGCTAACAGTTTTTTGGTAGCGTTTTGAATCAGTCGCTGACAGTCAGGAGCTTTTTTGCCTGTGAGTCTCACTAGTGTACCCCTAAATTTAGAGCCCAAAATGGCAAATCGAAGGTACACTAGTGAAGAGGCCTACACGTTTCTGAGCATGACAGATAGTGAAGAGGAAGTCACTCATCTGTCAAGTTCAGGCTCAGAATACTATCCTGTAGAGGACAGCGGCTCCATGACAGATAGCTCTGACGACGGAGTTGTGGTCCCTGCTAGGGTCAGGCGTACCAGACCCCGAACTTCTTCTTCTGTCCTTGAAGTGCAAGAACCGCAGGTCCCTCGTATGGAGCAGAGCAGTACTAGCGCCGCTATTCCTTCTGGTGAACTGGCAAGCACCAGTGGCCTAGTACACCCTGGTCGTACATCCAGCACTGCAGTATCACGTGGTGACGTGGCGAGTCCCATAAGTGCAGTTCAAGCTGGTGAGGTGGCAAGCACTAGTAGGGTCCCGCTGCCACCAAGAAGACGAACACAGGCCCGTCGTGCCCATAGTGCCCTTCCTGCTGCATTCGCCAATCCGAATTGGGGACCCACCACTTCTGCAGCACCCATATTGCCCCCATTCACTGGCCAACCCGGAATTCAGGTGGAAACAGTTGATTTTACGCCACTGGATTTTTATTCACTGTTTTTCACCGAAGATCTCTATAGATCTATTGTGGACCAAAGCAATTTATACGCTGGTCAATACATCGCCACTATTCCCCAGTCCTCCCTTGCCAGAGATTGGAGATCAATTACGGTCTCCGAATTTAAGATCTTTCTGGGCCTTTTCCTCAACATGGGCATAACCAAAAAGAGTGAGTTGCGGTCATATTGGTCCACTGACCCAATTCACCATATGCCCGTGTTCTCTGCTTCCATGGCCAGGGCACGATACGAGCAGATTTTGCGGTTCATGCACTTCAACGACAATGAACTCTGTCGTCCTCGTGGAGACCCTGAATACGATCGGCTCTACAAAATTCTGCCCCACGTAAACCACTTCAACCAGCGTTTTGCAGACTTGTTTACTCCCCATCAAGTTGTCTGCGTTGATGAGTCCCTGATTAAATTTTCTGGCCGCTTGTCATTCAAACAGTACCTTCCCAGCAAGCGTTCCAGATACGGGGTCAAGATGTATAAGCTCTGTGACAGGGCCACAGGCTATACATGTAGTTTTATGGTTTACGAGGGCAAAGATAGTCATGTAGAGCCGACAAACTGCCCTGACTACATAGGAAGCGCTGGCAAGATAGTGTGGGACTTGGTGTCACCCTTATTCGGAAAGGGGTACCACTTGTACGTGGACAATTATTATACGAGCGTGCCACTTTTTAGTCGCCTTTTTGATCTTTTTGAGAGCCTGCTTGAAGTATAATAACTTACTCGCTATGAAGTGGAGGGATAAGAAGAATGTTTTCGTTCTCACCTCCCTTCATGCAGACACGACAGCCCAAATTACTACGGCGACTGGTGTTGTGGAGAAACCCCTCCGTGTCCACGAATATAACCATAATATGGGAGGGGTGGACCTCAACGACCAGTTGTTGGCGCCGTACCTAATTGCCCGTAAGGCCAGACGCTGGTACAAAAAAGTGTCTGTATACTTATTTCAATTGGCTTTGCTGAACGCTCATGTGCTATACAGAGCTTCAGGATGGACTGGATCCTTCCTTAAATGCCAGGAAGGGATCGTCAGAGCCCTTCTGTTTCCAGATGGTGCTCCACCTCACCTTCCCCAACCAAATGCAGTAGGCCGGCTGCATGAGAGGGATTTTCCTTATGTCCTCCAGAGTACCCCTACCCAACGAGCCCCCCAAAGAAAATGTAGTGTCTGCAGAAAGCGCGGATTTAGGCGTGACACTCCTGGTCTTTGCATTGGTGAATGTTTTGAACGCTACCATACACTAGTTGAGTTTTAGCGTAGGGTACAGCACTGCACAGACTAGGACACACTTTCACAGGGTCTCCCAAGATGCCATCGCATTTTGAGAGACCCAAACCTGGAACCGTTACAGTTTTAAAAGTTACAGTTATAAAAAAAAATGTAAATTAAAAAAAAAAAGTAAAAAAAAAAAAATACACAAAAAAAATCTAAAATAAAAAAAACAAAAATAGTTGTCGTTTTATTGTTCTCTCTCTCTATTTTCTCTCTATTGTTCTGCCCTTTTTACTGTATTCTATTCTGCAATGTTTTATTGTTATGTTTTATCATGTTTGCTTTTCAGGTATGTAATTTTTTTATAGTTTACTGTGTTTTAACCATTTTTTTGTTTTCAGGTACGCCATTCAGCTGCAGCGCGGATTTATTTATCTTGACAGCAACAGCGTTTGCTCCCGCGATACATAAAGCCGTGACTCCAGCGCTGTCGGAGGTGATTTCACCACCACAGTTACATACTTCAGCATATATGCCGAAGCGTGGGGGCAGCAGTGGGTGGAGGAGCGATTTGCTCCTGCCTTTTGCGGGAGGATGCCCCCATGCTTCGGCATATATAAACGGTGCATGTATGCCCATCATTAGAAGTGGGTGGATGAAGGGAGGTATTCTAATGGTGGGCATACCCACCGATCAATATCTTTTTTTCGTTCAGTCCACAGGCTGCATGAAAAAAAAGTTTACAATATATGCCCAACAAGGACCAGCAACATACTGGTATGTTGCTGGACTTTGAGTGGTTACACCAGAATGATGCCTGCAGGTTTAGGTATCATCTTGGTATCATTCTTTTCAGCCAGCGGTCGGCTTTCATGTAAAAGCAATCCTAGTGGCTAATTAGCCTCTAGACTGCTTTTACAAGCAGTGGGAGGGAATGCCCCCCCCCCTCACCGTCTTCCATGTTTTTCTCTGGCTCTCTTGTCCCAACAGGGAACCTGAGAATGTAGACGGTGATTCAGCCAGCTGACCATAGAGCTGATCAGAGACCAGAATGGCTCCAAACATCTCTATGGCCTAAGAAACCGGACCTACGAGCATTTCATGATTTAGATTTCGCCGGATGTAAACAGCGCCATTGGGAAATTGGGAAAGCATTTTAACACACCGATCTTGGTGTGGTCAGATGCTTTGAGGGCAGAGGAGAGATCTAGGGTCTAATAGACCCCAATTTTTTCAAAAAAGAGTACCTGTCACTACCTATTGCTATCATGGGGGATATTTACATTCCCTGAGATAACAATAAAAATTATTAAAAAAAAATAAAAATTAAAGGAACAGTTTAAAAATAAGATTAAAAAAGCAAAAAAATAATAAAGGAAAAAAAAAAAAAAAAAAAAAGCACGCGTCGGTCTGGCGTCAAATGTAAGCAGCAATTGCACCATGCATGTGAGGTATCACCGCGAAGGTCAGATCGAGGGCAGTAATTTTAGCAGTAGACCTCCTCTGTAAATCTAAAGTGGTAACCTGTAAAGGCTTTTAAAAATGTATTTAGTTTGTCGCCACTGCACGTTTGTGCGCAATTTTAAAGCATGTCATGTTTGGTATCCATGTACTCGGCCTAAGATCATCTTTTTTATTTCATCAAACATTTGGGCAATATAGTGTGTTTTAGTGCATTAAAATGTTAAAAAGTGTGTTTTTTCCACAAAAAATGCGTTTGAAAAATCGCTGCGCAAATACTGTGTGAAAAAAAAAAATGAAACACCCACCATTTTAATCTGTAGGGCATTTGCTTTAAAAATATATATAATGTTTGGGGATTCAAAGTAATTTTCTTGCAAAAAAAAATAATTTTTTCATGTAAACAAAAAGTGTCAGAAAGGGCTTTGTCTTCAAGTGGTTAGAAGAGTGGGTGATGTGTGACATAAGCTTCTAAATGTTGTGCATAAAATGCCAGGACAGTTCAAAACCCCCCCAAATGGCCCCATTTTGGAAAGTAGACACCCCAAGCTATTTGCTGAGAGGCATGTCGAGTCCATGGAATATTTTATATTGTGACACAAGTTGTCACTAAATGATATATTGCTCAAACATGCCATGGGAATATGTGAAATTACACCCCAAAATACATTCTGTTGCTTCTCCTGAGTACGGGGATACCACATGTGTGAGACTTTTTGGGAGCCTAGCCGCGTACGGGACCCCGAAAACCAAGCACCGCCTTCAGGCTTTCTAAGGGCGTAAATTTTTTATTTCACTCTTCACTGCCTATCACAGTTTCGGAGGCCACGGAATGCCCAGATGGCACAAACCCCCCCCAAATGACCCCATTTTGGAAAATAGACACCCAAAGCTATTTGCTGAGAGGTATAGTGAGTATTTTGCAGACCTCACTTTTTGTCACAAACTTTTGAAAATTGAAAAAAGAAAAAAAAATACGTTTTTCTTGACTTTCTTCATTTTCAAAAACAAATGAGAGCTGCAAAATACTCACCATGCCTCTCAGCAAATAGCTTGGGGCGTCTACTTTCCAAAATGGGGTCATTTTGGGGGGTTTTGTGCCATCTTGGCATTTTATGGCCTTCGAAACTGTGATGGGTAGTGAGGAGTGAAATCAAAAATTTACGCCCTTAGAAATCCTGAAGACGGTGATTGGATTTCGGGGCCCCGTATGAAGCTAGGCTCCCAAAAAGTGCCACTCATGTGGTATCCCCATACTCAGGAGAAGCAGCAGAATGTATTTTGGGGTGTAATTTCACATATGCCCATGGCATGTTTGAGCAATATATCATTTAGTGACAACTTTGTGCAAAAAAAAAAAAAATTGTCACTTTCTCGCAACTTGTGTCAAAAAATAAAATATTCCATGGACTCAACATGCCTCTCAGAAAATAGCTTGGGGTGTCTACTTTCCAAAATGGGGTCATTTGGGGGTGTTTTGTGCCATTTTGGCATTTTATGGCCTTCAAAACTGTGATAGGTAGTGAGGAGTGAAATCAAAAATTTATGCCCTTAGAAATCCTGAAGGCAGTGCTTGGTTTTTGGGGCCCCGTACGCGAGTAGGCTCCCAAAAAGTCCCACACATGTGGTATCCCCGTACTCAGGAGAAGCAGCTGAATGTATTTTGGGGTGCAATTCCACATATGCCAATGGCCTGTGTGAGCAATATATCATTTAGTGACAACTTTTTGTATTTTTTTTTTTTTTTGTGTCATTATTCAATCACTTGGGACAATAAAAATAAATATTCAATGGGCTCAACATGCTTCTCAGCAATTTCCTTGGGGTGTCTACTTTCCAAAATTGGGTCATTTTGGGGGGTTTTGTACTGCCCTGCCATTTTAGCACCTCAAGAAATTACATAGGCAGTCATAAACTAAAAGTGCAAATTCCAGAAAATGTACCCTAGTTTGTAGACGCTATAACTTTTGCGCAAACTAATAAATATACGCTTATTGACATTTTTTTTACCAAAGACATGTGGCTGAATACATTTTGGCCTAAATGTATGACTAAAATTGAGTTTATTGGATTTTTTTTATAACAAAAAGTAGAAAATATCATTTTTTTTCAAAATTTTTGGTCTTTTTCCATTTATAGCGCAAAAAAAAAAAACGGCAGAGGTGATCAAATACCATCAAAAGAAAGCTCTATTTATGGGAAGAAAAGGACGCAAATTTCGTTTGGGTACAGCATTGCATGGCCGCGCAATTAGCAGTTAAAGCGACGCAGTGCCAAATTGTAAAAAGTGCTCTGGTCAGGAAGGGGGTAAACCTTCCGGGGCTGAAGTGGTTAAAGTGAAAAAAAAAAAAAAGTGAAATATTCCTTTAAATATCGTACCTGGGGGGTGTCTATAGTATGCCTGTAAACTGGCGCGTGATTCCCGTGCTTAGAACAGTGCCTGCACAAAATGACATTTTTAAAGGAATAAAAGTAATTTAAAACTGCTTATGGCTTTAATGTAATGTCCGGTCCCGGTAATATGGATGAAAATCAGTGAGACAAATGGCATGGGTACCCCCCCTCCCCAGTCCATTACCAGGCCCTTTGGGTCTTTTATGGATATTAAGGGGAACCACACACACAAATTAAAAAAAGGAAAGGCGTGGGGCCCCAGGCCCTCCGAACAGCAGTATACAGGCAGTGCAAACAAGACAGGGACTGTAGGTTTGTTGTTAAGTAGAATCTGTTTGTAATTTTGAACTGGTACATTTTTAAAGTGTAGCTCCAGCCAAAAAATCTATTTTTAAGCTTTTTGGAAAACATAGGAAAGGGTTATCACCCCTGTGACATTTGTTTTGCTGTCTGTGCACCTCTTCAGAAGATTTTACCTCACTTTCTGTCCCAATGACAAATGTTTTTTGACAATTTGGGGTTTTTAGTGAAACAAGGATTTGTGATAAAGCATCAGTGGAAAGGAGACACGTTTTTCCTTAACTCTTACAGGAGAGAATTTCCCTCCTTCCGTTTGCAAGTAGGAGTCGTTTGTAAGTTGGATGTTTGAAAGTAGGGGACTGCCCTATATACTCTGCAGAAATTGGGGCCTTAGGTGTTGGTGTTGCCACAACACTGTAAGCCCTCACAGTTACTCTTGGTGGGTGCAGAAATGGGCTCTGCTGTGAAATATTTGATCAAGAATTGTAATTACATACCCCAGTTGAACAGGGTCAGAAAAATTGGGCCTTTGGTGGTGCTGGTGCCATAACACTGTAATGCCCCATACACACGGTCGGATTTTCTGACGGAAAATGTGTGATAGGACCTTGTTGTCGGAAATTCCGCCGTGTGTGGGCTCCATCACACATTTTCCATCAGAATTTCCGACACACAAAGTTTGAGAGCTTGCTATAAAATTTTCTGACAACAAAATCCGTTGACGGAAATTCCGATCGTGTGTACACAAATCCGACGCACAGTGCCACGCATGCTCAGAATAAATTAAGAGATGAAAGCTATTGGCTACTGCCCCGTTTATAGTCCTGACGTACGTGTTTTACGTCACCGCCTTTAGAACGATCGGATTTTCCGACAACTTTGTGTGACCTTGTGTATGCAAGACAAGTTTGAGCCAACATCCGTCGGAAAAAATCCATGGATTTTGTTGTCGGAATGTCCGATCAATGTCCGACCGTGTGTACAGGGCATTAGTCCTCACAGTTACTCTTGGTGGGCGCAGAAACGGGCCCTGCTGTGAAATATTAGATAAAGAATTGTAATTATATGTCCCTGTTGAACAGGGGCAAAAAAATTGGGCCTTAGGCACTGGTGCCACAACACTGCAACCCCTCACAGATACCCTAGTTGGAGCCCAGGAATGAGCCCTGCTGCAAAGTATTGCATCAAAAATTGTAATTACACGCCCCTGAACCAAAAATATTCTTACAAGCTATCAGCATGATCATTGCGGAGGAAGAGGATAGTCACTCAGCATAACAGAATAGTCACTCAGCATCAGCATAGGCAGTCTTGAAGGGATCTGACATTTCAAAAAAAATTATTCGGTTACATCAGCATCAGGTGCTTGGTAGCTGGTGGTGATCCAAGACTGATCCATTTTTATGAAGGTCAGTCGATCGACCGATTTGGTGGACAGGCGCACCCTGTGATCGGTTACAAAACCTTCAGCAGCACTGAATGTGCGTTCCGAATGAACGCTGAATGCAGGACAGGCCAGTAGCTCAATTGGATACTGTGCAAGCTTTGGCCAGTGATCCATCCTCAAGACCCAGTAACCCAGAGGATTTTCAGTGGGAAAGGTGTCCAAGTCAGATCTTGCCCCTAGGTATTCCTGCACCATGTAAAACAGACGCTGGCGATGGTTGCTGGAACTGATCATACCTTGGGGCTGCGGATTAAAAAATTGTCTGAACGCATTGGTCAGACGGCCACCTTCTCCACCGCTCCTTCTTTGACTGACCGATGCCTCAGCAACACGTTGTCCAGGAACAGGAGTTTGTAACCTTCCAGTCTCTGGGAACGCGTTGCACAGACCTTTCTGCAAGGCCTCCTGAAGATGTTTCGTCCTCTGCTCTCCCTGCGACGGCAAGATAAGGTCTGCAACCTTACCCTTGTAACGTGGATCAAGGAGGGTTGCCAGCCAGTATTGATCCCTCTCCATGATACCAAGAATACGAGGATCCTTCCGCAGGCTTTGCAAGATCAGGGAGGCCATGCAGCTTAGGTTTGCTGAGGCATTCGGTCCGGAGTTCTCTGGGTCACTAAGGACGACATGATCCGCAGCCACCTCCTCCCAGCCACGTACAAGTCCATGGGTTTCTTGGGACTGTAAATGATCCCTAAAAGACTGCTGCTGATGCTGAGTGTCAGGCTCCACCTTCATGCTGACACAATCCTCCTCATCCTCTTCCTGTGTGATTGGCGGGTACGCAGGAACACTGTCTGGATAAAGGGGGCCTTGAGAGCTAAGGAAGTCCTCCTTTTCCTGCCTCTGTTCTGCCTCAAGTGCCCTGTCCATTATTCCACACTGCATGTGCTCCAACAGGTGGACAAGGGGGACAGTGTCACTGATGCATGCACTGTCACTGTTCACCATCCTCGTGGCCTCCCCAAATGGTGACAGGACAGTGCATGCACCCCTGATCATGGCCCACTGGCGTGGGGAAAAAAATAAGCTCTCCTGACCCTGTCCTGGTGTCATAGTCGCACAGGTACTCATTGATGGCCCTCTGCTGCGTGTGCAGCCGCTGCAGCATGGCCAACGTTGAGTTCCACCTGGTGGGCATGTCACAGATTAGGCGGTTCTTGGGCAGGTTAAATTCCTTTTGGAGGTCAGCCAGCCAAGCACTGGCATTATATGACCGGCGGAAATGCATACAGACTTTCCTGGACTGCCTCAGGACATCCTGTAAGCCCGGGTACCTGCCCAAGAACCACTGCACCACCAAGTTAAGGACGTGAGCCAAACAGGGCACATGGGTCATTTGTCCCTGATGGAGGGTGGCGAGGAGGTTGGTGCCATTGTCGCAAACCACCATTCCTGCCCTAAGTTGGCGTGGCGTCAACCACCTCTGAACCTGCCCCTGCAGAGCTGACAGAACCACTGCCCCAGTGTGGCTCCTGTCCCCCAAGCACACCAGCTCAAGCACCGCATGGCATCTTTTGGCCTGCGTAGTTGCGTAGCCCCTTGAACGCCTACGGAGCACTGCGGGTTCCGAGGACAAAGCACAGGAAGAGGCCATGAAGGAAGAAGAGGAGGGGGGAGGAGAGAGGTGTGTCAGAATCACCAGGAGTAGCATTTTGGAGGCGTGGTGGCGGAACAACCTCCAACACTACTGCAGCTTGTCCTGCATCCTTCCCAGCTGCCAGTAGAGTCACCCAATGCACCGTGAAACTTAGGTAACGTCCCTGTCCATGCCTGCTGGACCATGAGTCAGCGGTAATATGCACCTTACCACTGACCGCCCTTTCCAGCGAGGCATGGACATTGCCTTCCACATGCCGGTAGAGAGCCGGAATCGCCTTCCGTGAGAAAAAGTGGCGTTTGGGTACCTGCCACAGATTAACCGCACATTCCACAAACTCACAGAAGGGGGCAGAGTCTACCAACTGAAAAGGTAGCAGTTGAAGTGCTAGCAATTTTGCCAAGCTAGCATTCAACCGCTGGGCATGTGGATGGCTGGGAGCCAACTTCTTTCGGCGGTGCAGCAGCTGGGGCAGGAAAATTTGCCTGGTACAATCTGACGTTGGTGTACCGATAGCAGACTGCCCACAAGTACTTGGCTGTGACACACCTAATTCTACACCTTCATTCCTCTCAGTGCAGGTCTCAGAGAGGACTGAAGGTATAGTGGGGTTGGAGATCTCAGCTGATGAGGAGCAAGGAGAGGTCCTCTTTGTTCTTTGGTGTGGGTCTTTTAGGTACGCATGCCAACGAACTGCATGGCAGGTCAACATATGTCTGGTCAAGCATGTGGTGCCGAAGAGGGAGATGTTTTGGCCACGCGAGATACGCTTGAGACATATGTTGCAAATAGCAGCGGTGCGATCTGATGCACTCGTCTCAAAAAAGGCCCACACCAAAGAACTTTTGGAATAACGCACAGAGACAGCAGCACCCTGTACATGCGGAGCTCTGAGGTGTGATGCAGTCAGTGTGCTGCCCTTAGCCTGGCCCCTGGAGGGCATCCTGCCTCGTCGGTGATGTGCCTCCTCCTCCTCTCTCCTATCAGGCACCCACATTGAGTCAGTGACCTCATCATCCCCTCCCTCCTCATCACTGGAGCAAACCTGGCAGTATGCTGCAGCAGGGGGAACATGACTGCCAGATTGCTGTCCTTCTTGGGCACGCCCTCTGTCCGTGCTCATATCACTGCCTTCATCTAGCTCAGTATCATCATCAGAGCCTTCTAAACGCTGGGCATCCTCCTGGAGCATGTACCCAACACTGTGGTCAAACAGTTTGAGGGACTCCTCAGGAGGACATGGGGCTAGGGAAAGAGTCACTGATGCCATTGAGCCGAGGGAAGAGGCCGCGTTGGCAGCTGCTTTGTCAGACAAAGTACCCTGAGCATGGGTGAGAGAGGATGAGGAGAATGATGACGGCTTTGTCATCCACTTGACCAAGTCTTCTGCATGTTGCGGTTCAACACGGCCAGCTGCCGAAAAAAAGGCCAAGCATGTCCCACGGCCACGTGCTGATGAGGATGCACCGTGTCCACGACCAGCACTGTTGCCTCTAGACACAGAGCCTACTTGCCCTCTTTTATTGGCTTGTGACTGTCTGCCTCTCCTTGTTGGCCTTCCAGACATACTAATGGCCTGCAGTGAGATGTAGCTGCACTAAGCTGGGATATATACAGTGGGGCAAAAAAGTATTTAGTCAGCCACCAATTGTGCAAGTTCTCCCGCTTAAAAAGATGAGAGAGGCCTGTAATTGTCATCATAGGTATACATCAACTATGAGAGACAAAATGTGGAAACAAATCCAGGCAATCACATTGTCTGATTTTTGAAAGAATTTATTTGCAAATTATGGTGGAAAATAAGTATTTGGTCACCTACAAACAAGCAAGATTTCTGGCTCTCACAGACCTGTATCTTCTACTTTAAGAGGCTCCTCTGTCCTCCACTCATTACCTGTATTAATGGCACCTGTTTGAACTTGTTATCAGTATAAAAGACACCTGTCCACAACCTCAAACAGTCAAACTCCAAACTCTACTATGGTGAAGACCAAAGAGCTGTCGAAGGACACCAAAAACAAAAGTGTAGATCTGCACCAGGCTGGGAAGACTGAATTTGCAATAGGCAAGCAGCTTGGTGTGAAGAAATCAACTGTGGGAGCAATAATTAGATAATGGAAGACATACAAGACCACTAATAATCTCCCTCGATCTGGGGCTCCACGCAAGATCTCACCCCGTGGGGTCAAAATGATCACAAGAACGGTGAGCAAAAATCCCAGAACCACGCTGTGGGACCTAGTAAATGACCTGCAGAGAGCTGGGACCAACGTAACAATAGCTCCCTTCAGTAACACACTACGCCACCAGGGACTCAGATCCTGCAGTGCCAGACGTGTCCCCCCTGCTTAAGCCAGTACATGTCCGGGCTCGTCTGAGGTTTGCTAGAGAGCATTTGGATGATCCAGAAGAGGATTGGGAGAATGTCATATGGTCAGATGAAACCAAAGTAGAACTGTTTGGTAGAAACACAACTCATCGTGTTTGGATGAGAGAGAATGCTGAGTTGCAACCAAAGAACACCATACCTACTGTGAAGTATAGGGGTGGCAACATCATACTTTGGGGCTGTTTCTCTGCAAAAGGGAACAGGACAACTGACCCGTGTACATGAAAGAATGAATGGGGCCATGTATCTTGAGATTTTGAGTGCAAACCTCCTCCCATCAGCAAGGGCATTGAAGATGAAACATGGCTGGGTCTTTCAGCATGACAATGATCCCAAACACACCACCTGGGCAACTAAGGAGTGGCTTCTTAAGAAGCATTTCAAGGTCCTGGAGTGGCCTAGCCAGTCTCCAGATCTCAACCCCATATAAAATCTTTGGAGGGAGTTAAAAGTCCATGTTGCCCAGCGACAGCCCCAAAACATCACTGCTCTAGAGGAGATTTGCATGGAGGAATGGGCCAACATACCAGCAACAGTGTGTGACAACCTTGTGAAGACTTACAGAAAACGTTTGACCTCTGTCATTGCCAACAAAGGATATATAACAAAGTATTGAGATGAACTTTTTATATTGTCCATATACTTATTTTCCACCATAATTTGCAAATAAATTCTTTCAAAAATCAGACAATGTGATTGTCTGGATTTGTTTCCACATTTTGTCTCTCATAGTTGAGGTACACCTATGATGACAATTACAGGCCTCTCTCATCTTTTTAAGTGGGAGAACTTGCACAATTGGTGGCTGACTAAATACTTTTTTGCCCTACTGTGTATATATATATATATATATATATATATATATATATATATATATATATATATATATATATACTGTATATATATATATATATATATATATATATATATATACTGATACTGCAGCTAGCAATATCAACTGCCTGCCTGTAGTATTATTAGTATGAGAACACCACTAATATCTTCTACTACACTAACTTGTAGCTTTAGCTGGACACTGTGCAGAGGTCGCACTACACTAACTTGTAGCTTTAGCTGAACACTGTGCAGAGGCTGCACTACACTAACTTGTAGCTTTAGCTGAACACTGTGCAGAGGACGCACTACACTAACGTTTAAATAATGTAGCTGCCTGCGGTAGTGATAGGATCAGGAAAACACCACCAACCTTCTACAGGTAGCTTTAGCTGAACACTGTGCAGGGGTCGCACTACAGTAACGTGTAAATAATGTAGCTGCCTGCGGTAGTGATAGGATCAGGAAAACACCACCAACCTTCTACAGGTAGCTTTAGTTGAACACTGTACAGAGGTCGCACTACACTAACGTGTAAATAATGTAGCTGCCTGCGGTAGTGATAGGATCAGGAAAACAACACCAACCTTATACAGGTAGCTTTAGCTGAACACTGTGCAGAGGTTGCACTACACTAACTTGTAGCTTTAGCTGAACACTGTGCAGAGGACGCACTACACTAACGTGTAAATAATGTAGCTGCCTGCGGTAGTGATAGGATCAGGAAAACACCACAACCTTCTACAGGTAGCTTTAGCTGAACACTGTGCAGAGGTCGCACTACACTAACTTGTAGCTTTAGCTGAACACTGTGCAGAGGTCGCACTACACTAACTCGTAGCTTTAGCTGAACACTGTGCAGAGGACACACTACACTAACTTGTAGCTTTAGCTGAACACTGTGCAGAGGACGCACTACACTAACGTTTAAATAATGTAGCTGCCTGCGGTAGTGATAGGATCAGGAAAACACCACCAACCTTCTACAGGTAGCTTTAGCTGAACACTGTGCAGGGGTCGCACTACAGTAACGTGTAAATAATGTAGCTGCCTGCGGTAGTGATAGGATCAGGAAAACAACACCAACCTTCTTCAGGTAGCTTTAGTTGAACACTGTACAGAGGTCGCACTACACTAACGTGTAAATAATGTAGCTGCCTGCGGTAGTGATAGGATCAGGAAAACAACACCAACCTTATACAGGTAGCTTTAGCTGAACACTGTGCAGAGGTTGCACTACACTAACTTGTAGCTTTAGCTGAACACTGTGCAGAGGACGCACTACACTAACGTGTAAATAATGTAGCTGCCTGCGGTAGTGATAGGATCAGGAAAACACCACAACCTTCTACAGGTAGCTTTAGCTGAACACTGTGCAGAGGTCGCACTACACTAACTTGTAGCTTTAGCTGAACACTGTGCAGAGGTCGCACTACACTAACTCGTAGCTTTAGCTGAACACTGTGCAGAGGTCACACTACACTAACTTGTAGCTTTAGCTGAACACTGTGCAGGGGTCGCACTACACTAACTTGTAGCTTTAGCTGAACACTGTGCAGAGGACGCACTACACTAACTGTAAATACTGTAGCTGCCTGACTGTGGTACTAATAGGGTCAGAAGAACACCAGCAATTTTCTTCAGGTAGCTGTAAATACTGTAAAAACTCCTGCCTGCCTGTCAGTAGGAAGAGAATAACAAGAACAGATCTAGCTAAACTGAATACAGTGTATATATATATATATATATATATATATATATATATATATATATATATATATATATATATAAATATACACAACACCTGGGATGCATATATATACACAATACACTGTAAGTGCAGCTAACTGACTGACTGTCCTGCCTAATCTATCTAACTTAAATCAAATGACACTGTCTCTCTATCTCTGTCTCTCAACGCCGGAACACACTACACAGGGCCGACGTGCAGGCGGCCTTATATAGTGTGGGGCGTGTACTAAACCCCCAGAGCCATAATTGGCCAAAGCCACCCTGGCTTTGGCCAATTACAGCTCTCTGTACAGATGGCGCTGTGATTGGCCAAGCATGTGGTCATAGTGCATGCTTGGCCAATCATCAGCCAGCAATGCACTACGATGCCGCATGGAATTATGGGCCGTGACGCACCACTCGAATTTGGCGCGAACGGCCCATATCGTTCGCAATTCGGCGAACGACCGAACAGACGATGTTCAAGTCGAACATGGGTTCAACTCGAACACGAAGCTCATCCCTAATGTCTATTAGGTTGGCTGTCCTTCTCTGCACTTTCTACAGTTCCCCAATATTCTTTTTGTGAACTTGTGCTCGAAACTAAACTGCATAGTCCAGATGAGTTGGTCTTATTAATGCTTTGCACAGAGGAAAAGATTATCTGTCTCTCATATTTTATTATGTTCAGTAATAAAATAAAAATTAGTATCCAATTCCTTCTTAATCAGGAGAGATTACTCAAGAATATTATATAGAGTACTGTGCAAAAGACTGTGCAGGTGTGAAAAAATATGGTAAATTAAGAATGCTTTCAGAAATAGAAGTGTTATGATAGTGTATTTGTATTAATTAACAAAATGAAAAATAAATAAACAAAAGAGAAATCCAAATCAAATCAATATTTGGTGTGACCACCCAAAACAGCATAAATTCTTCAATTCTTCTAGGTACACTTGCACACAGTTTTTGAAGGAACTCGGCAGGTAGATTGTTTCAAAAATCTTGGAGAACTAACCACAGATCTTCTGTCATTCCATGTAATCCCAGACAGACTGGATGATGCTGAGATCAGGGCTCTGTGGGAGCCAAACCCTCACTTGCAGGACCCCTTGTCCTTCTTAACACGTAAGATGGTTCCTAATAATATTGGCTGCATTTTGGGGTCCTGCTGCAGAATAAATGTGGGGCCAATCATATGCCTCCCTGATGGTATGGCATGATGAATGAGTATCAGCCTGTATTTCTCAGCATTGTGGACACCACTGAGGCCCCTTTCACACCTGGGCCTTTTTAAATCGCACTAGAATCGCTGCGATTCTGCCTGCAATCTCAAATGGCACTACAATGGCAAAATGCAGGTTCAGGTGCCATTGTTTCAATGGCACCTAAAACCTGGTGCAGTTGTGCCATGACTGCCCCGCAATTTATCGCGAGGCAAATCGCATCACGTCAAGCTTGTCGCTCAAAAAACTTCCTGCTTTGGGTGACAAGCTTCACGTGATAAGATTTGCAATGAGATCACAAAATCGCACCGCGGTTTAGGTGCCATTGAAAATAATGTCAAGTGATACTGCATTTCGCGATTGTAGTGCCTTTTGAGGTCGCTGGCAGAATCACAGCGATTCTGCCATAATCCCAAAACACCCAGATGTGAATGGGGCCTTATCCTGACCAAATCTCCAACTCCATTTGCAGAAATGCAGCCCCAAACCTCTGCCATGCTTCACTGTTGCCTGCAGACACTCAGGCAGTGTCAAGGCAGTTTATTCGCAAAGAGCTGAAGAGTGGTACAATATTAAGTGTCTGCAGGCAACAGCGAAGCATGGTGAAGGTTCCATGCAAGTTTGGGGCCGCATTTCTGCAAATGAAGTTGGCGACTTCTCAATGCTGAGAAATACAGGCTGATACTTATCCACCATGCCATACCATCAGGGAGGCGTGTGATTGGCCCCAAATTTTTTCTGCAGCAGGACAATGACCCCAAATATGCAGCTAATGTCATTAGGAACTAGCTTCGGTTTAAAGAAGAACAAAGAGTCCTGGAAGTGATGGTTTGGCTCCAACAGAGCCCTGATTTCAACATTAAGTCTGTCTGGAATTACATGAAGAGAGAGAAGGATTTGAGGCAGCCTACATCCACAGAAGATCTGCGATTAGATCTCCAAGGTGTCTGGAACAACCTACCTGGTGAGTTCCTTCAAAAAACTGGTAAACTGGTCACACCAAATATTAATTCAATTTGGATTTCTCTTCTGTTCATTTACTATCTATTTTTTCATTGATAAAAATGAACTATTAACACTTCTATTTCTGAAAGCATTCTTAATTTACAGCATTTTTTCACACCTGCCTAAAACGTTTGCACAGTATTGTATATCATATTCCCTACTGTATTTCAATTGTTTTAATTTATTTTTCAAAAGTAATGAGATATAACAGTAACACATTGCAGTAGTCAAGAATTACAAAAACCCAAAAGAGGTAGGTACAGCATTATTTGACGCTCTGTGCTCTCAGAAAAATATTTACATACAATATATAATAATGACAGACATACTGTAGTTATTGTAAGCTTTGAGATGAATTCCTAGTATCATGTTGATATGTTCTCAGCAAGAGTCATTGGACAGGAAACAGAGGGGGAATTAACTTACAAGAAATACACAATCATGAGAGAATGTTTATATTTAACCCTCGAACCAGCAGGTGACAAGTTTTAAGTAGGAGGGCTGTATTAACCACTGGAGAGTTTTACCCCTTCATGACCAGGGCATTTTTTGCTATTCAGCACTGTGCTACTTTGGCAATTGCTTGGTCTTGCAATACTGTACGCAAATTACATTTATATTATTTTTATCACACAAATGGTGCTTTCTTTTGGTGGTATTGATCACCACTGGGTTTTTTTTCCACGTTTTTCATCGTTTCTGTTATAAAATTCTGCAAACAAATAATCTTTGTTCATAAATTTAGGCCAAAATGTAGTTTGCTGCATTTCTTTAGTAAAAACAACCCAAATCAGTGTATATTATTAAGTCTGTGTGAAAGCTATATCTGCAAGCTATGGTATATGTATTTGAAAATGTATCATTCCTGATGTGCTGATGGCCTATCTCACTTCATGAAGCCCTAAAATGCCAGGACAGTAGAAATACCTCCCAAATTACCCCTTTTTGGAAAGTAGATAGTCCAAAGTATTTATAAAGGAGGCAAGGGGAGTTTTTTGAAGTTGTAATTTTTTGTCACAATTTTTTGGGAAATGAACAAATTAACCACTTAAGCCCCGGACCATTTGGCTGGCCAAAGAGCACTTTTTGCGATTCGGCACTGCGTCGCTTTAACTGACAACTGCGCGGTCATGAAACGTGGCTTCCAAACAAAATTGACGTCCTTTTTTCCCACTAATAGAGCTTTCTTTTGGTGGTATTTGATCACCTCTGCGTTTTTATTTTTTGCGCTATAAACAAAAATAGCGACAATTTTGAAAATATCCCCAAACAATATATAAAAAACATTTTTTTCCTCAGTTTAGGCCGATACGTATTCTACATATTTTTGGTAAAAAAATCGCAATAAGCGTTTATTGATTGGTTTGCGCAAAAGTTATAGCGTCTACAAAATATGGGGATAGTTTTATGGTATTTTTATTGATAATTTCTTTTTTTACTAGTAATGGCAGCTATCAGCGATTTTTATCATGACTGCAACATTATGGCGGACACATCGGACACTTTTTGCGTGATTTTGGGACCATTCACATTTATACAGCGATCAGTGCAATTAAAAATGCATTGATTACTATGTAAATGTGACTGGCAGTGAAGGGGTTAACCACTAGGTGGCGCTGTAGGGGTTAAATGTGTCCTAGGGAGTGATTCTAACTGTGGGGGGGAGGGGCTGTGTGTGACACTACACTGATCACCGCTCTTGATCACAGGGAGCTGTGATCAGTGAGTGTCATTAGGCAGAACGGGGAGATGCTTGTTTACATTAGCATCTCCCTGTTCTTCCTCACCGTGAGACGATCGCGGGTATCCCCGCAGACATCGAGTCCGCAGGACCCACAATCACAGTCACAGAGCTCCTGGCGGGCGCGCGCGCCAGCCGCCTCTTGAAGAGCCACGTACAGGTAGGTTAACCTGCCTGTACGTGCCCTTCAGCCGCAGTATATCTGCGTGAGGCGGTCGGAAAGCGTTTAAATAAAATTTGTTTTGTTTCACAATTTTCTTTTTACATACTGTCACCAGTGTATCATACGACTGATGTGGCGGTGATCAGGAATGCTGACGTAAAAAATAATAATACATTTTTTTTAATTAAAATTTTTAACATTTGTAGTATTTCTTCTTCACATTCTTTCATCAGAGTAGTTCAGTATCACCACAGTGACACTGTACTATTTTTGGGGTGGGGTGATCAGGGATTTTTTTTTGTACACTGTTATTGCTTATAACAGTGATGATTAATGTTATAAGCAATAGTGTTAACTCTCAGGAATGGCTTTCTTTCATGACAGCTTGCTTACTACTGTGACAGGCTACAGCGAATCACAAGGTATAGGGTTCTGTGATTGATATAGTATGTGATTGAGCTAGATGTGGGCCAATCACAGCATCACAATACTGAGCAAGAATGGCTTCTATTCATGACAGTTTGGCTTACATTTAATTATGTGCTCCCTATGAGTGGTCATAGTGATCACATGATACTCACACTGCTGGGTGTGCCAAGCACCGTGATCCAGTGTGTCCACTGGACATAGAAGTCATGTGATCGCACTGCCACATGCCCCAATGTGCATGTGCTGAATGACCTACTAGTACGCAGGGCCGCCATCAGGGGGGTACAGCGCATACACCTGTAAGGGGCCCGAGCATCTGGATGGGCCCGGCCAGATGGGAGAAGGTAGGGGCGGGTGCAGGGGAGATCTGTGGCTGCGCTGGCTTTCTGTACGAGTGCTGCTCTGTGTCATTGAGCTGACTTCGGGCTCTTTGCTGCCACCTCTGGCAAATTCCTGCATGTGCACTCCTCATGTGTGTTGCACATGAGCTGGGACCAGGAAGGAACACCACCTTACAAGTAAGGGCTGTTGTACATGTGTTTCTGTGTACGTTTGTGTGTGTCTGTGCACATGTGTATGTCTGTGTATATGTGTGTGTTTGTGTACATGTCTGTCTGTGTGTGTGTGCGCGCCTGTGTGTGTCATATATATACATGTGAGGGGGGCTGAGAGCGTACAGGTGTGAGGGGGGCTGAGAGCGTACAGGTGTGAGGGGGGCTGATGCTGAAAGCGTATAGGTGTGAGGGGGCCAAGAGCGTACAGGTGTGAGGGGGGCTGAGAGTGTACAGGTGTGGGGGGGCTGAGAGCGTACAGGTGTGAGGGGGGATGATAGCATACAGATGTGTAGGGGACTGAGAGCGTGCAGGTGTGAGGAAGGCTGATGCTGACAGCATGCAGGTGTGAGGGGGGCTGCGAGTGTACAGGTGTGAGGGGGGCTTACAGCGCACAGGTGTGAGAGCATACAGGTTTGAGGAGGGCTGAGTACGTACAGGTTTCAGGGGGACCGAGAGCGTACAGGAGGTGTAAGGAGGGCTGCGAGTGTACAGGTGTGAGGGGGCTGAGAGCGTACAGGTGAGAGGGGGGCTGGGAGCGTACAGGTGAGAGGGGGGCTGGGAGCGTACAGGTGTGAGGGGGACTGAGAGTGTACAGGTGTGAGGGGGGCAGAGAACATACAGGTGTGGGGGGGGGGCTGCGAGCGTACAGCTGCCGGATTGGGATGTCTCTTTTGGGCAAAATATAATTTCCTACTGTTAAACCTTAAAAGCACTGATGACTTATAATACACTGTGCATTTTCATATATGACGTATGAGTGTTAAAATAAAAGTGTGTGCACTGAAGGACAGCTAGTGGGATAGCTAGTGGGAGGATTCAGTGGGATGGCCAGTGGGCAGGCACTGGGGAATGTTGGTGGTCAGGCCCGGGGGGGCCCAGGCCTAAAGCTAAGGGGAACCACAATTTCTGATGGCTGCCCTGCCGTCACTTAGACTGCAGCTGCCACCTCACTGAAAAACAGGAATTTTGTACTTACCGTAAAACCCTTTTCTCAGATTTTATTGAAGGACACAGTATTCCTGAACATCTGGATTATGCTGCCACCTGCAGGATAATTGGACACAGGCAAACAAAAAAACTGTAGGCCACATCTGGGTATAAACCATCTCATTAACAAGTAATAGGGAGATCATAAAAAAAGGAGGAGAGGGTCTTGGGTTCTGTACTCTATTCTTATTTTTCTGATTGTGCAGTAAAGGTTTATCCAGTTTTCCTAATTCATTATGACAGGGGTATGGATGGGCCGAACACCCCCCGGTTCGGTTCGCATCCAGAACATGCGAACGGACCAAAAGTTTGCGCGAACATTCGAACACAGTTAAAGTCTATGGGACTCGAACGTGAGAAATCGAAAGTGCGAATTTTAAAGGCTAATATGCAAGTTATTGTCCTAAAAAGGGTTTGGGGACCTGGGTCCTGCCCCAGGGGACATGTATCAATGGAAAAAAAAGTTTTAAAAACTGATTTTTCCGGAGCAGTGATTTTAATGATGCTTAAAGAGAAAAAATAAAAGTGAAATATTCCTTTAAATATCGTACCTGGGGGGTGTCAATAGTATGCGTGTGTTTCCCGTGCTTAGAACAGTCCCTGCACAAAATGACATTTCTAAAGGAATAAAAGTCATTTAAAACTGCTTGAGGCTTTAATGTAATGTCGGGTCCCGGCAATATGGATGAAAATCAGTGAGTCAAACGGCATGGGTACCCCCCGCCCATTACCAGGCCCTTTGGGTCTTGTATGGATATTAAGGGGAACCCTGCACCCAAATTAAAAAAAGAAAAGGCGTTGGGCCCCCAGGCCCTATATACTCTAAACAGCAGTATACAGGTGGTGAAAACAAGACAGGGACTGTAGGTTTGTTCTTATGTAGAATCTGTTTGTAATTTGGAACAGGTACATTTTGTAAGTGTAGCTCCAGCCAAAAAATCTATTTTAAAGCTTTTTGGAAAACATTGGGGGGGGGGGGGGTTATCACCCCTGTAAAATTTGTTTTGCTGTCTGTGCCCCTGTTCAGAAGATTTCACCTCACTTTCTGTCCCAATGACAATTGGATTTTGAAAATTTGGGGTTTTTAAGGGAAACAAGGATTGGTGATAAATCAGTGGAGACACCTTTTTCCCATATTAACTCTAACAGGAGACAATTTCCCTTACTAGGGGTAGATTTCCTCTCACTTCCTGTTGTCTCCCTCCGTTTGTAAGTAGGAGTCGTTTGTAAGTCGGATTTTTGAAAAAAGGGGACCGCCTGTATATACTATACGACCTGCCCTATACACTCTGCGGAAAATTGGGCCTTAGGTGTTAGTGGTACCAGAACACTGTAAGCCCTCACAGTTACTCTTGCTGGGCGCTGGAACCGGCCCTGTTGTGAAATATTATATCAAGAATTGTAATTACAAGCCCCTGTTAAACAGGGGCAGAAAAATTGGGCCTTGGCCGGTGGTGGTGGCACAACACTGTAAAGCCTCCCAGATACTTTTGTTGAGCACAGAAACAGGTGCTGCCGTGAAATATTATATCAAGAATTGTAATTACATGCCCCTATTGAACAGGGGCAGAAAAATTGGGCCTTTGGTGGTGGTGTGGTGGTGGTGCCACAACACTGTAAGCCCTCACAGTTACTCTTGGTGGGCGCAGGAATGGGCCCTGCTGTGAAATAGTAGATCAAGAATTGTAATTACAAGCCCCTGTTAAACAGGGGCAGAAAAATTGGGCCTTAGGCAGTGGTGGTGGTGACACAATACTGCAACCCCTCACAGATACTCTTGTTGAGCGCAGGAAAGAGCCCTGCTGCAAAATATTACAGCAAAAATTGTAATTACATGCCCCGGTTAAACAAAAATTGGGCCTTAGGCAGTGGTGGTGGTGACACAACACTGCAACCCCTCACAGATACTCTTGTTGAGCGCAGGAAAGAGCCCTGCTGTTAAATATTTGATCAAAAATTTTAATTACACGCCCCTGTTAAACAGGGGCAGAAAAATTGGGCCTTAGGCAGTTGTGGTGGTGACACAACACTGCAACCCCTCACAGATACTCTTGTTTAGCGCAGGAACAAGCCCTGCTGTTAAATATTTGATCAAAAATTGTAATTACACGCCCCTGTTAAACAGGGGCAGAAAAATTGGGCCTTAGGCAGTGGTGGTGGTGCCACAACACTGCAACCCCTCTCAGATACTCTAGTTGAGTGCAGGAAAGGGCCCTGCTGCAAAATATTACAGCACAAATTGTAATTACACGCCCCTGTTAAACAGGGGCAGGAAATTGGGCCTTAGCCACTGGTGGTGGTGCCCAGAACAAAAAATGTTCTTAGAAGCTATCAACATGAACATTGAGGAGGAATAGGATAGTCACTCAGCATAACAGGATAGTCACTCAGCATCAGCATAGGCAGTCTTTAAGGGATCTCACATTCATAAAAAAATTATTCGGTTACATCAGCATCAGGCGCACTCTATGATCGGTTACAAAGCCTCCAGCGGCACTGAATGTACGTTCCGAAAGAACGCTGGATGCAGGACAGGCCAGAAGCTCAATTGCATACTGTGCAAGCTCTGGCCAGTGATCCATCCTCAAGACAAGTAACCCAGGGGATTTTCGGTTGGAAAGGTCTCCATGTCTGATCTTGCCCCTAGGTATTTCTGCACCACGTACAACAGACACTAGCGATGGTTGCTGGAACCGATCAGACCTTGGGGCTGCAGACTAAAAAATTGTCTGAACGCATCAGTCAGACGGCCACCTTCTCCACTGCTCCTTCTGTGACTGACCGAAGCCTCAGCAACACGTTGTCCAGGAGGACCAGGTAATTGTAACCTCTCAGGCTCTGGAAACGCATTGCACAAACCTTTCTGCAAGGCCTTCCGAAGATGTTATATCCTCTGCTCCCTCTGCGATGGCTGGATAAGTTCCGCCACCTTACCCTTGTAACGTGGATCAAGAAGGGTTGCCAGCCAGTACTGATCCCTCTCCTTGATATCACAAATCCGAGGGTCCTTTCGCAGGCCTTGCAGGATCAGGGAGGCCATGCAGCGTAGGTTTGCTGAGGCATTCGGTTCGGAGTCCTATGAGTCACTAAGGACGACCTGATCCACAGCCACCACCTGCCAGCCACGTACAAGTCCATAAGTTTCAGGGGCCTGAAAACGATCCCTTGAAGACTGCTGCTGAGTGCCAGGCTCCACCTCCATGCTGACACAATCCTCCTCCTTCTCCTCTTCCTGTGTGATAGGCGGGCCTGCAGGAATACTGTCTGGATAAAGGGGGCCTTGAGAGGTAAGGAAGTCCTCCTCTTCCTCCCTCTGTTCTGCCTCAAGTGCCCTGTCCATTATTCCATGCAGCGTGTGCTCCAACAGGTAGACAAGAGGGACAGTATCACTGATGCATGCACTGTCACTGCTCACCATCCTCGTGGCCTCCTAAAAAGGTGACAGGACAGTGCATGCATCCTTGATCATAAGCCACTGGCGTGGAGAAAAATAGCCAAGCTTCCCTGACCCTGTCTTGGTGCCAAACTCGCACAGGTAGTCATTGATGGCCCTCTGCTGCGTGTGCAGCCGCTGCAGCATTGTCAATGTTGAGTTCCACCTGGTGGGCATGTCACAGATGAGGCGGTTCTTGGGCAGGTTGCATTCCTTTTGGAGGTCAGCCAGCCGAGCACTGGCATTATATGACCGTCGGAAATGCCCACAGACTTTCCTGGCCTGCCTCAGGATATCCTGTAAGCCCGGGTACCTGCACAAGAACCACTGCACCACCAAATTAAGGACGTGAGCCAAACAGGGAACATCGGTGAAGTGTCCCTGTCGGAGAGCGGAGAGGAGGTTGGTGCCATTGTCGTAAATCACCATTCCTAGCTGAAGCTGGCATGGCGTCAACCACCTCTGAGCCTGCCCCTGCAGAGCTGCCAGAATCTCTGCCCCAGTGTGGCTCCTGTCCCCTAAGCAGACCAACTCAAGCACCGCATGGCATCTTTTTGCCTGAGTGCTTGCGTAGCCCCTATAAAGCCTACAGAGCACTGCTGGTTCCGAGGACCAATCTGCACCGGAAGAGGCCATAGAGGAAGAAGAAGAGGAGGGGGTAGAGGAGAGAGGTGTGGCAGAATCAACACTACCAGAATTTTGGAGGCGTGGTGGCGGAACAAGCTTTAACAATACTGCACCCTGTCCTGCATCCTTCCCAGCTGCCAGCAGGGTTACCCAGTGCGCCGTGAAAGAAAGGTAACGTCCCTGTCCATGCCTGCTGGACCATGAGTCAGCGGTAATATGCACCACTGACCGCCCTGTCCAACGAGGCCAAGACATTACCTTCTACATGTCGAGAGCCGGAATGGCCTTCCGAGAAAAAAAATGGTGTTTGGGAACCTGCCGCTGAGGTACCGCACATTCCACAAATTCTCGAAAGGGGGCAGAGTCTACCAGCTGAAAAGGCAGCAGTTGGAGTGCTAGCAATTTAGCAAAACTAGCATTCAGCCGCTGAGCATGTGGATGGCTGAGACCGAATTTCTTTCGCCGGCTTAGCAATTGGGGCAGGGAAATTTGCCTGCTACAATCGGATGTTGGTGTACCGCTAGCAGATTGCCCGGAAGTGCTTGGGACACCTAATTCTACACCTTCATTCCTCTCAGTGCAGGTCTCTGAGAGGACTGAAGTTATAGTGGGGTTGGAGATCCCAGCTCATGAGGAGCAAGGAGAGGTTCGCCTTGTTCTTTGGTGTGGGTCTTTAAAAGTACTGTTGCCAATGGACTGCATGTGAGCTCGACATATGTCTTTTAGTGGCCTGTGAGCGTCTGCCTCTCCTTGGTGGCCTTCCAGACATACTGTAAAATCAACTCCTGAAGTTTACTAAAAACAGTACACCAGGAATGGCCTACAGTCAGGTATAAGCTTGGCTAGACTATATATATACACGCCTGTATATATATTTTAAATGAACTGCAGCTCACCTGCCTGAAAGTGTCTTTGAACACGTACTCCAGGAATGGCCTACTGTCAGGTACAGGCTTGGCTGGACTACAATGCAGTGGATATATATTTTATGAACTGCACCTCTCTGAGTCACCTGCCTGAAAGTGTTTTGGAACACATACTCCAGTAATGGCCTACTGTCAGGTATAGGCTTGGCTGGACTACAATGCAGTGGATATATATTTTATGAACTGCACCTCAATGAGTCACCTGCCTGAAAGTGTCTTTGAACATGTACTCCAGGAATGGCCTACAGTCAGGTATAGACTTGGCTGCACTACAATGCAGGGGATATATATTTTATGAACTGCACCTCACTGAGTCACCTGCTTGAAAGTGTCTTTGAACACATACTCCAGGAATGGCCTACAGTCAGGTATAGGCTTGGCTGCACTACAATGCAGTGGATATATATTTTATGAACTGCACCCCACTGAGTCACCTGCCTGAAAGTGTCTTTGAACATGTACTCCAGGAATGGCCTACAGTCAGGTATAGGCTTGGCTGCACTACAATGCAGTGGATATATATTTTATGAACTGCACCTCACTGAGTCACCTGCCTGAAAGTGTCTTTGAACACGTACTCCAGGAATGGCCTACAGTCAGGTATAGGCTTGGCTAGACTATATATATATATATATATATATATATATATATATATATATATATATATATATATATACAAGCCTGTATATATATAAGAAATACACTGCAGCTAACTGAATCAACTGACTGCCTGAAGTATATTAGAAACAGTACAGCAGGAACGGTCTGCAGTGAGATCTAGCTAAACTGGATATATATATATATATATATATATATATATATATATATATATATATATATATATATATATATATATATATATAGCAGTCTGACTGTATATATATATATATATATATATATATATATATATATATGAAATACACTGCAGCTAACTGAATCAACTGACTGCCTGAAGTATTTTAGAAACAATATAGCAGGAACGGTCTGCAGTGAGATCTAGCTAAACTGGATCAACTGCCTGCCTGAAGTAGATTATAAATAGTACAGCAGGAACGGTCTGCAGTGAGATCTAGCTAACTGAATAAACTGCCTGCTCAATGTAAATGAAATGACATACTCTCTCTCTCTCTATAACGCCAGCAACACACTACACAGGGCTGACGTGCAGGCGGCCTTATATAGTGTGGGGCATATACTTAACCCCCTGAGCCATAATTGGCCAAAGGCACCATGCCTTTGGCCAATTATGGCTCTGTTTGCTTACGGCACTGTGATTGGCCAAAGCATGCAGGTCATAGTGCATGCTTGGCCAATCATCAACCAGCAAAGCACTGCGATGGCGCAGTGCATTATGGGCCGTGACGTGAAGCTCGAATTTGTCGATCGAACAGCCGATGTTCGAGTCAAACTCACGTTCGACTCGAACAGTCAGCCCATGCCTAGACAGGGGCCACCAAACGCTGCTCAACTGAGGGATGGGCAGCACAGCAAAACCCAACAGGCCCAGATTACAAGCCGGTCCAGAAGTGACCGATAGATTCAGAAAGGTACTTGTACTGTAGTTGACATTAACAAAAGTGTCAACAGAAGCCAAGGTGGCAGCTTTGCAAATCTGAGATACAGATGCCTGATACTGAAAAGCAATCAAAAAAGAATAAAAAACATTGGTACACTTGGGATAATATCTAATTATAGCAAACGACTCACCAAAACCAATGGGTGGTGTTACTGGAGCCTATAATCAATAGACAGGGAAGAGGGGATGAAAGCACAAGGCAGTACCGATGAAAGGGGCTCCAAAAAGGAACAAGTTGCGGTATCTCTTAGAAAAATTCAATTTTATTGAAAAGTATTAATCACAAAATATGAAAAAAGTCACCATACCTTCACCACACATAAATAATTCAGTTGACATTACCAAAAGTGTCAACAGAAGCCAAGGTGGCAGCTTTGCAAATCTGAAATATCGATGCCCGATACTGAAAAGCCCAAGCAGTACTAACAATTATGGTAGAGTGTGGTATCCTCTGCAATACAGGAGGGAATGACGGGGAGCCTTCAGGAAGCACAAAAAAAGGAATCCAATTTCTGAAAGGAAGCAGTAGCAGAGATATAAATGTTCACAGCAGGCATTACATCCAGAATGGCCTTACAATATGTTAGAGCAGGACATTAAAAGGAAGGAAAATATCTAGATTAAGGTGGAAAGCAGGGGGGTACCACCGGGCCTCCTGTAGGGGGCCTAGGGCACACAGGGGGGCCCGGAAAGCTGAGGGATTAGTGTGGCGAGAAGGGAAGACAATTACAGAATGATGCACTGTCTGTTTCTCTCCATCCAGCAGCTAAAACATTTGTGCCCCTTTCCCTCCATCCGGCTTTCAGCTGTCCATCATTCTGTAATTGTCCTCCCGTCCCATCGCACCAATCCCCCATGTGTGCTGTCTACATCCGATTCCGGGGATGTCCCCAGGCCCCCCTTACTCCCGCAGTAGCACTGCCAGCTTCCCTCTCTCCCCAGCTACTGCTGGTACACAGGATCGATGGAGAGTGGGGGAAGGGGCTGCTAAATATGTACAGTAACTTACTGGCCCCTTCCTTTCCTGAACTGGACACAGTGAACGATCGCTACCGACCACTCCTGTGTCCATTCAAAACTTGAGCAGAGTAAACTGTGTTTACTCTGCTTCAGTTTAGTTTTGATGAATGAACAGGAGCCTCTGTGTCCTGCTCATTCATCTTCAGTGCAACTGAGGCTACAGAGAACGGAATTGAAGAATCTCTGTTCTCAATTCCTTTCTCCATTTCAAAGGAGAGATGTCAGAGGTCTGTTAAGAGCACCCCTACCCCCTCAATGACGTTGTAAAAATTTTTTAAAAAAATAATAAATTGTAAAAAAACCCCTCAAAAAATATGGTTCCCTGGCCCATACAGTGTGAATGAGCGGTTTCTTGAAACCGCCTGTTATTCTACAAAGAACTGTATGAACTCAGCCGCACGTCCTAATTTATAAGTGTGTAGGTGTCAGTGAGAGACCCTGAATACACTGTCTGTGTTTGGGGCCATACACCTGCACCCACTTGCCTGTCAAATTAGGACCTGCGGCTGGGTTCGTACAGCTGCTGTGTCCCCATAACATTACATAGGCTGCCTGCACACGGTAATAGCCACATTTAAAGAAAAAAAAAAACACTACTGATTCACACTGTACAGGCCACAGAACCTATGTGAATGAGCGCCAGTGCCACATTTGCACACACAACTTTATTTATTAACTCAATGCCGTTTTTGCTTCTTTTTTTTTAAACTGACAATTTTTTTGAGTTTCCATATTTTCCAACATAAAAGGACAAACAGGAAAAAGAAAGGTCTTGCATTGTGGTAAGTGGTATATATCAAGTGAGCTATTCATACACATTGTCACCCATAGAGAAACAAGGTTGAGGCGTGTAAAACAGAAGGGAAACAAAATTTAAAAAAAAACATTGCATATCCGCAATTAAACAATGAAGTATGATTCAGTGCCTCTGTATTACCACTAACTTCAAACTCGCTCAAGTGCGCATCAGTTGCAAGAGGGAAAAGAAAAAAAAAGGGTAGGGAGATTAGGTAGAGCCAAGGGGGCTAAAGAGGGTGGAGATAAGGAAAGAATGAGAGGTTAGAGGGAGATAAAAGGTAAGAGAGAAGAGGACACCCACCCAGCCCTGGGCCTCCGCACTGCCTGGAGATTTCAACCATATGTTCAGCTGAGCTTGGGAGCTTCCAGCATATGCCACAACTCCCATACTTGGTTGTGTTTATCGAGAGTATTGTTTAGAGAGGCTGTCAGATATTCCATACGCTTGACGTCTCTGATCCTGGTATGCAATTCAGAGAGGGGGGTTCCCTCTTTTTCCATTTCAGGGCTATCAAGCATCGCCCGGCCGTTAGCACTTGGGCCAAGAGTTTTTTGGAGGATTTGGAGAAGGAAGGAGGGGGGAGGCCTAAATGGAACAGTTTAGGGTCTAGTGGCACCCAGGAATCGAAGATGGAGTGGAGAAGAGATTTTACCATCTGCCAGTAAGAGATGATCAGTGGGCAGGTCCAGTAGATATGATACAGCGTCCCCACCTCTTTGTGACAGCGCCAGCAACAGCGATCGGCAGAGGGGTATATAGAATGGAGCAGGTCAGGGGTTTTGTACCAGTGAAGTAGGATCCTGTATTGATTTTCTTTGTATAACATACATACAGAGCTCTTAGAAGCCTGTGACCAAAAAAGCTGCGATGTCTTCAAGGGTATGTCCTCACCCAGGGCCTGCTCCCATTTGCGCATATAGGCATGCCGAGGTCCAGTTGGTGACATATCTGTAATCAGGAGTTGATAGGTGCGCAATATCATACCTTTAGGGGACAAGCCCTCTAAGCAGATTTTCTCAAACTCGGTTAAGGGGGAGAATTGTTGATTCGATACAAAAGACTGTGCAAAGTGGCGGATTTGTAGGTAACTAAAGAAGGCCTGTCCGAGTAGATCAAAGGCATCTTTCAGATCCTGGAAGGACCTCAAAGTTCTGGTTCTGTTATCCACCAATTGACTGTACTGAAAAAAGGCCTTATCCATCCAGAAATGAGACATCTGTGAGATCAAGCTGTCCGGGATACTGGGAGTGAACAGAAAGGAAGTGACCGGGGAGGCAGTGGACGTGAGCATGTACATCGATTTAGCGCATCCCCACAGCGTTCGTACAAGCGCCATTGGCCCTAGCAGTTGAGAATTACCAAGAGTCACATCTGTACTCCATAGCATGGAGTTTGGATGAGTAGGGGCTAGCCACAACTTTTCAATTCGAGTCCACCTATTGTATGCGTGGAGAGTACACCAGGAAGCGATCGGGCATAGCTGGGCAGCTAAATAGTACTTGGCTATGTTGGGAAATGCGAGGCCTCCTTGGCCGTGGGGGGGGCGTATAGTATTGATCTAGCAATCCGGTGCCTCTTGTAGTTCCACAAAAAATTTTAGCAGGTCGCCTTGGAGGGTTCTGAAGTGTGCGGCTGGAATAGGAATAGGGAGTGTCTCGAAGAGGTAAAGGAGTTTGGGTAGGATCGCCATCTTAATAGACTCCAGACGACCAAAGACGTATAACTTTAGGGTTTTCCATTTAGCTAGGGAGGCCCTGATGGATGTGTATAGTTGAGGGAAGTTGGCCTTATATAGAGCTTCGAAGGAGGGTGTAAGGTGGACACTGAGATATTTTAGGGTGGATGTCTTCCATGAGTAGTTAAATGATTGGGAGAGGGCAGACAGTGTTTGGGGGGTCATATTGAGGGGGAGGGCTTCAGTCTTGGAGTTGTTAATTTTGTAGCCTGAAAGGGCGTTGTATCGATCTAATGCTACATGTAGGTTCGGGAGGGAAATATGGGGTTGGGTTAGTGTGAGCAGGACATCATCTGCAAATAAGGAAATCTTAAAGTTCCTAATACGTACTGGGATGCCACGAATATTTGGGTTTTGTCTAATATGAGCTGCAAGGGGTTCGATACATAGGGCATAGAGGAGAGGGGAGAGCGGGCAGCCCTGTCGGGTACCGTTAGTCTGTAGTAACCTGTGCAGGGGTGCCCCATGCAGGGGCTGCACCGACTGCATGCATAGGGTAGTCTCCCAGGGGTGGTTGATAGGGATTTGGCAGTTTGTGTTTTGCCTTTGCGGAGATGCCTTGTGCTTGTCCCGGGTGGGAATGAGTCCCTAGGTGTCCCAGGGCTTGTGGGAGCTGAGGGTATGCTGCGGTGTGGGGTAGTTTTCTCTGGCGTGGGGAAGACGAGGGTGCTCTGTCTTTGCGCACCTGGGATCGCTGTGGCAGGGAACATGGATCCCATTCAGGGATGAGGGAGTCCCAGGATGTGGATGGTTGGATATTCTGGGCTGGCGTGGAAGGTGTGGGCTCCACGAGACAGGGGGGGGGAACGGCTGGGAGAGGCTGTCCAGGAGATGGTCGCTGTTGGAAGCGGGGGCCCTGACATGAGGGCGGAGAGGGGAGCCTGAGGTGTGTGCAGCCGTGGTGCTACCCTCTGAGCCATGCCTGTGATTCCCAGCTCCTGGAGAGATGAATGCAGGAGAGGAATCTGTGGGGACTGGACCGGCGCCACCAAACAGGGGGGGAGCGGCTGGGAGAGGCTGTTCATGAGATGGCCGCCGGTGGGAGCAGGGACCCCGACCTGAGAGCGGGAGGGGGAGCCCGAAGTGTATGCCACTATGAGGTTCCCCTTTGAGCCATACCTGTGACTCCCGGCGATGTAATTGCAGGAGAGGTGGTTGCAGAGGACGAGGCCGGCAACATCTTGGCCGCGTGATGCCCCGCCGGAGCTTCCTGGCTGAATTACTCTGTGATGAGCGGCGGAGGAGCGGTAGGACCTGGTGCTGAGTCCCTGGGGCTTGGGTTCTTTGTTCTTTTTTGGTTTGCCCATGTTGGTGCAGGCAATGGGTGCTTTTTTAGGGCAGAGCAGGCAGGCCAGGTGAGGAGATTCAGCGCTGTGCGTCCGTTCTTGCTGCCATCCAAGCCACGCCCCTGCCGTTTTTGCTTTTAGATTTAGAGGGAATTTTATACGTTATGCTATGTTTGTGTCCACTAATAATGATTTTTGGGAAAATATAGTTTTGATATTTTCGGGGGGGTGGCCCTGTCAGCTAGGCTGTGATTTCTAATGGCAGCCCTGAAGACCACCTTTGGAGCCCCAATGCCACATTTACACACACAACTTTATTTATTAACTCAATGCAGTTTAATCTTTTAGGTTTAGCAGGAATTTTGTAAGTTATGTTATGTTAGCGTTCACTAATAATGATTTTGTGTAATTTTTGTGAAAAGTTTTATAGTCTTGATATTTTCGGGGAGGGGTTGCGGCCCTGTCAGCTAGGCTGTATGCGGCCCAATGATTTCTAATGGCAGCCCTGAAGACCTTTGGATGAAAGAAAGGAAGTAAGGAGGCCTTAGGCCTTAAGACAACCTGTTCTCGTGTAACACTAGAAAAGGTTACCTGCAGGATAAAGCCGCTAACTTAGAGATTCTCCTTGCAGAGGTGATAGCCAAAAGAAAAAAACATCTTACAGGTAAGGTCAAACAAGATTCAAAGAGCTGCTTCTGATTAGCTGAGAGAACCAGATTGATATCCTAAAGGAATACAGGAAAATGAACAGATAAATAGATGTGACCAACATCCTGAACAAAGGCCTTAACTAAAGGTCTCTGAAAAGGAAAGACCAAAGCTGAGATTTGTCCCTTAATGGTATTTAAGGCCAAATATTGGTCCAGACCAGCCTTGAAGAAGGACAAAATAGATTTCATGGAGTACTTTCTAGGATGAAAGTTCCCTAACTTGCATCAAGCAAAGTAGACCTTCCAGGTATGATGGTAAACTTTAGAAGAAGTCAACTTTATAGCTTTTAAAGGGGTAGGAATGACTGAATCTGAAAAGGCCTGTCTTTTAGATTGTGGATTCAACAGCCATGCTATTACAGAGCCAGTGACCAAGAAGCAAGATGAAACAGTGGCCCTTGAAACAGGAGGTCTGGATGATCTGGAAGGGAGCACAGACCATCTGCCAGGAGCTTGAGTATGTCTGAAAGTACTACATTCTCCTCGTCCAATTCAAAACAAAGGATCACTAGAATGCCCTCTTTTCAATCCCGCAGAGTAGACTAAAGGAGAAGCTGGAGGGGCCGAAAGGCGTAGATCAGATTGAACTCATGGCACCACTGAGGCATCCACTGTGAAGGCCCAAGGGTTCCTGATGACAAACCTGTCCAGTTTACAGTGGGGAAAAAATTATTTGATCCCCTGCCGATTTTCTAAGTTTGCCCACTTACAAAGAACTGAAGGGTCTATAAATTTTATCATAGGTGTATTTTAAATGATAGAGACAGAATATCAACCAAAAATCCAGAGAAAACACATGTCATCAACTGTGTTGCAGTTCAGTGAGTAAAATAAGTATTTGATCCCCAAGCAAAACATGATTTACTCTAGTACTTGGAGAAATCCTTGTTGGCAAGCACAGAGGTAAGACATTTCTTGTAGTTAGTTAGCATTAGTATCATGTGTTTTTTCTGGATTTTTGGCTGATATTCTGTCTCTATCATTTAAAATACACCTATGATAAAATCTATAGACCTTTCATTTCTTTGTAAGTGGTCAAACTTACAAAATCTGCAGGGGATCAAATAATTATTTCCCCCCACAGTAATAGCCACATTTAAAGAAAAAGAAAAAAACACTACTGATTCACACTGTACAGGCCACAGCACCTATGTGAATTAGCCCCAGTGCCACATTTGCACACACAACTTTATTTATTAACTCAATGCGTTTTTGCTTTTAGATTTAGAGGGAATTTTATACGTTATGTTATGTTTGTGTCCACTAATAATGATTTTTGTGAAAATATAGTTTTGATATTTTCGGGGGGAGGGGGGGGGCACTGTCAGCTTGGCTGTATAGGGCACTGTGATTTCTAATGGCAGCCCTAAAGACCACCTTTGGATGAAAGAAAGGAAGAAAGAAGGCCTTAGGCCTCAAGACAACCTGTCCTTGTGTAACACTAGAAAAGGTTCCTTGCAGGATAAACCCGCTAACTTAGAGATCCTCCTTGCAGTGGTGACAGTCAAAAGAAAAAAACATCTTACAGGTAAGGTCAAACAAGGTTCAAAGAGCTGCTTCTGATTAGCTGAGAGAGCCAGATTGATATCCTAGAGGGATACAGGAAAATGAACAGATAAATAGATGTGACCAACATCCTGAACTAAAGGTCTCTGAAAAGACCAAAGCTGAGATTTGTCCCTTAATGGCAATTAAGGCCAAATATTGGTCCAGACCAGCCTTGAGGAAGGACAAAATAGATTTCATGGAGTACTTTCTAGGATGAAAGTTCCCTAACTTGCATCAAGCAAAAAAGACCTTCCAGGTATGATGGTAGACTTTAGAAGAAGTTGACTTTCTAGCCTTTAAAGGGGTAGGAATGACTGAATCTGAAAAGACCCGTCTCTTAGATCGTGGATTCAACAGCCATGCTATTACAGAGCCAGTGACCAAGAAGCAGGATGAAACACTGGCTCTTGAAACAGGAGGTCTGGATGATCTGGAAGGGAGCACAGACCATCTGCCAGGAGCTTGAGTATGTCTGAGAGTACTACATTCTTCTCGTCCAATTCGATACAAAGGATCATCAGCATGCCCTCTTTTCAATCCCGCAGAGTAGGCTAAAGGAGAAGCTGGAGGGGCCGAAAGGCGTAGATCAGATTAAACTCATGGCACCACCGAGGCATCTACTGTGAAGGCCCAAGGGTTCCTGATGACAAACCTGTCCAGTTTACAGTGGGGAAAAAAAATTATTTGATCCCCTGCCGATTTTGTAAGTTTGTCCACTTACAAAGAACTGAAGGGTCTATAGATTTTATCATAGGTGTAATTTAAATGATAGAGACAGAATATCAACCAAAAATCCAGAGAAAACACATGTCATCAATTGAGTTGCAGTTCAGTGAGTAAATTAAGTATTTGATCCCCAAGCAAAACATAATTTACTCTAGTACTTGGTGGAGAAATGCTTGTTGGCAAGCACAGAGGTAAGACATTTCTTGTAGTTTGTTACCATTAGTATCATGTGTTTTTACTGGATTTTTGGTTGATATTTTGTCTCTATCATTTAAAATACACCTATGATAAAATCTATAGACCCTTCATTTCTTTGTAAGTGGTCAAACTTACAAAATCTGCAGGGGATCAAATAATTATTTTCCCCACTGTAAGTCTGGATCCCAGGAGGTCCACATCTGGCATTCTATACCTGTGCCAAAAGGCTTGAAAGACCTCTGGATGGAGAGCCCATGAGAAGGTCAACCTGTAAAATTTTCGACACATGAGATGTGAACGGCTCACAGGGTAAAAAAGTAAAGTTCTGCTCAAGAGAGGATCATATCTGCTTACATGACTTCTGGTGACTGATGTACATAGGCCTGATTGGCATTGACTAACTGTATTCTTGTTAGGTGTCCTTGCAATAGAGGAGCCCAGCGTAAAAGGAACAACCAAAATGTCAATGTTCACTGAAGGTGAGCGTCCTCCGCTGACCAAGTTCCCTGCACAGAGAGGGTGTTCAGGATTGCTCTGCAGGCCTAAAAGCTGGAATCCATCACAAGAACCATCCATGACTGCGGATGAAAGAGTTTCCCTAAATCCTTTACCAGATTGGAAATCTACCATGTCAGGGAGCATGTGGCCTTGTGGTTCAGAAAGCATCGGGAGGTCCAAGGACTGAGCCCGATCAAGCCCAAATGTTGAGTAGCACTGGTCTGGAGTAAAATTGGGCATATGGCGCTGCCTCAAAGGACACTACAATTGGACCCCAGATGCTCATGCATGCATGAATCTAGGGCAGAGGTTGGCAACCCCCAGCACATGTGCCAGACGTGGCAGGTGGCTGCATTTATTATGGCATGAAAAGGCTGCGACATCTGAAACATCAACACAGCCAGCGGTACCTCTCTCCCACCCACCTCTGTTCCCAGAGACACCCGACATATCAACAAAGCCAGCCGCCTAATCCTTGTAGCTGGCTACAGAGGATGGAGCCCAGCTACTTCTTTCTCACCCACCTCATTCAGCTTTCCTTTCTTTTAACCAACATAGTGCTGGGTTTGGCCGTATATTTTAAAAAAGCTGCATATATATTTTTGCCTTTGGTTGTATATAAGTATTTAGGATTAGGAACCCTGTTTCTTCTTAGTAAATTTAGTTTCAAAGCTAGATATACTCATACTCTGTTTCTTGCAGATATTCTTAGACATCCGTCCCTGAAGAAGTGTTTTAATACACAAAACGCAACAGGAATTTAGGATGTAGCTACACGCTTTTTTTTTTTTTTTTTTGCCACCTAAGTGATTATATTAGAGACTTAATCCACTTTGTCAGTGTCATCTATGTCTCTTCTTTTTTCACATCATTTGTAGCTTTTATACAGATATACATTACTTTTATTTACTTTAACCAATACAAACTTCATCTTACAAAAATTCTTTTCTCTTTTCCCCCAAATCCCCATCCCATAACCCCTCTCCCCTACCCCTCCCCTATCCCCCCCCCCCTCTGTGCACATTAGTTAATATCTCTCTTTTAATCAAATCTAGTTCTCAGACCTTCAGTAATGCTCCATAATTTTTTAAAATCCTTCCAATTTTGCCAGTAATTCCCCCCCCCCCCCCCCTGCTGGTTCGGCTTCCTTCCCAAAACCTCCTTCCTCCATATATCTAATACCTTCTACTGCATCAACCCACTCCCAGATTGATGGGCATTCTACCTTCTGCCACTTTTTTGAAATGGTCTTTTTAGCCGCATTCAGCAGGTGTGGGACTAGGGTGTTTTTATACTTTTTTACCTCCCCTCCTATTCTGTGGTGTAACACTGTCCAGGGGTCTGCTTTTACTTCTGTCTTTGTTATTTCCTTAATGAACCCCAAGATTTTTACCCAGTAACTTTTGATTTCAGGGCAATCCCACCATATATGGGCCATATTGCCTATTCCTTTGCACCCCCTCCAACATTCCGATGTTTTGTCTGTTTGGTATTTACAAGCCTTATCCGGGGTGATTTACCAGCTCGTTAAAATTTTGTAGTTCATTTCAGCAACACTGGTGTCAATCGACGAACCGTGGGTCAGTTCCAGTACTTTCTTTAACCTATTACTATCTAACTGTAATCCTAATTCTTTTTCCCATTTTGTGATGAATGGAGGTACATCCCCACTACCCATCATCAGTCCCATTTTATAAATTTTAGATATTATACCTTTAGTAGTATTCGTCAGACATATCTTCTCCAACTCTGATAACTCCTCCCCTGACCTTATTGGCTGTGGTAAGTGATTGACAAAATAGCTTAGCTGAAGGTACCTCCAACGATCTAACACCGCTGTATCTATATTGTGCTTTAATTCATGAAATGTGACAATCTTCCCCTCTTTGATTATATCTCTCAATTGTACCTTTTCATTTTTAATCCAGCTGCCCCCAATTTCCCTTTTCCCCGGTGCAAAATAATCATTTTCCCAAAGTGAGATTAAAGGAGAATTATATGTCTTGTTTACTTGTTTATATACTGTGTCCCATATTCTAAAGACCACCTTTGTCAGTGAGTGTGTGTTAACATCTAATACTCTATAATGTGGAGGGTTCCAAATCATGTGTCCTAAATGTGCCTTACTCAAACTATTTTCTATATTCACCCATCTTTTCTGTTTATTCTCTCTAAACCACTCAATCGCTCTTGACACCAGTGTTGCCTTATAATAACCCTGAATATCAGGCATCGCCAGCCCCCCTTTCTTTTTTCCTGTTTTAGAATGTCAAAAGACACTCTGGCCCTTCTGTTTTTCCAAACTATTCTCATGATAATTGATTAAAATAATACTGTGGGATATTCAATGAGAGCATCTGTAATTTATAGATGATTTTAGGTAGTAACATCATCTTTATGGCATTCATGCGTCCTACCCATGAAAGTGGTTTGCTTGTCATCCTTTTACTCTCAGCTTTAATTTCATCCAATAGTGGAATAAAATTTAATTTAAAGATCTTCCCTAGTGAGTTTGCCAATTTTATACCCAGATAGTTTATTTCTTTTTTCCATATAAATTTAAATTCCTTTTTCAGCTTACTTTCCTCCCTCTTACCCAAGTTAATATTTAGGATTTCCGATTTTACCGAATTTACTTTGAAGTTTGACACGTCTCCATACTGACTCAAGACTCTAAGAATATTTGGCATTGTAATTCTCGGGTTGGCTATGAAGAGCAGAACGTCGTCAGCGAAAGCCGGGACCTTATGCTCCTCATCCACAACCCTGAAACCCCTAATATCCGTATCAGCCCTAATTACTGACAGCAACGGCTCCAGGGAGAGGACAAAGAGCAAAGGGGACAGGGGACAGGGGACACCCTTGTCTTGTCCCATTCTCCATTTCAAAAACCTCCGAAGGGGATCCATTAATTCTTATTAGGGCTGTAGGATGGTTGTACAGAGCACGTATCCTATTAATCATTTTCGGGCCCAGTCCCATAAATTTAAGCGTTTGGAACATGAACCCCCAGTCTACTCTGTCAAACGCTTTTTCCGCGTCTATAGACAAGAGTAGACCTGGGGGTCCTTTGTCCTTAATGTGCTGCAGCAGAAGGAGCGCTCGCACGCGATTGTCTCTCCCTTCTCTTTTCAGGGTGAACCCCACTTGATCTGGGTGTATCATATCGCTCAGTATCACTTTTAGCCGATTTGCTAAGACTCTGGCGTATAATTTTACATCAGTATTGATCAGCGATATTGGCCTATAACTAGAACATATCGTAGCATATTTCCCTGTTGGGATAACCATGATCTCCGCTTTAAGCGCCTCTCTACTCAGCTCAAAGTCCCTACCCAGCCCGTTCTTATATTCACATAGTCTGGGGGATAGTATATCTTTAAATTTTTTATAGTACATATTGGTAAATCCGTCCGGACCCGGGCTTTTACCCGAAGCTGATTCCGATAGTGCTCTATTAATCTCCTCTATCGTTATTGGGCTTTCTAAGTTGTCCTTATCATTCTCGGTAATTTTCGGGAGGTTAGCTTTTTTAAGAAATTCTACTATCTTCCTGTCATGTACTCCATCTTGCCTTGTACTTTTGGTCACTGAATATAAATCCCTATAGTATTCCCTGAAGGATTCCCCTATTTCTCTCGTTGTATGAAGCATTACTCCTTTACTATTTTGAATTTTTTCTATGTAATTTCTGGCTTTTTTCTTTCTTAATATTTTTGCTAGTAGTCTGCTGCTCTTGTTTCTACTCTGATAGCTTTCTTTTGCCACCTTATAAAATGCCTTTTTTGTTTCTAGATCTATACAATCTTTTAGTTCCTCTCTTTTTTGGACTAATTTTTGGTAGACCCTCTTCCCTTGGCCCAGCCCTTTCTTATGTTCCTGCTCCAGATTGTATGTTTATTCAGTTAGTTTTTTAATTTGCTTTTTTGTTTCCCTTTTCCTTATTGCCCCTATTTTCATTATTATCCCCCTTATGTAGGCCTTATGGGCCTCCCACAAGGAGGACCCGGAGATCTCTCCTGTATCATTTGTTAAAAAATATCGTTTTAATTCCTGTTCTATTTTTTTTACATTTATTGCTTCTTGTAGGAGATCTTCGTCTAGTCTCCAGGTTACTGGGGTTCTCTGAGTTTCTGAAACATACATTCCCATACTAACTGGGGCATGATCTGACAGAGTAGTAGCCTCTATCTTAGACTCCACAACTCTTTCAAGTAATGAATGTTCAGTCAATATATAATCAATCCTAGAGTACGTCCCGTGCGCTGGGGAGTAGAACGAGAAGTCCTTCTTATTTGGGTTCATCATTATCCATATATCCACCAGTTGACATGAGTGAAGCTTCTGTTTTAACTTCCTCAGTTTCTCGTTCATTGTCCCCAGCGCACGCGACGTACTGTCTACCTCTGGTACCATACATAAATTGAAGTCTCCCATCATAATCAGACCCCCCTCTTTAAATTCCATTAATTTTTCCAATATTTTCACTATGAAACCACTCGGCTCTTTATTTGGTGCATAAATATTTGCCAGCGTACACCTCTAGGGAGCCCTTCAAGAATATATACCTCCCTCCCGGGTCCGTTAGACTCTCTTCAACCTTAAAATTTACCCCTTTTGCTATTCCTATTGCCACTCCTCTTGCCCTTGATGTTATTGAGTCCCCATAAAACCAGCTTGGATAAACTTTTGACCATATCTTACTCTTTGAATAACATGTTAAATGGGTTTCTTGGAGAAACACAACCTCAGCTTTGTATCTCTCCAATTCCCCCAATATCTTATGTCTCTTCATAGGCCCATTAAGGCCCTTAACATTATAGGTCATAAAATTTAACTTCCTCATCTCCTCACGTGTTATTTTTCTTTTTCTGTTTTTTTCGTTGAACCTGCATTACTGAACTAGCCCAGACCTTTCCCTTTTTCTCTTCTTTCTCCTCCCTTCCTCCCTTACTTCCTTGTACACAGAGTTCCCCTTTCCCCTCAACCACCCCTCGCCCCCCCTCCCCTCCCCCCAGCCACCACCTGGCTCCCCATTCGCCAAGCACCATGGATACCATGTAGCCTAACGAATCACCTGTTTGAGGTGAGAGCCCGAGTGTGCCTCTTACCCCCCCTTGCATGATGTTTTAAACAAAAAGGGGTAATCCAGTCACCACGGAATCTCCTCCCCCCTCCCGCCGCCGCCCCCCCCGCACTGTTTCTTACCCCCTCATCCCCCCCCCACAGACCCCGGGTCACCCCTTCACCCATCCCGGCAAGTCCGGCTCTTTCATGTCCAGTCTATCACAGAAATTCTTTAGTTCTTCAGGGAACCTCAATCTTGCTGATCTTCCATCTCTAAAGCCTATTAAGCACACCGGGAACCCCCAACTATATTTTATATTTAGATCTCTCATCTGGTCTAGTAATGGCATCAGGAGCCTCCTCCTTGCTAGAGATTTGGGAGCGAGATCTGTGTACACTTGGATCTCTGACCCTTCGAATTTTAACGGGGGTTTCCCTCTCATTTTAGATATAATAGCCGCTTTATCTTCATAGTATCTGAACCTGATTATTACATCTCTCGGCCTCTGGTGTTCTGAGTTGAATAGTCTTCCCACCCGGTGAGTCCTTTCTATTTTAGGGAATTCCACTACCGCCTCTCCTAGCAGAGGACCCAATATTTGGGGGATCACCTTCCTCAAATCTTTTCCTTTATTTTCTGCGACATAGCGGGATCTTATATTCTGTCTTCTATCCCTATTTTCCTGATCCTCGATCTTATATTGGATTTCCTTCTGATTTTGTCTGGAAATTTTAATTTGTTCTTTGAGGTTCATTATCTCCATTTCTAGTTCCTCTGTTTTTTTCTCAGTTGTTTCTACTCTTACTAAGAGGCTTCCCAGGTCTGCTCTCACCAAGCCTATTTCTGATTTAATTGAATCCTCAAGCTTTTTGAGCATGTCCCACATTTTCTCTTTTGACAGCATCAGGGCGCTTGTTCTTCTTTCTTCCACCCGACTTATTTCCCCTTCACTTTCCATTATTAAATTCTCTCTAGACTGGGCCATCTTGTCCCCCGCTTTATTTGGGGTTCCCCCTCTTCCCTCCGTCCTTAATCCTCCTTGAGCACCTTGCTCCCCACCTTTTGGGCTCACTCCCTGGGACATAAACTGTTTTATTGAGCTTCCAGCTGTCTTATCCTTCGGGGTTTTAGGTACTCCCCCTTTTCCTGATTTAGTTGCTGCTTTGTTCATTGCTCCCTTCTTTCTCAGGCCTCCTGTTTGTTTCCCCAGGTTTAAATCTAACTTCCTCCCTCCACCTGTGGAATGCAGTTCCTTCGGGGGCGCTAGACCAGATGATTCTTATTTTTGAGTCCAATTTCAGCCTGTCTTTCTCCTTTCTATTAGCTCAGATAGCCAGTGGGGGTAACATTTCTATTGACAAGGACCCAGTCCCTTCACAGAGCTAAACCCGATGAGTCTTATTTTGAGTCCAATTTCAGCCTGTCTTTTCTCCTTTCTATTTGCTCGGATAACCAGGGGGGGTAACCCTTCTATGGACAAGGACCCAGTCCCTCCACACACCCATACCTCTAAGATATCTCAGTCAGACTGTCCCCACCCTGAGATCTTCTATTTGCATTCCAGGTCAATATAATTTCACAGTCCTCTTCTTCGTTTTTATATACAGGTCCTTTAGTTAGTATATTACTTTATTCTCTTATTCTAGTGTGACAATATATAAGATGAAGTAATTTGCTCTTCGTATTCACCCCCTCTTCAGCCCCTTCTCCCGTTTACTCCAGGTGAACTTCCTTAATTACTTTGTTTCCCCCTTGCAGATACCAACAGGCTTCATTGCCCACCACAGTTAAGGGATACAGACATATCAGTACCTTCAGCCACAATCCTCCTTATTGATCACTGTTTTCTAAATCAGACAGTATGGCAGTGTCTCACATCACCCATGGAGAGAGAAGAAAAAATAAAGCTGTTCCTACTTTACCAATACCGGACTTGGCGGAGATCCATGCCGGTTCCACGGTGTCTGGAGAGGCAGGGGGGGAAGCGGGGGGGGGGGGAAGGGGACGCCGTCCAAACCTCCCTTACACGCCGTCTGCTTTCACTTGGCAACCACCTTCTGTATCTCCGCAGCAGCGGCATATGGAGCTCCTTCTCTTTCTCCCCCGTTGGGGTCTGTCAGCAGCGGCGTACGGGGCGGCGTTAGGGGGTCTTCCTCTCCTCCCTATCGACGTGCATGGTTCTCCTTGTGCGGCGGCAGGATAGAGCGCACTTCAGGGATCCTAGGAGAGTCCGCTTCTCCGGCAGACACTCTCGCCTCCCTCCCTCCGTGATGCGCACTACGTCATCACGTCTCCCCTGCTGCTACATGCTTTTTAAGGATTCCATCTCTATATACAATTATTTTATTTCAACCAATTTCATTATTTTTCATACATACTTCCACACATCTGGTACTAATCTATATCCAAAACTGTTGTGTATTGCAAAGCCAATTGTGCTGCCTTATCGATATGTGTATGTATATGGATGTTAATATGATGTTCTATGCTATACAGTGTATACAGTATCTCAGAAAAGTGAGTACACCCCTTACATTTTTGTAAATATTTTATTCTGTCTTTTCATGTGACAACACTGAAGAAATGACACTTTGCTACAATTTAAATAGTGAGTGTACAGCTTGTATAACAGTGTAAATTTGCTGTCCCCTCAAAATAACTCAACACACGGCCATTAATGTCTAAACCGCTGGCAACAAAAGTGAGTACACCCCTAAGTGAAAATGTCCAAATTGGGCCCAAAGTGTCAATATTTTGTGTGGCCACCATTATTTTCCAGCACTGCCTTAACCCTCTTGGGCATGGAGTTCACTAGAGCTTCACAGGTTGCCACTGGAGTCCTCTTCCACTCCTCCATGATGACATTACGGAGCTGGTGGATGTTAGAGACCTTGCACTCCTCCCCCTTATGTTTAAGGATGCCCCACAGATGCTCAATAGGGCTTAGGTCTGGAGACATGCTTGGCCAGTCCATCACCTTTACCCTCAGCTTCTTTAGCAAGGCAGTGGTCATCTTGGAGCCCAGTCTCCGAAGGGAAGTGATTATGCTCTGCTTCAGTATATCACAGTACATGTTGGCATTCATGGTCCCTCAATGAACTGTAGCTCCCCAGTGCCGGAAGCACTCATGCTGCCCCAGACCATGACACTCCCACCACCATCCTTGACTGTAGGCAAGACACACTTGTCTTTGTACTCCTCACCTGGTTGCCACCACACACGCTTGGCACCATCTGAGCCAAATAAGTTTATCTTGGTTTTATCAGACCACAGGACATGTTTCAGTAATCCATGTCCTTAGTCTGCTTGTCTTCAGCAAACTGTTTGCAGGCTTTCTTGTGCATCATCTTTAGAAGAGGCTTTCTTCTGGGATGACAGCCATGCAGACCAATTTGATGCAGTGTGCGGTGTATGATCTGAGCACTGTCAGGCTGACCCCCCCACCCCTTCAACCTCTGTAGCAATGCTGGCAGCACTAATACATCTATTTGCCAGACAACCTCTGGATATGACGCTAAGCACGTGCACTCATATAAAATTAACTGTGTATGTGTTATATGTCTATGCTATGTATTTATATCCAGCTATTATGCCAATACACCAATAAATTTACATCAAGTTACATGTATCAAGTCAAATTGCCTCACTTAAAATCCCAAATTCCTTCCTCTTTTGTACTTGAATAGGGATGGAGGCATATTTATATACGTGTCTCATTTAAAGTCCCATACCTTTCCCCCCCATTTTTTTCCTTTGGCTGGATATGGGGCATGCTGCGACCCCTCTCCCAATGTATATTGTGCCCAGCCTGCAGGGGTTCTGCTTCTCCCATCCCCACATAGGGCACCCAACACATAGCTGAAATCTGATTCTTTTACAGATACAACCTCCATCTGCACGGTATATAGCTGTTTGCTATGTTGCTACTCTGGCCTGTGAAATCTCCAAACTGGAACAGCAGCAAAGCTGAAGTAGCCAGCTACACACTGTGAAGATGGAGACTGTGTCATTAATAGAATCTGATCTCAACTATGTGCTGTGTGGGGAGAGTTGGAGTACCTCTTTACCATTGGGTGGATTTGCCACTGGATCACTTTAATGCCCCGTACACACTGACATTGATTGGACATTCAGACAACAAAATCCTAGGATTTTTTCCTGACGGATATTGGCTCAAACTTGTTTTGCGTACACACGGTCGCACAAGGTTGTCGGAATTTCTGATCTCCAACAACGCGGTGACGTCAACCACGTACGACGAGACTAGAAAAGGCCAGTTCAGAACCAAGCGCGGCACCCTTTGGGCTCCTTTTGCTAATCTCGTGTTAGTAAAAGTTTGGTGAGAGATGACTTTTTCAGACTCGTGGCTTTCAGATCGTTTTCTGCAGTTCAGTTTGTGCTTGTGGGTTTGTATCTGCTCTTCAGTGTGTGCAAGCAAGCTACATGTGACTTTGTCATTGTGTTCTTGTTCGTTCGTTACTGTTTTTCAGGTCGCTCTTCACAGGCCTTGATGTTCTTCAGTGCGTTCTGTTACTTCGTTCTGAGCAGCCGACCGTTTTCTAGCCATGTTGCGTATACGTACTCCTCGTAGAGTTCGTGCTGTGCGGGGGCTTGGTGTTGGGGTCCTGACCTTGACACAAGTCCAGTCCATGAACAGGGTGGGGAGGATTTCATGGACCAAGAATTGGTTGCTTCAGCGTGACCAGTTCTCTCATATGCCTTTGCTCCGTGAGATCCGTGAGAATAATCCTGATGATTTCAGGAACTTTCTCAGGATGACGGACCCCAAATTTCACCGTTTGTTGGCTTCGCTGACCCCCTATATCAGCAGGCTGGATACCTGCATGAGGCAAGCCATCACTCTGAAGCAGAGGCTCGTCGCTACCCTGCGGTACTTGTCGACAGGGAGAAGCCTGCAGGACTTGAAGTTCTCGACAGGCATCTCCCCCCAGGCTCTGGGGATCATTATCCAGAGAGACCTGTTCTGCCATCATACAGGTCCTGCAGAAGGAGTATATGAAGGTAAGATTTTTATCCTTTAATATCACATTTTATTGTATTGAATGTTTGCTAATATATTGTATTTCTTTCCTCATTCCCTAATTACCATGATTGTAATATGCTGTGAATGTGCCCTTTGTTCTCATGCATGCTGGATTTTTATGTAATTATTTTTTTAGTCCTTCATACATATTTGCCTTCACTTACCTCCCCAGCATGCTCTCCTGGCCCTATATTCACCTCATGTAGTCACTTAACAATGTATTTTATCGGCTCCATAGTAGTGCTTTACCCCAAACACACCCTAAAATGTTTAGAAATCTGATTTGTGCTTTAAATTCAGGCAGAGTGCCAGAGGCTTTTTTTTGTAGTGTCCCCAAATCATTTTTATTAACCCTCCCTCCCCCCAACTGCTAAGTCAGCTGATCCCAATTCTCTATCTATCCTCAATCATCTATCTGCTGACTTTGCCAAACCCATACACACTATACCCACCTCTTTTGTGGTCAGATGTATGGATGAATTCCCCAAAGCATGTAGTGCAAGGGCCTGTCTGTATACTTTCAAATGGTACTGTTTAAAGTTTTTGTATCCTATTATTATCTTGATAGGTAGAAGCAGAATTTCCAAATGTGCTCAAATGTGTACAGTGTGTATTTATATCTTTGTATTCTGACACTTCTTACCTGTCCAATGGGCTGCCAATAGTGTAACTAAGGAGGGGCTGTTCCAAGTAATACCCTGTATTTAGGCATTCATCTCTCAATGAAGTGAAGAGGGTTACTTGTCCAAGATTCCCCCCCCCCTATAATGTTAGAAATGGCCCATGAGAGGGGGGGAGGGGGAATATGATAGGTGTACCTTATACTTTGGTGTTGTAAAGTTCCCCTTAATAAATGTTATCTGAATGTTTGTGTCTAATCTGCTTTCCATGTTTATGTGCAAAAATACTAAGTTTTTTTGTTTTCCTCAACAGTTTCCTTCCACGCCACAGGAATGGCAGACTGTGGCCTCCCACTTTGCCCAGCGGTGGGACTTTCCTAACTGCGGAGGGGCAATTGATGGGAAACACGTCCACATCGGCACACCACCCAACTCGGGGTCGTACTATTATAATTACAAGGGGTTCAATAGTATTGTGATGTTGGCGGTGGTGTCGGCTAATTTCGACTTCCTGTATGTGGACGTGGGGAAGAATGGCCGGATGTTCGATGGTGGAGTCATCGCCCAGACGGAGTTTTACAGGCGTCTCCAGAATGGCAGCTTGGACTTGCCACCTCCAGAAGAGAATGTGGAAGGACTCCCATTCGTCTTCGTTGCGGATGAAGCATTTGCGCTGGGGGACCATCTTATGCGGCCATTCCCGATGAGAACACTCACCCCGGAACAGAAGGATTTTAATTACCTGCTGGCCAGAGCCAGAAGAGTGGTGGAGAACACATTTGGAATCATGGCCAGCCGGCTCCGCCTATTTCTGACACCCATCCATATGGCGGAGTATAAACTTAATCATATAATCCTGGCGTGCTGTGTTCTACATAACTTTTTACGGCAACATTCTGCCAACTATGCTGGCTCAGTTGGGCCTGAGGCCGGAATTATAAATGAAACAACCCTGACAGCGCTTGAAAGTGGCTTGCCCTCCCTGAGTGCCCGTGGTGTCTGGTTAAGATACCTTGAGTTCTTTGCGGGTAGGGGGTCCATCAATATGCCAGACAATTTGTGAAGCCTTTATCAAATAAAAAAAAAAAAAAGCAAATCTTTGGTGACATTTACTGCTTGTGTTTGTTTTAGCTGACCCTGACAGAAATGTGGGGAGTCCTGAAAATGGCGTGATTGTGTAACCTTATACAAAGCACTGTAGGGTGTTATTTACTAAAGGCAAAGACACTTTGCACTACAAGTGCACTTGAAACTGCACTGAAACTGCACTTGTAGTGCGAAGAGGATTTGCCCTTAGGAAATAACCCCCATTCGCAGTACCGCTAAAAATCACAGATCACCGCCATTACTAGTAAAAAAATAAATAATAAAAATGCCATAAATCTTTCCCATAGTTTGCAGACGCTATAATTTTTGCGAAAACCAATCAATATATGCTTATTGCGATTTTTTTTTACCAAAAATATGTAGAAGAATATATATTTGTTTTTTTAAAAAACTTTTGGGGATATTTATTATAGCATAATGTAAAAAATATTGTTTTTTTTTTCAAAATTGTCGCTCTTTTTTTGTTTATAGCGTAAAAAATAAAAATCACAAAGGTGATCAAATACCACCAAAAGAAAGCTCGATTTGTGGGAAAAAAGGACGCAAATTTTGTTTGGGTACAGCGTCGAACGACCGTGCAATTATCAGTTAAAACATCGCAGTGCCAAATTGTAAAAAGTGCTCTGGTCAGGAAGGGGGTAAAATCTCTAAAGTGGTTATTATGTATCGTCTTAGTGTCTCCCAGTGTTAGATCTCCTGCAGCCTGCTCTAAAGAGCGGACTGGGGCAGACTGCCAGTTGAGACCCGTCTGGTAGTGGAAAGCTTCCTGAGGTTGCAGAGAGGTGTTTGCAGAGTGGGGATATGTCCACTAGCAAAAAACCCCTGTGCAATGCACATATGATTGCCTGGGGGGGGATGTGTTCAATCTGCAAAGACATTATCGGCTATGGGGGGATGTACGCTCTTGTCGCTCTGTGCGTCTGATGAGCACGTGGAGGGGCTATGGCATGTCTGCAGATAATCTCCCATCCTCAAGAATGGTAGAATAATCCAGGTATGCGTTGTTCTCTGAACAATGCAGAATAAGGATTCACGCCAACGGTAAAAACGTGAGTCTTTGTGTGCGTTGTGGTCAGGGGCAGTGTTCATGAGTTCTTAGGCCAGCCAAGCAGCTTTCTTTGTCTTACAGGAGAGCACAGCTTAGAGGTACAGGGGGTGGGGAATCATACACACACTGCCCCTGCCCAGACATGCCCATAAACTCCCCTAGTCATTGTTCATTGGTTGAGATTTGTATAACTCCTCCTGTTTACCTGTGCTTGATTGGATGATTATGAAGCAACCAAGCTCTATTGTTATATAAATAAACATTGCGCCCATGGTCAGGGGTCGTCGAGCTGTGTAGCTAAGGATGTGAGGATGGTGGTTATGTCTGTTTACTTGGGAAGATATGGGAAACATAGTTGTACTAAGATGTATTATACCAAAAGGCTGAAAGGGAGCTTTATTAGCGCAGGAGATATGGCTTACACGTAGCGTATAGTGGAATTTCCACGTCACTGTAGAAAATTTTAAAGTGTCGCCAATGTAAATTTTGAAGTACCGTAGTTTAGCGCTATTCCATGAGCATGCACAATTTTAAAGCATGACATGTTGGGTATTTATTTACTTGGCATAACATAATCTTTCATATTTTACAAGAAAAATGGGTTATACGTTGTGTTTTGTTATTTTTTTAATTAATTGAAGTGTATATTTTCCCAGAAAATTGTGTTTGTGCTGCTCAAATACTGTGTAACATAACAAATTGCAATGACCGCTATTTTATTCTCTAGGGCCTCGGCTAAAAAAATATATATAATATTTGGGGGTTCTAAGTAATTTTCTAGCAAAAAAAACACAGATTTTTACATACAGTTAGGTCCATATATATTTGGACACAGGCACAATTTTCATACTTTTGGCTCTGTATGCCACCAGAATAAAATTAAAATGAAACAATCCAAATTAATTCGAAATGCAGACTTTCAGCTTTAATTCAAGGGGTTGAACATAAATATCAAGTACAAATTTTAGGAACTGCAACCATTTTTATACACAGTCACAGTTTTCAGGGGCTCAAATGTAATAGTTACATAGTTAGTCTGGTTGAAAAAATACACAAGTCCATCCAGTTCAACCATAAAAAAATAAATAAATAAAATAAAAAATATTGTACAATCCAATATACCCAATTCTATACCCACAGTTGATCCAGAGGAAGGCAAAAAACCCCAACAGAGCATGCTCCAATTTGCTACAGCAGGGGAAAAATTTCCTTCCCCCCGAGAGGCAATCAGAATTTCCCTGGATCAACTTTACCTATAAATGTTAGTACCCAGTTACATTATGTACATTTAGGAAAGTATCCAGGTGTTTCTTAACCGCTTCAGCCCCGGCAGAATTTACCCCCTTCCTGACCAGAGCACTTTTTGCGATTCGGCACTGCGTCGCTTTAACTGACAATTGCGCGGTCGTGCGACGTGGCTCTAAAACAAAATTGACGTCCTTTTTTTCCCACAAATAGAGCTTTCTTTTGGTGGTATTTGATCACCTCTGCGATTTTTATCACTATAAACAAAATAAGAGCGTCAATTTTGAAAAAAACGCATTATTTTTTACTTTTTGCTATAATAAATATCCCCAAAAAATATATAAAAAAACATTTTTTTCCCCTCAGTTTAGGCCGATACGTATTCTTCTACATATTTTTGGTAAAAAAAAAAATCGCAATAAGCGTTTATTGATTGGTTTGCACGAAAGTTATAACGTTTACAAAATAGGGGATAGTTTTGTGGAATTTTTTTTAATAATTTTTTTTTTTACTAGTAATGGCGGCGATCAGCGATTTTTATTGTGACTGCGACGTTATGGCGGACATTTTTGGGACCATTGTCATTTATACAGCAATTTATACAGCAATCAGTGCTATAAAAATGCACTGATTCCTGTGTAAATGACACTGGCAGTGAAGGGGTTAACCACTAGGGGGCAGGGAGGGGTTAAGTATGTCCTAGGGGAGTGATTCTAACTGTAGGGGGGATTGGCTGTGTATGTGACGTCACTGATCTCTGCTCCGATGACAGGGAGTAGAGATCCAGTGACACTGTCACTAGGCAGAACGGGGAGATGCTGTTTACAATGGCATCTCCCCGTTCGTCCTCCCCGTGAGGCGATCGCGGGCATGCCCGCAGAGATTGAGTCCGCGGGACCCGCGAACCGACTCACGGAGATCGCGGTAGGCGCGCGCAAAATTCAAAGTAACGTACTGGTACGTTACTTTGCGCAGCTGTGCCATTCTGCCGACATATATGTACAGGAGCCGGTCAAGAACCGGTTAAAGCAATCTACTGAGCTAGCCAGAACCACCTCTGGAGGGAGTCTATTCCACATTTTCACAGCTCTTACTGTGAAGAAACCTTTCCATATTTGGAGATGAAATCTCTTTTCCTCTAGACGTAAAGAGTGCCCCTGTGTTGACCGTAAAGTGAATAACTCAACACCAAGTTCACTATATGGACCTTATATATTTGAACATGTTGATCATATCCCCCCTTATTCTCCTCTTCTCAAGAGTGAATAAATTCAGTTCCTCTAATCTTTCCTCATAGCTGAGTTCCTCCATGCCTCTTATCAGTTTGGTTGCCCTTCTCTGCACTTTCTCCAGTTCCCTGATATCCTTTTTGAGAACTGGAGGCCAAAACTGAACTGCATATTCCAGATGAGGTCTTACTAATGATTTGAACAGGAGCAAAATGATCTCTCTCTCTCTGGAGTCCATACCTCTCTTAATACAAGAAAGGACTTTGCTTGTTTTGGAAACTGCAGCTTGGCATTGCATGCTATTATTGAGCTTGTGATCTACCAAAACCCCCAGATCCTTCTCCTCTATGGATTCCCCCAAGTGCATAACTTTACATTTATCAACATTAAACCTCATCTGCCACATAGTCGCCCAATTAGACAGTGCATTGAGGTTGGCTTGTAAATTGGAGACATCCTGTAAGGACGTTATTCCACTGCATAGCTTGGTGTCATCTGCAAAGACAGAAATGTTACTTTGATCCCAGACCCAATATCATTTATAAAGATATTAAAAAGTAAGAGTCCCAGCACTGAACCTTGGGGTACACCACTGATAACCTTAGACCATTCATTAACCACTACTCTCTGAATTCTGTCTTTTAGCCAGCTTTCTATCAATTTACAAACTGATATTTCCAAGCCTGTAGACTTTACCTTACACATGAGCCGTGTGTGAGGAACTGTATCGAACGCTTTTGAAAAATCCAAGTGTACCACGTCCACCGCCACGCCTCTGTCCAAGGTTTTACTTACCTCTTCATAAAAAGAAATCAGGATTGTCTGACAACGTCTGTCCTTCATGAATCCATGCTGTCTGTTGCTTAAAAAGTTTTTTTCCAGCAAGAACTCGCCTATGTGGTCTTTTATTAAACGCTCCAGTGTCTTCCCAACTATAGAAGTTAAACTAACAGGTCTATAGTTACTTGGTAAAGACTTTGTTCCCTTTTTAAATATAGGCACCACATTCACCCTGCGCCAATCCAGTGGTACTATTAATGAGTCCCTAAAAATTAGATACAATGGCTTTGAAATTACAGAGCTCAATTCTTTTAGGATCCATGGGTGGATGCCATCAGGTCCAAGTGCTTTATCCACCTTTAATCTGTCTAAATATTTCTGGACCATATCACTTTTGAGCCATTGTGGATCATTCAGGGCTGTGTCAATACCACCCCCATTATGGACATGAGCTCCCCATGCTCTTTTGTATACACAGAGCTGAAGAAAGTATTTAATAAATTAGCCTTCTCTTTGTGCCCAGTCACCCACTCTAGATTATTTTGTAAAGGGCCTACATGCTCAGACCTGACTTTTTTACTATTAATATATTTGAAGAATTTTTTGGGGTTTGTCCTACTATCTTTTGCAATCTGTCGTTCGTTTTTAATTTTTACTTCATTTTTATATTTTTTAAAAGTTCTTTTCTTATTGTTTATAGCTTTTTTAACTTTGACCGAGAGCCACATGGGAATATACTTTGCAGTGAGGTCCCAAACAGTCTTTTTGAAGAATTCCCATTTCTGTTCTGTGTTTATAGATGCCAATATTCCCTCCCAGTCTAAATCCTGGAGAGCAGCCCTGTCAGGTCACCTGAGACCCAGGTGACAGATGCACTCTGTAGGAATCAGAAGTGCACCGCTAGGCAGTGGACCCTAGGACTGACTGCTGCGGATTGAACCCTGGGAGATTCAGGAAGCAGGTCTACTGGATCACTAACACAGATCCCACTGGGAGCTAGAGCATAGATTCCCCAGGGCGCGGAGTCTAAGAGCCAGCAGGTGTTCACCAGAGCCTCTACTGGTGAGGATGGACTAAGCTGCAGTCTGGCTCCAGGTCGCGGCCCCCAGGGTCTCACAGCTCACGCTCACGGTAGACTACAAGAGAAGAAGAAGGAGGCAGCAGGCTGGAACAACAAGGAAAGTAAGGGATAAGCCAAATGTCAGGGCAACTAGCAGACAAGGATAAACATAACACACCAAAGGTCAGGGTCACAAGTATACAGGGAAAGTCGAGAACAGGCCAAAGTCGGTAACTGGAATCAAACGTAGGAAACACAGCAAGTACACACAAAAGCTAACACGCAATGGTTGATCAGCACTGCTGGCTTGCAGTGCACAGGTTAATATAGGGTTCCCTGATAGGGCCTGGGGTGGGGCCATGTTACAGCTAACATCAAATGAAATCATGTTATGATCACTGCTACCCAGGGGTTCCTTTATCTGAACATTAGTAATAAGCTCTGCATGGTTTGAGATTACCAGGTCCAACAGATTGGGCAAATTAATATAATCATAAATTAAATGTTCCTTTTTAACCACTTGCCGCCCGCCATATAGCAAAATGACGGCGGCAAAGTGGTTTCAATATCCTGACCGGACGTCATATGACGTCACCGCCCCTTATGATGTCACAGTATCATCATGCCCCAGGACTGTGACGTCATAAGGGGCGGGGTCACCAGATGACATCACCCAGTGAAAAGGCCCCAAGCCTATACAAGTCGTTGCGCACCACGCACACGGCATTACAGTGGGACAGATCGTCGAGTCAACATCGGAAGAAGAGAAGAGGGAAGAAGACAACAGAGAAGACCGGGCAACCACTAGCAAAAGAGCAGAAGATAGCGGAGGAGCCCAGCAGAAGACACCGGAGAGCGCGGAGAAGTCGGAAGAGAACCCCGAAGTTGGAAGAGACCCCCGGAGCTGCCTAATAAATTACTTTAAAAACCTGTGTAGTGTGTTTTTTTTATTGACACTTTTTTCCCCAGGTGAATGAGTAGCGGTACGATGTACCCCATACTCATGCACATAGGGGGTGGGACAGGATCTGGGGGCCCCCTTATTAAAGGGGGCTCCCAGATTCCGATAAGCCCCCCGTCCGCAGACCCTGAAAACCAACGGCCAGGGTTGTCGGGAAGAAGCCCTTGTCCTCATCAACATGGAGACAAGGTGCTTTGGGGTGGGGGGGCGCAGGGCATGTTGAGGGCATGTGGCTTGGTATGGTCCAGGATAGGGGGGCGCTCGCTCGCCCCCCTTTCCTGACCTGCCAGGATGCGTGCTCGAATAAGGGTCTGGTATGGATCTTGGGGGGACCCCCACGCCATTTTTTTTGTGTGGGGGGTTCCCCTTAAGATCCATACCAGACCAAAGGGTCTGGTATCGTCTTGGGGGGAACCTCACACAATTTTTTTTAAATTTTCGCTAGGTTCCCCTCTCAAGATCCTCAGCACACAAGTCGCACCGCAAGTCGGATCCTCTTGATCTGACTTCTGGTGCGACCTCTATTCATATCCATGGGCTCCCATAGGGAACCATTGATTTTGAATAAAGACAGAAACACCGGATGAGGCTTAACACAGCATTAAGCCTCGTTAAATCGCGTTTAACACCTTTTGCCGGCGTCTGACATTTTTACAGCTCTAGCACTGGAGCCTCAGAACTCACCGGTCCTGGGTTTTTATTTTTGCAGCTTAAAAACGCCATGGTGGGCATGAGGCCATAGGCTAACATGGAGAGGCGTTTTTAAGCTGCAAAAAACGCTCAAAAAAGCGACTGTAAAAATGTCCATGGGCATGAGGCCTTACTCTCCATCTCACAACAATCTTTACCCAAACTCACACAGGTGTCTTTACAAAGCACAAACAATACCACTGCTGATGCTAATTTAAAATGAGTCACAATTTTTTGTGCTTTTTATTATTTCCAAATAATCATCATTTCAGCCCAAAAAAATGTGATATGTGTACCAACATCAGAAATCAAAATGTAATTCCCAAAAATTTGAGGGTAATTTCACTATTCTACACTCACCCACAAAGAACCACCAAATATCACCAAATAAATCAAGAAGAACAACTCTTGAGTAATGTAATTCCATCACCTGTATGCCCAAAAAATGCAGTATTTATGTGTATTTATGTGTAGGAGGTTTTCACATGTGGCAGCTCCGTGGCTTAGAGGTTAGAACTTCTGCTTAGCAACCCTGAGCGTCTGGGTTTGCAATCCCAAACATGCCGCTTCATGTAGAGAAGTTGTCTCATCTCCCAGGTCCTAAAACTATGTCTAAATGTAGTATTTATGTGTAGGAGGGTTCCACCACCATTGTAAATCTTACCAGATACACAATCTAGTCAATTGTATTGGGACGCCTGCCTTTACACACACATGAACTTTAATGGCCAGCCCAGTCTTAGTCTGTAGGGTTAAAAATTGATTTGGCCCACCCTTTGCAGCTAAAACAGCTTCTGGGAAGGCTATCCATAAGGTTTAGTGTGTCCATGGGAATGTTTGACCATTCTTCCAGAAGTGCATTTGTGAGGCCAGGCCCTGATGTTGGATGAGAAGGCCTGGCTCGCAGTCGGTGTTCTATCAGGTTGCGGTCAGGACTCTGTGCAGCCAGTCAAGTCCCTCCACCCCAAACTCGCTCATCCATGTCTTTATAGACCTTGCTTTGTGCAGTCATGTTGGAACAGGAAGGGGCTATCCTCAAACTGTTCCCACAAAGTTGGGAGCATGAAATTGTCCAAAAGTCTTGGTATACTGATGCCTTGAGAGTTCCCTTCACTGGAACTAAGAGGCCAAGCCCAACCCCTGAAAAACAACCCCACACCATAATACCCCCTCCACCAAATGATTTGGACCAGTGCACAAATCAAGGTCCATAAAGACATGGGTGAGTGGTGAGTTTGGGGTAGAGGAACTTGACTGGCCTGGACAGAGTCCTTAACACAACAGAACACCTTGGGGATGAATTAGAGCAGAGACTGTAAGCCAGGCCTTCTCGTCCAACATCAGTGCCTGACCTCACAAATGCACTTGAAAGACTGGTCAAACATTCCCATAGACACACTCCTAAACCTTGGGGACAGCCTTCCCAGAAGAGTTGAAGCTGATATAGCTGCAAAGGGTGGGCCAAATTAATTTCGAACCCTACGGACTAAGACTGGGATGCTATTAAAGTTCATGTGCGTTTAAAGGCAGGCGTCCCAATACTTAGGCCAATATATTGTATATTGCTTGTGACACTGAGCATGACTATGGACTTAGGACTGTTTCACCCCACAGACATGCAGAGAACGTGTGTGAGGTTGCCTGTTGGCTAAGTGGGTAGCAATTCTGTCTAGCAGCACTGGGGTTGCTGGTTCAATTCCCCAACATGCTAACGCTTGTGTCGAAGTTTATATGTTCTCCCTGTGTGGGTTTCTCACCACAATCCAAATAAATGCTGGCATTTTATTTGTCTCCTGTTGAAATAGTCTCTAATGTAAGAAAGTTTGTTTTGGACTTTAGATTGGAAGCTCATTGCAGCCAGGGACTGATGTTAATGTTTGTTAGCACTAATCATGCTCAGGGACTTGGACATTTAAAATTGTAGGGTTTACACTGCACAGGTACATATGCTTAGAAAACTGTTGCTTTGTTTATGTGCATGCAAATGGACTTCGACCTTTGCCTGTAGTTGGAGATTTGATGCACATAGCCAAGGGCTAACACCGTTGCAAATAGTATTATGTGTTCCTGCTCATCAGGTGCAATCACTTTAGACATACACGAACAGATAGATTGAAAGATACTGGTGGGCATGTACTTCTATTGGGCGTGTGTCAGTGCGCTGACAATACAACCTATCTTATATAAAGGGCTGCAGTAGGGGGGGTTTGTTTGGCCTGAGAAGGTCAGGTTTTTTTGCTGTGATTTGTGGGAGAGAAGGAATGATATTGTGCCTATTGACAAACGCCCAACTAGGGCTGTTTGTTTGCTGAAATTCTTGTACATTTTTTCAATCAAAAGTGGGTTTACGTGGTCATGTCAATGTTGTGTGTGTATTGTTCCTGTCTGTACACAGAAATGCAGCTCCCAGCAGAACATGGTCACCAATGTATGTATATGTGTGGATTTGTGGGGGTGGAGAAGGTGGGTGATATATTTTGAACATGTGTTTTTTTTAATATTATGTTGGAATGCTTTGTAAGAATAATGACTGTTAAGTATGTTTCTATAATCTTGCAAATAAAAATGTGATGTGTTGCCCGTTATACACTGAAAGTAAAGCTGTGTCCACTCTAAGGTTTAGACAAATTTTAGATTGTAAGCTCCTATGAGCAGGGCCCTTAAAACCCAATTGCTAACTGTTTTGCTAAATGTAGCACCATATATCCTGTAGAATTTTTTTTAAAGCTAGTAAATGTACATAATTGTTTCTGCTGGCAAAATAAAAGTACATTGTGTGTGTGTGTGTTTTCTCTTTTCTTTCTTCTTTTTAATTAGTTTTGGAGGTGGTGGTTTTGGGGAAGTGCAAGATTTTTTTCTATCTTAGGCTGCTTTCACACTGGAGGCGCTTTACAGGCGCTATAGCGCTAAAAACAGCACCTGTAAAGAGCCTCTCCTCTCACTCCAGTGTGAAAGCCCGAGTGCTTTCACACTGGGGCGGTGCGCTTGCAGGATGGTAAAAAAAAGTCCTGCAAGCAGCATCTTTGCAGCGCTGTAGAAGCGGTGTACACACCGCTCTTAAAGCGCCCCTTCCCATTGAAAGCAATGGGCAGCGCTGCCAAACTGCCGCTGCAGCGGCACTTTTGCGGGTGGTTTTACCCTTTTTTTCAGCCGCTAACGGGGATTAAAAGCACCATGCTAGCGGCCAAGTAGCACCGCTAAAAATAGCGGCACTTTACTGCCGACTCCCCAGTGTGAAAGTAGCCTTATAATTTCTATATGTATTTGTGCACCAAAAAAATACTCTCTTCAGCACACTTGCAAGTAAATGATAAAGGTGGAGAATTGCAGGTAATGAATTCAGCTGTGGATAGGCAGTGTTGTATGTGTCAGCCCTGGTTCACATTGATGCGATTTGACATATCAAATCGGAGGCAATTGCACCATTTTAATTGGTGCGGCGCCGCAATTTTGAAAAGTAGTTTCTGTACTACTTTTTTGTGACTTCGGGGTAGTGTTGCCACCTCATCCCTTTAAACCCGAACACATAATAATTACACAGGTTCTGTGGCTGATTAAGGTGGTAATTAAACTCACTTGGTGTCTTATCTGCATTTAATTAGCCTCAGAACTTGTGTAATTCAAAGGTGTTCGGGTTTAAAGGGATGAGGTGGTAACCCTACTTCGGGGTGAGATTTTTATTGACATCAGTGTAGAAACCTGCACAGATGTCTCTGAAATAGCCCCCCCCCCCCCATGCAGTCAGGACTGACATGCAGGAATGAAATTCTGTGAGTTCAGCTGAACTTGCACAATTTCCTCCCGCTGCCAGGGCTCAAACTGTGCCTTTGTCTTTGTAGTTCACCGCCTGCTATCCCAGGGACACCATTTCTTATCAAACTCCCTTAAGTTTGCCTTCAAATATCATTTATGTAGAGATAAGAGATACAGATTTGCATATCTGCAAATAAACAAAAATAAAAAAAAAATCTAATCGTGGTTGCAATCAAATATTTGCAGCTACGATCAAAAGAGCATGGCTTCACCTTCTGACCCGGAAATGAGTCAATGTAATCACCCGGCAGTTCCTGTGCTGGTCAGGATCTCCATCTAGGTGGACATGGTGAGGTCCCTCTTTAGCAAAGAGGAGGTGCTGCTGATTTGCAGGGTAAGTGTAGGATTTGTGCTTACTCAATGTGGGGGTGGATGTGGTAGTTAGATTTGGTGTGGGTGGGGTTCATTGATTTGTTTGGCATCACCGCACATTTGCTTCTGGCCCATGTGCACACATCGCTTCCTGCATTTGTTCTGCTGATGTAAATCAGTAAGGACTATGCAACTATAAATGAGAGCTCCTTTCTATTAAAACATATATGACTTGTTTCACAGTTGGGCGACTTTTTCAGCAAATTTGGACCTCCGAGTTGCATGGCAAGTTGTACCCCATGATTCTCAATGATAACCATTCATATCTGTGCTACTTCAAGTTGCAACAACTTCAAAGTAGTCCCTGTACTACTTTGGTGTGACGTGAGGTACATAGGGTGCAATATTACACAGGCAGTCCCAGAAGTTGGGGCCAAGTTACAGCAGCAAAGTGGCAGCAAAATAGTGTGACTTTCAGGTCGCAGCAGTGTGAATGAGATTCATGGATAATACCTTTGAATTAGGCACTATTCTCACTTGTGCATCCTGCAAGTGGGTCAAATTCATTCCTGCACTACTTTGGTTTGACTTTGATGCGACTTGAGGTCAATATACAGCAAGATAACACAGGCATTGGTCACACAAGTGCAAATGGAGTCTAATTCAAAGGTTCCTTTCACACTTGGCTGACTTTTCATACAACTTGAGGTCCATAAAGACCCTTTCACACTTGTGTGACCTGAAAGTCCCGTGATTTTGCAGCGCTGTTTGCCACAAATTTGATGTGATTTGTAGCAATGCCAGTGTATTCTTGAGGTCTAAGGACACAGGAGTCGCAGGACAGTCGCACAAGTGTGAAAGGGGCCTTGCGATGTCTGTGTGATGCAAACTCAGCCATACAGATTATATGGTTGAAATTGCATTGCATTTGGACCAAACTCGCGCAGGACCCTTATTTGGTCTGCAGCAGAATCGGATCGCAGTTCGCTCTGCGATATGCAAACTGATTTGGGGGTGTCATTAGCTTTCTACTGACACTCCCAGCAGTTCACATATGGCAGCGTGAACTGCCTGCAAGTTGTATGCAATGCGGGAACCCGCACTGGATTTGCAGGGTTCCCGCATCGCTCCAGTGTGAACGCGCCCTGACCCTAGGTTCACACCTATGCATTTTTTAGTGTGTTTTGCAGTTTTCAGAAACACTCTACAGTCCATTTAACATGGTTTCCAACAGTACTAGTTCACAATGTATGCGTTTTGCGGGCAGTGCGTTTTTGGAAATGGTCGGGGACTTTTTTCAAGTGATTTGCGGTTGTCCATTTCAATTGAACTGCACCAGAAACACAACTGTTGCGTTTCTGATGTGATTTTTGATGTGTTTTACGGTTATTATTTTAACACTGTAACGGGAAGCCAGCTGCCGCGTCCTTAACAACCAATGAATCTTCAGCTGTCAGTGGCTTCCCCACTGAAGGCAAAAAAAAATGGCAGTCAAGAAAAAAAAAAAAAAAAAAAATTGCCCTTATGGATTTGGAGGGGACACCCCCACGCCAAAATTTAACAAACATAGCGTGGGGTTCCCCTCCAGTCCATTACCAGGCCTTTTGGGTCTGCTATGAATATTAAGGGGAACCCTGTATCAAAATAAAAAAAATTGCGTGTTGGTCCCCCTAAAATCCATACCAGGCCCTTCAGGTCTGGTATGGATATTCAGGGGAACCCTGCACCAAAATTTGAAAAAAAAATGGCGTGGGTGTCCCCCACAAAATCCATGCCAGCACGCGACCTGGCAGGCCGCAGTAAAAGAGGGGGGGAGCAAGAGAGCGCCTGCTGAATCGTACCAGGCCACATGCCCTCAACACGGGGAGGGTGCTTTGGGATCCCCCCCAAAACACCTTGTCCCCATGTTGATGGGGACAAGGGCCTCATCCCTACAACCACCCGGGCAAGTGTTATTTGTGTATCGGGTACATTGTACCCCTACCCATTCACCAAAAAAAAGCAGTGAAAAGGTGACAAAAAACAATAGCCGTTTTTTGTCAATTCCTTTATTGTAAAATAGCTGTGAGTGGTCTTCTCCCCCGAGCTGTGTCACCCGCCGTCATCTTCTCCTGGTGCTGTCTCTATTAAAAAAAAAAGGAATTGTCAAAAACCGGCTATTGTTTTTTTGTCACATTTCACTGCTTTTTTGGGTGAATGGGTAGGGGTACAATGTACCCCTACCCATTCACATGGGGGGGCGAGATCTGAGGGCCCCCTTATTAAAGGGGGCTTCCATATTCCGATAAGCCCCCAGCCCGCGGACGATGAGGGGGGATGAGGCCCTTGTCCCCATCAATATGGGGACAAGGTGTTTTGAGGGGACCCCAAAGCACCCTCCCCATGTTGAGGGCAAGGGCATGTGGCCTGGTACGGTTCAGGAGGGGGGGACGCTCTCTTGTCCCCCCCCTCTTTTCCTGCAGCCTGCCAGGTTGCGTGCTCAGATAAGGGCCTGGTATGGGTTTGGGGGGGACCCTCATGCCAGTTTTTTTTTTTTTCAAATTTTGGCTTAGGGTTCCCCTTATTCATACCAGACCTGAAGGGCCTGGTATGGATTTTGGGGGGACCCCCAAAAATTTTTTTTTCATTTTGATGCGAGGTTCCCCTTAATATTCATACCAGACCCAAAGGGCCTAGTAATGGACTGGGGGGGGGGTAACTCAGGCCTTTTTTATCAATGATTTTTATCTATATTGTCAGGATCTGACAATACATTACAGCCACGAGCAGTTTTAAATTACATTTTTTTCCTTTAGAAATGTCATTTTGCTGTGTTACTGTTCTAAACATGGGAAAGATGCGCTACTTTACAGGCATTGTTGGGAAGAACATGCCAGTATCCAAGATTTGTCATCAAATCAAACACTGCCTGTTTCCTCAGTCAGAATACCACTGGTGCGCCTGCGCGTCCATGCGCACACGCACACTCTGTGACAGCTTTTGGCGCCCAACAGGCTATTTAAACTCAGCCAGTACCCAGACTCAGTGCTGTCTGCTCTACAGTGTTCCTGTTGCTTGTATCTGATACCTGTTCCTGTTATCTGACCCGGCTTGCCTCTGACATTCCTGCTTTCTGACTGCACCTGACCCGGCTTGTTTGACCACCGCATCTGCCTGCTCCTTCTGCTACCTCGCTGCCAGCTCATCACCGATCTGGCCTGTATCCTGACTACGCTTCTGCCTCCGCACCTGCTCCTGACGTGCCCACCAGTGTATGACCCGGCCTGCCTGTACCTGCCTTCTCTACTGCCTGGAGAATCCTGCTGAACTGCCATTCCGCCTGCAGCTGCCTTGACTCCGCTGTCTGCGACCCATCAGGCACTCGTGCGACTCTGCACTCCCGCGCACCCTGTCTGCTCTACCAGGGGGCCTCAAGTCAGAGGTGTAAGAGAGGCCGCCCTCTGCATTGCTATTTGTCTTGGATAGGGCAGTCAGCAGTAAGGTGTATATTACCGCAGACTCATGGTCTAGCAGGCATGGGCAGGGATGTTACCTTTCCTTCACGGCGCACTGGGTAACTCTGCTGGCAGCTGGGAAGGATGCAGGACAGGGTTCAGTATTGTTGGAGCTTGTTCCGCCACCACGCCTCCAAAATGCTAGCAGTGATTCTGCCACAGCTCTCTCCTCCACCCCCTCCTCTTCTTCTTCCTCTATGGCTTCTTTTGCAGATTTGTTCTCTGAACCAGCGGTGCTCAGTAAGCATTCAAGGGGCTACGCAAGCACTTAGGCAAAAAGATGCCATGTGGTGCATGAGTTACATAGTAGGTGAGGTTGAAAAAAGACACAAGTCCATCAAGTCCAACCTATGTGTGTGATTATATGTCAGTATTACATTGTATATATGTTGCGGTCGTTCAGGTGCTTATCTAATAGTTTCTTGAAACTATCGATGCCCCCCGCCTGTGGAAGGGAATTCCACATCCTTGCCGCTCTTACAGTAAACAACCCTCTACGTAGTTTAAGGTTAAACCACTGCTTAGGGGACAGGAGCCACACTGGGGCAGAGATTCTGTCAGCTCTGCAGGGGCAGGCTCAGAGGTGGTTGACGCCACGCCAGCTTCAGCCAGGAATGGTTGTATGTGACAATGGCACCAACATTCTCTCCACCCTCCGACAGGGACACTTGACCCATGTTCCATGTTTGGCACACATCCTGAATTTGGTGGTGCAGCGGTTCTTGAGCAGGTACCCAGGCTTACAAGATCTCCTGAGGCAGGCCAGAAAAGTCTGTGGTCATTTCCAACGATCATACAATGCCAGTGCTCGGCTGGCTGACATTCAAAGGGAATGCAACCTGCCCACCAACCGCCTCATTTGTGACATGTCCACCAGGTGGAAGTCAACGTTGGCAATGCTGCAGCAGCTGTACACACAGCAGAGGGCCATCAATGAGTACCTGTGTTAGTATGGCACCAGGACAGGGTCAGGGGAGCTTGGCTTCTTTTCGCCATGCCAGTGGCTACTGACAAGGATGCATGCACTGTTCTGTCACCATTTGATGAGGCCACGAGGATGGTGAGCAGCGACAATGCATGCATCAGTGATACTGTCGCTCTTGTCTTCCTGTTGGAGCACACGCTTCATGGAATAATGGACAGGGCACTTGAGGCAGAACAGTGTGAGGAAGAGGAGGACTTCCTTACCTCTCAAGGCCGCCTTTATCCAGATATTATTCCTGCAGGCCCGCCAAACACACAGGAAGAAGAGGAGGAGGAGGATTGTGTCAGCATGGACGTGGAGGATAATACTCAGCAGCAGTCTTCAAGGGATGTTTTTCAGTCTCTAGAAACCCAAGGAGCTGTACGTGGCTTGGAGGAGGTTGTTACGGATCATGTGATCCTTAGCTACCCAGAGGACTCAGAATCGAATGCCTCTGCAAACTTTCTCAGGCTTTGCAGAATCAGGGAGACCATGCAGTGTAAGGACCCTAAGATTGGTGGTATTAAAGAGAAGGAATCATTACTGTCTGGCAACCTTTCTTGATCCACGTTACAAGGGTAAGGTTGCAGAACTCATCCTGCCTTTGCAGAGGGAGCAGAGGATGAAACATCTTCAGGAGACCTTAAAGAAAAGTGTGTGCAATGCATTTCCAGACCCTGTGAGGTTACAATTTCCTTTTGCTGGACAACATGTTGCTGAGGCTTCTGTCAGGTCACCTGAGGCAAGGTGACAGATGCACACCGTTGGGTTCAGGAGTGCACCGCAAAGGTAGTGGACCCTACGGCTGACTGCTGCGGATGGCAGTCTAGGTGGTTAAGGAAGGCAGGTCCGCTGGAACACCAACACGGATACCACAGGGGCTAGAGCATAAGATTCCCCAGGGCGCGGAGTCTAAGATCCAGCAGGTGTTCACCAGAGCCTCTAGTGGTGAGGATGGACTGAGCTGCAACTGGCTCCAGGTCGCGACCCCAAGGGTCTCCCAGCTCACGCCCACAGTAGGCTACAGGAGGACAGAGATAGTAAGGGAATAAGCCAAAGGTCGGGGCGACTAGCAGACAAGGATAAACATAGAACACGCCAAAGGTCAGGGTCACAAGCAGGCAGGGATAGTTGAGAACAAGCCAAGATCGGTAACTGGAATCAGACACAAGATGCACAAGATGCACACGGAAGCTAAATACACAAAGGTTGATCAGCAAGGCAGGCTTGCAGTGCACAGGTTAATATAGAGTTCCCTGATAGGGGCTAGGGTGGAGCCATGCTTTGAGGAGAGATTATTTAAGTAGCCGGGTGAGAGTGGCTGGCCTCTAAAGGTAAACACATGGAGGAGAGGTAAGCTGACAGACAAAGATTACTGCATAACCATGACAGCTTCATTCAGTCAGAGGAAGAGCAGTGGAGAAGGTGGCTGTCTGACCGATGCCTTTAGACAATTTTCCAGTCCTCAGCGCCAAGGTCTGATCGGTTCAAGCAACCATATGGGTGTACTGTATTGCGTACACCACCATAAAAGTAGTAGCAAATGCACTATGGGTGCACGGTATTGTGTACACCACCAGAAGTCTAATACCAACTATGGGTGCACTGTATGTATTGTGTACTGTGTACACCACCAGAAAAGTGGCAGCAACTGCACTAGGGGTGCATGGTACTGTTTACACCGCCTGAAGTATATTAGAAAGAGTACACCAGGAACGGCCTGCAGTGAGATATAGTTAAACTGTATGCAGTGTGTATATATATATATATATATATATATATATATATATATATATATATATATAAAATCTATATAAGAGACTATCTGTATTTATATATGTATTAAATACACTGCAGCTAACTGAATCGCCTGCCAGAAATATATCAGAAAGAGTAAACCAGGAACGGACTGCAGTCAGATCTAGCTAAACTGGATACAGTGGAGATATATATATATATATATATATATATATATATATATACATACTAGATACTAACTGAATAATCTGCCTGCCTGCTCAATCTAAATGACACTCTCTCTCCGTCCACGCCGGCAACAACACACTACACGAGGCCGACGTGTAGGCGGCCTTATATAGTGAGGGGCGTGGACTTAGTCCCCCTGAGCCATGATTGGCAAAAGGCACCCTGCCAATTATGGCTCTCTTAGCTGAGGGCGCTGTGACTGGCCAAAGCATGCAGGTCATGGTGCATGCTCTGGCCAATCATCATACAGCAATGCACTGCACTCCCGCAGTGCATTATGGGCCGTTATGCGCCGCTCGAATTTGGCACGAACGGCCCATAATGTTCGGTTTTTGATGAACAGCCAATGTTTTCCAGTTGAACTCATGTTCGACCCGAACAGAAAGCTCACCCCTACAAATAATATAAACTTTTATGATTTGAATGTTGTAAAACTAAAATTGCTGCGCTACCTATTAATATTCTCATATAATGGAAAGTGTATCACCATTAATGAAAAAGTGTAAAAAATAATATTCAATAAGTAATGAGTAGCTCAATATGTATAATAAAGTGATGTGAAAAAAGTTAATAATGTGAATAAATGTGACTTCCTCTTGAAATAATCTTCAAGCCTCTTCCCAATCACAAGTGCTCTCATTGGTATTCCAGGATCCCCAGTATCTCTGTAGTATGGCCTCCTACTCACTAGGGTGCCCTTGTCTATTCAGATCTTCCTCCTTTAGTAATGGGGTGGTCATCCCTTTAAGAATGTATGGCCCATGTACTGGTACGTACTGATATGAAATGTGGGGACAGAGAGGGTAGCCCAATAGTGTAGTATGCTTAAAAAACACTTCATTACTCTTTAAAATACTGCTTACATACAGAATGTGTAAAATTAATATGCATAACGGGGGTACCGCTCTTCTTGGTATGTGGTCACTTGCGGCCCACGCTCCTACAGGCTCTTCCCTACACATTGCGCCACGCTAGGGGTGTTGCATACAATCTTAGAATCCATGCATCGCGATTCGGGTGTCCACGATGCGGCATCGATGCTACGACCGGCATAATCGGTTGGCGGGTGATGTCACCCTGACTTGCCCCGACCTTCCTGGGAGAGCGCTCCCATCGTACTCCACTTACAAGTTTTAAACTGTCAAAAAAGGAAAAGAATTGCGCTAGGTGCGTGTTAAAAAATGAAAAAAATGGAGGCGCATGCGCAGCAGCTCTGAAGATAATAGGTAGGGGAGAAAAATTGTCGCTCCCTATAGTGATGTAAACCTGAGTTTTCTGAGTGCTCAGAACGCATCGGTGGCTGTTACAGTGCCATGGTGGAGCAGAGCTCTAGTAGCCAGCGGCCATCTTCAGAGATAGGGTTACCTCCGCGCTGAGGATTATTAAGGTAGGTATGCAGCCTCCCCAGATGGCACTCCCCACAGACTGGGGGGGGGTGTCTCAAAGTTAGTCAAATAATAGGTAGGGGAAAAAAATTGGCGCTCCCTATAGTGATGTAAACCTGAGTTTCTACAAGAATGTTTATTAACTACATTCACGTATAGATATGCTCCATCCACCTAAAGGTGGTGATATAAATAAAGTGAAATAAAATAAATAAAGTGAAATAAAATGTGAATTGTGTGTTTGTATCACTAAGTGTGTATCCCTTTTTATTCATTTCAGAATTACTTTCCACCTGAGGGTGGTGACCATACAATCAGCCTGTACAAAGTCCTCCTCTCCCGGAGCACACAGGCCTTGCATCTTGATGTCCCAGCTGGGAAGTGACCAGATGAGACCTGGAGACCAGGACAGCAGTTCCTGGTGATACTGTATGTGGCAACCCAATGTCTGTCCATGATGGAGTGTGCCAATTGGATTTACTGTTGAGCCTTTGCACTATATGAATACATCGCTTGTTTTTCCATATCCTTCTGAAATGCTGACTATTCATCATTGCATCCACAAAATCCACATATTGACAGAAGTGAGATCGCTGAAACATCAGAATCTACGTGGCATACAACCCCTTAATCCTTGATAATGACATTGCTAACAACTGGCTGAAATTCAAAAGTTAATGGGATGTGTACAGCAAAGCAGGACTCTCAGACAAGTCAAAAAAAGAGTATGTGACTACTGACAGCTGATTAATCATCTCCTGGATACGGGTGTGCTGAATACAGGATCGGGATACATCCCATCCGGGATAGGAGCTCATCCACCTTTTATACAACGCACTTTTTACCCCCGTGGGGGTGCCAGGAGCTGGTGAGTGGGGACCCTTGAGGGGGATCACAGATATCACTGGATGCAGTGTGGAGCACAAGAGTCACTTTAGATGCCTATGAATATTTATATATATATTTTTTTCAGACACTAATTTTTTGCATGAACATTTTTTGTAATGAACATTATGCCATTCTTGGAGGAGTAGTTTTATTTTTATTTTTGATTTTAATATATATTTTTTATCACTTTTTGGTCATTTTCTGGTTTGCGCATTTTTTCAATCTAGATATATGCAAGTCACTTCCTTTCTGTGTGAATAAAAAGAGATACACACAATTCACATTTTATTTCACTTTATTTATATCACCACCTTTAGGTGGATGGAGCATATCTATACGTGAATGTAGTTAATAAACATTCTTGTAGAAACTCAGGTTTACATCACTATAGGGAGCGCCAATTTTTTTCCCCTACCTATTATTTGATTAACTTTGAAACTCCCCCCCCCATCCAGTCTGTGGGGAGTGCCATCAGGGGAGGCTGCATACCTACCTAAATAATCCTAAGCGCCGAGTTAACCCTATCTCTGAAGATGGCCACTGGCTACTAGAGCTCCACTCCACCATGGCACTGTAACAGCCACCGATGCGTTCTGAGCACTCCCCAGAGCATATAACCGGGACACACGGGAATCATCAGATAAAAACGGCACACGTTAGGAGGAACTTGGAGGATCAGATGAAGGCGGCCGGCGTTCCAACCAGTTATGCCAAGATGGCGGCGGCTCCACGAGGCCCGCACAGCACATAGGGAGCTGAAGAATCCATAGCTGACCAGGACACTCAGCCTCCTCAGTCCCCAGGTATGGACTTTCTGCCCCTACCCCTGGCCACCTCTCCTTCATCCACGGAGTCCCTTTCTGGGTAGGATGTGTCCTGGTCTCCCCTCCACTCCTATGATGGACCCCCACACAGGACTTTTACTGTCTGTAACAGAGACATCTTCTGCCATCCCTGTGCCCTCAAACTTCCCCTCCATGATGGACGCCTTTTCCCAGCTTCTCTCTCAAAAGCCTGGCCCTGAATGCAGCCCAAATTACAGCATCCATCCATGCGGATCTGCAGCAAATAGGGCAAAGAATGGACACAATTGAAAAGAAAGCTGACCAAGCTGTTTCACGCATTAATCAAAACTCAGCAAGGATTCAAGAGATGTAGGATCAACTTGAAACAGCATTTGTGAAAATCGATGATCTCGAGAATAGATCGAGACGTTATAACTTTCGCATCCGCGGGCTCCCCGAATCAGAAAAAGAGGTACATACTTGTGTGAAAACCCTGCTGCGGAACCTCATACCTGATATCACTGAGCACCGCCTGGGGCTCGACAGAGCGCACAGGGCTCTGCAACCCCCTCGCTCGGATGGTCTCTCCAGAGACATTCTTGTGAAACCTCATTTCTACTCTGTTAAGGAAGAAGTAATGAGGAGATCCAGGGGCACAGACAAACTCAAATTGCTGGGTCACAGGATCCAGATCTTTGCAGATTTGTCGCCATACACGGTACAAAAAAGGCGCTCCCTCAAATCATTACTTCAACTTCTGCTGGAAAAGGAAATCTCATATCGGTGGTACTTCCCCCTGCATCTGAATTTTTCCTACAGAAACAAAAACTACAGCTTTTCTTCCTTCGCAGAGGGAGAACGCCTGCTTCTCCAATTGGGCCTGATTCCCCTGGATCCATCTCCCTCCCAGAACAGCAGGAGCTCCACTTCATCCACGAAAAGGCCTCCACCTGCAAGTCCGCTACAACCTACATGGCTGATGCAAAGCTCTAAACGTTCGAAAGAAAATCTTCCCCCATGATGTCCTGCAATATCCATGGATCAGGGCTCTGATCCGGAACTCTCCTTCTGTCATTTTCAGAGACTCTCCCAGATCTCTCATTGTCCCACGTCTGAGATCTCCCACATTAAGGGTTTGATTCCTTCATTATATGATACTGTCCATACTTCTGCTCCCTGATTTTCCAGGTCCTATAATAGCTGCCCATATAACTCTAATGGCCTGGGTCAGAGACAGGGGGGTAATTTGGCCTAAATAACTCTGGACCGTGTTTCGAGGGGTTATGTATGTTCAATTTAACATTTCTGAGAGTTATCCTTCACTCTATATGACTTCACAATTACTTTTCCCATGTGGGTAGCTTTTGGGTATCCTATCTCATTTTAGTTACGGGTTGGGCTTGCTACCCCATCGCACAGATTGCACTGCACCGCCTGGGAGGCTCTAGGCCCAGGCGATGCAGTGTCATCTCCCACAATTTTTTTAGGGTCTGTGGCCCTAACGGTCTATAAACCCATGGTCACCCCGATGTTATGTGTTCACCGGTCCTCCCGGGCCCCAGGGTTGGGAGTGGGGGATCCGGGGAGGGGGTGGGATTTCTTGTTCAGCTCCTGGCTGACGGTATATTGTTTCTTATTGTTTTTTTGAGGTGGGGACGCTCAGTTCTTTTGTGAAATGTTAGACTGTTTTACGGTCTTCAGTTGTTCTACTCTTCAGGTGGCGGGGCCGTGGTGGACCCAGTGCACCTCAAGTAGAAACCAGGAGCACTGATAGTGCCTTGGGTTTTTTGTCCGGAAGTCCTACTGTTTGGACTCCGAACCTCTCAGGTTTAGGGTACGGCATGGCTAAACCATCCTACCTCGGGGTATGGGGATCCCCGTTTCATTACTATTCGTTTATTTTACATGCAGGAATGTTTAATGGTTCAGATTTATGCAACCTCTTCTCTCTCTTTTCTACTCTCTCTCATCCCTCTCCACTCTCCTTTTTCTCTCCACATGAGCTCGTCCGGACTCCGCTTCCGCCTCTGGTCTCTCCTCCCAGGTCTCGTATACTCGGCAAGCCCTAACCTCAGAGATCTCAAGGCAACTTTCTCACACCGGTCAGGTAAGACCCTTAACAATAGCAGGGCCTCACACCACCCACTTTATGCCTGAACAACTAACCATCTACCCCACCCTCAAAATCATATCACATAATACCCAGGGTCTGAACTCCCCCATCAAAAGGAGAAAACTATTCCAACTCTACCAGTCTATGCAAGCGGATATCCTCCTCTTGCAAGAGACCCACTTCCCCATTTCTTACAATACTACATTCCTTCACCGACATTATCCCCATTTTTTTCTATCCTCTGCGCCCAACAAAACAAAAGGGGTCGCAAACTGTTTTGCTAAACATATTAACCTCTCTCAACCTGAGACGGTTGTAGACCCCCATGGACCCTGGACAAATCCGGATCTGGGTTGTCCAAATCTAAACGTCCATCCAAACAAAGTGTTTGAATAGCGAAGCTAATACATGGGGCGGGGTTGGTAGACATTTTGGAGGGAAATTAACCCTCGTGCAAGAGACTACACGCATTTTTCAGCACCCCATAGTTCCTACGCCAGGATAGACCACGTCTTTACGCGCTCCAATACGATCCCTTTACTTCCGGAAGTTCCGGATAGTAGATACCCCTCTATCTGACCACTCGATGGTCACTTTGTCAGCCCTCAGACCTTCGGGACATAAAGATTGCCCTCGCTGGCGTCTACAGGAATCTATTCTTAGTGACCCCATACAAGCCTCTATCATAGAGGAAGCCATTAAGGAATACTTTAGCTTAAACACTACGATGGAGGTCTCCCCATCGACAGTGTGGGCGGCACATAAATCTGTGATCAGGGGGGAAACTAATTCAATTGTCAGCTAAACTTAAAGTAGAACATAGAGCAGATACGGGTAAACTGACGGCAGAATTTCAATCACTTGCAAAAGCTCACAAACTCCATCCCACACCTGATTCATTGGCTAACCTGGACAAAGCTCGGGCCCTTCTCAATCTGTCCTTAACCACAGCAGCTGAAAGGCATCTCAGGTGGACGGGGGTGCGTTTCTATTCCCAGAGGGATAAGAAAGGATCGAAGCTGGCGGTTAAACTTAGCCCTAAACCTCGCCAACTAACCTTTCCCAAAATCAAGATGCACTCGGGGGACCTAACTTAGCACCCTGAAAAAATTATGGAGGAATTCCATCGGTTCTATTCGGAACTTTACAAACCTCAATGTCCCTCAACGGGGCAGCCACAAAGTAGTTTCCTTGATTCCTTTAGTTTACCTTCCTTGTCTAAGGACCATAAGGATCTGTTGGACAGCCTGTTCTCGCCATCAGAGGTTCTTGATAGGATCAAAACTTTGAAAGTAGGCTCCTCTCCTGGACCGGACGGGTTCTCCACCGGGTATTATAAAAAATTTGGTACTACCTTGGCACCTCATCTCTCTAAGTTTTTTAACTTTCTCCGGGATGGTTCCCCTTTGGGGACAGATTTAAACACACAGCATATATCTCGGTGATTCCCAAACCGGGGCGAAGTAGGGAACTATCGGCCTATCTCGTTAATTAATAACGACATCAAGATTATGACCAAGATATTAGCAAATAGAATAGCGAGTTTTATCCCCTCTTATATTCACGGAGATCAGGTGGGCTTTATACCGGGGAGACAGGGTCCCGACCAGATTAGACGATCCATAGATGTGATCTCTCTCCTTAAATCTCAATGGGACGGGGGCCCTCCCCAAACAGGCTTCCTATTGTCGATTGCCCTACACAAGGCTTTTGATACCATAGACTGGGGTTACCTGTCAGAGATTCTGAGAAGATGGGGCTTTGGCCCTCACTTCCTGAACCTAATTCACTCTATGTACTCCAAACCTTCTGCTCAGGTCAGACTAATGGGCAGATACTCAGCATCATTTTTCATTGGTAGGGGCACCAGACAGGGGTGTCCACTTCCCCCCTTCTCTTCGCCATGGCCATTGAGACCTTGGCAATAGCTATTAGAATAAATCCCGATATTAAGGGGGTGGCCTGCGAAGTCAAGGAACACAAATGTGCCCTTTATGCGGATGACCTCTTGCTTTACATAACATCTCCTCTAATTTCTACCCCCGGTCATATATGGGGTTCTGAACTCATTCAGTAGAATATCAGGTTTAAAGGTCAAAATGTCCAAATCCACGGCCTTAAATGTCACGGTCCCTCCCGAACTACTATCACAGCTTACTAATAACTTCGCGTTTTCCTGGGCTCCTATGGCCATCCCCTATTTGGGGATATACTTGACCCCGGATATTAAAGACCAATTTAAAGCTAACAACCCCCCCATGATCACCAAATGTAGAGGGGATCTTCAACGGTGGTCGAGATGTGGTCTATCCTGGCTGGGAAGGGTGCACGCCATAAAGACTCTCTTGCCTCGCCTCTTATACTTATTCCGATCGCTACCAATCCCGCTCCCAAAGAGCTTTTTGGGGAAATTCCAATCAGAGATAATACGCTTTGTCTGGGGAAACAAGGGGTATAGATGTCCGTCCAAAATACTTCTCCGCCTCAATTCCCAAGGAGGCTTGGGCCTGCCGGATCTCTGGGATTACTACCAGGCGGCACAATTATCACAAATCTCAATGATCTTTTCTAAAGGCCCGAAGCCGGAATGGCTCTCTATGGAAAGGTGGGCAACACCCCTCAATACCAAACAAAGACTGGCTATAATGGCCCCTATCTTTCTCACTCTATCTCTTTAAGCACTAAACTATACACACATACCTCTATCATATCCTCCCTACGACCACTGTCCCACATCTTCCACAACCCTAAATTTCCCCTGGGGTTAAATATACAGGCTTTCTGATGGTGGACAGACAAAGGTCTCTACCGGATAGGCCACTTCCTTACCCAAACTGGCTCTCTTACCTTATCCTACTGTAAGCGTAAGTTAGACATGCCTAATTCAGAACAGTTTAGATTCACACAAATCTCACACTTCCTAAATGCTATTTGGGTCACCAAACCGGAACCTCCCTCAATTACCCCCTACAAGCATTGGTGCTCCAACATTTCAGATCAAAAGGGAGGAATTTAACTAATATACACCGCATTACAGATGAATCTGGGCAAGCCGACCTATGCAAAGGCCTGGCAGGAGGACACGGGCGGAACGTGGCCGACAACAGAATGGTTCCGGTCCTGGATACTCTCCTTCAGAGGTATATGTAACATCTCCCTTATCGAGGCTAATTTAAAGGTTCTGTCCAGGTGGTACTATGTCCCCTCTAGACTGGCTTTGATCTATCCTGGGACCTCACCTCTTTGTTTTAGGGGTTGTGGGCTAGTAGGCTCTATGCTACATACCTGGTTGACTTGTCCCCGCATTAGAACCTTTTGGCGGAAAATCTTCCACACAATTAGCAAATTAGTAAAGGTATCAGTAGGCCCCAGCCCCGACATTGCCTTGTTTAACCACACCATCCCCGAAATATCTAAGCACCTACAGGCTCTCTCCTTCTTTGTCCTTTTGGGGTCGAAAATCACTAAAGCTAAAGCCTGGAAGAAAACCAAGGTATCTTTCCAGTGTTGCAAAAGAAAGGTGTCTTGGATCATGTCACAGGAACAAATAGTAGCTAAGCTGAATGACAAAATTGAGAAGTTTTATGCTATATGGGAGCCTTGGGCTATGTACTGTAACATAACTCTCATACCGGGGATGGAGCCTAGTTCCGGATCTGCTCCTGCTTTAAGCTGATCAACTCCCTATCCTTCTACTCATCTATCCTCTCTTTTCCCACGTTTTCTCTCCCTATTCTCTGGAACTTCTTAGCCTCTAAGGCTCTTTTGATGTACTAAGAAATTTTAACCCCTCAGGCGGGGAAAATCTTGGAGACGGTTGGTTGGGACGTCAGAGGGACCCCTTCACAGCGCAATAAATTTCATCATCACCTCCATAATGGTCAGGAAATGGAGGGCTCGGCCTTTATAGCCCTCCCTTTTGGACCTAATGACCCTGGGGGTGGCGACGGATGCTGGGGAGATCCTTAACACACCTACAGGAAGATCCCACAGGGTTAGTGTGTGTAGGCCCCCGGGGCATCCTGGTGTTCACCCACTAGGGACACATATTTTAACATTGTATCCTGCTCCAGCAGTGTTGGGCTCCCTCTGACTGCTCTGACCTGAATGTATAGATCTATTGAACTGGGCCTAACTTTATTCCCCTTGGGCTCTCTACTATTTACCTCAGAAGTAATCACAGTTTATTACTACCCTCATGCAGCCATTATATGCCCTTTAGCTTGCCTATACAGTTTTTTGTCACTATCGACTGTTCACTCTCTGTTCACCTTATTTACCCAAGAAAAAGTCACTGAGATGGTTTGGTACAGAGAGGGTGGCACACTAAATGGCTGGAGGGGTTTATAGGAAGTTTTGAGTATTTGGTAGCCATTACAATATGGTTTTCTTTTATTTTTTTTCCCTTTTTTGTACTTCTTCTCTCTTCTTTTTCCTCAATAACAGTCTTGTTATGTACTATTCAGACGGCTGTACAGCATTAGCAAGCAAATGCATGTAACTGTCTCAGTACCTTTATTGTATACTGATTATACGCAATTTTATGTTTTATGTGAAATATTTCAATAAAATTATTTTAAAATAAAAAAAAAATGAAAAAAAAACGTGAAGAATATCCTGCAGCTAAGCACTATAACCCTGATATAGGGCACAGAGAAATATGTATAGAGATAGGAGTACAGCGCTGGATAATGATGTGTTTACAGAGTGCAAATAAAAACAATTTACAATAAACCAAACATATGTGATCATAAATCAAAATACAAAAAGACCATCCAGTAAAGAAACAGTCCATATGTGGTAACATTTAAAAATGTGCATAAAAAAATCAAAAATTAATAAATAACAAAAAATGCATAAATATGGAAAAGAAAAAGTCAATATGTAAAAAAGTGCCCAAATGAAAAAAATAAATGAAAAAATATTTTCTCGTGAAGGACCCAAGGTCTGTATTCTCCACCACTTGTGCAGCCCGTCACCTTAAAGTACAATGGGGGCTTACCAGAAAGCCTGCGACCGCCCTTCTCAGGGGGGGTCAAAACAGGCTTAGTAGAACCGATAGAGATGCTGCTGGAAACCTCACGGACTTCCCTCATGGACGATCGGCTGGTGTAGATGAAAAGTGCCTGCCTTTGCACACTTACAGAATACAGGTGCCGCACATCAGTGAATGACCAAGGAAAAAGAAACTGCACGCCGATGGATGACCACTTCCACAGCGTTCAACGAGTTTAACCAAGGGGAAGATAAAAAACTCCAAATAGTGCAGAATTCCTTAAAAAGTTTATTGGACAAAGTCCCAATGATATAAAACATTGCTTGCAATGATAAATAAAAAAGCTCTGCTAGTATCTTTAAATTCAAAATGCGCATGCGCTGTGCGTGTGTGCGCAACAGACCCTACGACCGTTTCGTCACAACTGACGTCATCCGGGGTACGCCACGACACACGCACATGCGCCTTAAATATCCATACGGCAGAGCAGAGAAGCGCAACCATAGGTTACATGAGCCGATAAGAGCTTATTGGATAACAGCAGAAAAAGGGGGGTATGATCCAGCATGAGTATGCACCCCCGAGGGTTAAATAATTAATGCAACCTCTCTGTGTTCCTTACGCCTTAGCTCCTACCAGCTATAATGGGATCTTTTTTCTGTTTTTGGGTTTATATTCAATATTTATTTTTTTTATTTATTATTTAACATTTTGTTTTTCCCCCTTCTCTTTTTTTCATTTTACTCAATTATTTATTATTACTTTTTATCTCTTCTTTCCTGTTTTCGAGTGCCACTGTCACATCTCTGGCTCTCTGTTTAATTCATTTTTCTATTTTCACTTTCTTTTTGAGGATCTTTGCACCTTCAGATCGGCCCGCCGATCTTGTATTATATGCTGAGTATGTATGGCTGTCAACTAGTTGCGCTGTCACCGAGACAACCAGATGCCAACGTAATTACGTGGCTCCGTGTTCAGGTTATAAAAGGTAACTGTCCCGGTGACAGCGCATGCTCTTAAGAAATCCGAGTGATGGATGAAACACGTCAGCATGACGCCATCATGCTTCTCATAGCGTTCTCATAGACCCACCCACATGCCTTGGGTATTCCACCCATACCTCTGCAAGTGTTTCCAAACCAGCCCGGGAATCGTATGACGGCATGTACCGCACTGACTACTGCACTTTCCTACCCATCATTACATTCCCTGAGTGTCACCACCTGGACCTCGCTGACGATACCCTGCATGTGGAAGGAAGATAGCCTGATTAGCTGCCTGGAGACGGTATGAGCAGGATACAGCTCACCTTCCTAATCGGTGTCCCATTCCGGTGTCTACATAGTGGTGAGATCCAACATTTCATATCCCATCCACGGGACTGCTGCACATTCCTTAAGCATTGTTCTCCCCTACAAGCACTGACGATCTGACTGACCAAGGTACACATTTGAGCCTGCTCCAGTTCTCCAGTACTCACAGCTCCATAACAGGATCTTCCCCCTATGGTATCAGTCCCCCACGGTAGTGAATGACCACAGTGAACTTTGCACATCAGGACCGCAGTCCTTACTGCACCACAAGCAAGCTGGTTATTTCCAGTCCCATTCATTGACATTCACATGGGGGACGTAAGGTACACAGGGCCGCATTACCATCCACCTTTCCCTCCACTGCAATCAGTTTTACACTGATATATATCAGGACAATCTTCTTCCCTCTAGATGACCCACTAGGAGACATCATCTTGAGTTCTCGTTAGGAGGTGTGCATGGTATTTGTGTGTGGTGGCCATCTGTGTTTGTTTAAGACAACGTTGTCTATTTTATGAATTGGTGGCGGTACCTGTTTTTACATTACATTTTTTGGTGTTCAAGTGAATTATTTAATAAAATTAATATACATTTTTGTTAATTGCCTGTTCCTCCTTGATAAATTGTTTTCGTTTTGGAACTGGTTCCCAATTCCATCTCTCCTCCCCTTTTTTTCATATGCTTAAATAATTCAGAGGAACGCACCTACATTATTGCCTGAGTGCCACGGGTGTAAGCAATTAACTCATTTTCCACAGGCATGGTCATCATTGACTTTCCACCAGTTGTCACTAGACTGTTGAGCAGAGCCACATAGTTCTCTTTTACCCCCCCCTGTTTTTTTACAGTTTAACATGTGTAAGAGTATATATGAGTGTACTCTGCTTACAACTTGTACTAGCCCGTGCTGAGAGTTCAGCTCTGTCTTCCCCGTTCACACCTCCCAATGTGTTAACTCCTAGTGTGTTGGAATGTGCAACAGGGAAGAGCTGAACTCTGAGCACTGAGCCAGTAGTTAGATAGGGGTTTATTTACAAAAGGCAAATCCACTTTGCATCACAAGTGCACTTGGAAGTGCAGTTGCTGTAGATCTGAGGGGGACATGCAAAGAAAATAAAAAAACAGCATTTTTGCTTGCACATGATTGGATGATAAAATCAGCAGAGCTTCCCATCATTTCAGATCTTCCCCTCAGATCTACAGTGACTGCACTTCCAAGTGTACATGCAGTGCACATGTAGTGCAAAGTGGATTTGCCTTTAGTAAATCAACCCCACAGTTACATAGTCAGGTTGAAAAAAGACATAAGTCCATCCAGGTCAACCATAAAAAAAAAATAAATAAATAAAATAAATATCGTACAATCCAATATACCCAATTCTATACCCACAGTTGATCCAGAAGAAGGCAAAAAACCCCAGCAGAGCATGCTCCAATTTGCTACAGAAGGGGAAAAAAATTCCTTCCTGATTCCCCAAGAGGCAATCGGATTTTCCCTGGATCAACTTTAACTATAAATGTTAGTACCCAGTTATATTATGTACATTTAGGAAAGTATCCAGGTCTTTCTTAAATCAATCTACTGAGATGGCCAGAACCACCTCTGGAGGTAGTCTATTCTACATTTTCACAGCTCTTTCTGTGAAGAAACCTTTCCGTATTTGGAGATGAAATCTCTTTTCCTCTAGACGTAGAGTGCCCCCGTGTCCTCTGTGTTGCCCATAAAGAGAATAACTCAACACCAAGTTCACTATATGGACCCCTTATATATTTGAACATGTTGATCATATCCCCCTTTATTCTCCTCTTCTCAGTAGTGAATAAATTCAGTTCTTCTAATCTTTACTCATAGCTGAGCTCCTCCATGCCTTTTATCAGTTTGGTTGGCCTTCTCTGCACTTTCTCCAGTTCCCCGATATCCTTTTTGAGAACTGGTGCCCAAAACTGAACTGCATATTTCAGATAAGGTCTTACTAATGATTTGAACAGGGGCAAAATTATATCTCTCTCTCTGTAGTCCATACCTCTCTTAATACAAGAAAGGACTTTGCTCGCTTTGGAAACCTCTGCTTGGCATTGCATGCTATTATTGAGCTTAGGATCTACCAAAACCCCCAGATCCTTCTCCACTACGGATTCCTCCAATTGTACTCACACAGCAGTGTGATTTTCTACTATGTAAATGCATGTACCCTGAGTGTCAGTGTCACTGATCCCATTCCTCCACTACCATCACCCCTCTGCCTGATCCCACTATCCCTCTGCATCTGATCCCACCACCCCTCTGCCTCTGATCCCACCATCCGTCTGTCTGATCCCACCATCCCTCTGCCTGATCCCATTTATCCCTCTGCCCCCTTTCCCACCATCCGTCTGCCTGATTCCACCATCCGTCTGCCTGATCCCACCAACCATCTGCCTGATCACATCTATCTATCCCTCTGCCCCTGATCCCACCATCAGCTTGCCTGATCCCACCACCCCTCTGCCTGATCCCATCTATCCATCTGCCTCTGATCCCACAATCCCTCTGCCTCTGATCCCACCATCCATCTGCATGATCCCATCGTCCATCTGCATGATCCCATCGTCCATCTGCCTAATCCCACCACCCCTCTGCCTGATCCCATCTATCCCTCTGCCCCTGATCCCACCATCCGTATACCTGTTCCCACCATCCATCTCCCTGATCCCACCACCCCTCTGCCTGATCCCATCTATCCATCCCTCTGCTCCTGACCCCACCATCCATCTGCCTGATCCCACCATCCGTCTGCCTGATCCCATCTATCCCTCTGATCCCACCATCTGTCTGCTTCGAATCCCACAATCCATCTGCCTGATCCCACCATCCATCTGTCTGATCCCACCACCCCTCTGCCTGATCCTACCACTCCTCTGCCTGATCCTACCACCCCTCAGCCTGATCCGCTGCCTCTGATCCCACCATCTGTCTGCCTGATCCCACCATCCGTCTGCCTGATCCCACCATCCGTCTGCCTGATCCCACCACCCCTTTGCCTGATCCCTCTGCCTCTGATCCCACCATCCATCTGCCTCTGATCCCACCATCCCGTGCATCGCGGAATCAAATCAAATTGAATTGTGGACAGGATAATCGTATTTAAATCGAATCGTGAGACCAGTAAAGATGCGCACCCCTACGTCACGCACCTTGTGACTTCATCAGGGGCTGATAAAGTCACATTTATTCACGTTTATGAACTGTTGTCCCATCACTTCATTATACATATTAGACCTATTACATTACCTATTGAATATTATTTGTTACACGTAATCATTAATGGTGATACACTTTCCACTATATGATAATATATACATTAAAGAGGAGCTCCACACAAAAGGGGAAGGTTTGCTTGTTCGCACCCTCCCCCCTTCACTGCCACATTTGGCACTTTTTGGGGATGAGCGAGTACCTTGGTTTGACAGGTACCCACTCCTATTCCCAGGTAAGAATGCTGCATGGTGATCTACGAGATTTCCAGCTCCTCCTTCCTGCTGCTGCCTTTTGGGACACACAGAGGTCCCAGAAGATGGTGGGACCATTCAGACTTACGCATGTGTAGTAGGAAGCAGGCTGTAAAGCTTACCCTTGAAACCTTCATGAGTCAATTCAATTCCAATAATAGGAATATCCATTTAACTTTCACCTACGACAGCCACCAAATTGCTTTCCTGGACCTGCTGATAAGCATAGATGATTGTAAGCTCATCACTAAAACATACAGGAAGGAGACAGCTGCAAACACCCTCCTGGAAGTAAGGAGCCATCACCCACAATCATTAATAAGAGGACTACCAACCAGTCAGTTTCTCCGGATCCGCAGGACGAGAAGCTACTAAATTATATGGGAGATTCCGGGAAAGGAATACCCACATAGAATGTTGAGAAACCCCAAAAAACAGGCATCCCAGAGACCAACAGAAGAATTACTTGTGAAGCAAAGAAAACCAAAAAACATTGGCCTTAAAGTGATTGTAAGGGTATTTTTTTAAAATAACATGTCATACCTCCACTGTGCAGCTCGTTTTGCACAGAGTGGCCCCAAACCTGCTCTTCTGGGGTCCCCTGGTGGCTCCTCCCCACATCTTATAACCCCCCCAGAGAAGCGCTTCCCAGAGGGGGTTACCTTGCAGGCATGCTCCCGAGTCCAGCATTTGCGTCTATAGACACAGAATGCCCGACTCGGCCCCACCCCCCCCGCGTCATTGGGTTTGATTGACAGCAGTGGGAGCCAATGGCTGCGCTGCTATTAATCTATCGAATCAAGAGCCGGGAGCCCGTGGAGAAGGAGCCAGCGCATCCCCGCCGACTGAATGAAGGGGTTCAGGTTAGTAAAACGGGGAGCTAGGGGGCCGGTAACTGCCTGGTGTTTTTTCACCTTTACAGCCCCTTTAATGACCATGTTAGGATCATCACTCCCTTTGGCACACAATGGGAAGAGGTACATGCCATACTCACAAGACATTGGCACATACTAACCCGTTCAACACAGCTGGCAGATATCGTTGGGCCTAGCCCCCTGATGGTAGCTAAAAGAGCAAAAAAATCTCTCAGATGAGCTTGTACACTCAGAATTCATCAAATCGGATCTGCCGGAATTAAAAGGCATGTAAACCTGTGGAAAATGTCATATACAGTATCTCACAAAAGTGAGTAAACCCCTAACATTTTTGTAAATATTTTACTATATCTTTTCATGTGACAACACAGGATGGACAAGATGGGTGAACTAGATACTGTTGTACGAGGAGGATTTGGATTTTGTGGGATTTTCAGAGACCTGGTTCAACAGCTCTCATGATTGGCTGGCAAACATTCAAGGGTATACCCTATACCGCAAGGATAGAGGGTAAAAAAGGGGGAGGGGTATGCCTATATATCAAGAATAATGTACAAGTGAATGTGAGAGATGACATCACTGAGGGAGCTAGAGAGGAGGTGGAATCCTTATGGGTAGAGCTCCAAAGGGATGAAGCTAAGGGGAAAATAATACTGGGAGTATGCTATAGGCCCCTTAACCTGAGGGAGGAAGTGGAGACAGATCTCCTATCACAATTTGGATTAGCAGGATTGGATTTTAATTATCCAGACATAGACTGGGCGGAGGGAACCGCGCATTCTTTTAATGCTCGCCAGTTCCTTAATGTCTTGCAGGACAATTTTATGGGTCAGATGGTAGACGCACCAACTAGAAATAAAACATTACTGGATCTACTGATTACCAACAATACAAACCTGATCACGGATGTGGAAATACGGAACAATTAAGGTAACAGCGATCACAGGTCAATTAGTTTCAGTATAAATCACACAAATAGGAAACATAAAGAGAATACAAAGACACTGAATTTCAAAAGAGCCAACTTCCCTAAACTACAAACCTTGCTAAAAGGCATAAATTGGGATAAAATATTAGGAACAAATAATACGGAGGAGAGATGGGTTTGCTTTAAGAGCATATTAAATAAGGGCATTAGCCAATGTTTCCTATTGGGTAATAAATTTAAAAGAAAGAACAAAAGTCCTGGATGGCTTAACTCCAATGTAAAAATGCATATAAAAGCAAAGGAGAAGGCCTTCAAAAAATACATGGTTGAGGGATCATCCTCAGCATTCAGACTTTATAAAGAATGCAACAAGAAATGTAAGGGTGCAATTAGGACAGCTAAGATAGAACATGAAAGATACATAGCGGAGGAGAGCAAAAAAAATCCCAAGAAATTCTTTAGGTATGTAAACAGTAAAAAAGGGAGGACAGACCATATTGGCCCCATAAAGAATGAGGAAGGACAGCTGGTTACAAAGAATGGGGAGATAGCGAAGGTATTGAATTTATTCTTCTCCTCAGTCTTCACGAGTGAATCGGGGGGCTTCAGTTACCAAAACTGCAGTGTTTATCCTCATGACACAACACAGGAAGCACCTCCATGGTTAACAGAGGACGGAATTAAAATTAGACTTGAGAAACTTAACATTGATAAATCACCGGGACCAGATGGCTTGCATCCAAGGGTACTTAGGGAACTCAGTCAAGTGATTGCCAGACCGTTGTTCCTAATTTTTACAGATAGTCTACTGACTGGAATGGTACCAGCTGATTGGAGAAAAGCCAATGTAGCACCAATATTTAAAAAGGGCCCAAAATACATCCCTGGGAATTACAGACCAGTTAGCCTAACAACAATAGTATGTTGGAGGGGATGATAAGGGACTATATACAAGATTTTAGTAATAAGAACGGTATCATTAGCAGTAATCGGCATGGATTCATGAAGAATCGTTCTTGCCAAACCAATCTATTAACCTTCTATGAGGTGAGTTGCCATCTAGATAAAGGAAGGCCCGTAGACGTGGTGTATCTGGATTTTGCAAAAGCATTTGACACAGTTCCCCATAAACGTTTACTGTACAAAATAAGGTCTGTTGGCATGGACCATAGGGTGAGTACATGGATTGAAAACCTGGCTACAAGGGCGAGTTCAGAGGGTGGTGATAAATGGGGAGTACTCAGAATGGTCAGGGGTGGGTAGTGGGGTTCCCCAGGGTCCTGTGCTGGGACCAATCCTATTCAATTTGTTCATAAACGATCTGGAGGATGGGATAAACAGTTCAATCTCTGTATTTGCAGACGATGCTAAGCAGGGCAATAACTTCTCCGCAGGATGTGGAAACCTTGCAAAAAGACCTGAACAAATTAATGGGGTGGGCGACTACATGGCAAATGAGGTTCAATGTAGAAAAATGTAAAATAATGCATTTGGGTGGCAAAAATAAGAATGCAATCTATACACTGGGGGGGAGAACCTCTGGGGGAATCTAGGATGGAAAAGGACCTGGGGGTCCTAGTAGATGATAGGCTCAGAAATGGCATGCAATGCCAAGCTGCTGCTAACAAAGCAAACAGAATATTGGCATGCATTAAAAAGGGGATCAACTCCAGAGATAAAACGATAATTCTCCCACTCTACAAGGCTCTGGTCCGGCCGCACCTGGAGTATGCTGTCCAGTTCTGGGCACCAGTCCTCAGGAAGGATGTACTGGAAATGGAGCGAGTACAAAGAAGGGCAACAAAGCTAATAAAGGGTCTGGAGGATCTTAGTTATGAGGAAAGGTTGCGAGCACTGAACTTATTCCCTCTGGAGAAGAGACGCTTGAGAGGGGATATGATTTCAATATACAAATACCGTACTGGTGACCCCACAATAGGGATAAAACTTTTTCGCAGAAGAGAGTTTAACAAGACTCGGGGCCACTCATTAAAAATAGAAGAAAAGATGTTTAACCTTAAACTACGTAGAGGGTTCTTTACTGTAAGAGCGGCAAGGATGTGGAATTCCCTTCCACGGGCAATGGTCTCAGCGGGGAGCATTGATAGCTTCAAGAAACTATTAGATAAGCACCTGAATGACCGCAACATACAAGGATATATAATGTAATACTGACACATAATTACACACATAGGTTGGACTTGATGGACTTGTGTCTTTTTTCAACCTCACCTACTATGTAACACTGAAGAAATGACACTTTGCTACAATGTAAAGTAGTGAGTGTACAGCTTGTATAACAGTGTAAATTTGCTGTCCCCTCAAAATAACTAAACACATAGCCATTCATGTCTAAACCATGGGCAACAAAAGTAAGTACACCCCTCCAAATTGGGCAAAATTAGCCATTTTCCCTCCTCGTGCCATGTGACACTTTAGTGTTACAAGATCTCAGGTGTGAATGGGGAGCAGGTGTGTTAAATTTGGTGTTATCGCTCTTTCTCATACTGGTCTCTGGAAGTTTAAAATGACACCTCATGGCAAGAACTCAAAAAAGTATTGTTGTTCTACATACAGATGATCTGGGCTATAAGAAGATTGCCAGTACCCTGAAACTGAGCTGCAGCACGGTTGCCAAGACCATACAGCATTTTAACAGGACAGGTTCCACTGAAAACAGGCCTCGTTATGGTTGACCAAAGAAGTTTTTGTGAGATACTGTATGTAGAAAGGACAGGCGTATTTACTTTTGAGGACCATTCAATTTTTTACAAGATTAAGTAATTCATTAATTGTGATACAAGTCAGGTACTCTATATACCTGAGCGCCTGTGCCACAAACACTATGTGGGTAAGACAAAACACCTCTTAAAATTCTGCATTGGGGAACACCTTTCAAGTATCAGGGGGAAAGACGATGAGTAAAAATAAAACTGAATGGGACAAAAAATTGTTCCAGGAACGCCAGATAAGGGAAGGGTCAACCACAGCTTTATGGTGAAATTAATTAGACTTTATTGATGAAAAAGGTACACACCCAAAGATAGGGAAATATCAAAGGCAACATTATGTTCTATATAGAACTGCTCCTCTCACTATACCCAGTCACAGTAATAAAAACATTCTGCAGTTAGCAATAACGTTATTGTAAAAAACAGACACAGAGCTCTGTAAATACCACCACCCAAAACCATCAGTCTCCTTTCTCCAGATGAAAGTAGCGCATGTAACTCCCAATAAAGATGTCTTCTTGGTATTGGAACCTCCAAATTGCCTTATTAAAGTATCATGTAGCCATATAAAGATATTAGCATAGTTCTCTCCACAACGGGAAATAAGTTGATACAATAAGGAGGAAATGTAGCTTATTTTCTTGAACGCGGGAGCAAATAGCCACACCAGCCCCTTTTTGAGATGCCAGTCATTAAAGACAAATAATGCTGCAAGTTCAGAGACTCAGATTTTTACAGTCCCCTTTGACTATGCATATATTTCACATGAATTTCTGCATACCAGATCCAGTATATTAGCCAGGGATCTCCGTTTCTGAATATAACTAGGCAGTAATCGGGGCCAACAGCGTGCATATAGTTATATGTGCCTCACAAATCTCTCAAGTCACATAGACATCCACAGTCCACAAAAGGAACAGGTGAATATGGACAAGAGGGGTTCAGACGAAGCTACCCATCATGGCTCTTACCGCTCATATCGATCACCACCTCAGCCAAAATAGGTTTCTGTTTCTATGGTCTCTCCACGTGGAGGCCGTTTAGAATGAACTGTGATAGCTCCAGATTGCACGTTGGTAATGGCCGCCGGCTGTTCACATCTCAGGTGTATTTTCCAGAGATGCTTCCTGGGGATATTCAGTCACATGACTTGTCAGATGATGTCTGGAACACGGCTTTAGTTGTTGCAGGGTAGGCTATTTCATGCGCCACTCTTTAGATGTTGAAAATTGTAACCGAAAAACCTTTACATTTCTGGATAAGGAGACATGTTTGAGCTCGGTGTCATGCTTTGCATTGAGTACGTCGACGCGTTTCGTGCACGTCAGTGCACTTCGTCAGCACAATAGACACAGGCAAGACTCATCCTTATATAGGGAACACAGTCCAATCAGCTTAGCTTGTGTCATTTTATCCAGAAATGTAAGGGTTTTTCCGTTACAATTTTTAACATCTAAAGAGTGGCGCATAAATAGCCTACCCTGCAACAACTAAAGCCTTGTTCCAGACCTCATGTGACAAGTCATGTGACTGAATATCCCCAGGAAGCATCTCTGGAATATACACCTGGGACTTGAACAGCCAGCGACCATTAACAACGTGCAATCTGGAGCTATCACAGTTCATTCTAAACGGCCTCCACGTGGAGAGACCATAGAAACAGAAACCTACTTTGGCTGAGGTAGTGATCGATACGAGCGGTAAGAGCCCTGATGGGTAGCTTCATCTGAACCCCTCTTGTCCATATTCACCTGTTCCTTTTTGTGGACTGTGGAGGTCTATGTGACTTGTGAGATTTGTGAGGCACATATAACTCTATATGCACGCTGTTGGCCCTGATTACTGCCTAGTTATACTCAGAAACGGAGATCCCTGGTTAATATACTGGATCTGGTATGCGGTAATTCATGTGAAATATATGCATAATCAAAGGGGACTGTAAAAATCTGAGTCTCTGAACTTGCAGCATTATTTGTCCTTAATGACTGGCATCTCAAAAAGGGGCTGGTGTGGCAATTGCTCCCGCGTTAAAGAAAATAAGCTACATTATTTCCTCCTTATTGTATCAACTTATTTCCCGTTGTGGAGAGAACTATGCTAATATCTTTATATGGCTACATGATACTTTAATAATAAGGCAATTTGGGGGTTCCAATACCAAGAAGACATCTTTATCGGGAGTTACATGCACTACTTTCATCTGGAGAAAGGAGACTGATGGTTTTGGGTGGTGGTATTTACAGTGCTCTGTCTCTGTTTTTTACAATAACGTTATTGCTAACTGCAGAATGTTTTTATTACTGTGACTGGGTATAGTAAGAGGAGCAGTTCTATATAGAACATAATGTTGCCTTTTATATTTCCCTATCTTTGGGTGTGTATCTTTTTCATCAATAAAGTCTAATTAATTTCATCATAAAGCTGTGGTTGACCCTTCCCTCATCTGGCATTCCTGGGACAATTTTTTGTCCCATTCAGTTTTATTTTCACATATAGTTCCTTGCTTTAATAGGGCAGGTATCCCGTCCTAACGACGAAACAGCTGGTGTTTCGTCGTAAATTTTCCAGGCTGGTGGATTCATTGATTTTTTTTTTGATTTTTTTTTTTGGGAAAGATGATGAGACCCACTAGCTCAGAATTTCATGCAATACAATAAAGGTCAATTAAAAGGACTGAAAGTAAAAAAAGTTCTTTGCCCTGAAACTATCAAGCAGAAGGAGCAACTTCGACACTGCACTTCTCCAGCATGAAAATTAATGGATTTTCTGCCTGGGGACACTGGTGCCCAGGGGCTTGAACACTGAATTGAACTTGCAGGTGTTCCTGAACTCTAAAATCAGCATGAACTTGTTCTTTATCCCCACACAAAGAACATTAAGTTATTGGGGGGGGGGGGGGGGATAGATTGATACCTATATACATGTCTGAGCTGTATCTCCTCACCACCTATTCTATAACTAATTCATATCAACCAAAATTTGTATCTCAAACATGAGAAGGTGTGTGGGTAAATCCGCACACAGGATACAAGTACAGAAGGAGATGGACTAAAAATATAATACACTAAACTAAAGATGAACTGCTGCCCCTACAGATACACTACTACCAAGGTGGAGTGTACTAAAGTTAAATGGAAATGGGATGTAGGTGGGGCGCTGTTCTAATTTGGGATAAAACACTTGTTGTAATGAACCCGGTTGTGTTACACCCTCTGCAGCTTAACGAGACTTGGAGTGGGTGTATAAGGAATTTAATCAGCACAGTACAAAAAAGGTATGTAAATAAATAAGTTTTCAGCAAAAAGTACCAATATCCATGTGTTACACCCTCTGCAGAGTGTAATACCTGGTGAGGTGTTGTTTGAATATGTTAGCCTCTAATAGAAGAGGGATTCATGTTTAACTAGTATATGAGTCTGGATAGAAAAATCCAAAAATGGGTGAAGGAAAAACAGCAATAATTTTCCTGTTGTTTATTGGTGCTACACCCTCTGCATATACTCAGTGCAGGTACAGTGAACTACCCTGTTTCCCCGAAAATAAGCCCTACCCTGAAAATAAGACCTACAAGGATAGACAGGGTAGTGTACATATGTGACCCTGTATAATAAAATTGTAAAAATAATGTGCTGAAGGCTAGCTGTATCAAGATGTTAAAAATTTCAAAATGTGTTACACCCTCTGTAACCCATTGCCCAAAAGAGTGTTAGCAAGCCGGTGTGTAAAGTAAACAAAGTGTATAAATAAATTAGTGATGCCTATAAACTAAATGTATTCTAGTACAAGTAGTGTAATGGGACCAAATAAGTGATGATACTATACGGTGTAATTGAAATCTTTGAAGTGTGTTACACCCTCTGGTAAGTTATAGACAAAATTGGTTATGTGCAATGTATGATAAATAACATATTAGAGTAAATAATACATATTTTTGTGCATATTTTTTTTGTGCATATTTAATTTTGAGCTATTTTCATTAGAATATGTATTATTTACTATAATATGTTATTTATCTTACTTCAAGTCTCGGAAATCTGCAGAGGGTGTAACACAACGGGTTGATTACAACAAGTGTTTTATCCCAAATTAGAACAGCGCCACACCTACATTCCATTTATTGTGTCTCAAACATACTGGACAATTTAATGTATCTGTGTGCAGAATAATAGCTGTATAGATGCAGATGGTCACAAGATAGTACCAGACTTTTACACGTGATATTACGGGATATTTGTATACCCCTAAATGTACTTTTGCACATATGTGAACTAATAAATGTTGATAGAATCAACATGGCCACAAGATGTCAATGCTTACCTGTTGAACACACCACTTAGGACCCTGTAAAGGGTTAAAGATTCGATCAAGTGTGACATCACAGGATATCTTGTAAAGGGATACCATGCATGGTATTTAAAGCGAGGAAAATGGTTGTCACACTACCTTGAAGAAGCCCAGGTGACTTCTGGGTGAAACATGTAGGTCTGATTGTCCCCATATGCCTGAGGTCATGACCACCCTTTGCGTCTGATAACATCTCGACGTCCAGCACCACCACTTTACTTGGAAACTTATCATGAGGATAAACACTGCAGTTTTGGTTACTAAAGCCCCCCGATTCACTCGTGAAGACTGAGGAGAAGAATAAATTCAATACCTTTGCCATCTCCCCATCCTTTGTAACCAGATGTCCTTCCTCATTCTTTATGGGGCCAATATGGTCTGTCCTCCCTTTTTTACTGTTTACATACTTAAAGAATTTCTTGGGATTTTTTTTGCTCTCCTCCGCTATGTGTCTTTCATGTTCTATCTTAGCCGTCCTAATTGCACCCTTACATTTCTTATTGCATTCTTTATAAAGTCTGAATGCTGAGGATGATCCCTCAACCTTGTATTTTTTGAAGGCCTTCTCCTTTGCTTTTATATGCATTTTTACATTGGAGTTAAGCCATCCAGGATTTTTGTTCGCTCTTTTAAATTTATTACCCAATGGGATACATTGGCTAATGCCCTTATTTAATATGCTCTTAAAGCAAACCCATCTCTCCTCCGTATTCTTTGTTCCTAATACTTTATCCCAATTTATGCCTTTTAGCAAGGTTTGTAGTTTTTGTGATCTTAGATTATTACTATTATTGTGATCTGTGCATACAATTGGGTGTTTTATGCTAAGGTGTGATATGTATAATATGAGAAAACACATTGGTTTCATCACACCCACCCACCCACCCCAAGCCGTTGGGAATCTGGATATCATCATCTGTCACTCCTAAAGTATAAAAGGGTAGACCAAGACCATACATTACAGATTGGCTGTGAGGAAAGGCTGGGGGATCTCCCCTCAAAATGCATCAGCCATCACTAAGGGGCTTCTCCTGGTTTTGAATTGCCTAGTGGATCACGTGGTCTTGGACTGTTGGATACTGATGAGCTTGACTCTTTACCATTTCTGTGTACGCTCTAAGGCAAACCCACAAATAAGCAGAAGACAATTTCTATAAATGCTATGTTAAAACACAATCCTGGAATAGACAGTCACATTGGTTGTTCATTTTCCTGATCCAGTTTGCTGAGGCTTGACATGAAATTTCAGCGTGAGGTGTTTGCAGAGCTGGGCCTTTAAAAGCATCTAAAACTTTCAATTCAAAGAATCTTTGAAAAGCACATCTTCCAACAGTGAGATGTTTAAGATTAAGGCCAGCCATAGGTGGTTTGAATCTCAGCTGGTTCAGCAGGGACTGGAAGAGATTTGATCCATGTATGGGCAGGCTGATTATACCCAAACTGATCCATCGATCCACTTGGGTTAAACCAGCATGTCCGATTTCACTGTGTTCTCCCAGAAGGGATGGCTCCCCGCTCCCCCGCCAGAACATCAGTTTCAGGAGCGCCCCACACTTCCTGGAACATGCAATGACATTAGCACATCGCTCCTCCCTACGCGTTTCATCACATGTGACGTTGTGCAGGACACATTTATGTTTTAGCAGGTGAATTTTTACCATGCAAATGAAATACCTGTGATATGTAAGTGCAATCTATCTTTATTGTAAAAGTGCATAGGAATATTTTACATTATGTAGAGCTTCTTTTATGTGATTGTGGCTACATATGGATACTATGGGGATAAGAACTTCAGTGTATATCCATATCCTTTGAGGGGATCCTGTGGGAGAGTCCTAGGAATACCCTGGTCAGGGTGTTTTGGCCCTGCGCTCATCTGACCTTTCTTTAATTAGAAGGTCCACAATATCTGGTAAGCCCACATCTTGATTAAGGTGATGGTGTCACGGTCTGGAGACCCTATTGGTGATTTCATAAGAAAAGAGAAGGGGGTTCAACAAGGACCCCCTGAGCGGACTTTAGAGGCACAACAAACATGAGAAAGCATAATAAAAATAACAATATAATCAATTTTATTCAATATAAATGCATACAATACAAAGACATTGACAAAATATAATAAAAAATCATCTGTATAAAAAAAATATACATGATACAGGCCCCGATGTGTCTACGCATTTCGTACAGAACTTCTTCAGGACACATTCAGGTTTCAGTAAATACACAAGAGGGTTTCACTTGTAAAGAGGCTTTCACAAGTTCAAAACCGGTAGTTCAAATTTATTCAAATATAGACATCAAGGTCTTAGCAATAGAGGTAGATGACCATCAACTGTTTCCTTTTACAACCAATCTCGGGGTTCAGTTCCAACAAGGAAGGGCCAATAATAAATAGTAGCACTGCAGCACCCATGGGGGGGCACCAATGAGCCCATAAACCGTGTCTGCTCAATGGTCCATGTGGAACCGTGCAAATGCACTGGGTGAGCTAAAGGTAGAATTGGATGTAATTTCCCAGGAGGATACAGAGATGTTCCTTTAGAATTGGATGTAAATCCCCAGGGGGATACAGAGATGTTCCTTTAGAATTGGATGTAAATCCCCAGGAGGATACAGAGATGTTCCTTTAGGAACATCTCTGTATCCATCTGGGGATTTACATCCAATTCTACCTTTAGCTCCCCCAGTGCATTTGCACGGTTGCACATGGACCATTGAGCAGACACGGTTTATGGGCTCATTGGTGCTGCAGTGCTACTATTTATTATTGGCTATTTATTGGCCCTTCCTCGTTGGAACTGAACCCATGAGATTGGTTGTAAAAGGAAACAGTTGATGGTCATCTATCTCTATATTTGACGTCTATATTTGAATAAATTTGAACTACCGGTTTTGAACCTGTGAAAGCCTCTTTACAAGTGAAACCCTCTTGTGTATTTACTGAAACCTGAATGTGTCCTGAAGAAGTTCTATACGAAACGCATAGACACATCAGAGCCTGTATCATGTATATTTTTTTTATACAGATGATTTTTTATTATCTTTTGTCAATGTCTTTGTATTGTATGTATTTATATTGAATACAATTGATTATTTTGTTATTTTGATTATGCTTTCTCAGGTTTGTTGTGCCTCTAAAGTCCACTCAGGGGGTCCTTGTTGAACCCCCTTCTCTTTTCTTATGACATACAATTTATAAGGATGTGGCCACAGGAGTGTCCCTTTTTCTCTATTTTTTTTTGTCCTATTGGTGATTTGATGCACTATATCTCCATCTTATTACCGATGAGGAGGATTTGATACACTTTATTCCCAACTTATCCATTAGGACTGGTCTTCAATTTTATATGAACTCTCATTTCTTTTGAGAACCCCATTACATAACAGTGTATCTGCACCTGGACTTTGAAGCATATTTATTAGTGATAATATCTCACAGCATAGTCGCTGCTTTTGAAAAATGTTTTTCCACACTAAACCTCTAAAGTAGATATCAATCAGGAATGTCTTCAGTGCTTTTTGGCTTTTGCAGATTTGCACTACACAACAGGCTCCTCGCACGATCTGGGTAGCTGGGAAAAGTTCTGGTATGATGTTGTGCTGAATTCAGATTCAGCAGAACATTACACCAGAACTTTTCCCAGCTACCCGGATCATGCGAGGAGCCTGTGGGACACAGAAGAACTGCCAGGACTACATACTTATGACGAGCATGACTTCCACTTATATCTTGTGTTTTTAAATCTGTGCAATAAATGTTACCGTTTTAATACTACACACTTAGAGAGCCCCCCATTTCTTTTATATGTTTTGCAGCATTGCTAGGTACACTCTGAGGATGGCTGCCTCTTTTTAAATCACCCCCTTACCGTGGTTCAACTTTGTTTTTACCTAAAGACTGACTAATCAAATGTACATTACAAACTAAGGGCATTGCCTTTTAGAGCGCCAGATACTCAATTTACCCTCATAAATTTTGCAGGTCGATTTTTACCCCAAGGGGCATGGCAAGGAGAGCCAATCAATCTGAACAATGGTAAAGTCTTTTGTGAATGGCAGCAGTGAGATTGTATACATTAACAAGCATATTGTGTGACGCTCCCTCTTCAAAAATACGGCAGTCTAAGTAAGAAAAATCTTCAACACCTTCCTCCAATACTGCTTCTATGTCTTCTCCCTTCCCTTCTGTGTCTGCTTCTTTCAGAGCAAGTATATCAAGATCCAACTCAGGCCTGGAATATTTGAGCCCTGGGCAGAGATGGCTGTACTAAAGCTGTTATTTGTACAAGGAATTGTAAAATAGATGCAGATAATTCTGCTTTTGCCAGGAAGGCCACTTGTTGCATGCCTAAAATAGACCTAGAATTGGATGCAGAGATCAGTGTTAAAATTGGGTCCTGCTCTAGTGCAAGATACGCATCTTCATGCTGAGGTTAAGCGTTGTGCAGCCCTTCAGGCAAAGCAAAACTTCCACTCTATTCCTTTAAGCGAGCAGAGCAGAAGTGGGTACCTATCAGAAACAGATACCCACTCCCAAAAAACAGAAGGTTTGCAATAATGGGAGGGGGAGGAAGAGTGGGATAAGCAGAAGTTCACCTTTCAGGTGAAGCTCTGCTTTAAGCTAAGAGTGGCTTCTCCAGCGGCAAGAGAAGAGGTACATCACCTTAGGACACTAGCAAAAAACGAAGGACTCACAAAAGGGGAAAGGGGTTAAGGGAGAGGCGCCCAATGGGCATTTCTTCTAAAGCCAATTACCTCAAGGGATGGATGAGCCTATGATTAATTTTGCCTGTGTCCTGTACGATTAGGATAAATGCTTCTACTACATTATAAATATGGAGAATGTAGTTAACAAATGCATGGTGAATGTATGGTTAATGTGAGTAAAACCATGAAGCTGAATGAACATAGATTGTCCTAAGTTCATAGTTATGCGCAAATTATACCCTAACTGGTAAAATACCACCAGTGAGAATGATTGCAACCATGCAATTACATGACAAAGTATCAATGCCAAATGATTACATGGAACAGACTAAAAAGGGAAAGATGAGTGGAGTTCCACACATCAAGATGGAAGATTCTACGTGTACAAGTGCCAGGTCTGTAAGTATCTTTATTTTTAAAAAAAACACAACATAAAAATCACTTGCATTTCTCTAGCACCTGCAATTCTTCTTATGTAAGTAAGGGCTAAGCTTTTGGTAATGTGATCTCTCCTGAGCAGAAAGTATAGTCAAAGTGAACTTTTGACCTTCCCCTTCAATAACTTTTTCATAACCAAAATATCTTCTATTAGCTCACGTTCACACCGGTGCAACTTGTCAAGTTGAACCTCATTACCAGCAATGGAACTGTTCATATCGCTGTGCCTCATGATGCAGCGATTACGAAAAAGGTCCCTGCACTACTTTTTATCGATTTCATTGCAACTTTCATAGACTTCTGCTAAATGAAGCCGCAATGAAATCAGCAATGCAAACCCCACTGATGTGCAGCTTTGAAATCTCACTGAAGTAGCACGATTTCAAAGCTGCACCAGTGTGAATAAGGGCTTAATTTATTTACCTTTCCTACCACTGTTGACGTTTGGGTACAGGTTCACTTAATCTGATTTTGATAAAACTTTCCTATTGTCAGACTGAGAAGGGTATATGAAAAACAGGAATATAGCCATCACATCCTCTGTAGCCCGCCTGTAATTCTGTCAACGAACATGTTAGGTTGGAGAATGTGAATGAATCATTTCTGAAAGATCAGTAGTGTGCATAATTAGACTGCAGAGAAACTGACTGGCAGTTGAGAATTTCTGGCCTGCAAAATCACAGGTTCAGGATTAGGTTGTTCATAATAAAGCAAGTGAACACCAAACGCTGGTAGAAGTTTGGTGCGTAAATACATTTTTACATTATGAGAAGTAATACTTTAGTAGTGTCTCCTGCATGCTATAATTCCAGATACATTTCAGAGCCACTAGTAATGAATGACACAGACACATATTTTAAACCTTTTTTCCTTTTTTTTTTTTTCCTTTTTTTTTTTTAAATAAAAAAATTACAGGAAAAAAAATAATTTAAAAACACAGAACTGGCCTATTTACAAGTTTTGAAAGCAAATGTTGCATGAGGTGCGGCAGAGTCAAAACAAAAAAAAGGGAGGTTGTAAAATAGCTTATGGTGGATGTAGAATAAGCAATGAATGTCATGTACAATGGTTATGAATTATGAGGATGCATAGGGGGTGGCGTTAGAGTGTAGGAATCAGGTGTGTGCGTCTCTGTGGTCAATAAAGAGGGAGGAAATGAGGACGAGTTAGAAGAGGGATACGTTGTAGTAAATGACGATACAGGCATTGTGGTAGGGGCATATATAGCTTGATGGACCACCTGCATTAACTGAAACTTGACATGAGGCAGTCGTTCTGGAGTAATACGCCGCATGTCATCTCCTAGCGATATTAGGAAGCTGGAGATGCTTTCTTCTTGGCGGGCTGGCTCACGTTCACGGGCTTCTCTCAGTTGATCCCTCATCTCCCCCAGAACGGACATTACTTCTGCTGACAGGGGGTCGGGAAAACTGACTTTTTTCTTTGGCACTTTTTTACCTCGCTGCTGTGGAGATGGTCGCAGAATTTTCTCCTCTGTTGGGATGGCGACACTGACTGAGGAATCGGCCTGTTGGGAAGGCTCAGTCTCTGCTTCTTCCTCACCAGCAGCCTCAGCCACAGGGATGGGCAGGCTTTCCTCGCTTTCCTCTTTGATATTTCCAGATGTTCTAAAGACAGAAAGACAAAATCATAAATGGGTGTTTTTTAAAGCTCAGGTCAGTGAAAAACCACACTACTTACTTTCGTGTTGTCATTGAAGCCTTGAGGAACTGTAGCTTCTCAAAAAAACGATGAATTCTCACTTTTTTAGCAGACCCAGTCCTCTGACTGCCCAAGGCATTAAGATCTCTCTTGAAACGGTCTCGTAGACTTTTCCAGCGGATTTTTAGCTGGCGCTCTAAATAAAAAAAAGAAATTTGCCCACTATACATGCACATATATAATCCCTGTGATACCCAAGGATACTGGCAGAAAGAAGACTTTTTTTTTTTTTTTTTTTAGCACAGACTATATATGAATGTGCTCATCTGCATTGCCAAAGGATAACCTGCCATGAAAATACATGCACAACACTAACAGAGCAGCTTAGCTGTTAGCACTGGTTTAATTCCACCAATAAACTATGGGGTTGATTTACTAAAAGCAAATTGGCTGCTCATTTTGCTAGGGAATTTTTCCTTAGTATAGTGAATGAGGTGAAGCTCAGCCGACTTCCACGATACAATCATGTGCAAGCAAGATTACCATTTTATATCTTGCATGTAATTGGGTATTCTTCTCAAAATGAATTTTTGCCACATTCACTAAACTAATGGAAAATTACTTTATAAAGTGTGAAGTGAAAGACCCATTTGCCTTTTTAGTACATCAATCAAAAGATAACCTAGTCGGGTAAATAATTTCTGAATAAAACTAGATTTCCTAAAACTAGAATAATATGAATAATCTGAACATTTTTTGTATGACTGGTCATAAGCTCTTCTAGGAAACAATCAATATGAATGGTTCTTTGTACACTGCCCAACATGCCAATACTTCATAAATGCCACTAGTAAAACATTACACATGAATAATGGCACTTTTTCCCATAGTCTATTACCCTATGTATAAATAAATTGAAAAAAAAAAAAGTAAACAAATTATAAAGATGTTTATCCGCAAGCAAAAATGTTACGCACCTTGAAGCTCTCGCTCTTTTCTTGACATAGTGTGCCAATGTGGGGTTACTCGACGAGTCACTTCAACCCAAGCCTCCTTTTTCTTATAGCAGTCACTGTAGGATGCTAAGGAAGTATCATACAGCTCTGGATGTTCCTCTATAGCCCGGATTAGCTCTTGGACATTAATGTTTCTCATCTTGAATGCCGTTATGGTCCTAGGCATGCCACCATCTGTAAAATGGTTACCACAGTATCTCTATGGTCACCAGGCAGGGACTGTGGAATATGTACCACATAAAGCAGGTCTCCAGAGAGGATCAGATGCAGCCTCTGCCATTTATTTAACTGTGTTAAAGATACTCTCTCTTTAAATTACACCAGGTTACCCAGCTGTAACACAAATTCCGATTTTGATTTGAAAGTCAGGGATTCTCAACACCACCTATCAATGTCTCTCTGCAGTCTACGGGCACCCAGATCATCCCAAAATACATTTTTTAATGTCATGCTTCACCTCCATCAGTCTATAGAAAATTAGAAATCATTAAAAAAAACATTTTGAGGGAGACTGCACAGCATATGACTGGCAAGAGGCTGCATGTCTGCCTTCTCAAAGCCCTGTTTAATCTAGCAACAGAACAAAACATATGAACATGAAAAAAAAAAAAAAAAAGGTAAAAACTGTAGTGTGTCTGACTTTTGCATTTAGCAAAATGTTTTCTGAATACCATTAGTAGTTCATTGATTTATTTTATCATGTTGCCTGAAGCTGATCTTTAAAACTTGGTATCCAACTTCCATCTGTGCCCCAAAGATCACTGGATGCTATCCATAAACATTATGTGATGTCCAAGCTTTAGCTGAGGTGCAAAGGCATAATGCCATTAAAGTAAAACTAAAGGCAAAACTTTTTTTTTCGTTTTGGATAAGGTAGAGATGGAGTAGAACACCTGTCAATTTTCTGTGCTCCCGATAAGGAGATTCACCCTATTTGTTCTGTGTATCATTATCACTGAAAGTGAAAGTAAGGTGTGGGGAGGAGACTGGTTCTCCTCTCCATATCTTCTTGTCTTGCAGTCGTACACTACAGTCATACTGGACAGACATGCATCATATAACCCAACGATTCACGGACTCTACCGAGAGATCCTGCACTCTTCCTTCTGCATCACCACCGTTCCTCCGGTAAGATCTAGAGACACTCTATCCTACCATTAGTGAGCTGCAATCCCCTCCTTTGGAAACAGATGCAGACACCATCTATAGCCCTTTGATTGAAAAAAGTGACCGAAATGAATACGCTGGAGGACCTGGTGGCCCCGGAAAGTGGCCTCTGGGAAAAAAATCTGCAAAAAATTGTTCTACTGGCACAAGTTTGTTTACTCTAAAAGGGATTATTACAAGGCTCTGATGAGCTCAATCATACATGGTGGAGGCTGCACTGCTGGGTCTCTCCTGATCTGGGTGGGATGGAGGAATGAGTAGTTCCCTCTCTTCCTTACCCTATTCCTTACCCCTCCCCCTTTTTTCTCTCTTCCCCTCCCTGCTCTGCTCCTTCTTTCTCCCTCATATCTTCGTTGGGGTTTTTTTTTTTTTTTTTTTTTTAGAGCCACTATTTTTGGGGTTCTTTTTACTTAAGTTTTTTATCAGATAAAATACTGCACGGGGTACAGAGACTCCCTATGGTCTGGTTGTCTGGGTTACCTTTTTACATGCATCTGCCTCTTTAACCAGCTAGTATCTCTCTAGTACTGAGTCTCATTTGCATATGTTCAATTTCTGGACATGTATGCCATATGGTTTCTGTATTATCCGCGTGCTCTCGTTAAAAACAAAGTATTGGTATAAAAAAAAAAAAAAGTGAAAGTAAAAGAAAATCCTAAATGTTGGGTTGTCCCCAGAAAGGTAATAAAAAGAAGGAAATCTTCCAATACACTAGTTCTGGTGACCTGAGAGTCCCCAAGAAATTCCCTTAATTTGCAAGGATTTCTTCTCACTTTCTGTTTGGTTATGGGACAGGAAGTAAAGAAAAATCTCTGCAATGGGACAAGACGGTGAAAAAAAAAAAGTGACAGGGGTCATAACCCTCCCTTACTCTATCCAAAATGAAAAATAAAAATGAATGTGCCTAGAGTTCTACTCTAATACAGTGGGGACAGAAAGTATTCAGACTCCCTTAAATTTTTTACTCTGTTATATTGCAGCCATTTGCTAAAATCATTGAAGTTCATTTTTTTTCCTCATTAATGTACACACAGCACCCCATATTGACAGAAAACCACAGAATTGTTGACATTTTTGCAGATTTATTAAAAAAGAAAAACTGAAATATCACATGGTCCTAAGTATTTAGACCCTTTGCTGTGACACTCATATATTTAACTCAGCACAGGTTCTGTCCATTTCTTCTGATCCTCCTTGAGATGGTTCTACACCTTCATTTGAGTCCAGCTGTGTTTGATTATACTGATTGGACTTGATTAGGAAAGCCACACACCCGTCTATATAAGACCTTACAGCAGAGCAAATGAGAATCATGAGGTCAAAAGGAACTGCCTGAAGAGCTCAGAGACAGAATTGTGGCAAGGCACAGATCTGGCCAAGGTTACTAAAAAATTTCTGTTGCACTTAAGGTTCCTAAGAGCACAGTGGCCTCCATAATCCTTAAATGGAAGACATTTGGGACGACCAGAACCCTTCCTAGAGCTGGCCGTCCGGCCAAACTGAGCTATTGGGGGAGAAGAGCCTTGGTGAGAGAGGTAAAGAAGAACCCAAAGATCACTGTGGCTGAGCTCCAGAGATGCAGTCGGGAGATGGGAGAAAGTTGTAGAAAGTCAACCATCATTGCAGCCCTCCACCAGCCGGGGCTTTATGGCAGAGTGGCCCGACGGAAGCCTCTCCTCAGTACAAGACACATGAAAGCCCGCATGGAGTTTGCTAAAAAACACCTGAAGGACTCCAAGATGGTGAGAAATAGGAACTTTTTGGCCTGAATTCTAAGCGGTATGTGTGGAGAAAACCAGGCACTGCTCATCACCTGTCTAATACCGACCCAACAGTGAAGCATGGTGGTGGCCGCATCATGCTGTGGGGGTGTCTTTTAGCTGCAGGGACAGGACGACTGGTTGCAATAGAGGGAAAGATTTTTGCAGCCAAGTACAGGGATATCCTGAACGAAAACCTTTCCAGAGTGCTCAAAAGCTCAGACTGGGCCAAAGGTTTACCTTCCAACAAGACAATGACCCTAAGCACACAGCTAAAATAACAAAGGAGTGGCTTCACAACAACTCCGTGACTGTTCTTAAATGGCCCAGCCAGAGCCCTGACTTAAACCCAATTGAGCATCTCTAGAGAAACCTAAAAATGTCTGTCCACCAATGTTTACCATCCAACCTGACAGAACTGGAGAGGATCTGCAAGGAGGAATGGCAGAGGATCCTCAAATCCAGGTGTGAAAAACTTGTTGCATGTTTCTCAAAACGACTCATGCTGCATTAGATCAAAAGGGTGCTTCTACTAAATACTGAGCAAAGGGTCTGAATACTTAGGACCATGTGATTTTTTATTTTTTAATAAATCTGCAAAAATGTCAACAATTCTGTGTTTTTCTGTCAATATGGGGTGCTGTGTGTACATCAATGAGGAAAAAATGAACTTAAAATGATTTTAGCAAATGGCTGCAATATAACAAAAAGCGAAAAATTTAAGGGGGTCTGAATACTTTCCGTCCCCACTGTATGTAAGGTCAACACGGTTATATGTAAAGTTTAGGCTTCATACTTGACACATGCGTGTCACAGTTACAAAAACACTGCTCGATATGGGATCAAACTTGAATCCTTGCACCCCACTATTTATTAAATTTATTAAAAGCCAAGTTTACCTTTTCAGGCAGAACTTTACTTTTCATAAGAAGTAGAAACCTTTTATCATGTCTTTTCTGCTCAAGCGATCCCAATGTGCTTACCTCTCACTTACAGTACATACCAACAGGAATGTAAGCATTTGACAGAGCTATACCTAAAATTATCTCCTGCTTTTCCAATACACAAGATTTATTTGTAAATTTGAAATCCACTTCACTGCAGTTCCCCAGTATCATACTCATGACACCCGATTTCTGTGGCCCCAACTACCTACCCACAATATTGTTTTACATTTGTGCCCTACTAGTGTATACTAATTTTGACAAAATTATTTATACCGTATATACTCGAGTATAAGTCGATCCGAGTATAAGTCGAGGCCCTAATTTACCACAAAAAAATGTGAAAAACTTATTGACCCGAGTATAAGACGAGGGTGAGAAATGTACAGCTACTGTAAGTGGAAAAGAGGGTCAACAATGCCCATTTGCAGCATCACTGTGCCCATTTGCATGCCTCACTGTGCCCATTTGCAGCCATAGGTCCCCCGAACTTCAAACTCAGTAGTTAAGGGTTCCTAGATGTCCCCTAGCTGCAGCCAAAATTTGGGGTCTCTGAATCCAAAGGGTCCCGAAATGACATTGCTGCAGATGGACACAGTTGACCGACTTTGGGGCCCTGTATCTCGGGGCCACTTAGTGCTAAGAACCCCAAATTTGGTGTGCAAACCCATTGGAACTAGCACCATAAAATTTTCAAAGCTGGGGTTTCTAGCACCAAGTGGCCCCGAGATACAGGGCCCCAAAAATAAGTTCAGAAAATGTCAAGCACTTTTCTGCAGCAGAGAATGACATTTTCCGAACCGGCTTTGGGGCCCCGTATCTCAGGGCCACACCAAATGGCCCCGAGATACGGGGCCCCAAAAGTCGGTTTGGAAAATTACTTTTTTTGCTGCAGAAAAGTGCTTGACTCGAGTATAAGTCGAGGGGGGCACTTTCAGCGGGAAAAAATGTGCTGAAAAACTCGACTTATACTCGAGTATATACGGTATTCCTATAACTATATCATCTGATTAGTTAACATGAACCTGTCACTTCACAGGCCCATTTAAAGTGAATCCTGATTAAAAAAAATGAATTTTACAGGAGACCAGGCATCATAAAATGCTAAGGCATCATTTTAAGTTTTTCCATCTGCCACTGCAGAGCGCCCTTAAATTTTACTATGCCAAAAACACCACCATTACATTACGACCTCTAACATCCCCACCTGCCATGTGGCCATGTACAAGCCCATTAATAGTCTGCACATGCACCAGCACTGTATTTTGGGATTTTGGTGAACCACACCTGAACTTGAAGTATTTTCACAGCCAATTTGTGTGGCTCCAACGGTGCACTGCAAGGACAGACAGTAGAACTAATCATACTCCCTTGCACCTTAAAGTCCTCCTCAGCTGTAATGGTGTTTATCAAGATTTATTTTTGTTTTAATTAAGGCCAGATCTAAATACTGGGCACCATGAGGCATCAGATTTACATCTTTTTTAAAGTCTGCTTTGTGCAGCTGGGAGCACCTGAACTTTAGGGGATGTTGCTAGGAATCCTCAGCTTTCACACAGATTCAATACCTCCCAAAAACCCACCTTGTGTCAAAATACTGTGTGATCATCTCAACATCACAAATTGGAATGAGGGTTTGAGAAGATGGAAAGGCATTAATAGACCCCTTGTCCTATGGTGTAAAGCAGTGCATTCACCATACTGACCACAAGGTTTGGCCATACAGAAAATTGGCTATTCGGGCCCAGTCGTTATTTCACCTGATATGCCCTGGCCAAATGTCTAGTTTTCTATATGGCAAGATTGATTCTAAAATCCTATTGAATGTAAGAAGTGCCAATATAATTGAAATAACAGTGCCCAAACACCTAATATGACAAGCGTTTTCTGGGTCAATGATGTATTAAGAAGGAATGGAACAAGTATCAGGGTGACAGCCCCTCTACGAAACACAGGTCAGCAATATCAGCTTGAATACCTAAGCTGACAGTTTTCCTTTATGCTGCCAATTTCACCAGCAGGAGGCACCTCATGAGAAACTGCTAATACAGCTTCTGTCAAAATCCCTGCATGTTGCTACAGAAGCATAAAACAAAAGTGGAACCCATATGATATCAGACTCTTCAGCATAACTATACAGCTAAAAAAAGTGAAATCCAAAACTTAGATAAAAACATAAGGAATGAGGAGTAAGAATTTGGTTGTAGGGTCTGAACAAAGAAAATACTTGCATGTCCTCTATATTTAGCCTTACTCACCTGTATTGATATCGGGAGAGAAATCATCTTCATCAATCTTAAGACGGTCATTATGGGCACGCAGTGCTGGATCTGAATCAACCACCACAATATTTAAGTCTTCCTCCTTAAGACAGACACAAAGCATAATTTGAAAGAATTTCATATATCAGTGAATTGCTCTTTTCTGCCTGGTGTTCTACTCCTGTGGGTGGTGCTATAAAACACATGGTCAAGATTCAGAAGAGCTGCATCTGTCAATGAACGTAAGAGAAACAAGTCTGATGCATGGAGGCCCCACCTCACACCTTGATAATTTCACCTTCAGTAACATGTTACAACCATATTCAGTAGCATTTTACTAAAGCAGCAGCCCTGCACCTCCCAGATCCATCATTGTGACTGTGGGTGAGGAATCCTCTACCCCACCCATTGTCATAATTTAAAAACAGCGTGGCTGTGTTTCAATGCATTTCCAAAACAAACGAGGGTGCGTTTCCCTACACACCAAATGCCACAGGTAAAAAATGAAACCTTTAAGGATATTTTAATAAATTGTATATAAACTGTGTGTATTTTTTACTTCAATTGAGTGTTTGATTGAAGTGTAGATGATGATGGTCAGTTAATTATCAGAGGTGAAAAGAGCTCTGCAAACTTGCACCTTCTCTCCTAATCTGAGAGAAAAAGCAAAGAAAAAAAAAAAAAGAAGAAGGTGAAGGGAGCTCTGCTCTACAAAAAGTTACAACTCCTAATCAGAGTAAAAAGACAGCAAAACCTATACAGGGACCCCACTCTGCAACCAAAGAAAAGGGGGGAATTTTCCCTGCAAAAGCACAAAGCTAGAACTAAGAGGTGCAAAAATTATCAAAATTACGTGAAAACCAATTGTATAAACCATGGCAAGAAAACACCTGCCATGTGAAAATTATTTCTCATACAATGACCTCTATAATAACTGAGTAGTGTGGGTACCAAAAGGTTTGAAGGATTCCTAAATAACTGGCATCCCTAGAACAATCTTCCAGTATAGAGAAAAAGTATTTCTTTATAATGGTCTCCAAATCTGCCTGCTCATCAGGTAACCTCTCTCTTTCCAAAAGGCTGGCTATAGGTACCTATAGTGGAGTACCTCAACTCACTGTACCATTTCTCCACACTGACTGTTGATAGGCTATGAATAAATAATTGGAATCCCAACAATCTTCCAGTATAGAGATCTCAATAATGTTCCTATAAAATGGTTTCTAAATCTGCCTGTAGTACTCTGGAGGACCTTAATTCTTCTGTAATGGTCTCCAAAACTACCTTCCCATCAAATTAACTCTCTCTATCCAATAGGCTAGTTCAAGGTACCCATTTTGCTCTGGAGTAACAAAATTGGTAGGTCTTTCTACCTCAAATCTTGCCGATTGCAAGCTACTAGAACACTACTGACCAGCTACCAAAACATAAATGAAACTTCCCTCCTCATTAACTACTTGCCGACCAGGCTTTTCTGGCACTTTGTTTATCCACTTAAGGACAGAGCCTCGTTTTGAGATTTGGTGTTTACAAGTTAAAATCCAGTTAAAATTACTTAGAACCTTCAAATATTATAGATTTTTTTCAGACACCCCGGAGAATAAAACGGCGGTCATTGCAATACTTTATGTCACACAGATTTTGCGCAGCGGTCTCACAAGCGCAATTTTTGGGGAAAAAAATTCACTTTTTAGAATTTTTAGAAGACAAGCTTCAAAATTTTACCCGCTCATGGAATGGCGACAAACTTTGACCCTGAACAATTCCCATAGGCGACGTTTAAAAATTTCTACAAGTTAACGGTTTTGAGTTACAGAGAGGTCTAGTGCTAGAATTTCTTGCTCTCGCTCTAAATGATCGCAGCGATACCTCACATGTGTAGTTTGAACACTGTTTTCATATGCGGACGCGACTTACATATGCGTTCGCCTCTCCACGCGAGCTCGGTAGGACGATGAGATTTAAATCACTAATTTTTTTCCTCATTTATTTTATTTTTTATTTTTACAGTCTTTTAAAAAAAAAAAAAAAAAAATTTGGGTCACTTTTTTTTCCTATTACAAGGAGCTGAGTGAGGGCCATCTTCCCCTCACTTGGCATTCAGGCTGTGAGGGGAGCAGACGCGATCCTCTCCGCTGCTATCGACGGCTCCGGTAGGCGATGGAGACGACCTGAGCGAGGCAGGAGGGGGGCCCCCCTCTCCCGCCCTGATAAAAGTGATCTTGCAGCGAATCCGCAGCCGAGACCACTTTTATCAAAAGCCGACCAACTGCTGAAGAAGAGGATATCGGGGTTATGGCAGCCATCTGCTGCCATAAAAACGGCATTTCTCTTCAAACAGCCACCAGCGGGTGGTTGGCAAGTGGTTAAAGTATCATTTGCTCGAAAATGACTTAAAACCCCTTAAAAAATCCCCTAAACATTTTTTTTTTTTTTAGCAGAGACCCTAGAGAAGTTTTTATGTCACACGGTATTTGTGCAGCAGTTTTTCAAATGCAATTGTTTTGGTAAAAATACATTTTAATGATTTAAAAAAAATATATATATACCCCAATTTATTTGTAAACACTGAAAGATGATGTTAGGCTGAGAAAATAGATACCCAATGTGTCACACTTTAACATTTCGCAAACTCATGGAATGGCGACAAACTACAGTATTTAAGTCTCCATAGGCGACACTTTAAATGCCTTTACATGTTACATGTTTAGAGTTACAGAGGAGGTCTAGCACTAAAATTATTGCTCTCGCTCTATGTTCCTGGCGATACATCACATGTGTGGTGCGAACACCGTTTACACATGCGTGCGCGACTTCAGTATGCGTTCGCTTCTGCATGCGAGCACAGGGATAGGGTCGTTTAAAAAAAAAAGAAAATATATTACTTATTTTACTTTTTACACTGTACCTTTATTTTTATGATCACTTTTAGATCTATTACAAGGAATGTAAACATTCCTTATAATAGAAATAAGGATGACAGGTCCTCTTTTTTGGAGAAATCTGGGGTCAAAAAGACCCTAAATCTCTTCTTTGCCTTTAAAAGCAAAAAAAAAAAAAAAAAAGAAGGAGATCATTTGCTTTAATAAAAACAAAAAAAAATGACTTCCAGTACCCCCAAATATTTTTCTTCGGTAGGGCTGGCTAACACTGTATCCCCATTGTTGTACTCGGTCAGAGGATACTTTTTCCTTAGGTGCATTATTTACATTTAAAAACATTGAACTGTAGTCTCCACTGCTTTGACTAATCTTCCAGCAATGCCAAATCATGTCCCATGTTAGACAACTCCAGGGATATAATAAAAGAAAATATAGAATCACGCTAAACCTGTAAATATAGTGAATATGAATTACTCACCGACTGAGGAGCAATCCAAAATTCAGCATAAATCAAAAATGAGTGTGCAAGTGCATGAGTATTAATTTCTAGAACCAAAAATCCCATAAGCACAAAAACACATGAATGAAAACCTTCTAAACTACAAAATAATAAATACTCCAAATTCAATTATAGCATATAGCTTAAATAAGTGACATTCATATAGGTGAATATATATATATATATATATATATATATATATATATATATATATATATATATATATATATATATATATATATATATATATATATATATATATATATACACATATATATATACACATACATACACACACACGCAACATCCACCCATGCAAAATAAGTGAAATAAAGTCCATCCACAAATAAGGTGAATCTTCCAAATGTTGGTATAGAGAAGATTGTGCTGAATCCACCACTGCTATATAGAGAATCACTTCTTACCAGAAGCCCAGGATCCCCCATTACAGAGGATCAAGGGAAGCCTGTAGTATTAATATATTCTCCAGGGCGTACCGAGCAGGACCCATGCACTTCAGAACGTCTGTGGTAGTAGTACAATCTCCAATGTACACCAAACAGGACTGCTACACTTCAAACCGCCTCACTGAATTCAAGCCCATAGGTGGATGTGTATGGCATGTAAAAAACAGGATTTTACAGCTTACCTGTAAAATCCTTTTCTTGGAGTATATCACAGGACACAGAGGCTCATAGTAATAACTAAGTGGGTTTATATCTCACCTTCAGGTGCTGGACACTGGTGTAATTAGACAGGAAGTTTCCTCCATATATAACCCCTCCCCTACAGGGAGTACCTCAGTTTTTGTAGCAAAGCAATAAGTGTCCCACAAGAGGGGCGGGAGCTCTGTGTCCCGTGATGTACTCCAAGAAAAGGATTTTATAGGTAAACTGTTAAAAAAAAAAAATATTTTCTTTATCGTACATCACGGGACACAGAGGCTCATAGTAATTACTAAGTGGGATGTCCTAAAGCAATGCCTACTGAGGGGAGGGAGACACAAATAAACGCAGACCGTCATCAGACGTGAGGACCTATACTGCTGTCTGCAGTACACTGCGCCAAAAGCGTCATCCTCTTGCCGTCTTACATTCACCTGATAGAAATTAGTGAACGTATGTATAGACGACCAAGTAACGGCCTTGTAAATCTGAGTCATACAAGCTTGGTAACGCACCACCCATGAAGCGCTTACTGCCCTGGTAAAGTGCACTCTAAGGAGAAAACCTTTTCTTCAAACCGCAAGCCTGAATAATAACTTGATGAATCAGCACTAAAACAGTGGATTTAGATGCTATCTGCCCTATCCTGAGACCTACAGGTAGCGCCACAAACATTTTTCTGTATCTGAGCAGCAGCTTCAGATAGGCCTTGACTGCTCTCACTACAAAACGAGAGAGTGCAACCATTTTAATAGCTGATTTGAATGCTGCCTGCCCATTCTTGGGGTCCTCTGGCAGCACAACAAACATCAGATTTAACCGCTCGCACTATATTGAGAGGAATTAATAACTTTTCTTCCGCAGAACAAGGTTCTGGTAAAAAAGGAAGGTAAGAAACGTGTTAATCCAAATGACAGCTAGATCCTTTAAGGAAAAAGGCTGGGTGAGGATTTAACATCACCCTATCCTTAAGAATAATTAAGTATGGCACTATACAAAAGAAAGCTGCCAACACTGAAGCTCTTGCGGAAGCTGCCGCAACGGAGAACACCAATTACCCAGTTAGGAGGATCAAAAGGAATATGATGCATCGGCCCAAGAGCTGTCCTCGTACGCCGACAAAACTAGACTCAACCCTATGGCACAAGTGCGACCTAACTGGCAGATTTATACACTTTGTCCCTTGTATAAAAGGCCCGGATCAAAGAATGCGAAGCAAGCGGCCTTTGAAAAACAATGACAAAGGCCGAGATCTGACCCTTCATGGTATTCAAGGCTAGCTTAATTTTTACCCCCAACTGTAGGAAGGCAAGAATTCTACCTATGACATACCTCCGAGGATGCCATCTTTTGGTTTCACACCAGGAAACATAGGCCCTCCAGACTCTATAATAAATGGTCCTAGAGGCCCGCTTTCTTGCATTAATCAGAACAGTTACCACTGAACCTGAAAGCCCTGACTCTTTAACATGTGGGCTCTAATAGACAGACCGTTAAATTTAGCGATTGTAAGGCTGGATGGAATACCGGCCCTTTGCGAAAGCAAGTGTGGACTAGATGGAAGAGTCCAAGGTTTCCCTGCTGCCAACCTTACGATTTCTGCATACCAGGATCTTCTGGGCCATGCCGGGCTAGTAGTATTACCGGCTTCGCTTCCACTTTGATCCTGCGTAGAAGCTGCGGAAGCAGCTGAACTGGGGAGAATGTGTAAATCAGTGAAAAACTGATCCCACGGGGTCACTAATGCATCTGTCCCATATGCGAGTGGATCCCTAGCCCTTGACACAAAGCTGTCCAACTTCTTGTTGAACCTGGACGCCCAAAATTCTTATCTGGTCAGAAAAAAAAGTCAGGGTGCAGAGGCCATTCTCCTGGGAACAATTGTTGACGGCTCCAGAGAGCCGTCTGTCAATTCTCCATTTCACAATATGAAGATTGTCGATAGGCAAGGTACAAGCTCCTGTGCCCAAACCAAAACATGACCCACTTCCCTCTGGCTGCGTGACTTCTAGTGCCTCCTTGCTAACTGAAGTAAATTACTGATGTGGCATTGTCGGATTGTACCTTGACAGAACAATCCTGTAATCTAAACGCCCAGGCCATTAAGCCAGACGTGCCAACGAAAGCTCTGGAATGTCGACAGGCAAGGCTCTCTGAGCTTGACCACTTCCCCTGGGCAGTGGTCTCCTTCAGGACTGGTCTCCATCCCTAGAGGCCAGCCTTCGTAGCCACCACCTCCCAAGTAAATCGGCATGAAGGATCTTCCTTTCTGCCATCTTGCTGAGTTTCCAAGGGTATCCCTGGGACCAGACCCTTTGGATAATGCCTAGGTTAGGATCTACAGGCAGACAGAATAATGTTTATAGCAGCCTTGAACGAAACTGAGCATAGGGAACCACTTTCAATGAAGCCATCTTCCCTAGCACATTAGCAAAGGTAAATGTAAGGAACTTTTCCTTGCCTTGACCCCTTTTTGGGCTGAGTCCCAAACAGTCCAAGCTCCTTACCCACCGTAAGAAAGTACCTTTAGAGTGGGATCCCAACTCAGGAGTTCCAGATACTTGACCACCTAGGTCCAGCCATGCTACTGACTGATCTATCAGCAGCAGATTGCCTCAGTATGCCATTACTGCTATACCCTAGGCCTTTACCCCGGGCACGGTGGTTAACCCGAAGGGCCAGACCACCAACCGGAAGAGGTGCTGTTTCCCTGCGAAGCACAGACAACCTCTGTAGCCCATGCAAATAAACACATATGCAAACGGCCCGTATGTGTATGAGGCAAGTATTAACACCATATGCCTCTATGGAAGCATGCATTCATGGAAGCATAAATTCATACAAAATATGTTTTAGGCAAGAAAAAGAAAAGTGTGCGATGTATACACGCATACATATAACACGTGTGCTATGGAACAGGCATCATGCAAGCAAGCATGCGCTTTATGAACGTGGTATGCAACATTAAACAAAATGTATCCATGCAGACACATATCCCTATGTGAACATAAGGAATCCTGTATATTTAAGGAAAACTTAAATTAACATGCCTCGTTATGCAACCATGCCAATCTAGGCAATCATGCAACTTTAGGTGATCATGCATCCTTATGCGATTCTGCATTTTTTATATGATCACTTTATGCATTATACGCACTACTGTGCGGACAAGTAACCTTGTGTGACCAAGGACTCTTGTTGATCAAGCACCCTTGTGCGATCAAGCATCTTTATGCAATCCAGCATTTTTATGTGATTTTAGGCATTTCTGTGCAAACAAGCACTTTAATGTGACCCAGAGTCCTCATGTGTAAAACATATAAATCCATACCGACAGAAAACATGTATCTTTATGTGATCAACAAGAACATGTTCTGTTACTTGTTTTACCTACATGATGTACATTCCAAACTCATATTTTATGCAAACGTGGACTAGTAAAGAGGAAGTTATCCTCCAACGTGCGTTTCCGCAATCATGCGATTTAACTGTTTGTGCGTTAGCAACAATGCGCACCAGCAACTGTGCATCCCAGCAGTTGTGCATTTGGCTAGCTTGTAAGCAAGCACCTGCATGAGGATCCTGTGGAGGTTTACTAGCCTGATGATCAAGCATCTTTATGCGATCGAGCCTTTCTGCGTGACTAGGAGAAAAGAAAAAACGATGCATATCTATACAAACAAACATGCATCTTTATGTGACCGTGTATCTTTAACCACTTGCCGACCGCCTAACGACGATATACGTCAACAGAATAGCACGGGCAGGCAAAATCACGTACCTGGTACGTGATTGCCTTCCCGCGGGCGGGGGTTCCGATCGGACCCCCCCCCGGTGCCATAGGTGGTCGGCTCTTGTTAGCGGGCGATGAGAGGTGAGGGGGAGGCCATCCATTGATGGCCACCCCCTCCCGATCGCTCCCAGCGAATGAAATGCTTTCTCTCCAACAGAGGGAGAGGAAGTGATGTCATCCCTCCTCGAGCCGGTCTTTTCGATCCGGCGCCGAGGAGAGAAGACATCCAAGTAAGTTGCACCAACACAACACGTTCAGTAGAACACGCCAGGCACACTTGTCACCCCCCTTGACCCCCCTGTACCCCCTGTTACACTGACACCAATAGCAGTTTTTTTTTTGTATTGTTGTCAGTTTGTGACAGTTATAAGTGTTAAGGCAGTTAGGTTAGCCCCCTTTAGGTCTGGGGTACCCCCCTTTAGGCCTAGGGTACCCCCCTAACCCCCCCTAATAAAGGTTAACCCCTTGATCACCCCCCCATCACCAGTGTCGCTAAGCGATCGTTTTTCTGATCGCTGTATTAGTGACACAGGTGACGCTAGTTAGGGAGGTAAGTATATAGGTTCGCTGTCAGTGTTTTATAGTGACAGGGACCCCCATATACTATCTGCTAAAGGTTTTAATCCCGATTGCCCCCTAGTTAACCCTTTCACCAGCGATCACCGTATAAGTGTTACGGGTGACGCTGGTTAGTTAGTTTATTTTTTATAGTTAGTGTACCCCTAAATTTAGAGCCCAAAATTGCAAATCGAAGGTACACTAGTGAAGAGGCCTACACGTTTCTGAGCATAACAGATAGTGTCAGATTCAGGCTCAGAATACGATCCTGTAGAGGACAGCAACTCCATGACAGATAGCTCTGACGACGGAGTTGTGGTCCCTGCTAAGGTCAGGCATACCAAACCCCGAACTTCTTCTTCTGTCCTTGAAGTGCAAGAACAGCAGGGCTCTCGTATGGAGAAGAGAAGTACTAGTGCCGCTATTCCTTCTGGTGAACTGGCAAGCACCAGCGGCCTAGTACACCCTGTTCGTACATCCAGCACTGCAGTATTACGTGGTGATGTGGCGAGTCCCATAAGTGCAGTTCAAGCTGGTGAGGTGGCAAGCACTAGTAGTGTCCCGCTGCTACCAAGAAGACGAACACAGGCCCATAGTGCCCTTCCTACTGCATTCGCCAATCCGAATTGGGTACCCACCACTTCTGCAGCACCCGTACTTCCCCCATTCATTGGCCAACCCGGAATTCAGGTGGAAACAGTTGACTTTACGCCACTGGATTTTTATTCGCTATTTTTCACCGAAGATCTCTATAGATTTATTGTGGACCAAAGCAATTTGTACGCTGGTCAACACATCGCGGCCAATCCCCAGTCCTCCCTTGCCAGAGATTGGAAACCAATTACGGTTTCCGAATTTAAGATCTTTCTGGGCCTTTCCCTCCTCATGGGCTTGAATAAAAAGAGTGAGTTGCGGTCATATTGGTCCACTGACCCAATTTACCATTCGCCCTTGTTCTCTGCTTCCATGGCCAGGGCACGATACGAGCAGATTTTGCGGTTCATGCACTTCAACGACAATTAACTCTGTCGTCCTCGTGGAGACCATGGATACGATCGGCTCTACAAAATTTGGCCCCTCGTAAACCACTTCAACCAACGTTTTGCAGACTTGTTTACTCCCCATCAAGTTGTCTGCGTTGATGAGTCCCTGATTAAATTTTCTGGCCGCTTGTCATTCAAACAGTACCTTCCCAGCAAGCGTGCCAGATATGGGGTCAAGATGTATAAGCTCTGTGACCGGGCCACAGGCTATACATGTAGTTTTATGGTTTACGAGGGCAAAGACAGTCACGTAGAGCCGACAAACTGCCCTGACTACATAGGAAGCGCTGGCAAGATAGTGTGGGACTTGGTGTCACCCTTATTCGGAAAGGGGTACCACTTGTACGTGGACAATTATTACACGAGCGTGCCACTTTTTAGCCACCTTTTTGATCATCAGATTGGAGCATGTGGCACCCTGCGACCTAATTGCCGGGGCTTTCCCCAGCGGCTTGTAGATTCCAGTCTTAGGCTGGGGGAGAGAGCCTGCTTGCAGTGTAATAACTTGCTCGCTATGAAGTGGAGGGACAATAAGAATGTTTTCATTCTTACCTCCCTTCATGCAGACACGACGGTCCAAATTCCTACGGCGACTGGTGTTGTGGAGAAACCCCTCTGTGTCCACGAATATAACCTTAATATGGGAGGGGTGGACCTCAAAGACCAGTTGTTGGCGCCGTACCTAATTGCCCGTAAGGCCAGACGCTGGTACAAAAAAGTGTCTGTTTATTTATTTCAATTAGCTTTGCTGAACGCTCATGTGCTATACAGAGCTTCAGGACAGACTGGATCCTTCCTTAAATTCCAGGAAGAGATCGTCAGAGCCCTTCTGTATCCAGACGGTGCTCCACCTCACCATCCCCAACCAAATGCAGTAAGCCGGCTGCATGAGAGGCATTTTCAATATGTCCTCCCGAGGACCCCTACCCAACGAGCCCCCCAAAAAAGAGGTTGTGTCTGCAGCAAGCGCGGATTTAGGCGTGACACCCGGTATTATTGTCCCCTCTGTCCTGGCAATCCTGGTCTTTTCATTGGTGAATGTTTTGAACGCTACCATACACTAGTGGAGTATTAGCGTAGGGTACAGCACTGCGCAGACTAGGACACACTTTCACAGGGTCTCCCAAGATGCTGTCGCATTTTGAGAGACCCAAACTTGGAACTAGTTAAAAAAGTTAAAGTTACAAAAAAAAGTGTAAAAAAAACAAAAAAACAAAAAAATATATAAAATAAAAAAAACAAAAATAGTTGTTTTATTGTTCTCTCTCTATTGTTCTGCTCTTTTTTATTGTTATGTTTTTATCATGTTTGCTTTATAGGTATGCAATTTTTTTATACTTTGTTTTTTTATTGTTAACCACTTTTTTGTTTTCAGGTACGCCATTCAGCTGCAGAGCGGATTTATTTATCTTGACAGCAACAGTGTTTGCTCCCACGATACATAAAGCCGTGACTCCAGCGCTGTCGGAGGTGATTTCACCACCACAGTTACATACTTCAGCATATATGCCGAAGCGTGGGGGTAGCAGTGGGTGGAGGAGCGATTTGCTCCTGCCTTTTGCGGGAGGATGCCCTCATGCTTCTGCATATATATATTTTAGGTAGGCCCAGGTTGCGTTAATTGTTTTATTTTTTACTATGTTTTTTTTGTATTTTGCTTTGCAGGTATGGTAAGTATTACTGTTATACTGTAATGTTTTTTTTTTTTTTTTGTTAACCATCATTTGCTTAGCAGGTACGCCATTCAGTTGCAGTGCGGATTTATTTATCTTGACAGCAACAGCGTTCGCTCCCACGATACATAAAGCCATGACTCCAGCACTGTCGGAGGTGATTTCACCACCACAGTTACATACTTCAGCATATATGCAGAAGCGTGGGGGCAGCAGAGAGAAAAAAATGTAGTTGGACGCTTGAGTAGGGAAGAACTATTAAAAGATAGCACCAGGGTAATGGATAATATTGACAATGAGGGTATGAATGTTGTTCTTGATTACTCTATACAAAGTCATGAAGTAAAGAGGATTATTTGTAAATATTGGAATGTTTTAAAACAAGACATTCATCTCAAGGATGTACTCCCAGACAAACCCAAGATTGTCTTTAAGAGGGCCCCTAACTTACGTGACAAGTTGGTACATAATGTAGTGGAACCACCCCCCCCAAAACCCAAAATGTTCTGGGATGTGAAAGGATTTTATAGCTGTGGCAGGTGCTACAGCTGTATCAGGACTCCGGACAATATTAGGAGGGTTAAGGAGTTTTTGAATCCTAGAAATGGTTTATCGTACACTATTAGGGATTTCATATCCTGTGATACTATAGGGGTTGTTTATGCTTTGAAATGCCCATGCAATTTGATCTACGTAGGGCGTACCACCAGGGCTCTGAAAGTCCGTATAGAGGAGCACGTGAGACACATACGTAAGGGATCAGATAAGCATAATCTATATGTGCACTTTAAAAAGATGCATAATCAGAGCACCGCTGGTTTAAAATTTTGGGGACTAGAAGCGCCTAAACGCCACTGGAGGGGCTCGAATTTTACCAGAGAGATAAGCAAACGGGAATCTTGGTGGATACACCAGCTTGGCTCTTTGGCGCCTGGAGGGCTTAATAGAGAATTTGACCTAAAATGCTTTCTCAGTAATTATTGATAATATTTAATCCGTCGAAATGCTTCATGTTTCCCCCATGTTTTTCCTCTATGATCGCCTTTGAATTTTGATTGTTGCTTGTGGCAGTGGTGAGCATATATTGTATGCTGGTTTTATGATGCCCATGCATGTTAGTACTGTTTTCCGCTCTCATTTACTCTTCTTTCTACATATCAATAGGGATTGCCATATTATTATTATGGGCTTTTATTAAAATATTTCTTACTTAGCTATAATATAACATTTTATATATAGATTTTTTTATATATTTTTTGATTCAATTTCTGCTGTTTTTACTCCCCCGCAGTCATTTTGGTTTTTTTATTTTATTTTTAGGGTTATATTTTAACGAATTATATATATTATATTGTATGTACATCATATTAAATATATTTAGGCTTTTATATGTACTTATACACTTAATTGTGTATTTAATGACACTGTTTTTATTATACCGGTTTTATTATGGCTATCTGTAAGTGTGAGGTGCGCGGCGGTGCTCTCTAAGACTGACGGCCCCGTCCTGGAATTCATGCAATTTAATCTAGAGGTGTTCTTTGTATACTCAATTTTACATATCCTTGCTGATTGCCATATTAGTGATCTATAATCTCTGATGCACCATGTATGGCTGTACTGTCATCTGTGTTTTTCAATTGACAGTCAGCGGTATTTGTAATAGCAGCCCGCTGCTAGATCGCGCCGCTGTCTTAGGGAAAATGGCCGCTATAGCTATAACTGTAGATCTGTTACTAGATGTGTCCGCGGTCTATGGCAATATGGCCGCCGTGACTATATATTGTTCCTTGAGCGTCCGTCCAATCATATCCCCCTGATGAAGGCACGTGATCAAGGTGCCGAACACGCGTAGGGGAGGGGCCTGGACGGAGCTGTCAGCAGTGAGAGAGAGAAGGAGAGGTTGATGCATACACCGCACCGCACGCCATACCGCTACCATTAGCCGATTTATGCCTATTTAGAAGGGTGCACTAACGCACCCGCAGCATGTGAGTACCCCTACAAGGGGAGAATTCATTGTTTTATTAAAGGTCTCTTTATTGTTAAGCAGTATTGCGCTATGGAGTCTCTTTTTTTCTTGCATATATAATCTTAATGGGGAGCATTGGATGCCTATACAGCTGATTCCATTTGAGCACAGGAGTGTCTCCAAAGTGTGTTTTGACAGAGTTTAAATACTGTGTCACACGCTGGAAGGTGAGCGCATATGCTTATGGGGATCACTGGAGGACACTGAAGCATGCTTTATGGTGTTGCACTTTTGGAAGAACTTAATGGATATACTTCACTGATTATGGACACTGATTTTGGGCACTTTATGTATTTTTGTATCTCTGAACTCACACTGTTCAGACTTTAAGAACTCATATGAGGACTTTTTTATTTCATTTTTTTATTTCACTTTTGATCGGATTTCTACTGTGTGTTTCATACAGCACTTTGCACTTTTGGTTGGATGCACTAGAAATTATCCTTGATTTAATAGTTATTAATTATAGCACGTTTATTTACGTATATATTTATTTATGCACTTAGCACTTGTAACATTATTATATTATATATTTTTATACACATTTCTACATTAATTTTTTATCTGTATACTGTTTTGATTCTTTCATCTAGCGCAGACACATTTTTCTTTTCTTTATATGCCATTTACACGAATATGAACGTGATATAGTGTTTGCTGCTGATGTCATTTCATGATTGATTTATGGTTCATTTTTAAGGCATAGACCCGTTTGTGGCTCGCAAGGTTTTCCACTATTTTTAGCAGAGGGCAGAGGAGCGATTTGCTCCTAACTTTTGCGGGAGGATGCCCCCATGCTTCAGCATATATATACAGTGCATGTATGCCCATCATTAGAAGTGGGTGGATGAAGGGAGGTATCCTAATGGTGGGCATACCCACCGATCAATATCTTTTTTTCGTTCAGCCCACAGGCTGCATGCAAAAAAAGTTTACAATATATGCCCAACAAGTACCAGCAACGTACTGGTATGTTGCTGGACTTTGAGTGGTTATACCAGAATGATGCCTGCAGGTTTAGCTATCATCTTGGTATCACTTTTTTTTCAGCCAGCGGTCGGCTTTCATGTAAAAGCAATGCTAGCAGCTAATTAGCCTCTAGACTGCTTTTACAAGCAGTGGGAGGGAATGCCCCCTCCCCCACCGTCTTCCATGTTTTTCTCTGGCTCTCCTGTCCCAACAGGGAACCTGAGAATGCAGCCGGTGATTCAGCCAGCTGACCATAGAGCTGATCAGAGACCAGAATGGCTCCAAACATCTCTATGGCCTAAGAAACTGGAAGCTACGAGCATTTAATGACTTAGATTTCGCCAGATGTAAACAGCGCCATTGGGAAATTGGGAAAGCATTTTATCACACACCGATCTTGGTGTGGTCAGATGCTTTGAGGGCAGAGGAGAGATCTAAGGTCTAATAGACCCCAATTTTTTCAAAAAAGAGTACCTGTCACTACCTATTGCTATCATAGGGGATATTTACATTCCCTGAGATAACAATAAAAATGATTTAAAAAAAAAAATGAAAGGAACAGTTTAAAAATAAGATAAAAAAGCAAAAATAATAAATAAACTCCCTGTACACCAACATCGTACAGGAGGATGGTCTGAGTGGTGTTGAATGGGCCTTACATACACTAATAGACCTAAGGGAAACACAAATTAATTATATATTGGAGGGGTTAAAACTGGCCATGAGTCACAACTACTTTTGGCACAAAGGTGACTTCTACTCCCAGACGAAAGGAGTAGCTATGGGGGCTAAATATGCCCCCAGTGTAGCGAACCTACTTCTCAACAAATGGGAGGAGGAACAGATCCATAGTACTGAAAGAAGACATCTGAAAATATACCGGAGGTATATAGATGACATCGTCATTGTATGGGGGGGCACGGTAGAAGAACTACAGAATTTCTTTGACGAGATCAGTGGCAATGCCTATGGACTCACCTTCTCTGGAAACTGGGATAAAGAAACCGTGGATTATCTGGATCTACAAATATATAAAGATAATGGAAGCTTGAAAACAAGAACATATTTCAAAGCCACGGACAGAAATGGGTATATCCCAACCAGTAGTTGCCACCACCCATGATAGCTAGGGAATATACCAAAAGGCCAGTTCATGCGACTGTATAGGAATTGTTCCAGTAAATATGATTACGAGAAACAAACAGACATCCTAATAAATAAGTTTGTAGAGAAGGGATACAAAAAGAAGGACCTAGTGGCACTAAAAAACAAAGTTGGAAATATGGATAGGAACAAGCTGATAGACGAAACAGGAATACAGCAAAGAAGAACAAAAAACGAGAAAATGGAAGTAGCCTTTCTAACGGGATACAATAGGCAATATAAACATGCAGAGACTATAATCAAAAAACATTGGCCCATTTTACAATCCGACAGGGTCCTTAATTCGATATTGCCTAAGAAACCAGTCTTTATCTACAAAAAAGCACCAACCTTGAGGAATAAGTTGGTACATAACGCAATAGATCCACCCAGGGAGATAAAAATAGGAAAAGGCTTAAAAGGGTTTTTCAAATGTGGCAAATGCTTACCTTGTAGAACTAGCAAAAAAACTAACAAGAAAACAACAAAGTTCAGATCAACTGTTAATGAAAAAGAGTTCACCATCCGAGAACTCATCACCTGCCACAGTACCCATGTCACCTATGTGTTAGAGTGCCCATGCCGGAAGCAGTATGTAGGAAGAACAACTAGAGAGTTACACGTTAGAATCAGAGAACATATCAAAAACATCAAAAAAGGGTTTAACAAACATAGTGTCTCTAGGCATTTCAGAGACTATCACAATAGGGATCCAGCATACATGACATTCTACGCAATTGATAAAATCAAGGGCCATTGGAGAGGCGAAAATAAAAAAACTAAGGTTTCGCAAAACGAAACCAAGTGGATATTTTTGCTGGATACCCTACAGCCCATGGGTATGAATATAGACCTCGACCTTAACTGCTTCCTAACCAACTACTAACATCAACATCAACATGGGCGGCATATAGCACCAACATACCTGACTTTAAATAACACTAGAAGTACAAAAATAACACTCTAACATAATGGAAATAATATTAACATCAAATCAGGCTTCTTCTCCCCAATATTAGTGGAACTTGTACCAATTATTACCATTGAAAAATGACCAATGAATTCCCAATGATAAAGAGACTAAAGGTCCCACAAACCTCCCAAATAGGACCCCTTGAATACATATTCAAATCATGTATACAGATACGCATGAACTGTACAACATAGATTCGAAAGACCTCCTTTAATAATATACATCTACAACATGAACGTAGGAGCTCACACTATAAGTAACATACATCCCCCTGTTCCCTCCTCCTTTTCTCCACCCCCCTTTCTATTATGGATGTATTTCTAATATATGTGCATTTTTAATATATATGTTTTTTAATATATATATATATATATATATATATTGCAATTAGCCTTAATTTTACTTTCCAATTTTAAAAAGAAATGTTTTGACATAGGTCCATATTCATATCCATAATGAGACGCAGCACAGACATCTAACCTATTCCCCCCACGTGTGCGCTATAGAACAATAACTTATAATTATATGTGGATATATAATGAACAGACATGGACAGTCTAACAGTCTGACATACATATACATGATCTTGACATAATAAACTCCCCACATTCTCCTCCCTCTTCCTATAGTAACACATAAAAATATGTGTAAAAACGACATTTCACATAGAATGAACATTGCTGTAAAAATCTTCCCTTTCAGATAACACAGGTTTATTCTAAATGTTTTTATTTTTCTCTTTTTTGATGTATGTATAATTCTATACACCGCAATTGCCCACTGAAAGAGGCATATGTGCCGATGTTTTTACATTTGTTTTTATCCTTGTATTTTAGTATAAACATTTCGAGCTGTTTTTAAACCTTTTTATAGTATGCGGCACACCTAATACTATATACCTGTATTTTAATCACAAATTTGGATTAGGATTATCTTCAAAGCGAAACTAAATATAAATCAGTTACAAGAAAAACAACCTTATTGTCTCCTGTGTCTGATAAATCATAGGGATAATGGCTGCCGGTTTTTTAGATAATACACATACAGAGACATCGAATTTGGTCTACTGTCTGTCAAAATCCCAGACAAAATGGCCACATAACAGCTAAAACAAACCGCCCCTTAGAAACACCAAACACTGTTATACTTACAGGAAGTTGGGCTTCGGTCTGCATAATATAGGCAAAATGGCCGCGGGCGAACTTCCGGTCCGCGGAATCACAGGCAAAATGGATGCCAATCGAAAAATTAACAAGGGGACACCGCACGCTATATAAGGGTGGGAAGACACAGTACAGGTCACGCTCCCGTAGATGTCCTAACGACGAAACGCGTAGGGCGTGGCCTAACCTATGCTTCCCAAAAACACTACTTACTACCAGCGCTGAAGGTTAACCGTGACGTTTTTTACCATTTCGCTTGATTCATACTGTGAGATTGTGAGTACCTCTCTAATTGTTTAATAAATCTTTTTTAAAAACGTTTTTACGCTATGGGCACTCCCTCTCTCTTTTTATATGATACATCATGACCCGGAGTCTGCCAGTGATTGCCGTACAGTGGCGCAAAACTGTAATCGCCCGATACCCCTGCAGGGGTGTAGTGATCCGGTGAGTGGCTGCACTTTCAGAGCAAGGATATTCCAAATCATTGAAGGATCACATCAAAACATCACATGCACCAAGATACTGCACAATTCAAGATTTACACCAATAAGGGCTTAAACGAATATGATCACAAGCTTATTACACAATAAGGACTTTTATTGAACTTTTATTGAACGTAGCAAGTTTGCACTTTAATAGAAGTGATTTCGGTCGATCCCCCTCCTCCCTCATCCCTCCACTCCCCCCCCCCCCTTTCCACATATATGCATTTTGGAGTATATCAGCAACACTACGCATGGGTTTTGACACTATCATTGGTTATGTGTTTATATATTTACAGTTTGCCTAAAATAATTTTTATATTTTTATATTTATAGCTTGTTTATATTGTGCAATATTTTTTAGGGATACCACCATTTGATACACGCACGTCTTACCTAGGAACTTACACTTATATGCCTTGGTTTGTATTAGAGACATTCAAATACGCAGGTAGGGATTAGTATTTAGTTAAAGGAACAGCGCCATACCCTTCTTCCACACCAATCAATTCAGCTGTCCCCATTTTATGGGGAATGCATGTTGGGCGGCAGCAGTTCCATAAAATTTCAATAAAATTTCACTAATACATCTCTATTTTCAGTGCGCGGGTTCACTACTCTTTTGTTACCAGCACTGATAATGTGTTTGGCCTTCTTTTGTCTATTTTTATACTTCTCTGTCAGCTACACTCAGTTTCCATGAATATTCTATATGCTGATTTTTTCTTCTTTTACTAACCTACTTACCTCTTTAGTGAATCATATTGTTTTTTTCTTCCGTTTATTCTTACTAACTTGCCTGACATATAATCTAGTTGCCTCCAGGGTGGTAGACTTTAATAGTGCCCACTGATTACTTACTCCTGTCATTTTACTCCAAAAACTTTCAATTCATTTTTTAGAAATGTCCCCATTTCAGCAAAATTGGTCTTTTTGAAATCCAAAACTTTTGTTTTTGTATAAGACTTTTCAGTTCTTGTTTTAATATCAACCCAAAACATTGGTGATCACTAGAAACCAAATTCTCTCCCACCTCAGCCTCAGATAGCCGATCCCAGTTTGTCAGCACTAGGTCTAGAATATGATTATCTCGGGTTGAGTTTTTTATTAACCATTTTAGAGAAACCCTATTCAGTGCTTCCATTACATCCCTGCTCCTGCTTGTACTAGCAGTTTGAGAATTCCAGTTAATGTCAGGCATGTTGAAACCTCTCTTTTCCTTGCCATTTGAGATATCTCGTCATTCACAAGTTATCTCAATCTTCAGTCTGTCCTGGGGGTCTGTATACTACATCAATTCTATTGGAAGATCCCTCTCTGGTTGGAAGACAGAACCAGAGGGTTTCGACGATGTCATTTGCTTTTTGAAGGAATGTTAGCATTATGCTATTTTTGACATAATGTATATGGGAACTCCACCCTCCCTCCTTCCTAGTCTGTCATCACTGTAAAGTGTGTACCCTGGTATAGTTATTTTGCAGTCAATTGAATTCTTGAACCACGTCTCCGTAATTGCAACAAGGTCCAAGTTGTCCCTAGACAGAAGAGCTGTCAGCTCACAAAGCTTGTTGTCTAAACTACGAGCATTAGTGATTGTTATAGGAATTCCATTTATTTATTCATAGCCTAGAAACAGACAGTGAGAAGAAATTGTACAGGCAGAGATGACTGTAGCAATTTATCCCGCAACCTCTGAAGTTTTAGTAGCCAGTTCCACTGTCTATTGATTAGATAGGTGAAGCAGGATGTTTATTAACTCATTTAGGAATCCTGCAATCCCGAAACCTTTTGGTACCCACACTAGTCTATTTCAGAGGTAATTGTCCGAGAAATAATTTTCACAAATCAGTTATTTTATTGCCATGGTTTAGACAATTGATTTTGCACAATTTGGATAATCTTTGCAGGGAAAATTCCCCCCTTTTCTTTGGTTGCAGAGTAGGGACATTGTAGAAGTATTTTGTCTCTCTCTGATTAGGAGGGGCAGGTGTAAGTTTGTAGTGCAGAGCTCTCCTCCTCTTTTTTTTCTCTCAGATTAGCATGTGCAAGTTTGCAGAGCCCTTTTCACCTGTGATAGTTACTGACCATCAACACTTGTTCAATCTAACTCTCCCTTGAATTAAAAAAAAAAAATAAATAAAAAAAAAATAAAACACACACACACACACACACACACACTTGTTTATATACAATTTATTAAAAAATCCTTAATACCAGTGGTGTTTGGTGCGTAGGGAAACGCACCCTTGTTAAATTTTGAAAATTTTTGATTGCTGCAAAGGTAATTATTATTGTACTTTTAAAAGGCATTTGTTGAACAGTATGTGTTTTAATGTACCTGTACGCACAGTAGCATAAACATGGGCTGCATATAGATCAGTAAAAAGAAAACAAAAAATACAGAAATCTGTTTTGCTGGCCAGTATTTTTATGTATATACGTGTCTACACTACACTCCCTTGATTAAAATAAAGCTAGAAGAATTTTTACGTGTGTAAGCAGAAACAAAAATTATGAGCACGTGCTATATAGCCCATCCTCACATTTTTTTCTGCCAAGAATGTCTTATGTTCAGTGTGAAAGTACTCTATGTGTATGCGCATATTGACATGTGTATAAAAACCAACACAGACTACAAAGAAAAAATAAAAATAGAAATTCCCCGCTTTATCCAACACACAGATGCAAAAAAAAAAACACAACAAAAAAAACGCTTTTGTAATAGTTTAAAATTAGATTAGCAAATTTTCCACACTTACAAACAAGACCTATTCTCTTTGAAGCAGATACCTTATAATGTCTGTAAGGGTTAATATCTTCCTGCGTAGAGTCCTGAGAATACAGAGGGCTGGGACATCTCTCTGGGGTATTTCTGTTACTGGTTCCATCTGTAGAGAACAAAATAGAAGACATTTATAAGCAGCTATGCAATCAACAATCAGCTAACAATATTTCTGAAATCCAGAGAGACAAAAAAAAAAAAAAGTGACCTGCAGTTCACAAATTAGGTTTTATACAGTAGACATGTCCACTGATTTGCAAAGACCACATAGTTGAGGGTACGCTGTCTGTAGATCACATCATACACTTGATAGCAATGACAAGAAAGGAGCCTGGCATCAGATTGTAAGGGTGGGGGACAAAAACAAAATCAGGCTTGGTTACAATTTTCAAGTCCTCCCACATGTATACCTTCCATTATTGCTTACGTGTGTTTTTTAAAATAAAATCCAATTAAAAAAAAATATAACATGATCTTACTCTGTGTCAAGGAGATAATGTAAGAGTGGATTACAGAAGCTGGATACAATTAAACAAGTCACTGATAGTATGTCTTTTCAAAAAGTTTGAAGACTACAGTAAAGCTGGCTTTAGATCGATTCCCCGGTATCCACACTACCAGCATTAATGGAGAAATCTCCAGTGCAAGCTACTGTATATGGGTAGCCACAGCTGCCTGAATACAGTGGCAATGTAGAGCATTGACTGCATCAAATAAAATGCAAAGTTCGGCTGCCAATTTTCCACTCTTCAGCTGGTTTGTAAATTTACTTTTGCCAAGGTAGGTGGTGTTTGAATGGCTACCCATGGCACGGAATTCAGCAGCAGCAAATTAGCCAAAATTCCAGCCTTCAAACTTGCATTATGAGAAGGATCTGTGAGCACTGCCTGCAAATTGAGAAGTTTTTAAAATGTTGATAAGCTTATTTACATCAAGCTGCTTTTTTAGAGTTTTTTTTTTTTCCTTTAAGATATACAAGATGGTATCAAAAAGTTTTGAGACTAGCTCTGTTTACAAGAAAGTATTTTATGTTTACACCTTTAGAATAGTCCTCTTGCACAGCAATACAGCGGTCTCAGTGTCCCTGTCACTTCTGGAATGTGTCCTGGAAGACTTCTTTTCAAAGAGTGTCAAGACCTTCTGCTGTTCAGGGTGGATCTTCACAATGGTGTCAAAACGGCGACTTTTGAGGTGGATCTTCATCTTCAGGAAGAGGGCAAAGTTTGCAGGAGCCAAATCTGGCGAGTAGGGTGGGTGCAGAAGTGAGATCATGTTTGCTGACGAGAAACTCACAAGTGAGGGGAGCTCGGTGACAGGGTGCATTGTCGTGGAGCATCCAGTTTTTCACGCGCCACAGATCTGGTCGCTTTCGCCTAATGTACGCCCTCAGATGCCTTAAAACCTGGCAATAGAACTCGCTATTGACGATCTGGCCCCTGGGGATAAATTCTCAATGCAAAATGCTGTGAATGTTAAGAAAGATGAGCATGCACTTGGTCAAGCTGCGGACCTGTCTGGCTTTTTTCGGTCAGAGACGATGGGCTCTTCCACTGTGTTATGTAAATGAAAAGGGAGGTAGGGACAGTTGCTGATGCTGTCTTCCTACATCCACAAGGAAAAATGGACTCAAAACCAATGAATAGGAATAGATTTAAATCAAAAACATTTTTAATTACATACAAATCAAAAACATTTAAAAAAAAAGGAGGAAGGAAGGTCGATACAGTATACAGGTACTTGTAGACTTTCAAATGGATTGCCGGTTATGGAAATTGCTCACAGATTTATACAGTCCTCTACCAGTTTCTCGATCAGAGGATCGCTTTTTCAGGAAGATAAATCTATAAGGTAAATAGTGTATATGAAATTCTATACAAACAATAATAAAAGAAAATATATTTATATTGAACATAAAAAAAAAGCTATACAATGGATATAGCAAAATTCAAGCGCAGCTGCTTAACAATGAGTCCACGGCCAGAGGCACACTTCAGTCACCACAGGCTCCCCTGTGGCGGACATGGGGGATTTATGTGTGTAGTGGTATATCTGAATAGATACGTATATAAAATTAGGTTATATTGGTACCGGGTCTAGGGAGGTTATGAGAAGAAGAGAAGGATAGAGAAAACGGGCTAGAAAGAGGGAAAGGATAGTAAGGAAAGGGGGGGAGGGGAAAAGGGAGGGGGAGGAGAAAAGGGAGGGGGAGGGGAAGGGCAAGGAAAAAAAGGGGGGGGAGAAAGGAAGCAGAAGGAAAATCAGTGGGTAACAGGCCGCAGTTATTCAAAATATAAGTAAACAATGGTAAGGAACATACGCAGATCTCTCATAAGACAGGGGTAGGTAGATCATCACGCTGTATGATATCAAGTAGAATTGTTGGTGATCACTGCTCTGTCCATCTAAACAGGTAACAGTTCAGTCAATCAGGTCTAAAGATACAGAGCAAACATACGGTATATCAGGAAAAGAAATCAGGCTGAGAGAGTGTCAAGAGACAGCAAACAGCCAATATTAGGAGCTGTATAGGTACCTGGCTGATGGTCGGTCAGAGCTTCCCTCCTTGGGCAGAAAGGTAAGCGATGCTCATCAGCGGGCAGAGCCCCGCGTAAGAGCTCCCCAACCCAGAAAGTGCCAAGCACCGCCGCATAACGTCACCGGGTCTCGCTTCCTACACTGCGCATGTGCATGTGTGAACCACGCTAAAAGGCAAGAGCGCATCGTGTGTGTCAAATGGGCGGGGAGCTAAAAACCACAGCAATACAAGTGCGGGGCGGCTTGCTGAAGACAAAACCGCCCTCACCAGGGGAGTCACATGTCTGCCAGTACAGGGAAAAAAGAAATGACAGAGTGGGCAAAGCCAAGAGACTCAGAGGCTGCAGAAGAACCTGAACGTAAAATATAATATACATAAATTCTACTAAATGGCATAATAAACATACATAAACCACATTATATTCCCAACACATAGGATTTAAATGAAAAAACAAAACCAAATGAGGGGTACAGAAGGGATAATAAATTGCAGTTCAATGTGCCTATAGGCGATGACTGAAAGCAGGGGGCATCAATTACACCAATCCAGGGGCAAGGGGAGGAGGGAGGGAAATAAGGGAGGGGGAGGGGCAGAGAGGGAAAGGAAGGAGAGGGACAGGGAAAACCTCATAAAAAGGGTTTATAAGAGATCATTTTTTTTTAGACCTGGGGGAATAGTGGCATTGAGACGTTCAATCCATATTGTTTCTTTTTGTAATATAATCCTGTCCCAGTCAACCCCTCTTGGGCTCTGATGAACCACCTCTAGGACCAGAAAACCAACTGCCATTGGGTCAAACCTATGATGTAGTCCAGTATGGTGGCCAACAGTGGTTAGCTTGCCATTACTGGAACAGTATAAATGGTCTCCAATTCTTTGGCAAAATTTGTGAATAATTTTACCCACGTAAAAAGCGTTGCATTTGCAGATCATTAGGTAAATCACTAAATCACCCCCATTGTACCACAATTCGAGGGGGTGCGTGGGACCATGATTTCGCCATTAGGTAATTGGTATTTGGTACCCTCAAGGATCCAGGGGCAGCGAAGGCATTGGCCACACTGGAAGGTTCCACATGGTCTAGCTAGGGATCGTTCTGGAATCTTGTAATGACTATTAGTGAGGTGGTCCCTAAGAGAGGAGGCTCTCCAGAACACACGTTCAGGAGAGGGACTTACATGTCTGTTAAGCACGTGATGGTCAGTGAGGAGATGCCTCAGTTGCTGATGGTGGGCAGAGTATCTTGTAATGAGCTTTGCAGTATCAGTTTGTTATGGTTTCGGAGTGTTGTAAAGCAATGGGTTTGAATGATGCCGAGGAGTTTGGGCTGGGCTTCAATGTGAGCCGACGTGTGCTGCATAAGCTCCTGACCTGACGATTGCTAGCCTGATATCAGCTGAAGGCAGGGATATCAGTGTAGGTGGCTGGAAGCTGGGACGTGGAGTGTAATTGCTGTGGGGATAGAGGGAGAAAGAGCGGTGAGGTGCTTTGATGTGCTGTGCTGAGCTGAGTTGAGCCGAGCTAAGCCGAGCCAGAGGGAGACCGAGGTGAGCCGTTGTAAATCCCAGCGTGAATATTCTGCAGGTCTCCCACACCCGAACCCCATACTCTGTATCCTGCGCCCTGAGCTCTATGATTTGTGCGCTTGGTGCTTAGTGCTCTTAGCGATCCGTGTACCGGGTCCTCCGCTGACAGACAGAAGTGGCTCAGACATACCTGCTTATCTGTTCACCTGATCATCTGTTACCCCTTTGTTCTACTGTTCTATTGGACTGTACTGAGCCCCCGGAGTGTTACTGGACATTTTATATTCCTGGATACTTAGTCTGTTGTCTGTTGGACTACACTACAGGAGGAGTGCAGGAGGAGCAGAGCGCAGCAACGCTGGTAAAATGCATGATTTGGAGCGGAGAGAGAGAGTGGAGAAAGGGGAGGTGTGGTGAGTGATTTGGAGATCCTTTTCCTGACCGGTTTGAAAAGAACTCTGTGGAACTGTGCGGTGGGAATGTGTTGATGGGACTGTGCTGATTTATATACAGGAACATTGCAAATGTATTTCTTTGCGACTTTTTTTTCCTTTTTTTGCTTGCAAAAAGTTTTGGAGCATTTAAGTTGGTCGCAGTGCTTGAAGTATTTGAAATGCTGGAAGTAACTGAGGGTTTCGGGAATATATGAAATGTTTGATATTTGAAGTACCGGAAATATCTGAAAAGCGTGAAAATATTTGAAAGAACCGAGATATCTGAAATTCCTGAAATATTTGAAATATACGAAAGTTCTAAAAAAAAAAAATCATAGTAATTTGAAATATCTGAAATACTTATAACATCTGTATATTTGAATTATTTGCAATATCTGAAATATTCGAGCTGCTAGCAGTTAGGCTAGGGATAATTAATAGAGCTATGCAGAGAAGGAATAGAGGGGAGGGAATGATGATGGCCCAGAATATCAAGGACGGTTATGCGTCTTCCTCCCAAAAAATATTGCCAAAAGATAAAAATTCAGGGGAGAAGCTGAAAAACCCTCTAGGAAACATTACTACTGAAGCTTCAGCAATACAATACACACAGCATTCACTGGTATAGATAATGGAAAAGCAAGATCATCAGGAGCAGACCTCGGAAAACACACCAATAGAGGTGCAGAGGAAGGAAGCTTATACAGAGGAGGAAGGGGGGAACAAGGAGGAGGAAAAGAGATCGGGAAGGAAATCCGTTTTCAAAGAGAGCATACAAAATGCACATGGAGGAGAATCAACTTTAAAAGATGTATTTCAAGCAGTACAGATATGCAATGCTACATTAAAAACATTATCAAGCCAATTTCAGGATTTACGGGAGGAAGTTACCATTATACGCCATGATATGGAAAAAGTTTGGAGAACGCACAACTGCGGTGGAGGAGAGAATTAGCAACGTTGAAGATACTTTGGCCTTTATGCAACAGGACCTTGAAGCAGTGGGTTTACAGTTCAAACACCATGTTAATTATATAGACACACTTTAGAAAACAGGTTACGCAGAAATAATGTCAGGATATTGTGCCTCCCGGAACAGATGGAAGGAAGAAATGCTATAGAATTTATTGAACATTGGCTGTTGGAGATTTTTGACAAGAAGAATCTTCTCTCTCGAGCGTGCTCATAGGATACCATGAAGCCCCACTCCCCCCCCCCTCCAGGACAGTTTCCACGCCCATTTATTGTTAATATGCTGCATTTTGGTGATAGAGATAAAATAATGCCCTTGGCATGAACAAAGGACATTATAGAAGTTAAATGGTCAAAAATTTCCTTTTACCCAGATTACTCTATTGAAATACAAAATATTAGGGAAGAATATTTAGAATTTAAAAAGCGTCTTCGTAAACTCCAAATAATGTACGTAATGTTATACCCGGCTAAATTGAGGATTATTGTTAAAGACGAGACAATTTTTTTTGAGATTTCTAAAAAAGACCACAATATGGCTGGACAAAAATGAGCAACATTTGTCTTCTGACTGCAGAGATAGACCCAGCTGAGAAAAAGTCACTTGCTTTTTTTCTTCTTTTTTTTTTCCTTGCCTTAAACATTATAAGCTAAAAGTAGGGGGAGTGTGATGTAGTTAGGTGGATGTTCACATTCAGGCCTGGGATAATAGCCTCTTTTTTTTTTTTTACCGTATCCTTTAATCCTCTCACATTCCAGGATACAAATACTAACTCGTTAGCCATTATCCCCATTTGTTATACCTGTAGCCAAGATATAGAAGGAAACATAACCTGGTATTTCAAAAGTAAATTATAGCACATCTTAATCTTATAATAACCCCGACATATGTGCATATGTGAGAGCTCTTTGATGGGGGGCAGACAGAGAGATAGAGAGCAAGAGAGAGGAGGAGGAAAAAAAAAAAAAAAAAAAACCCAGACCCTCCAACACCCATCCAAAACACACCCTTATTCTAAAACATTTTCCCCCCAGGAAAAAGCCAGGAGTTAGAAAAAGAACCAAAAAACTATTTTCTCCATTCTGGAACAATATAATTCATCAATAGTCTGTCTGCATGAAAATCATCTCATAAAAAGACACTGTCTTTCTATTACAAAAGCAAAGTTTTCTACTCGATACCACTCGGTGTTCTCTACATATTCAAGAGGTGTTAACGTGTTACTATCAACGAAGATACAATTTTCCTGCAGACAGACTTTGACAGATCCCCAGGGTAGATATGTCCTATTGGTATGCTCATTTAGTACTAAATGTAAAATAGGATCAGTATATGTACCACCACCTTATAACTCAGAAATATTGCGGAGGATTAGCAAATTTCCGGCCGAACATCCTGGTATTCCAACAAAGATAATGGGGGATTTTAATAATGTATGTGATGCGAGTACCCGGCGGGCCTAAAATCGGAGACCCCCTTTGCCGTCCATCTGCGGGAGATAGGACTATGTGATATGTGGTGACTTTTCAATCCTGGAGTATATAATTATACTTGTTGCTCCTCTACTTATGGTACATTATCTAGGATTGACTTGGCTCTGGGCACAGAATTAGCTTTTCACTTGGTTTCTGATATATGGTATTTGGGGGATCTCGGATCCAGTTTTGATGACCATAAGAAAAATTAAACCACATAACAAAAGTTATTAGTGCATGGATGCCTCATGGCTACAGGTGATCCAGGGAGAGTCCATGCGTCAATTGTTAATTAACTTTTTTCTTGAAAATACAAAATCAACAACTTCTCAGGGGGTATGGGATACTATGAAAGCCTCTCTCAGGGGGTTAATGATACAAGCTATAAGTAGGTTTAAAAAGACAAGTGTGGAATTGGAAACTTTACTGGCAGTAGAAGTACAACAAAAAGAATTTCAATATGTTCAGAATCCTACACCTGCGAACCAAGCTATAGGGAAGGATGTACAACGTCTATATAAAAGAACAGCTATGGAAAAGGCTGAAAGGGAACAATCTTTAGCAAGTAGTAAATATTTTGAGCATATCAAATGGGAATATCTCCCATAGCCAAGAGGATACATTATCCTCATTTACTACTTTTTATAGGGATCTATATGAGAGTAAGGCCGATTATCATCCAAATGAACTTCAAGATTTTCTGCACCCTTTTATGATACCATCTATTTCAAATGAGGAAATAGAATATATGGATGCACCTTTAACATTAGATTAATTAATTAGGGCAGTTTCAGATTTCCCTAATGGGAAAGCACTTGGCTTAGATGGCTTACCATCAGAAATCTATAAAAGCCATGGATACATCTTGCTACCAGAACTGCTCAAAGTATTGACTCATGCACATGCATCATCTAAGTTATCGGAAACCATGAACGATGCTTGCATCATACCCAAGCCAGACAAGGACCATCTATTGCCAGAATCTTATCGTCCAATTTCACTATTAAATTCTGATGCCAAGATCCTGGCAAGGGTCTTGGCATATAGGCCAAATAGGGTTATACATAAGTTGGTGCATGTGGACCAATCAGGTTTTATACCGGTAGGTTCACAACAACAAACTTGAGAAGACTCTTTTTAAACCAACAGATACCATCAGATAATGTAGGGAAGAGAGCCATATCACTAGAGGCAGCCAAACCATTTGATTGTGTTGAGTGGGCATATCTATGGGAGGCCATTGAGAAATTTGGGTTGGGTAAAGGATATGTAAAGTGGATCAAATTATTATACACAGCCCCACGAGCATGTACACAGATAAATGGAGGAATATCAAAGCATTTTTTTTTTTTTTTGACTAGAGGTACCAGGCAGGGGTGCCCACTGTTACCGTTACTATTCGCATTGCTATTACCAATGGTTCTATAGCAAGACAACAGCTATTAGGGGCCTCAAGAGAGGAGGAAGAGTCGATAACATTTCATGATACGCAGATGATGCGTTATTTTTGGGAGACACGGATCAATCCCTAACATATGTGATAAAGTTGATTGAAAATTTTGGTAGATTCTCTGGGTTTGTTATAAATTGGGAAAAATCAGTAGTACTCCCCGTTGATGAGTTAACAGTGGCTTTACCACAAATAGAGCATAAAATACAGGTTGTTACATCCTTTAAATATTTAGGGATAAGGGTCTCTTCAAATTTAAAGGAATATATTAATTATAACCTAGTCCCTATATTAGATAATCTTAAGATGAAGAGTAAAAGCATGGTCCAAACTAACATTGTCGGTTGTAGGGCGAGCAAATTTAATAAAAATGGTGTGGGCCCCACAGTTACTCTATGTCTTACACAATTCACCAATCTGGATACCACTTAAATAGTTTTAAAAAAAATAGACTCCGTTTCAAACCTTGCTATGGAAGGGGCAAAACGCTAGAATTAAAAAAACTTAATACATTACATCTTCCCGAAGATAAGGGTGGTCTCGCTGTTGCAGATGCTAGGATGTATTTTTTAGCAGCACGTCTACCACAGGTTGCGGGATGGGAAGTAATAGATTGGACAGACCTTATTCAATCAATAATTCTGAGTATATCTTCACAATAGCTCAAATAGAATCAGGTAGCCTGGTTGATGGGCAAGGCCCAACTCTTGGACTCATACATAAGGTCTGGCAGGAAATTAAACGTATTATGCAATATGATTATTTATCAGTATACTCCCCCTTGTGGGGTAACAAAAATTATAAGGAACTAGGGGGGTGGGGGGTGGGGGGGTGGGAACACGTGGAATTCTATTTTGTAGCCCTGTGACACTGTGGAACTGACCCACCTGTCCTGAATCACCTCCCCCCAAGCCTCTGAAAACTGTAGAAGCCCCCCCCCCCTTACACATACGAGTGGGGGTGTCCCTTCGTAGGGTAGACTTAGAGCCTGGCTTGGCCGGCTTCTGGACCCAGGGCTTTTTCTGTCTCTGACCCTGAGGCTTTCCTCTAGATCCCGATTGGCTGAGGCCGTCGAAACTGCCTAGAAACAGAAGTACTAGGCAGAGGAGCACTAGAGATCTTTAAAGGTGGACACTTATTCCTTCTTTTAACTGGTAGAAGCAGACTCTTCAGCCCTGAAATCTTTTGGATATATTTATCCAGATCTGCACCCAACAGATGCTCACCATGAAATGGGAAACCAGTCAGTACCTTTTTGCACAACAATTTCGCAGACCAATTCTTTAGCCACAAGACACTGCGCGTGTGAACCGATAGGAGCGCAAACCGTAAAACCTGCTGAATAGAATCTGTAAGGGCATCTACTGCAAAGCACAAGGTGCGAGGAAGCTCCGCCAGTTCTTTAGCAGTCTTCCCTTAACCACTTCAATACAGGGCACTCATACACCTTCCTGCCCAGACCAATTTTCAGCTTTCTGCGCTGTCGCACTTTGAATGACAATTGCGCGGTCATGCTGCACTGTACCCAAACTAGATTTTTTATCATTTTGTTCCCACAAATAGAGCTTTCTTTTGGTGGTATTTGATCACCTCTGGAATTTTTATTATCTGCTAAACAAATTAAAAAAAAAGACCGAAAATTTTGAAAAAAAAAATATATTTTTTTGTTTCAGTTACAAAACTTTGTAAATAAGTAAGTTTTCACCTTCACTGATGGGGCTGCACTGATAAGGCGGCACTGATGGGCACCGATAGGCGGCACGGATGTACTGTTATGTATGGTACTGATGGATGCCAATCAGTGCCAAACAATAATGCCTGCCAATCAGTGATGCCCATTGTGGGCACTGATTGGCATCCATTGTGGGCACTGATTGGCATCCCTGGTGGTCTAGGGTGGCATACCTTGTGGTGACATCCCTGGTGGTCCTAGTGCTGTCCCTAGTGGTCCAGTGTGGGCATCCTCGGGGGGCTGTGCTGATAATCGATCAGCACACACCCCCCTGTCATAGCAGCAGCCGATCTGACAGACGCGAGTGAGGAATAGCCGATCACCGGCTCTTCCTGTTTACATCATGATCAGCCATGATTGGACGCGGCTTATCACGTAGGTAAAGAGTCTCCGTCAGACTCTTTACCAAGATCATAGTTGCGGTGTGTCAGACTGACACACCGCAACAACGATCGCCGCAATGCGCGCCCCGGGGGCGCGCAGCGGCTTAATATCCTGAGGACGTCATGTGACGGTCAGGATATTGAAACCACTTTGCCGCCATCATTTTGCTATATGGCAGGCGGCAAGTGGTTAAAACAGGAAGATTCTTAACCGTTTAAAACGGTCTTTTAAAGATTGGCAAATTCCTATTGCCGCCACCGCCGGCTGTACCACAACCCAGCAACCACAAATTAAGCCTTTAGTAAAGATTCCAACTTTTTGTCCGCTGGATCCTTAACCACTTACCGCCCGCTGTTGTTATACGTTGCTACTTTGAAGAGGAGTATCGTTATGGAAGCAGCTAGCTGCCATAACCCCAGTATCCTCTTCTTCAGCGGGCGGTCCGATTCAAGATTAAAGTGGTCCCTGCGGCGGATTCACTGCGAGATCACTTTTATCGGCGGCGGGAGAGGGCGCTTACCGGAGCTGCCAGCAGCGGCAATCGCGTCTGCTCCCTAGCTTGGCATGGAGACGAGTGAAGGGAAGATGGCCCCCACCCGTTCTCCATATCATTGCAGGGCGGAAGCGACGTCAAAACGTCACTTCCACCCATAGCTCTTATAGGGACTTTTTTGTTTTTTTTCAAATTACAAATTATAATTTTTTTTTATTTATTGCATTTTAGTGTAAATATGAGATCTGAGATCTCATATTTAAGAGGTCTTGTCATGCTTTTTTCCTATTTCCTATGTAAACATTCCTTGTAATAGGTATAAAAGTTACTTTTTTTTTCTTAAAGAACAGTGTAAAAATTTAAAATAAAAGGTAAAATAAATTTTTTTTTTTTTTTTAAATGCACCCTGTCCCGCCGAGCTCGCGTGCAGAAGTGAACACATACGTGCGGCATATGAAAATGGTGTTCAGACCACACATGAGGTATCACTGCGATAGTTAAAGCGAGAGCAATAATACTAGCCCTAGACCCCCTTGTTAACTCAGAACATGCAACCTGTGGAATTTTTTTAAACATCACCTATGGAGATTTTTAAGGGTAAAAGTTTGTCGCGGTTCCACGAGCGGGCGCAACTTTGAAGTGTGACATGTTGGGTATCAATTTACTCGGCATAACATCACCTTTCACAATGTAAAAAAAAAATGGGTTAACTTTACTGTTGTCTTATTTTTTAATTTAAAAAAGTGACTTTTTTCCAAAAAAAAAAAAGTGCACTTGTAAGACCGCTGCACAAATACGGTGTGACAAAAAGTATTGCAGCAACCACCATTTTATTTTATAGGGTGTTAGAAAAAAAAATATATACAATGTTTGGGGGTTCTAAGTAATTTTCTAGCAAAAAAACTGTTTTTAACTTGTAAACACCAAATCTCAGAAAGAGGCTCGGTCCTTAAGTGGTTAAAAACATAGCCATTGTCTACCGGACAGGTTAAATTTTTGTTCACAGAAGAAATAGCTGCATCAACTGAAGGCATACGCCTCTTCCTTGTGAACTTCTTGAACCTTTTAGGAGGCATAAAACCTGCTCTAATAGTGGGTGCAAAGGGAAGGCTTGAGAACTCTGTATTGGGTGCAATGAGCCCAATGAAGAGACTGAGACCATTTCTGTGAAAGACAATCAATCTCTGAGGCCAACAAGCTAAAAATGGCTCCTCAGACCCCGACTCCCCAGAAGAGGAATCCTCAGCTTGACCCTCTTCTAGGTCACTCACAGCTACTAATTCCACATCCTCTGCCCATTCCTGTTCCAACCCAGGGGGCTCAGGAGAGGGAGCTCTATCATGCTTTTTTCCCCTCCTGTGGCAATCACAATGGCTAGTTTACCCTTTAGGCCAGCCAAAGCTGATACCAAGTCGTCCTTTGTGACATAAGCTGAGGCAGAGGCACTAGAAGTAGCTAATATGCCTGCAAAGCGTAATGGCTCAGATTGGCCAGTTGCCTCCGGTCTTTCAGGGGAAGTTAGCACAGCAGAACCAGGACTAGGATCCTCCAATACTGACGGCGGAAAAACTTGTGCCCCTCCTAGCTGTGCCTCCCCCACTCCTTTTTGTGGAAGACATGGCTTACTTTAACCACTTGCCAGTTTTACTGCGGCAGAATGGAACGGCTGGGTGAAACGATGCCTGTGCCCCCCCCCACACAGTACAGAGTATGGACAGCGATCTGTTATCTTGCCTGCACAGTCTCCATCCCCCTTCAGTTAGAAAACACACTAGGACACACTTAATCCCTTCACTGCCCCCTAGTGTTAACCCCTTTACTGCCAGTGACATTTTTACAGTGATCAATGCATTTTTAATCGCACTGATTAAATGGTCTCAAAATTGTCCGACGTGTCCGCCATAATGTCGCAGTCACTTTTTTTTTTATATATTACTAATATATATATGTATATATACTAAAAATATGTAGAATACATATCGGCCTAAACTGAGGAAAAAAAATGTTTTTTTATATATTTTTGGGGGATATTATAGCAAAAATATTGCATTTTTTTTCAAACTTGTCGCTCTTTTTTTGTTTATAGCTAAAAAAATAAAAGCAGCAGAGGTCATCAAATACCACCAAAAGAAAGCTCTATTTCTGGGAAAAAAAGGATGTCAATTTTGTTTGGGTGCAACATCGCACAACCGCGCAATTGTCAGTTAAAGTGACGCAGTGCCGAATCGCAAAAAGTGCTCTGGTCAGGAAGGGGGTAAAATCTTCCGGGGCTGAAGCGGTTAAGACATAGATTGAGGTAATAACCCCTGTGCACTTTAATCTTCTGAAAAGCTACAATCCAGCAGTCAGCAGCTATCACAGCTTAATAGCTATACCCAAATCCAAATACTAGTGCCTGCAATAGCCATGTCCATGTGCTCACAGACTCACTTGCCCAGCAGGAAGACTGCTCTGTGTCCCTTTCAACCGCCTCACAGGAGCCCAGCATGCAAGCAACTGTCCTTCTTTAAATAATATGCAGGTACAGCGTGCCACATGCATGCTTGCCACGTCACGTGCACGCTCACTGTGCGCCCGGCGAAGGCCACTGCCGCGTGCGCCTCTACTGCTCTCACGGCCCGCCGAGCTTGTATGAGCGGCCTGCGGCTCCTGCTGTATGAGAGGAATGCAAATTATGCCAGGTATGCGATCCTCATTTAGAAACATGACAATATCGCCATCTAGTGAGCAAAACACAGTACTGCAAAATCTCCCGCAGTATATGGCTAACAGGCTGCTATTGGGAAGAGTGCACAAACATGTACATGCATAAAAAAGGCATATTTTTCCATATATATATATATATATATATATATATATATATATATATATATATATATATATATATATATATATATATATATATATATATATATATATATAGAAAATTTTATATATATAACCTTCACCCATCACGGCGGGCCCCGTCATTAATTTCTTGAGTTTCCTCAAAGAGGGGAATGAGAATGACCCACTTCTCAATCATCTTCCTAAAGGAGATTAACCTCAAGTACAAAAATGACTTTTGAACTCAAGTACTTAGTCTCTATGTACCTGAACTGGTTCGGGTAGAAGACCTCAAGTTGGTGCATGACTCCAATCTTGCTGGGCATTTAGTGGTTTCTAAGATGGAAGAACTTTGATTTTTTTTTTTATAAATTTTTTATTTTCATAGAAATCATTACAGTTCACAATAAGTATTAGAGCTGCACGATTAATCGTCAAGAATCGTTATCGAGATTTTTTTCCCCCGTTGCCATCTTGACAAAAGTGTTTCACGATTCTTGCTATGCAAAGAATTCTCTCTGCTCTCTGCTCTTCTGAAGCCACAGCCGTCAAAAGAAAGGAAGAAAAAAAAAATTAAAAAAAGAAAAAACAAAAAAAAAGGGGGCAGTCTGCCAAGAATCACAACATTCTTTAGCAGTAGAATGAACTCTAAACATTGTAATAATTTATCAAAGGAATAGACTTCCTGTGCAAGTAAGGAAAGTTTAACCACTTAAACACTAAACCTTTTTCTGACATTTGTTGGTTTCAAGCTAAAATCATTTTTTTTTGCTATAAAATTACTTAGAACCCCCAAAACATTATATATATTTTTTTAGTAGAGACCCTAGAGAATAAAATGGTGGTTTTTGCAATATTTTATGTCACACTGTATTTGCACAGCGGTCTTTCAAATGCAATTTTTTTGGAAAAAATTACTTTCGTTTTTTTTTTTTAATTCATTATCCAGTAAAGTTAGCCCAATTTTTTTGTATAATGTGAAAGATTTTACATTGCGAGAATCATGATCTTTTTATTCTAAGCAAAAAAATTGATATTCTCATTTGGCCAGAATTGTGCAGCTCTAATAAGCAAATAAGATCTCTCTGTAACACCACTTTGATAATACCATCTATCTATCTATATCACATTAACATTCTACATTTATCCACTGTGATCAGCTCTTTAACCAAATATGACTCCTCTTTTTCTTCTTTAACCATGAGAACCTCATGTTAATACCAGGGAAAAAATAAAAAAATAAAAACCACAAAGGGACCCCTCCCTCCCAACTAACAGCGCAAACATCTTTACCTATCTTCTCCAAGCCCCTTCCTATATGCAAATAAGGGGCCCGTATCTTCCAATATTTCTCATCTTGTTCTTTCAACATCATAGTAAGATTCTCAATTTGTTGAATTTCTGCAATTCTAGCAAACCACTGTGTTCTGGATGGAGGAATATCACTCTTCCACAAAACAGAAATACACGCCTTCGCTGCCGTAAGAAGATGTTTCAGCAGTGAATTTTTATATTTTTCCACAGACAAAAGGGGACTTAATGTAACAAAAAGGCTGCCGGTCTTTCTCCAAGAGACACACCTGTAATTGTTTTACCAGTTTCAGCCACCATTCTCCAAAACTCCTTTATTTTCACACATTCACAGAAAATGTGTAGCATAGTACCCTCCGCGCCACGACACTGCCAACATACATCCGAAACCTGGGGAAATATCCGATGCAATACTGTCGGTGTTCTATACCATCTGGTAAGGATTTTATATCCTCCCTCCTGATATCTACTTGTCGCTGAAGCCTTGTGAGTAAACAGCAAGATCCTGTCCTGTACTTGGGAGAATGTAACCCCCAAGTCCCTAGAAAGGCAAGTTCTTGTGGTGCTTTTAATCCGGTCAGTATGGCAGAGAAGTATGACAGAGAATTCCTCAATGACTCCCCATCTAAACATAGCTGCTCAAACCCTGACGGTGCCCGCACTTCCAAGTATATGTTTGACTTTGATTGAATAAAGGCACATAGTTGCGCCTTTACCTGAAAAAGTCTAATTCTGGTGTTCTCTCATGTTCAATCTCTCCTTGTCATTAAGTAATTGTCTACTGAGAAATGAATAAGCCTACTTTTACCCCTTCGCCGTATGGCACCAAATCCCAGATCTGTCATACCCGCTGGAAAGCCGGCGTACCCAGAATTGGAACCATAGGGCTCGGGTATAACTACATAGTCGTATTTTTAAAAATCTTTTTAGTGATTCGTAAAATAGCACCTACCGTTGGATGTTTCCTCACTACCAATGGAATATCAGTTTCCAAAAGGCAAACCAGCCCCTCCAAAGGAATATCGATCGTCGCCTGTTCCATTTGTACCCATGGTTTCCTCTTATAGAGCACACATCAATCCACCACTCTTGCCAGATGTGAGGCTCCCTGGTATCCAACTGGGTCATGGAAACCGATCCCTCCTTTTTCCTTTAGGGAGTGATAATATAACTACGTACTCTTGCTGTTTTCCCAGCCCAGATAAACCTCAGGAACCTCGATCGAAGATCTCTTAGAAAACTTGGGGGGGATCTTGATTGGAAGGGTCTGCAACAAGTACAAAAGCCTTGGCATCACATTCATCTTTATAATATTTGTCCTCCCAAACCATGTAAAAACGTCCTTATCCCATCGCTAAAAATCAAGTTTAAAACTGTCTCGCCATCGGGGCATGATTAAGTTCAAATATCCTATTCAAATTCTTCGGTATTTTAGTCCCTAGATAACTTATATGAGATTCTGTCCATCAGAAATTGAATTGCGTGGTTATCCGATATAATAGGGACGCATTCATTTCCACCCCAATCGCTTCCGATTTACCATAGTTCACTTTAAAATTTGATATTCCTCCATATTCACGCAACTCCAACAGAAGGGATAGGAGGGACATGACTGGGAGGTTATAAAGAAAATTAAATCATTGGCGTACGGCGCAAGCTTATGCTCCTCCCTCTTTGTTGATATGCCCCTAATGTTTGGATTAGCACGCACCCTTTTTAAAAAGGGTTCCATTGTAAGAATGAAAATAATGGGCATCCCTGGCGCGTACCATTTCAAATAGAAAAAGGCTCTGAGATTCTATCATTGATCTTGACCCTGGCACTCGGTACTGAATATAAGTTTGTGAACCAGCTCAACATACCGTCCCCCAAACCAATGTGTTGTAAAGTAGCCCTAAGAAACATCCAATCCATCCTATCAAATGCTATTTCCGCATCTGCAGATATAAGTACTATGGGTTTCTGCTGACTTTGTGAAAAATTAATGCACTCACTACCTGCTGCGTGTTCTCTCCCCCCCCCCCCTACCTGTAGTAAACCCAACTTGATCTGGATGTATCAAGAAAGGGATATGATTGCTAATCTGGTGAAAAGGATCTTTGTAAAAACTTTAAGATCTACATTTAACAAGGATAACGGGCGATAACTAGAGCATTAGGAGGGATCTTTCCCTTCTTTGGGAATTACTGTTATATGTGCTAGTAATGTTTTTCGGTATTTTCTGCCCCTCACATAATGAATTAAAAGCTGCTATGAATCTCAAAGCCAATTTCTCAGCAAGACTTATAGTAGGACAGGGTATACCCATCTGGGCCTAAAGCTTTGCCCATTTTAAAAAGTTTTAGTGCTCCCAAAAACTCCTCCGTTGTAATTGTTACATCCAGATCCCGAGCTATACCATCGGTCACCCTTGGCATACCTGACATTTGGAGAAATTCCATAGCCGCCTCCCGTTTATTTTGTGTCCCTTCGGGAGAAAGAGTCCCCTCTAATTGATATAGACTCTCGTAGTACTCCTTAATGGCCTGTGCAATTGTCTGTGAAGAACTAGCCATCTCATCTCCCTGCGTTTTAATGGGTACAATATGATTACGTGCACTAGTTTCTCTAAGGGCGTTTGCTAACATCCTACTCAGCTTATTCCCAAACTCATAAAATGTCCACCTACAGCAAATTAATTTGGCTTTTGCTTTATCATTAAAGTAGTAAATTTAACTTCTCACGTAGGCCTACTAATTTCTCCTCTATTTGTTGTGCCTGGGATTTTTTATGTACCACTTCCAATTAGTGAATAAGCAACAAGTCGATCTGGTCATTGAGCATCCGTTTCTTATGTGCACCCAGAGAGATGAGAGTACCTCTCATAACACACACATGTGTTTCCCACAAACAGAAGGGAGTTACTTCCCCTGTGTCATTCGTTGAAAAAAATGAGTCCAATTCCTGGCCCAATTTGTCCTCATATTCCATTTCTTTTAAAAGGGTCTCAATCTTTCAATGCCACTCTCGGGAGTCTGATTCCCCCAATTCTACCACACAGTTTGTCGGCGCATGATCTGACAAAGTAAATGATCCAATGGAAGCATCTATCAGGGATGTAACTATGTTTTGAGATATAAAAATAGTCAATTCTGGTGTACGTCTTATGTTTTGCTGAAAGAGATGTATAATCCCTGCCCTGTACATGTATAGTCCTCCAACTATCTATCAATTGCAGATTCCGTGGGAGTTTCTTCACTCTTTGTAATTTTACATATGATAGATGAGAGGCACCTTTTGATGCATCTAAAATGGGATCCAAGACCATATTAAGATCTCCACCTATCGCCAGGACTCCCTCCCTATGTTGATGAACCAACTGGAGATAGGCCTCCAAAAGTAGTAACCTGATCTTCATTTGGTAGATATAAATTCACTAATGTAACCTTTTGCTGGCCCAGGGTTCCTTTTAAAAAAAGGTAGACACCCCCCTTCATAATAGAGACCCCACTTGACTTAGAGGTCTGAGATGTACTATGATACACTGTTGGGAATCTATGGTTTTTTAGTCTTGGAAGTTTATCACTTCTAAAGTGTGTCTCTTGTAGAAAAATAATTTGTGATTTGAATCTTCGCAGTTCGGCCAGGAGTCGAATCCATTTCTCTGGGATATTCAACCCCTTAACATTATACAATGTAAAAATTATCCTAGTCATTTCTGCAGTCTGCTATGAGAGGAGGAAGGAGGGACTTGATGAGAAAAAAAAAAAAAAAAAAAAAGGGGTGGGGGGGAGACGGACTCCCTAAGAGGTTAGTTGGCCTGGTGTGACCCGTCCACTATCCTCGGAGTAACAAACAAAAAAAAAAACTTTTATTATGTTATCTTTTTTGTGGTCAATTTATACGAACTTCGTGGTCAATCTTCTCTGCTGATCAAACTGAAGCGTTGATGGTTCGAGAAGTATTTAAACTACTGTACATGCAATTCCCAGTGATGTGGTGTCTGACAGGGAAGTAGTTTACTTCAAAGTTTTGTAAAAGCTTTTGATCAGTTTTAGGTGTAATAATCTAATAATAAGGTTTCCTCACAAACCTAAGACATCCAGGGGAGTACGGTTAGGACCCAGATGTGAACGTGCAAATCTGCTGCGTCTGGCAGAATCTCTTTTTGCTGAACCACCTGAGATACTGGAGAGCTCCTGGGACAATTCATCGAACAATCTTGCCTTGTACCTAGTTTATGGTGAACCTTGAACTCTTTGCTCCTCCCATGCACTTCCTATTCAAGCCACGCCTTTGCACTGTTTGCCAGATTATTGTGTTCTCTCCAGCCAATATGTCATTATTGTCACTCCTGCTGCCATATGCATCTTCAAAACCACTAATTTCCGACCTTTAGTTTAATCCCAACATGCAAACACTTGTTACTGACCTTTGGCTTGTTTACGGACTATGCTCGATCCCCATCTGCTATATCTGCTACTGGACCCTGGCTTGCTCACCTCCTGGTGGGGCTATCCAGAGGACTATGACCTGGTACTAATGCGCACCAAAACCCATCTCCATCATCAGGAGCTCTGCTGAATACCGGTTAGACCCCATACCTCAGTTAAGCCTGCGTCATCCGCCAAGGTGACCTGCTTATCCTGCTGGTCGGTGGGCGCCTCTACTGCTATAGCTACTGGTCTCAGAGCCTGATCCCTGTGACACAATTAATATATTTGTAATCTAAAATTACAGGTGGACAACTGGCCCTTTTAGAATTCTCAAGTGACTATCCTCTGATCTTAAATCATATTTCTAAAATCAAAGCCTCTGTAGAAACAAGAAAAAAAACATACATACATAGTGTTCACTGCTTCCAAAATGCAATATCAAATAAGTGGATTAAATATACTCACAACAAAAAACTGTGTGAACATACCAATCCCCTCTGTGAGCCACTATCCATGGAGTGTTACCCTGTATGCACACGTATGGTATTATGCTCACAACACAAGATAGACCTTTAGGTAATAGAAGGTCAGCTGGACCTTTAAGAACAATCAGGCTGATTATCCTTCAATCCACACTTCTCTATTCAATTCTCTATGCTCAAGATCCTAAAAAACAAAATTGCATCCGCTTGTGGAATGGCAACAAATCCATTGGCTATGTTTAAAAATTTCTACAGGTTACAGTTTTGAGTTACAGAGGAGGAGGTCTAGTGCTAAGATTTTTGCTCTCGCTCGAACGATCGTACCTCACATGTGTGGTTTGAACACCGTTTTCATATGCGGGCGCGATTTACGTATGCGTTCGTTTCTGCGCACAAGCTCGGCGGGATGGGGCGCTTTTTTTTTTTTTTTTTACCTTTTATTTTTACTCTGTCCTTTTAAAAATAAAAAAAAAATTGGGTCACTTTTATTCCTATTACAAGAATGTAAACATCCCTTGTAATAGAAAATCCGCCACAGAGACCACTTTTATCTTAAGGAAAACCGCACGCTGTTCCAGCTAGCTGCTGCCATAACCCCGGTATTTAACGTCAAAGAACCGACATACAGGAACATTAATTTGCATGAAGTGGTTAATGTATGATGCCCCTCTTTCAAGACTAAAGCCCTGCATAAATGGGCTGAATGTCGGAAATCATTTGGCGGTTAAAAAAAAAAAATAAACGGCCGACATTCTGCCCGTGTGTATGTCCGACATGCATGCTGGAAAACCAGCAGCCAACTGACTCCCGATCAGCACTCTCAGCCAATGGCAAACTTGAGTTTAGGAGCTTTTGGCATTTTTTGCCAAAGCTCCCAAACTCAAACTCCATAAAAGCCCATGTGTACATTGACATATAGGCTTTTATGGAGTTTGAGTCCACTGGAGTTTACTCCTCAAAAGATGGGTATGAGAATGACCCACTTCTCAATCATCCTCCTAAAGGAGATTAACCTCAAGTAAAGAACTCTGAGTCCACTCTGTTTTTAGCAGCGTTTAGGAGCTGCTGTGGTTAGGTGAGGTTCAACCTCCCTCTCCTGAATGTGGAAGAATCGCGTTGAGGATAGGAACGTTTTGACCACCAGCCGTGGAAAACCACAGCAACAACGAGTTTTCCTGCGGCCAATGTAGGCAGGGTGTACATGAAGCCTAAAGCACCAAACAAAAAATATCTCTGGGGCACAAACTATACATTGGCATATTTTGACTGCAGACTGTGAAGACAAAGATTTTTGGCTGATCACCACCGATGGCTGCTTGTCGGGGTAATAGTGTAAATGACCATTTGGTTAAGGCTACATTCACACCAACGATTAAAGTTGGTGCAAACTGTAGTTGCAGGATTATTCTGCTTCATACTACTGCTCTCAGTGGCTGCCACCAGCCAGTATAATGACAGGTTGCTGGTGGCCACGGTTATTCGCGGTTCTCTGCACAGACAGCGATTTGCTGTGCAGAGAACAACAAATAGCTGTGGCCACCAGCAAACGGTCATTATAGTGAACGGGGCTGCACCTAGCCAATGAGTAATTCGAAGATTCCTGCGGCTACAGTACGCACTAGCCTTAATCACCAGTGTGAATTTAGCCTAAATCCTAATATGTTCTAATATGTAATATCCATTTTAGACATAAAAAAAAAAAGCAGGCAAAAGCATAATGAGCTAGTAAGCAGCGCATACTAGCTCATTATGAAATATTTACCTTAGAACAAAGCGCAGGCATCGCCTCCTGGTCACCGCTGAGGGAGCAGATATGTTCCCTCGGCGTTGTGGCCGGAGCCGCGATGACGCGCGGGAGTCCTCTTTCCGGCAAGGAGCTCTGTCTTTGCGGCAGCATCCATCGGACCTTCAGAACGTATGCGCCGCTGACATCAGCGGCTGCATGCAAGGTGAATATCTCCTAAACCATACAGGTTTAGGAGATATTCATTTTACCTACAGGTAAGCCTTATTATAGGCTTACCTGTAGGTAAAAATGTGGAAGCAGCTGAATCACCTCTAGAGGTGTTATTGTCATATCCGGATATTGGGAAAATTGTCACTACTATATATTCTCGCCTGCAAGTGGCGAGGTTAAACCCTTTCAGATTGCTCAGCGGGAAAGGCAAATTCCCGGGTTGTCAGAGGAGGGGTGGGAGGAGGCCTCAGAGGTGTGCTTTCTGGACCTTATTGGATCAAACGACCAATATGTACAATTTTAATTTATACATCAGATGCATTACACTCCTGCCAGGCTGGCCCATATGGGATATGACTCTGCAGCTTCCTGTGTTAGGTGTGGCTCCTCAGAAGCTGTATACATGCATATGTTTTGGTCCTGCCCTGTCCACCTTTTGGAGGTACCCGTTTTCATTTTTTGAAAACACACTACAAATAAAGGTGCCCTGCACCCCGGAGGTTGGACTATTGGGTGTGCTGAATGATTTCATACACAGGACTCATACTCTTGTCCGTACAATACTGTTTTATGCCAGAAAATTAAATTTTGATGCAATGAAGACTGCAACTGCCCCAGATATTCAAGTTTTGTACCGTATGATGAATAAAGTTATACCAATTTTCAAACTGGTTTATAAGGGTAGGGCCTGCCCAAAAAAATTTTCTAAGATCTGGCAGCCCTGGCTTGATATAGCAAACTCCTTTTGGAAGGACACTCCGCTCTCACAATAACTGTCTCCGGCCTCCCCCTGATGAATTTTGGCATCTAGGTGAGGCTGTGACCTCTGGATGGTAGGCCGTTTGTGTACCTGGGGGGAGGGTGTGGAGGTAGCAGGGCTGGACAAAGTTTGCCTTTTTGTGTGAAAGTGTGTAGATGGGTGCATGTTTGGTGTGGATGTTGTGTTCACGGAAATATCCCTACTGTAATAGCATTGAGATTTTAGGTTGTGGGGCCCTATGAGGTCCACACTCATTACCCCTACATGACCAGTGGTATAGTCCATTCCTCCATTGAGGAATTTGGTAAATATGATGTATAACTATAATAGTTGGCCCCCATTGGGCTATTGCACTTTCTTTTCTATTCTGTAAAAGAGATTTGTTCATGGATGCATTTGTACTAACTGAACCTGTAAACTACTTTCTATCAAAACAAATAAAAACTATTTAAAAAAAATAAGCAGGGTACACAACCACTTTAATATGACTCACCAATACATAGGAATGGATCTTAAGCCCGGTTACCTTAGATGACTTCATACTATAGGAATGTCATTATGAACTGACAAAATGATCAAGCCCTGCAGGAATGTGTGCCATCTTCCTTAAAAGGTAATACTACTTTTTCAAGAATTACAATTGGTCACTATTATTCACTAGTCCTGTATATACCACAGTCAAACTGGAATAAGTCCTGTACCAGGGCTGCTTCATGCACATGTCTGGTTTGAACATTTGCCAAGCCGGAAACAGTGGACTTGGCGAAAGGCATCTATAGCTAGGTATTCTCGTTACACTTTCATATATTTTTACATTGGTTATCTTTATCGGTTATTATGTAATTAAATGTTTCCTACTAGTGTTTGTGTGACCTCTCTTTGCATATCAGAAACAACCCCAGAAATGTAAACTCAAACAACCCTGATAAAACAAGGAGTCACAGGAGTTTTACTAGGGAGAATTGTGTGACAAAAGAAACATTAGGTTCTTGTAATAGACAAACATAAAAAAAGTGCAAGCCTAGGCTCAAAGTGGAGTGCACCACAAGTCCTTTTGCACACAAGATAAAAAATGCGGCGTTTTTTACAGATTAGAAATTAGATGCATTGTTGTCTATGGAACGATGCACACTGTTGAGTAAGATCAGTAATACAGCGTTGGGTAAAGAGCAGTAAAAACAAAACATTTTTACATTTGAGTGCAGTAATTTACTGGAGAGAGAGACAGACAGACAGACAGACACAGAGACAGAGAGCGCATTTTGCCCCTGTACAAATTAGTAAGGCCTCATCATGAATACAGCGAGGGTAAAAAGTATTTGATCCCCTGCTGACTTTGTATGTTTGCCCACTGACAAAGAAATGATCAGTCTACAATTTTAATGGTAGGTTTATTTTAAACAAGTTATAAATTGATTTGCATTTCAATGAGTGAAATAAGTATTTGATCCCATATTAATCAGTAAGATTTCTGGCTCCCAGGCGTCTTCTATACAGGTAATGAGCTGAAATTAGGAGCACTCTCTTAAAAGGGGAGTGCTCCTAATCTCAGCTTGTTAGCTGTATAAAAGACACCTGTCCACAGTAGCAATAAATCAGATTCCAATCTCTCCACCGTGGCCAAGACCAAAGAGCTGTCCAAGGATGTCAGGGACAAGACTGTAGACCTACACGACCATCGCCAAGCAGTGAAAACAGTTGGTGCGATTATTCGCAAATGTAAGAAACACAAAATAACTGTCAATCTCCCTCAGTCTGGGGCTCCATGCATGTTCTCACCTCGTGGAGTTTCAATGATCATGGGAACGGTGAGGAATCAGCCCAGAACTACATGGGAGAATCTTGTCAATGACCTCAAGGCAGCTGGGACAACAGTCTCCAAGAAAACAATTGGTAACACGCTACACCGTGAAGGACTGAAATCCTGCAGCGCCCGCAAAGTCCCCCTGCTCAAGAAAGCACATGTACAGGCCCATGTGAAATTTGCTAATGAACATCTGAATGATTCAGAGGAGAACTGGGTGAAAGTGTTGTGGTCAGATGAAACCAAAGTCGAGCTCTTTGGCATGAACTAAACATGCTGTGTTTGGAGGAGGAGGAATGCTGCCTATGACCCCAAAAACACCATCCCCACTGTCAAACATGGAGATGGAAACATGCTTTGGGGGTGTTTTTCTGCTAAGGGAACAGGACAACTTCACCGCATCAAAAAGGGATGATGGACGGGCCATGTACCATCAAATCTTTGGTGAGAACCTCCTTCTCAGCCAGGGCATTGAAAATGGGTCATGGATGGGTATTCCAGCATGACAATGACCCAAAACACACGGCCAAGGCAACAAAGAAGTGGCTCAAGAAGAAGCACATTAAGGTCCTGGAGTGGCCTAACCAGTCTCCAGACCTTAATCCCATAGGAAATATGTGGAAGAAGCTGAAGGTATGAGTTACAAAATGTCAGCCTCGAAAACTTAATGACGTGGAGAGGGCCTGCAAAGAGGAGTGGGACAAAATCCCTTCTGAGATGTGTGCAAACCTGGTGGCCAACTACAAGAAACTTCTGACCTCTGATTGCCAACAAGGGTTTTGCCCCCAAGTACCAAGTCATGTTTTGCGAAGGGGTCAAATAGTTCACAAATTAACCACTTCAGCCCCGGAAGGATTTACCCCCTTCCTGACCAGAGCACTTTTTACAATTTGGCACTGCGTCGCTTTAACTGCTAATTGCACGGTCATGCAATGCTGTACCCAAACAAAATTTGCGTCCTTTTCTTCCCACAAATAGAGCTTTCTTTTGATGTTATTTGATCACCTCTGCGGTTTTTATTTCTTGCGCTATAAATGGAAAAAGACCGAAAATTTTCAAAAAAAATTACATTTTCTACTTTTTGTAATAAAAAAATCCAATAAACTCAATTTTAGTCATACATTTAGGCCAAAATGTATTCGGCCACATGTCTTTGGTAAAAGTCAATAAGCGTATATTTATTGGTTTGCGCAAAAGTTATAGCGTCTACAAACTAGGGTACATTTTCTGTAATTTACACAGCTTTTAGTTTATGACTGCCTATGTCATTTCGTGAGGTGCTAAAATGGCAGGGCAGTACAAACCCCCCCCCAAATGACCCCATTTTGGAAAGTTGACACCCCAAGGAAATTGCCAAGAGGCATGTTGAGCCTATTGAATATTAATTTTTTTGTCCCAAGTGATTGAATAATTAAAAAAAAAAAAAAATTACAAAAAGTTGTCACTAAATGATATATTGCTCACACAGGCCATGGGCATATGTGGAATTGCACCCCAAAATACATTCAGCTGCTTCTCCTGAGTACGGGGATACCACATGTGTGGGACTTTTTGGGAGCCTAGCCGCGTACGGGGCCCCGAAAACCAATCACCGCCTTCAGGATTTCTAAGGGCGTAAATTTTTGATTTCACTCCTCACTACCCATCACAGTTTTGAAGGCCATAAAATGCTCAGATGGCACAAACCCACCCCCCCCCCAATGACCCCATTTCGGAAAGTAGACACCCCAAGCTATTTGCTGAGAGGCATGTTGAGTCCATGGAATATTTTATATATTGACACAAGTTGCTGGAATGTGACACTTTTTTTTTTTTTTGCACAAAGTTGTCACTAAATGATATATTGCTCACACAGGCCATGGCCATTTGTGGAATTGCACCCCAAAATACATTTAGCTGCTTCTCCTGAGTATGGGGATACCACATGTGTGGGACTTTTTGGGAGCCTAACCGCGTACGGGGCCCGCCTTCAGGATTTCTAAGGGTGTAAATTTTTGATTTCACTCTTCACTGCCTATCACAGTTTTGGAGGCCATGGAATGCCCAGGTGGCACAACCCCCCCCCCCCCCAAATGACCCCATTTTGGAAAGTAGACACCCCAAGCTATTTGCTGAGAGGCATGGTGAGTATTTTGCATCTCTCATTTGTTTTTGAAAATGAAGAAAGACAAGAAAAAAAAATTTTTTTTCTTTATTCAATTTTCAAAACTTTGTGACAAAAAGTGAGGTCTGCAAAATACTCACTATACCTCTCAGCAAATAGCTTGGGGTGTCTACTTTCCAAAAATTTACGCCCTTAGAAAGCCTGAAGGCGGTGCTTGGTTTTCGGGGTCCCGTGAGCGGCTAGGCTCCCAAAAAGTCTCACACATGTGGCATCCCTGTACTCAGGAGAAGCAACAGAATGTATTTTGGGGTGTAATTTCACATATTCCCATGGAATGTATGAGCAATATATCATTTAGTGACAACTTTGTGCAAAAAAAAAAAAATAAATTTGTCTTTTTCCCGCAACTTGTGTCACAATATAAAATATTCTATGGACTCGACATGCCTCTCAGCAAATAGCTTGGGGTGTCTACTTTCCAAAATGGGGTAATTTGGGGGGGTTTTGAACTGTCCTGGCATTTTATGCACAACATTTAGAAGCTTATGTCACACATCACCCACTCTTCTAACCACTTGAAGACAAAGCCCTTTATGACACTTTTTGTTTACATGAAAAGATTATTTTTTTTTGCACGAAAATTACTTTGAACCCCCAAACATTATACATTTTTTTTAAAGCAAATGCTCTACAGATTAAAATGGTGGGCGTTTCATTTTTTTTTTTTTTCACAAAGTATTTGCGCAGCGATTTTTCAAATTTTTTGGGAAAAAAAACACACTTTTTAAAATTTTAATGCACTAAAACACACAAATGTTTGATGAAATAAAAAAGATGATCTTAACCCGAGTACATGGATACCAAACATGACATGCTTTAAAATTGCGCACAAACGTGCAGTGGCAACAAAATAAATACATTTTTAAAAGCCTTTACAGGTTACCACTTTAGATTTACAAAGGAGATCTACTGCTAAAATTACTGCCCTCGATCCGACCTTCGCGGTGATACCTCACATGCATGGTGCAATTGCTGTTTACATTTGACGCCAGACCGACGCTTGCGTTCGCCTTAGTGCGAGAGCAGGGGGGGACAGAGGTGCTGTTTTTTTTTTTCCCTTTATTATGTTTTTGCTTTTTTATCTTATTTTTAAACTGTTCCTTTCATTTTTTTTCAATCATTTTTATTGTTATCTCAGGGAATGTAAATATCCCCTATAGTAGCAATAGGTAGTGACAGGTACTCTTTTTTGAAAAAAATTGTGGTCTATTAGACCCTAGATCTCTCCTCTGCCCTCAAAGCATCTGACCACACCAAGATCGGTGTGATAAAATGCTTTCCCAATTTCCCAATGGCGCTGTTCACATCCGGCGAAATCTAAGTCATGAAATGCTCGTAGCTTCCAGTTTCTTAGGCCATAGAGATGTTTGGAGCCACACTGGTCTCTGATCAGCTCTATGGTCAGCTGGCTGAATCACCGGCTGCATTCTCAGGTTCCCTGTTGAGACAGGAGAGCCAGAGAAAAACACGGAAGACGGTGGTGGTGGGGGGGGGGGCATTCCCTCCCACTGCTTGTAAAAGCAGTCTAGAGGCCAATTAGCTGCTAGGATTGCTTTTACATGAAAGCCGACCGCTGGCTGGCATTCCCTGAAAAGATTCATACCAAGATGATACCTAAACCTGCAGGCATCATTCTGGTATAACCACTCAAAGTCGTGAATTGCGTACCTGAAGACAAAAAAATGGTTAACAATAAAACACAGTAAACGGTAAAGTATAAAAAAATTGCATACCTGAAAAGCAAAACATGATAAAACATAACAATAAAACATTGCAGAATAGAATACAGTAAAAAAAGAGCAGAACAATAGAGAGAGAAGAGAGAGAGAGAAGAGAGAGAGAGAACAATGAAACGACAACTATTTTTTTTATTCTATATATTTTTTTGTGTTTTTTTTTTTTTACACTTTTTTTTGTAACTGTAACTTTTATAACTGTAACTGGTTCCAGGTTCTGGTCTCTCAAAATGCGATGGCATCTTGGGAGACCCTGTGAAAGTGTGTCCTAGTTTGTGCAATGCTGTACCCTACGCTAATACTCAACTAGTGAATGGTAGCGTTCAAAACATTCACCAATGCAAAGACCAGGATTGTCAGGATAGGAGGGACAATAATAGTGGGTGCCACGCCTATATCCACGCTTGCTGCAGACACAAAATCTTTTTTGGGGGGGTTCGTTGGGTAGGGGTACTTGGGAGGACATAAAGAAAATGCCTCTCATGCAGCCGACTGCATTTGGTTGGGGATGTGAATGGGGGAAGTACGGGTGCTGCAGAAGTGGTGGGTTCCCAATTAGGATTGGCGAATGCAGCAGGAAGGGCACTATGGGCACGACGGGCCTTTGTTAGTCTTCTTGGTGGCAGTGGGACACTATTTGTGCTTGCCACCTCGCCAGCTTGAACTGCATTTATGGGACTCGCCACGTCACCAAGTGTTACTGCAGTGCTGGTTTGACTACGACCGGGGTGTACTAGGCCGCTGGTGCTTGCAATGGTAATAGAAAAGTATATAGGGCGCACAGGACTAACGTAGTCCAGATAATGTCTCTATTAGAGGTAGGCAGTCCAAAATAAAAAGGAGAGTGTTGGTAAGGATGATATGGATGGTGGGATGATCTTCAGCAAAAAGGGCTGCAGCTTTAAAAGACTGAAGCAGGATCTATAATGACACAAAAGACAAACAAAGGCGCCTCTAAGTGCAGAAGATAAACAGTTTTAATGCCCCAACTGGGTTAAAAAACACTTACAAAATAGAAGTTATAATCAGGCACATCGTGGGTAGAGCTGCATTGGAAGGGGTCACGGTTAGAGGAAGCCTTCAGAGGGGATGGATGTAGTCACTGACAGCAGCGGTGTGGGACACAGGAAGACGCTGTGAAGCCGGCGTCGTCAGCATGGAAAGACGGCGAACCCAGAAGTGATGTCATCCGCTGAGCGGCTCTGTAACCAGCCTGAACCGCAAGCAAACAGCCAGAGAGGGGATGTGATGTCATCAATAAGGGGCGCGTTTCGGAACCGTCAATCGTTCCTTTTTCAACCTATGGCTATACTGATGACTGGGGAGGATATATATATAGACACACACACTAGCAGTGGATTGTCCAGGGGGCGGGGACAACAAAATTTAGTAACGATGAGTCCATTAAATGCATATAAACAAACGCCTGCAACAGCATTCTTACCAACGGGGCAGTAAAAAGAAGAGGAATATAATAATAGAATAAAGTAAAATAAAGGATTGGAACATTAAGAGTTTAAAAAGCAGATCTGTAAAATGTCTAGTAATGACAGGTCCTGGAACTTGCAGTGCACATAACAAAATATAAACAATTGGAGCAAGCAAGATAATATCAATGTTAAGATTTAGACCAAAGAGGGACATACATGACATTAATAATATCAAAGTATTATCATATAAAAATGTGTAAATATGGCGTCAAAAACACCCATGAATTAAAAGATAAAAAGGGGGTATTTAAAAGTGGAGGAATGAAAATAATAATGATGAAGGATCTATAAGAGAAGGAGCCTAGATTAATATCTATACAAAAGAAATATCATGTCAAAGTATGGTGCTTGCCACTTCACCAAAACGCTACCAAAGAAAACCTGTTAGCGATCGCAGGGATCAGGCCTGACTCTGCCAACGCTGCAGTCATGCGTTTAGTGATTTGTAAGTGACAGTGATCGATCGATACTGCACTTGGGTGGGCTGGGCAGAGGGGCAAAACGCAGGTGCTAGCAGGTATCTGGGCTGATCCTGCTAACACTGCGTTTTTGGGAACCCTAAACTGCTGGGGACGCTAGTATAGATCTGATCGGATCAGATATTGATCCGTTCAGATACTATACCACTAAGGGAGGCGTATGCTGCGTGCGTGTGTGTTAGCGGTACTGGCGCTAATCTGACGCTGCGGGTGCCCTGACACTATAAAAAATAAACAAACTAACCAGCGTCACCCGTAACTGTTATACGGTGATCAGTGGTGAAAGAGTTAACTAGGGGGCAATCAAGGGGTTAAAACCTTTATTAGGTAGTATATGGGGGTCCCTGTCGCTAGAAAACGCTGACGGTGAACCTAAATATTTACCTCACTAACTAGCGTCACCAGTGACACTAATAAAGCAAATCAGAAAAATGATCCCTTAGTGACACTGGCGACGGGGGGTGATCAAGGGGTTAAAACTTTATTAGGGGGGTATCCTAGACCTAAAGAGGGCTAATACTAACTGCCCTACCACACTGTCACAAACTGACACCATGCAGTAATCAGAAAAAAAAAAAAAAAACTGCTTGGGGTCAGTGTGACGGGGGGAAATCGGGGATGTATTGTGTGCCTGGCATGTTCTACTGTGTGTGTAGTGTTGTGCACTCACAGTGAAGTCTTCTCTCCTCGGTGCCGGAACAGAAAATACCGAACCGAGGAGAGATGACATTTCCTTTGCTGCTGTTTAGCATACAGCAGCAGAGGAAGAACGTGATTGGCTGGGAACGATCGCGGGGGGGGGGGGGGCCACGAATGGATGGTCTCCCCCTCGCCTCTCATCGCTCCCAGACAGAAGCAGACCACCTCGGGCACCGGGGGGGGGGTCCGATAGGTACGCGATTCTGCCGACGTACATCGGCGTGAGGTGGTTGGCAAGTGGTTAAAATGCAAATCAATTTATAAACTTTTTTGAAATGCGTTTTTCTGGATTTTTTTGTTGTTCTGTCTCTCACACTGTTAAAATAAATCTACCATTAAAATTATAGACTGATCATTTGTCAGTGGGCAAATGTACAAAATCAGCAGGGGATCAAAAATGTTATTCCCTCACTGTATGCAGTTCAGTTTTGGGCACCAGTTCCCAATAAGGATGTCGGGGGAACTGCGGAAAAGTGCAGAGAAGGGCAACAAAACTGATAAGAGGCATAGAGGAGCTCAGCTATGAGGAAAGATTAGAGGAACTGAATTAGGTCTCTCTTAAGGCGAGGAGGAGATTAAGGGGGGATAGGACCAACATGTAAAAATGCATGAGGCCCATATAGTGAATGTGGCGTTGTTATTCACATTAAGGTCATCACAGAGGACAAGGGGGCACTCTTTATGTCCAGAGGAAAAAAGATTTCATCCCCAAATACGGAAAGGTTTCTTTTAAAGTAAGAGCTGTGAAAATGTGGAATAGACTCCCTCAAGAGGTGGTTCTGCCCAGCTCAGTAGATTGCTTTAAAAAAGGCTTGGATTCTTTCCTCAATGTAATATAATATAACTGGGTACTAACATTTATAAGTAAAGTTGATCTAGGGATTATCCCATTGCCTCCCGAGGGACCAGGAAGGGATTTTTCCCCTGCTGTAGCAAATCGGATCATGCTTGGCTGGGGTTTTTTGCCTTCATCTGGATCAACTGTGGGTATAGGATTGTGTATATGAGATTGTATGATTTTTATTGGGTGAACTAGATGTAACTATGTATTATGACACTAACAATGAAGAATTGTATTCCTCTATAAGCTTAGGCATCTGTACTCATCTATACTCAACATTACTCGGGTCTTTACACACAGTTTTTTTACTCACGGACTTTGTCGACAAATTCCTGAGTAAATATCAGTAAATTATTGCACCCGTGTGCAACTGGCCTAACAGAACAAAAACATATATCAAAATGTGGCTCTGAGTTTGTTTTTATAAAGCCCGGATGAAGGCAATCTATAACGCCCCAAAACATGATTGCCAACATTTAATTCACATCAAATCAATTAAAGCACTTTTGAGAACTGCATTCTTGTGCAAAAGAGGTTCTCTGGTTGGAGTAGCACGCTTGCTTTATTTGCATCTCTATTTTATTAAATAGAGGACATTTATTAGTGGGACTGCTTTAGCAGTCCCACTATTGTTATTCGATTTTATTTATTTAGTGGGAATGCTTTAGCAGTCCCACTATTGTTATTAGATTTTATTTAGTGGGAATGCTTTAGCAATCCCACTATTGTTATTCGTTTTTTTATTATTTTTCTTCTTATTCCGTACGTTTTTCGGTAATGCGTAACTTCTGCATACTTTCAGCTATTAAAACCATTCAACTATCAAAATGTTCGTCTCTTTTAGCTGAGGTGTGCTCTTTTTCAACTTTTTTTCTACCATTTATACTTTTTAAAATATTAAGCTTTTTATCACTTTTTTTAACATTGAAGTCAATGGGAGCATGTTTGAGAAACTTAAAATCTTCTTCCGCTCCCAAAAGTTTCAGCTCCTTCATACTTTCACCTAGAGACGCCAAACAAACTTTAAAATGTTCACAAAATATTCAGCTATCTGGCTATATCTTTTCAGTTTGATATCTTTTACAGTTTTTGAGAAAAAGCTTTTTGTTTAGAGGTCATTTCAGGAAATTTTAGCCATTAATCAGAGTGTACTGTGTATGTTTTGTTGCCATGGTTACCAAAGCTTCTGTTATACACAGGGGGGAGGTGGCTGGAGCATCTCAGCTCTGCTTACAGAGCCCGGGGGAGGGGACAAAAGCTGAAAAATCAGAACATGATTTCTAAACTGCTGCCACTCCCTCATTTTCAAGCCCACCTACACAAATCTTATATCAAAACGTTCAGCTATCCCTGCTGCCACTAAACATGTCCACGGCTAAGCCATAGTCCTGATAGTTTTCACAATATGACCATTTGTTTGCAACTCACACCGTCCATTGACATTCATTGAAACTACACTCTAGCCCCTTCAAATTTGAAGGGCAATTTCTAGACTGCGACCGTGCCTTCAATTTTAATATTTCAGAGACATACTATACATCAAAATCTAGGTCTGGGTCTTGTGATTCTCACAATATAAAGATCTTCGCTGTAGGATGTATAGTTTTTAAAATACGGCCATTTGTTTAGAGGTCATTTCAGGAAATTTTAGCCATTAATCAGCGTGTACTGTGTTTGTTTTGTTGCCATGGTTACCAAAGCTTCTGTTATACACAGGGGGGAGGTGGCTGGAGCATCTCAGCTCTGATTACAGAGCCCGGGGGAGGGGACAGACCCACCATGTACTGATTTATAATAGAGGAATATGATGGGGCAGTTTTGATGGGGTAATTCTGATGGGGCAGTTTTGATGGTGGCAATATGATGGGGCAGTTTTGATGGTGGCAATATGATGGGGCTGTTTTGATAGGGCAATTCTGATGGGGCAGTTTTGATGGTGGCAATATGATGGTGCAGTTTTGATGGTGGCAATATGATGGGACAGTTTTGATGGCAGTATGATGGGGCAATTTTGCTGGGGGCCGTTTTAGCAATTCAGCATTCCCACGCATTTTCCCCAGGAAATGCATTTTCTAGTTATTTTTATTATTTCTTTATTCCGTACATTTTATTTGTTCTGTGCAACTTCTGCATAATTTCAGCTATTAAAACCATTCAACTATTAAAATGTTCGTCTCTTTCAGCTGATGGTGGGGCTTTTTCAACTTTATTTCTACTATTTATACTTTTTAAAAATTAAGCTTTTTAACACTTTTTTTTAACATTGAAGTCAATGGGAGCATGCTTGAAATCCTTAAATTCTTCTTCCGCTCCCAAAAGTTTCATTTCCTCATACTTTCACCTAGAGACATCAAACAAACTTTAAAATGTTCACAAAATATTCAGCTATCTGGCTATATCTTTTCAGTTTGATACCTTTTACAATTTTTGTGAAAAAGCTTTTTGTTTAGAGGTCATTTTAGAAAATTTTAGCCATTAGAGTGTACGGTGTTGCTTTTGTTGCCATGGTTACCAAAGCTTCTGTTATACACAGGGGGGGAGGTGGCTGGAGCATCTCAGCTCTGATTACAGAGCATGGGGGAGGGGACAGACACACCATGTACTGATTTATAATAGAGGAATATGATGGGGCAATTATGATGGGGCAGTTTTGATGGTGGCAATATGATGGGGCAGTTTTGATGGGGGCAGATTTGATGGTGGCAATATGATGGGACAATTCTGATTGGACAATTCTGATGGGGCAGTTTTGATGGTGGCAAAATGATGGGGCAGTTTTGATGGGGCAATTCTGATGGGGCAGTTTTGATGGTGACAATATGATGGGGCAGTTTTGATGGGGACAATTTTAATGGAGCAGTTTTAAAAGGTGGCAATTCTGATGGGGCAGTTTTGATGGGGACAATTTTAATGGAGCAGTTTTAAAGGTGGCAATATGATGGGGCAGTTTTGATGGTGGCAATATGATGGGGCAGTTTTGATGGTGGCAATATGATGGGGCAGTTTTGATGGGGACAATTTTTATGGGGCAGTTTTGATGGCAATATAATGGGGGCAGTTTTGCTGGGGGCAGTTTTGCTGGGGGCCGTTTTAGCAATTCAGCTATTTAGCATTCCCACGCATTTTCCCCAGGAAATGCATTTTCTAGTTAGTGGGAATGCTTTAGCAGTCCCACTATTGTTATTCGATTTTATTTATTTTTCATTTTATTCCGTACGTTTTTTGGCTCTGCGTAACTTCTGCATACTTTCAGCTATTAAAACCATTCAACTATTAAAATGTTCGTCTCTTTCAGCTGATGATGAGACTTTTTCAACTTTTTTTCTACTATTTATACTTTTTAAAATATTAAGCTTTTTAACACTTTTTTTTAACATTGAAGTCAATGGGAGCATGCTTCAGATCCTTAAAATTTTCTTCCGCTCCCAAAAGTTTCAGCTCCTTCATACTTTCACCTACAGACACCAAACAAACTTTAAAATGTTCACAAAATATTCAGCTATCTGGCTATATCTTTTCAGTTTGATATCTTTTAGTTTTTGTGAAACAGCTGTTTGTTTAGTGGTCATTTCAGGAAATTTTAGCCATTAATCAGAGTGTACTGTGTTTGTTTTGTTGCCATGGTTACCAAAGCTTCTGTTATCTCACATATATATTATTAGTGGGAATGCTTTAGCAGTCCCACTATTGTTATTCGATTTTATTAGTGGGAATGCTTTAGCAGTCCCACTATTGTTATTCGATTTTATTTATTAGTGGGACTGCTTTAGCAGTCCCACTATTGTTATTCGATTTTATTTATTTTTAATTAGTGGGACTGCTTTAGCAGTTTTGATGGTGGCAATTATGATGGGGCAGTTTTGATGGTGGTAATATAATGGGCCAATTCTGATGGGGCAGTTTTGATGGTGGCAATATGATGAGGCAGTTTTGATGGGGCAATTCTGATGGTGGCAATATAATGGGGCAATTCTGATGGTGGCAATATGATGGGGCAGTTTTGATGGTGGCAGTTTTGATGGGGCAGTTTTGATGGTGGCAATTATGATGGGGCAGTTTTGATGGTGGCAATTATGATGGGGCAGTTTTGATGGTGGCAATTATGATGGGGCAGTTTTGATGGTGGCAATATGATGGGACAATTCTGATGGGGCAGTTTTGATAGGGCAATTCTGATGGGGCAGTTTTCATGGTGGCAATATGATGGGGCAGTTTTGATGGGGCAGTTTTGATGGTGGCAATATGATGGGGCAGTTTTGATGGGGACAATTTTAATGGAGCCGTTTTAAAGGTGGCAATATGATGGGGCAGTTTTGATGGTGGCAATATGATGGGGAAATTCTGATGGGGCAGATTTGATGGTGGCAATATGATGGGGCAGTTTTGATGGTGGCAATATGATGGGGCAGTTTTGATGGGGACAATTTTAATGGAGCCGTTTTAAAGGTGGCAATATGATGGGGCAGTTTTGATGGTGGCAATATGATGGGGCAGTTTTGATGGGGCAATTCTGATGGGGCAGTTTTGATGGTGGCAATATGATGGGGCAGTTTTAACGGGGACAATTTTGATGGGGCAATTCTGATGGGGCAGTTTTGATGGCGGCCATTTTAGCAATTTAGCTATTCAGCATTCCCACGCATTTTCCCCAGGAAATGCATTTTCTATTTTTAATTTTATTCCGTACGTTTTTTGGTTCTGCGTAACTTCTGCATACTTTCAGCTATTAAAACCATTCAACTATCAAAATGTTCGTCTCTTTTAGCTGATGTGTGCTCTTTTTCAACTTTTTTCTACCATTTATACTTTTTAAAATATTAAGCTTTTTATCACTTTTTTTAACATTGAAGTCAATGGGAGCATGCTTGAAATCCTTAAATTCTTCTTCCGCTCCCAAAAGTTTCAGCTCCTTCATACTTTCACCTAGAGACACCAAACTTTAAAATGTTCACAAAATATTCAGCTATCTGGCTATATCTTTTCAGTTTAATATCTTTTACAGTTTTTGAGAAAAAGCTTTTTGTTTAGAGGTCATTTCAGGAAATTTTAGCCATTAATCAGAGTGTACTGCGTTTGTTTTGTTGCCATGGTTACCAAAGCTTCTGTTATACACAGGGGGGGAGGTGGCTGGAGCATCTCAGCTCTGATTACAGAGCCCGGGTGAGGGGACAGACACACCATGTACTGATTTATAATAGAGGAATATGATGGGGCAATTCTGATGGGGCAGTTTTGATGGGACAATTCTGATGGGGCAGTTTTGATGGTGGCAATATGATGGGGCAGTTTTGATGGTGGCAATATGATGGAGCTGTTTTGATGGGGCAATTCTGATGGGGCAATTCTGATGGGGCAGTTTTGATGGTGGCAATATGATGGGGCAGTTTTGATGGTGGCAATATGATGGGGGCAGTTTTGCTGGGGGCCGTTTTAGCAATTCAGCATTCCCACGCATTTTCGCCAGGAAATGCATTTTCTAGTTTATTTTTAATTTTATTCCGTACGTTTTTTGGCTCTGCATAACTTCTGCATACTTTCAACTATTAAAACCATTCAACTATTAAAATATTCGTCTCTTTCAGCTGATGATGGGACTTTTTCAACTTTTTTTCTACTATTTATACTTTTTAAAATATTAAGCTTTTTATCACTTTTTTTTAACATTGAAGTCAATGGGAGCATGCTTGAAATCCTTAAATTTTTCTTCCGCTCCCAAAAGTTTCAGCTCCTTCATAGTTTCACCTAGAGACACCAAACAAACTTTAAAATGTTCACAAAATATTCAGCTATCTGGCTATATCTTTTCAGTTTGATATCTTTTACAGTTTTTGAGAAAAAGCTTTTTGTTTAGAGGTCATTTCAAGAAATTTTAGCCATTAATCAGAGTGTACTGTGTGTGTTTTGTTGCCATGGTTACCAAAGCTTCTGTTATACACAGGGGGGGAGGTGGCTGGAGCATCTCAGCTCTGATTAGAGCCCGGGGGAGGGGACAAAAGCTGGAAAATCAGAACATGATTTCTAAACTGCCGCCACTCCCTCATTTTCAAGCCCACCTACATAAATCTTATATCAAAACGTTCAGCTATCCCCGCTGCCACTAAACATGTCCACGGCTAAGCCATAGTCCTGATAGTTTTCACAATATGACCATTTGTTTGCAACTCACGCCGTCCATTGACATTCATTGAAACTACACTCTAGCCCCTTCAAATTTGAAGGGCAATTTCTAAACTGCGACAGTGCCTTCAATTTTAATATTTCAGAGACATACTATGTATCAAAATCTAGGTCTGGGTCTTGTGATTCTTACAATATAAAGATCTTCGCTGTAGGATGTATAGTTTTTAAAATACGGCCATTTGTTTAGAGGTCATTTCAGGAAATTTTAGCCATTAATCAGAGTGTACTGTGTTTGTTTTGTTGCCATGGTTACCAAAGCTTCTGTTATACACAGGGGGGAGGTGGCTGGAGCATCTCAGCTCTGATTACAGAGCCCGGGGGAGGGGACAGACACACCATGTACTGATTTATAATAGAGGAATATGATGGGGCAGTTTTGATGGGGTAATTCTGATGGGGCAGTTTTGATGGTGGCAATATGATGGGGCAGTTTTGATGGTGGCAATATGATGGGGCAGTTTTGATGGTGGCAATATGATGGGGCAGTTTTGATGGTGGCAATATGATGGTGCAGTTTTGATGGGGCAATTCTGATGGGGCAGTTTTGATGGGGCAATTCTGATGGGGCAGTTTTGATGGCAATATGATGGGGGCAATTTTGCTGGGGGCCGTTTTAGCAATTCAGCATTCCCACGCATTTTCCCCAGGAAATGCATTTTCTAGTTAGTGGGAATGCTTTAGCAGTCCCACTATTGTTATTCGATTTTATTTATTTTTAATCTACTTAATTTTAATTTTATTCCGTACGTTTTTCGGTTCTGCGTAACTTCTGCATACTTTCAGCTATTACAACCATTCAACTATCAAAATGTTCGTCTCTTTTAGCTGAGGTGTGCTCTTTTTCAACTTTTTTTCTACCATTTATACTTTTTAAAATATTAAGCTTTTTATCACTTTTTTTAACATTGAAGTCAATGGGAGCATGCTTGAAATCCTTAAATTCTTCTTCCGCTCCCAAAAGTTTCAACTCCTTCATACTTTCACCTAGAGACACCAAACAAACTTTAAAATGTTCACAAAATATTCAGCTATCTGGCTATATCTTTTCAGTTTGATATCTTTTACAGTTTTTGAGAAAAAGCTTTTTGTTTAGAGGTCATTTCAGGAAATTTTAGCCATTAATCAGAGTGTACTGTGTTCGTTTTGTTGCCATGGTTACCAAAGCTTCTGTTATACACAGGGGGGAGGTGGCTGGAGCATCTCAGCTCTGATTACAGAGCCCGGGGGAGGGGACAGACACACCATGTACTGATTTATAATAGAGGAATATGATGGGGCAGTTTTGATAGGGCAATTCTGATGGGGCAGTTTTATTGGTGGCAATTATGATGGGGCAGTTTTGATGGGACAATTCTGATGGGGCAGTTTTGATGGTGGCAATATGATGGGCAGTTTTGATAGGGCAATTCTGATGGGGCAGTTTTCATGGTGGCAATATGATGGGGCAGTTTTGATGGGGCAATTCTGATGGGGCAGTTTTCATGGTGGCAATATGATGGGGCAGTTTTGATGGGGACAATTTTAATGGAGCAGTTTTAAAGGTGGCAATATGATGGGGCAGTTTTGATGGGGCAATTCTGATGGGGCAGTTTTCATGGTGGCAATATGATGGGGCAGTTTTGATGGGGCAATTCTGATGGGGCAGTTTTGATGGTGGCAATATGATGGGGCAGTTTTGATGGGGACAATTTTAATGGAGCAGTTTTAAAGGTGGCAATATGATGGGGCAGTTTTGATGGTGGCAATATGATGGGGCAGTTTTGATGGGGCAGTTTTGATGGTGGCAATATGATGGGGCAGTTTTGATGGGGACAATTTTAATGGAGCAGTTTTAAAGGTGGCAATATGATGGGGCAGTTTTGATGGGGGCAGTTTTGATGGTGGCAGTATGATGGGGCAGTTTTGATGGGGCAGTTTTGATGGGGCAGTTTTGATGGGGCAATTCTGATGGGGCAGTTTTGATGGTGGCAATATGATGAGGCAGTTTTAATGGGGACAATTTTGATGGGGCAATTCTGATGGGGCAGTTTTGATGGCAGTATGATGGGGCAGTTTTGATGGCGGCCATTTTAGCAATTTAGCTATTCAGCATTCCCACGCATTTTCCCCAGGAAATGCATTTTCTAGTTTTAATTTTATTCCGTGCGTTTTTTGGTTCTGCGTAACTTCTGCATACTTTCAGCTATTAAAACCATTCAACTATCAAAATGTTCGTCTCTTTTAGCTGATGTGTGCTCTTTTTCAACTTTTTTTCTACCATTTATACTTTTTAAAATATTAAGCTTTTTATCACTTTTTTTTAACATTGAAGTCAATGGGAGCATGCTTGAAATCCTTAAATTCTTCTTCTGCTCCCAAAAGTTTCAGCTCCTTCATACTTTCACCTACAGACGCCAAACAAACTTTAAAATGTTCACAAAATATTCAGCTATCTTATCTGGCTATATCTTTTCAGTTTGATATCTTTTACAGTTTTTGAGAAAAAGCTTTTTGTTTAGAGGTCATTTTAGGAAATTTTAGCCATTAATCAGAGTGTACTGTGTTGCTTTTGTTGCCATGATTACCAAAGCTTCTGTTATACACAGGGGGGGAGGTGGCTGGAGCATCTCAGCTCTGATTACAGAGCCTGGGGGAGGAGACAGACACACCATGTACTGATTTATAATCGAGGAATATGATGGGGCAGTTTTGATGGGGCAATTCTGATGGGGCAGTTTTAATGGGGCAATTCTTAAGGTGCAGTTTTGATGGTGGCAATATGATGGGGACAATTCTGATGGGGACAATTCTGATGGCAATATGATGGGGGCAGTTTTGATGGTGGCAATTTGATGGTACAGTTTTGATGGGGACAATTTTGATGGGGACAATTCTGATGGGGCAGTTTTGATGGCGGCCATTTTAGCAATTCAGCTATTCAGCATTCCCACGCATTTTCTCCAGGAAATGCATTTTCTAGTTTTTATTATTTCTTTATTCCGTACGTTTTTTGGCTCTGCGTAACTTCTGCATACTTTTAGCTATTAAAACCATTCAACTATTAAAATGTTCGTCTCTTTCAGCTGATGATGGGACTTTTTCAACTTTTTTTCTACTATTTATACTTTTTAAAATATTAAGCTTTTTATCACTTTTTTTAACATTGAAGTCAATGGGAGCATGTTTCAGATCCTTAAAATCTTCTTCCGCTCCCAAAAGTTTCAGCTGCTTCATACTTTCACCTGCAGACGCCAAACAAACTTTAAAATGTTCACAAAATATTCAGCTATCTGGCTATATCTTTTCAGTTCGATACCTTTTACAGTTTTTGTGAAAAAGCTTTTTGTTTAGAGGTCATTTCAGAAAATTTTAGCCATTAATCAGAGTGTTCGGTGTTGCTTTTGTTGCCATGGTTACCAAAGCTTCTGTTATACACAGGGGGGAGGTGGCTGGAGCATCTCAGCTCTGATTACAGAGCCTGGGGGAGGGGACAGACACACCATGTACTGATTTATAATAAGGGAAAATGATGGGGCAGTTTTGATGGGGCAATTCTGATGGGGCAGTTTTTATGGTGGCAATTCTGGTGGGGCAGTTTTGAAAGGGACAATTTTTATGGGGCAATTCTGATGGGGCAGTTTTGATGCCAATATGATGGGGCAGTTTTGATGGGGTTTTAGCAATTCAGCATTCCAACGCATTTTCCCCAGGAAATGCATTTTCTAGTATACGAGATGTTATACACAGTGGTAGGGATCCGCCGAAACATATCAGCCGAAAATGGCCTTTTCGGCAAAATGCCAAAAAGGAAATCTCGCCGATAACGGTGCCGAAAATTGGGGCGGGGTCCCGTCCCTGGTGCGGCCCATTACGGGGGATGTCCTTCTGGCGTGGCGCACCGCAGTCCTCTCCTCTCTTCTTCTTCTTCTCCTCCTCCTCCTCCTCCTCCTCGTCGCGATCTCCGTGTGTCACGGAGCTTAACTACACATACCGCAGTAACAATGTCCCGCCACCTGTGACAGACCTCACACTGATTCAATGGTGGGACATTGAATCAGTGTGACGTGATTACAGGAGGCGGGACATTGTTACTGCGACCCGGGCAATTCAAATGCAGCTCTGTGACACACGAAGATCACCTCTCTGATTTGGGAACTGGTAGGCTACATGACGAGCCCAGGTGAGGCTGCATCTTATGGGCACACGTGGGCTGCATGACAGGCACTGGCGAGGCTGCATTGATCTCCGGTACCATGTCTGCAGTCTGACCATCTCCTGTACCATGTCTGCAGTCTCTGACCATCTCCTGCATCAGATCTGCTAGAGGCGCACTGCATGGAAATTTTGCTAATACTATTAGCAATGTGTTATATAAAATGTATACATTTAAAATATATAAAAAAATTTTTTAGAACAGTCATTTTCGCTATTGGTTTCGGTTTTTGGCCCAGTGTATTTTTCATTTACGGTATCGGTTTCGGCACCAAAAAAACCCATTTGGTGCACCCCTATACAGTGGTCCCATAAGAAGATGAGTTTAAACATCAGTCTTTCTGAAACTTCGTGATGGGATGCTTTAAAAAAATAAATAAATAAATAAAAAAAAAAGCAGCCAGTCCTGTTCAAGAGCCTGACGACATTTGTAATTGGTGTGAAGTACATTATGAATTTTTTATTTTTGCACCAAATGGGAACGTGGCAAAGTCAATGGCTAATGGAGCCTTTCATGCTATTATAATCATATCAGCAACTAAGCAGCAGTTTCCACAATCTGAAATGCAGGCAGATTTTACTTGGTTACTTACATGCGGTAATAACTATAGGATCTTCTTCCTGCTTAATGTGTGTGTCTCCCTCCTGCTTAATATTCACAATGCACTGATCTTCAATCTGAGCACAAATAAAACACAAAAAAAAAAGTAACATTAAACTGTATTTTTTCTATACATACAGTATCTCACAAAGGTGAATACACCCCTAACATTTTTGCAAATTATATCTTTTCATGTGACAACACTGAAAAAACTACACTTTGCTACAATGTAAAGTAGTGAGTGTACAGCTTGTATAAGTGTGTAAATTTGCTGCCCCCTTGAGGCGATTCAGTTCGCATTGCAGCGCTTTACAAATCACTCAAAGAACTCAACACAGCCATTAATGTCTAAACCGCCGGCAACAAAAGTGAGTACAACCCCAAGTGAAAATGTCGAAATTGGGCCCAATTAGCCATTTTTTCACTCTCTCATACTGGTCACTGGAAGTTCAACATGGCACCTCATGGCAAAGATCTCTGAGGATCTGAAAAAAAGAATTGTTGCTCTACATAAAGATGGCCCAGGCTATAAGAAGATTGCCAAGACCCTGAAACTGAGCAGCAGCACGGTGGCTAAGACCATACAGCGGTTTAACAGGACAGGTTTTCCACTCAGAACAGGCCTCACCACGTTCGACCAAACGAGTGCACGTGCTCTCCAGAGGTTGCCTTTGGGAAATAGACATATGAGTGCTGCCAACATTGCTGCAGAGGATAAAGGAGTGAGGGTCAGTGCTCAGACCATATGCAGCACAGTGCATCAAATTGGTCTGTGTGGCTGTTGTCCCAGAAGGAAGCCTCTTATAAAGATGATGCATAAGAAAGCCCACAAACAGCTTGCTGAAGACATGCAGACTAAGGACATGGACTACTGGAACCATGTCCTGCGGTCTGATGAGACCAAGATAAACTTATTTAGTTCAGATGGTGTCAAGCGTGTGTGGTGGCAACCAGGTGAGGAGTACAAAGACAAGTGTTTCTTGCCTACAGGCATGGTCAAGCGTGGTGGTGGGAGTGTCATGGTCTGGGGCTGCATGAGTGCTGCTGACACGGGGGGGGGGGGGGAATTCATTAAGGAAACCATTAATGCCAACATGTATTGTGAAATACTGAAGCAGAGCATGAGCCCCTCCCTTAGGAGACTGGGCCGCAGGGCAGTATTCCAACATGATGACGACCCCAAACACACCTCCAAGACGACCACTGTCTTGCTAAAGAAGCTGAGGATAAAGGCGATGGACTGACCAAGCATGTCTCCAGACCTAAACCCTATTTAGCCTCTGCGGGGCATCCTCAAAAGGAAGGTAGAGGAGCTCAAGGTCTCTAACATCCACCAACTCTGTGATGTTGTCATGGAGAAGTGCAAGAGGACCCCAGTGGCAACCTGGGAAGCTCTGGTGAACTCCATGCCCAAGAGGGTTAAGGCAGTGCTGGAAAATAATGGTGGCCACACAAAATATTGACACTTTGGGCCCAATTCGGACATTTTCACATAGGGGTATACTCACTTTTGTTGGCAGCGGTTTAGACATTAACCCCTTTGATAAAGTCGGAAAGACAAAATCGATCAGGGAACGATCTCATGGCGTATTGAATAGATCTACATATACTGCGCTCTAATGTCCAGCATAGTCTTTGGGAAGGATTTGCACTGAGCAGTTCACTGGTTCACAGTGTCTCCCGCACGGCTTTTTGGCATTTCCGATCCATTTCCGTTCCTTTGGCTGAACACTGTCAGCTTGGAAACCTGACACCAAGTCACTGGATGAGAGGATATTGACGGCAGTTATGTGAAACAGCAAGGCTTTTTTTTTTTTTTTTTTTTTTTAAGTTTTAAATACTGTTTATTGAAAAATAAATAACAGTACAATATTATCAAACTGGCAGAGACCTCCAAGAATAACATAGCAATGTAAGTTACATTAGTGTCAAGATGTACATGTACCTCCTCTTGAGTCAAATACAGAAAAAGAGTGTAGACATAAGAGAACTCAAGGTCAACAATCAGAATTCTATCACCTAGTGTAAGGCCGCCGGAGATCAGGACAGGGAACCTATAGTTCGCGGGTACCAGAGTTCCTCCAGGGTCGGCCACGCACCCCAATTGGGAATCTGCTGTACGCGGACCCACCTAGAGGGACCCCGGGAGAGCCTAATAGCCTTCTCTGAACCTGTCCTGAGCTAGCAAGGCTTTTTTTATATACAACTTAGACAACACACATCTTTATTAAAACCTTTGGAAAATAGTACTACTATGTGGAGCCTTTTTTTCTTTATATACGCTGATGATGTGTATTTCCAAGCCGGCCCAGCAGTTAATCAGTGGGAGATCGTGAATGCTTATTATCTGCAACTTTGTGGTGAGTTTGAACCCCAGAGGGGCGTGTGGAGCACGGGTTTGAATACGGTGATTGGTGCACTATCCGGCCATCTCCACTTCTTTATTCACTTATGAAACTAGCCACGAACTTTACCTTCACGTTTATCCACTTGTCAGATCTGCGATTTAACGTTTAGCGACTTTATGTGCATTTACCCTATATGCAATTGTGTCAATTCTCAGCAATTTGACAGGAGCGCCTCTTTGATATTATGTGTCTTTTCACATTTATTTGTTTAATGTGACAGACTGTTGTATCTCATATTCATTAATGGTTGTGTGTTGAGTTATTTTGAAGGGACAGCAAATTTATACACTCACTACTTTACATTGTAGCAAAGTGTCATTTCTTCAGTGTTGTCAAAGGAAAAGATAATAAAATATTTTCAAAAATATGAGGGGTGTACTCATTTTTGTGGGATACTGTACATCTATATTCTTTATTTTTTTTAAATAAACATATTCACAAGGAATAGACAAAATGTTCAAGCAACACAGTAGACAAATTAGTCAAGTCAAATACATTAAGACCTTTACAAATTGTACTAGATTGTAAGGGGGTCAGCAAATGTAAATAAGGATATAGGGGTCTAAACTGTAAGGGCAAGGGAGGAGGTGAAGGAGTCCAGAAAATCACTTGATGCTACTTGGGAAGATGGTTGGGGCAGATAAACAAGGGTTCTTCACCTCCAGCCCCTGACCACAATGCACCTGTTGCTATCAGGCCTGCACCAGTAACAGAGCATTACGAGAGTTGTGGAGGGACATTGTAAAGAAAAGCTTCATACTTGGTATGGGTTGTAAAATTGATCAGCAAGAACTAGGTCTTCCAGAATTCATGAGTTTTGTTGTGGGAGGAAGTTAGATCCTTCACGTAGCAGATTTTGTTAATTTTGATTAGCCAGAGCGAGAGAAAGGTATGTATCTTCTGGCCGTGTTGATCACATGAGGGTGGACAACTTTCATGTGATTTTCTTGATATAGCATTGTAGGGAATAAGAAAAAAGCCTCAAGAGGACCATGAGGTCAATGAATGTGTGTTATCTGCTGTACTTTGGTCCAGAATGGTTTATGACCACTGCATTACCAGAATAGGTGGAGTATGTCACCCTTTTTTTGATCACATCTCCAAAAAGTGTAATATTCTGTACCAGCGGGTGAGGAGTTTGAAGCCAGACTCTTAGTACCTAATACATATGGAGGTTTTTAGGTATATGAAATAAAATCTGATCTCTTTGCTCCACCGACTGTTGTATTTTTAGGTCTCTTTCCCACATGGAAAGGTGTGTATGGTGTATAATCAGGTGGTGGGAAATTGATCAGCAAGTGCATTAGAGAGTCTGTATACCCAAGTGTTTTTTATTGCAGCCAAATGCCATTAGGGGATGTCAAGGGTCGTTGGCATACCGCCCAGGTTGTTCCAATGGTGGGTTAAGCTTTGAACTCAAGCAGGATGTTGCAAGGGCATCATGGTACGATCGAGAGAGGGATGCTTGTCATTTCCTGTTCAATTGTAACTCATTGTTTTATGGGGCTATGTCAGCACCGGTCTATAATTCTGGTCATGCAACAGGCTGTTTGGTACTGAAAAATGTCAGGTAGAGCAATGCAATCACAGAACAGCACTTAGGCCTTGCAGTTTTATGGGCCCATATGAATTTTAGAAATGTGCTTTTGACTGAATTCAGGAAGGAGTTTGGGATGTGGATAGGGAGGGACAATTATAGATGAAGTTAGAGTAGTATAATTATTTTCATGATAATGCATCTGAAATGAACCTGAAAAAAAAGGCCTGAGCATTGATTAAAGTGTTACTAAACCCAGAACCCTGTATTTACTACATCTGGTCTCCCACAATACACAGAACATGGAAATGCAATTATTTTAGTAAATAAAAACTACTAAATGCATTTTCTCATCAGCGGTTAGAGCAGTCCTGTGACTTCTAGCACTGTTCAGCCAAGCACTATTAAACCACTTCAGCCACAAAAGGATTTACCCCCTTCCTGACCAGAGCACTTTTTGCGATACAGCACTGCGTCGCTTTAACTGACAACTGCACGGTCGTGCAACATTGCACCCAAACAAAATTGATGCCCTTTTCCCTCCCCCACAAAAATAGAGCTTTCTTTTGCGCTATAAACAAAAAGAGCGACAATTTTGAAAAAAAAAACAACAATATTTTTTACTATAATAATTATCCCCAAAAAATATAAAAAAACACAAATTTCTTTCTCAGTTTAGGCCGATATGTATTCTTGTACATTTTTTTTTTCAAAAAAATATCGCAATAAGCGCATATTGATTGGTTTGCGCAAGTTATAGCATCTACAAAATAGGGGATAGATTTATGGCATTTTTTTATTTTTTTTTAATTAGTAATGGGGGCGATCTGCGATTTTTATTGTGACTGCTATGGCGGACACATCGGACACTTTTGACACTATTTTGGGACCATAGTCATTTATGCAGCGATCAGTGCTATAAAAATGCACCGATTACTGTGTAAATGACATTGGCAAGGAAGGGGTTAAGCATTAGGGGGCGATCAAGGGGTTAAGTGTGTCCTAGGGAGTGATTCTAACTGTGGGGGGGGGAATGGTCTCACTAGAACATGACAGAAATCACTGCTCCTGATGACGGGGAGCAGTAGATCTGTCATGTTGCTAGGCAGAACAGGGAAATGCTTAGTTTACATATACATCTCCCTGTTCTGCTGCTTCGTGACACAATCACAGGCCCCCAGTGGACATAGCGTCTGCGGGAGCGGTCACGAGTATGCAACAGCGCATCCACACTGTCGCGATTTAAAGGGGATGTACCTGTACGCTAATATGCCCCGCCATACCATTGTGCCGACGTACATCGTCGTGCACTGGTCGGCAAGGGGTTAAACCTTGTAGGGGTTTTCTGACTGCCCTACGAGACTGCAAGACCTCTGACTATCTGGACAGTGCTTATTGGCCCTGTGCTGATCACATGCACTCTCCCAAGAAATAAAAAACTCTCTAGCAATACACACCAAACTGAGCATGTGCAGCCTGACACTGTTATCAGGAAATTATCAGGAAACAGTGGAAGGAGGGGAGCATCTGTGCATACAAGATCAAAATAACCTTTTTACACAATGCAGAGGATTAACCCCTTAGGTTCCACAGTGAGTATAACAAGCATGCTTTACTGCATATACAGTACAGACTGATTTTACTGTTGTGGGTTTAGTAACACTTAACCACTCCCCGCTCGTGCTATAGCCAAAAGACAGCTACAGCGCGGGGCTTAATTGCCGGGAGGGCGTCCATGGACGTCCTCCTGCTTACCTGTGCGCGCATTAGGGAAAATCTGTGTTGGTCATGTCCCTTGGACACAGCCAATCACAGTATGTGGTAAATGGCCAATCACAGTGGCCATTTACCCCGCGATCGGCGTGTCCAATGAGAGATGATCTCAAATGTAAACATATGAGATCATCTCTCATTGACGGCACTCCCTCCTCACACAGAGAAGAGAGCTTGTGTGCCGCAGGTCTGTGAGTGCCAACTAACATCTGTGAATTTACAGTAAAAACACAGTACATACAGTGCCCAAATAGTGACCATTGGTGTCACAGTGCTCATCTGTGTAATTGTGCCCATTGATGTCACAGTGCTCATCGCTGTTAGATGGCACTGATGACAATGATGGGTACTGTGACACTATCAGTGCCACCAGTGCCCTGTGTCATGTGTCATGTGTCAGTGTCACCAGTGCCATTTGTCATTAATGTCACGTGTCCTCAGTGCCACGTGTGCCCACCAACAGTGTCACGTGTCATCAGTGCCCACCGTCTAGAAAATTATTTTCAGCTGGGGAGGCGTTTAGCGTATAATATTCTTGCGGCCAACGAGAGCAACAGGGAGCTCTCTGCGTCGGATTCCTCCTCAAATTCAGATTTGGAGTTAACTACGAGCCTGTCCTAAGCAGTTGAACACTGACAGCCTTAGAAGAGGATGATAGTCCCCCAGACTGGTGAGGAGACAGTGACATCCACAAGCACCGCAGTGCCATCCACAAGCGCCGCAGTGCCATCCACAAGCACAGCAGTGCCTCGACAAGAAAGGCCAAGTACCAGTGGGGTGTCACCTCAGTCCCAAAGGGGTAAGTCCCATGTCAGCCTTCCCTATTCCCTTCAGAACACCTTGTGGCTTCCTCCTAATTCAGGAGAAGCTAACATTCCCCCTTTCACAGCCCAGTCAGGAGTCAAGGTGGACACAGAAATTCCCCCCCATAGATTTTTTTCCACTTAATTTTGACTGAGGACATGCTAGCATCAATTGTGGCCCAGTGCAACCTGTATGCACAACAATTCATAGCAAGTAACCCAACGTCCTATTATGCCCGTCCCTACGAGTGGAGAGCGCTAACAGTGGAGGAGTTTAAGATTTTTTTGGGCCTCACATTCTGTATGGGACTAACCAAAAAAAAAAAAAAAATTAATTACGTTTATATTGGTCAACCCTCCCCATCCACCACATGCCCATCTTTTCCTCAGTAATGCCCAGGACCAGATATCTCATGATGAGGTTCCTACACTATAATGATAATACCCAGCGCCCTCCCCGAAATGACCCAAAATATGATAAGCTTTATAAAATTCGGCCACTACTAAATAATTTTTCTGAAATCTTCCCCCAGTTGTTTACCCAAGACCAACATATATGTGTGGATGAGTCACTTATCAAATTTACTGGCAGGCTGGGCTTCAAGCAATTTATTCCCACCAAAAGGGCCTGCTATGGAGTGAAGCTGTATAAATTGTGTGACCGAGCCACAGGGTATACATATGCCTTCACGGTATACGAAGGGTAGGACACCCAGCTGCATCCCCTTAATTGCCCAGATCACATGGGATCAAGCGGGAAAGTCGTTGGAGTGTGCCATTAAAAATATTGAAAGAATGCAGAGTTAACTATTTACTTTAACCACTTGCCAACCGCCCCATAGCCAAATGCCGGCTGATCGCGGCCGTTTACCATGTGATCGCTCCGTCAAATGACGGAGCGATCACATGTACACAAACCGGCGTCATTTCATGACGCCGGTTCCTCTCTTCCCCTCCCCTCCTGTGTACCAATCGGTACACTGTAAGCGGAGGGGGATGGATGGATGGTAGCAGCGCTGTGGGCTGTATGTGTAGTGCCCACAGCGCTGCACAGTGACATCCAGCCATCCATCCATGCTCAGCCATCCCTATCTACTCTGCAATGCCCTGCCATGCTCCGCAATACTCTGCCATGCCCTGCAATATTCTGCCATGCCCCGCAATACTCTGCAATACTCGGCCATGCTATGTGTTAGAAATATTGTATAAATGGACAACTTTGTGTTAAAAAAAGCGTTTTAACCACTTCCCGCCTGCCGTCATACGGCGTCCTTGACTTTGTGCGGGGATATCTGAATGATGCTTGCAGCTACAGGCATCATTCAGATATCAGCTTTTTCAGCCGGCGATTCCCTACACCATAAGAATGATCATAGCGGCTGTTACACTGCTTGATCATTCTTACGGGAGGCGAGAGGGGACGTCCCCCCTCCCGCCGCCCTCCGGTGCTTCTACCAACTCACCGCTACGATCGAAGCCAGGATCGTTTTTTTTTTTATTTCAGGCACAGCCTAGAGGTGAGATGTGGGGTCTTATTGACCCCATATCTCACTGTAAAGAGGACCTGTCATGCCATATTCCTATTACAAGGGATGTTTACATTCCTTGTAATAGGAATAAAAGTGACCAAAAAAATTTTTTTCTGGAAGAAAGTGTCAAACTAAAATAAAAGTAAAATGAACAATAAAAAAAAATAAATAAATACATTTTCCCCGTGTCCCCATGTGCTTGCATGCAGAAGCGAACGCATACGGAAGTTGCGCCCACATATGAAAATGGTGTTCAAACCACACATGTGAGGTATCGCTGCGATCGGTAGAGCGAGAGCAATAATTTTGGCCCTAGACCTCCTCTGTAACTCACAACATGTAACCAGTAAAAAATTTTAAAGCGTCTCCTATGGGGATTTTTAAGTAGTGAAGTTTGGCGCCATTCCACGAGCGTGTGCAATATTGAAGGGTGACATGTTAGGTATCTATTTACTCGGCATAACTTCATCTTTCACATAATGCAAAAATATTGGGCTAACTTTACTATTTTGTTTTTTTTTAAAGCGTTCGAAAAATTGCTGCGCAAATACCGTGCGAGATAAAAAGTTGCAACGACCGCCATTGTATTCTCTAGGGTCTTTGCTAAAAATATATATATATATATATATATATATAATGTTTTGGGGTTCTATGTAATTTTCTAGCAAAAAAAATATGATTTTTACATGTAGGAGAGAAATGTCAGAATTGGCCTGGGTGCTCCTAGAATGCCTGATGGTGCTCCCTGCATGTTGGTCCTCTGTATGTGGCCACGCTGTGTAAAAATCTCACATATGTGGTATTGTCATACTCGGGAGTAATAGCAGAATGTGTTTTGGGGTGTAATTTGTGGTATGCATATGCTGTGTGTGAGAAATAACCTGCTAATATGACAATTTTGTGAAAAAAAAAAAAAAAAAAAAAAAAGAAAAAAAAATCTTGATTTTGCAAAGAATTGTGTGAAAAAATGACAACTTCAAAAAACTCATCATGCATCTTTCTAAATACCTTGGAATGTCTTCTTTCTAAAAAGGGGTCATTTGGGGGGTATTTGTACTTTTCTGGCATGTTAGGGTCTCAAGAAATTAGATAGGCCGTAAGTAATTCAGGTGTGATCAATTTTCAGAGATTTTCACAAAGACCAAATAATATCCACCGATTTGGGTTATTTTTACCAAAGATATGTAGTGGTATAAATTTTGGCCAAAATATATGAAGAAAAAGTTACTAAATTTGCAAAATTTTATAACAGAAACGAAGAAAAATGCATTTTTTTACAGAATTTTCGTTTTTTTTTTCTTTTATAGCCAGCGGTGATTAAATACCACCAAAAGAAAGCTCTATTTGTGTGAAAAAAAGGACAAAAATTTCATTTGGGTACAGTGTTGCATGACTAAGTAATTGTCATTCAAAGTGTGAGAGCACCGAAAGCTGAAAATTGGTCTGGTTATTAAGGGGGTTTAAGTGCCCAGTGGTCAAGTGGTTAAAGTGGTTGTTAAGCCCCTTCTTTAAAATGCTCCTATCCCCTCTGTATTATAAAAATAAGTTTGCAGACACAGAGGGGGAGGGGGGAAGAGTAGGGGGTAAGGAGACAGAGAGCAGGGCTGCGTATGACAGCATGTACTGACTTCGGTGTCAGAGCTCAGCAGCCCTGATATAGATCAGAGTCAGCATACAGGGGGAGGGTAGAAACTGGCAGGATCAGACAGGTATTACAGGTGATACAGGGGGCCAAATGACACAGCAAAGCACTGTGCTGTATAACATGCTTTAAGAGAACAGGATCTGTTTTTTTTTCTTTTTTGGGAGGGGTTAACAAACACTAACTTGGGCAGTGGTATGCATGCATGTAGATAGCCTTAGGTGTGAAAAATGCTACTTTCACACTGGGGCGGGGGTGGGGGGGATGTTATCGGTAAAGCGCCGCTAGTTTTAGCAGCGCTTTACCGCTGTTAAAGTGGCGCTTTCAGGCCACTAGCGTGGCACTATTAACCACCCCCTCGGCTAGCGGCTAAATAAAGGATTAAAAGCGTCCGCAAAGTGCCTCTGCCCATTGATTTCACAGGCAGGGGCGGATTAGAAGCGGTTTATACACTGCTCCCGCACCGCCCCAAAGATGCTGCTTACAGGACTTTTACTGTCCTGCAAGCGCACCACCCCAGTGTTAAGGCACTTGGGATAGTTTTGGACCAAGCCACGTGGATAACGTCTAGGACTCCGATGTTGTCTTAAGCTTCTCTTAAAGGAATGAATTCTACTTGGTGTATCACCTTCTGAAGATATGTCATAAGTTAAAAAATTTTGGTGAACAGTTCAGTAAGTTCTCTCATAAAATCCATCAGCACCGGGGAATCCTGCCAGTTGCCAGTGCCAAGGTTCGGTAGGGATCTACACTATGCTACCAAAAGTATTGGGACACCTGCCTTTACACGCACATGAATTTTAATGGCATCTCAGTCTTAGTTCATAGGGTTCAATGTTGAGTTGGCCCACCCTTTGCAGCTATGACAGCTTTAACTCTTCTGAGAAGGCTGTGCACAATGTTTAGGAGTGTGTCTATAGGGATGTTTGACCATTCTTCCAGAAGTGCATTTGTGAGGACAGGCACTGATGTGAATGAGAAGGCCTGGCTCACAGTCCCCACTCCAATTCATCCCAAAGGTGGTCTATCGGGTTGAGGTCAGGACTCTGTGCAGGCCAGTCAAGTTCCTCCACCCCAAACTCGCTCATCCATGTCTTTATGAACCTTGCTTTGTGCACTGGTGCGCAGTCATGTTGGAACAGGAAGGGGCCAACCCCAAACTGTTCCCACAAAGTTAAGAGCATGAAATTGTCCAAAATGTCTCGGTATGCTTACGCCTTAAGGAGTTCCCTTCACTGGAACTAAGGGGCCAAGCCCAACACCTAAAAAAGAACATCATAATTCCCCCTCCACCAAATGATTTGGACCAGTGCACAAAGCAAAGTCCATAAAGACATGAATGAGTGAGTCTAAGGTGGAGGAACTTGACTGGCCTGCAGTCCTAACCTCAACCAGATAGAACACCTTTGGGAAAAATTAGAGCGGAGACAGCAAGCCAGGCCTTCTCGTCCACATCAGTGCCTGACCTCACAAATGCGCTTCTGGAAGAATGGTCAAACATTCCCATAGACACACTTCTAAAACTTGTGGACAGTCTTCCCAGAAGAGTTGAAGCTGTTATAGCTGCAAAGGGTGTGCCAACTCAATATACTGGACCCTACAGACTAAGACTGGGATGCCATTAACCACTTCAGCCCCGGACCATTATGCTGCATAAGGACCAGACGCTTTAACTGCTAATTGCGCGGCCATGCAATGCTGTACCCAAACGAAATTCGCGTCCTTTTCTTCCCACAAATAGAGCTTTCTTTTGATGGTATTTGATCACCTCTGCCGTTTTAATTTTTTGCGCTATAAACGGAAAAAGACCGAAAATTTTGAAAAAAAAAAAAAGATATTTTCTACTGTTTGTTATAAAAAAAATCCAATCAACTCAATTTTAGTCATACATTTAGGCCAAAATGTATTCGGCCACATGTCTTTGGTAAAAAAAAAAAAAAAAGAAAAGTCAATAAGCGTATATTTATTGGTTTGCGCAAAAGTTATAGCGTCTACAAACTAGGGTACATTTTCTGGAATTTACACAGCTTTTAGTTTATGACTGCCTATGTCATTTCTTGAGGTGCTAAAATGGCAGGGCAGTACAAACCCCCCCCAAATGACCCCATTTTGGAAAGTAGACACCCCAAGGAAATTGCTGAGAGGCATGTTGAACCCATTGAATATTTTTTTTTGTCCCAAGTGATTGAATAATGACAAAAAAAAAAAATATTTACAAAAAGTTGTCACTAAATGATATATTGCTCACACAGGCCATGGGCCTATGTGGAATTGCACCCCAAAATACATTCAGCTGCTTCTCCTGAGTACGGGGATATCCCATGTGTGGGACTTTTTGGGAGCCTAGCCGCGTACGGGGACCCCGAAAATCAATCACCGCCTTCAGGATTTCTAAGGGCGTAAATTTTTGATTTCACTCCTCACTACCCATCACAGTTTCGAAGGCCATAAAATGCCCAGATGGCACAAACCCCCCCCAAATGACCCCATCTTGGAAAGTAGACACCCCAAGCCATTTGCTGAGAGGCATGTTGAGTCCATGGAATATTTTATATTTTGACACAAGTTGCGGGAAAGTGACAATTTTTTTTTTGTTTTTGCACAAAGTTGTCACTAAATGATATATTGCTCACACAGGCCATGGGCATATGTGGAATTGCACCCCAAAATACATTTAGCTGCTTCTCCTGAGTATGGGGATACCACATGTGGGACTTTTTGGGAGCCTAGCCGCGTACGGGGCCCCGAAAACCAATCACCGCCTTCAGGATTTCTAAGGGTGTAAATTTTTGATTTCACTCTTCACTGCCTATCACAGTTTCGGAGGCCATGGAATGCCCAGGTGGCATAAACCCCCCCCCCCCCAAATGACCCCATTTTGGAAAGTAGACACCCCAAGCTATTTGCTGAGAGGCATGGTGAGTATTTTGCAGCTCTCATTTGTTTTTAAAAATGAAGAAAGACAAGAAAAAACATTTTTTTTTTCTTTTTTCAATTTTCAAAACTTTGTGACAAAAAGTGAGGTCTGCAAAATACTCACTATACCTCTCAGCAAATAGATGGGGTGTCTACTTTCCAAAATGGGGTCATTTGGGGGGTTTTGTGCCACCTGGGCATTCCATGGCCTCCGAAACTGTGATAGGCAGTGAAGAGTGAAATCAAAAATTTACGCCCTTAGAAAGCCTGAAGGCGGTGCTTGGTTTTCGGGGTCCCGTACGCGGGTAGGCTCCCAAAAAGTCTCACACATGTGGTATCCCTGTACTCAGGAGAAGCAACAGAATGTATTTTGGGGTGTCATTTCACATATTCCCATGGCATGTTTGAGCAATATATCATTTAGTGACAACTTTGTGCAAAAAAAAAAAAAAAAAAATTTGTCTCTTTCCCGCAACTTGTGTCACAATATAAAATATTCCATGGACTCGACATGACTCTCAGCAAATAGCTTGGGGTGTCTACTTTCCAAAATGGGGTCATTTGAGGGGTGGTTTTGAACTGTCCTGGCATTTTATGCACAACATTTAGAAGCTTATGTCACACATCACCCACTCTTCTAACCACTTGAAGACAAAGCCCTTTCTGACACTTTTTGTTTACATGAAAAAATTTTTTTTTTTGCAAGAAAATTACTTTGAACCCCCAAACATTATATATTTTTTTAAAGCAAATGCCCTACAGATTAAAATGTTTCATTTTTTTTTTCACACAGTATTTGCGCAGCGATTTTTCAAACGCATTTTTTGGGGAAAAAACACACTTTTTTAAATTTTAATGCACTAAAACACACTATATTGCCCAAATGTTTGATGAAATAGAAAAGATGATCTTAGGCCGAGTACATGGATACCAAACATGACATGCTTTAAAATTGCGCACAAACGTGCAGTGGCGACAAACTAAATACATTTTTAAAAGCCTTTAAAAGCCTTTACAGGTTACCACTTTAGATTTACAGAGGAGGTCCACTGCTAAAATTACTGCCCTCGATCTGACATTCGCGGTGACACCTCACATGCATGGTGCAATTGCCGTTTACATTTGACACCAGACCGACGCTTGCGTTCGCCTTTGCGCGAGAGCAGGGGGGGACAGGGGTGCTTTTTTTTTTTTTTTTTTTTTTTTTTTATCTTATTTTTAAACTGTTCCTTTCATTTTTTTTTTTTTTTTTTTTTTAAATCATTTTTATTGTTATCTCAGGGAATGTAAATATCCCCTATGATAGCAATAGGTAGTGACAGGTACTCTTTTTTGAAAAAATTGGGGTCTATTAGACCCTAGATCTCTCCTCTGCCCTCAAAGCATCTGACCACACCAAGATCGGTGTGATAAAATGCTTTCCCAATTTCCCAATGGCACTGTTTACATCCGGCGAAATCCAAGTCATGAAATGCTCGTAGCTTCCGGTTTCTTAGGCCAAAGAGATGTTTGGAGCCACTCTGGTCTCTGATCAGCTCTATGGTCAGCTGGCTGAATCACCGGCTGCATTCTCAGGTTCCCTGTTGAGACAGGAGAGCCAGAGAAAAACACGGAAGACGGTGGGGGGGGGGCATTCACTCCCACTGCTTGTAAAAGCAGTCTGGAGGCTAATTAGCCGCTAGGATTGCTTTTACATGAAAGCCGACCGCTGGCTGAAAAGAATGATACCAAGATTATACCTAAACCTGCAGGCATCGTATAACCACTCAAAATCGTGAATGGCGTACCTGAAGACAAAAAAATGGTTAACAATAAAACAGAGTAAACTGTAAAGCATAAAAAATTGCATACCTGAAAAGCAAACATGATAAAAACATAACAATAAAACATTGCAGAATAGAATACAGTAAAAAAGAGCAGAACAATAGAGAGAGAATAGAGAGAGAGAGAGAACAATAAGACAACAACTATTTTTTTTAATTTTATATACCGTATATACTCGAGTATAAGTCGAATTTTTCAGCACATTTTTTTTATGCTGAAAGTGCCCCCCTCGACTTGTACTCGAGTCAAGCACTTTTCTGCACCAAAAATTTTATTTTCCGAACCGACTTTTGGGGCCCCATATCTTAGGGCCACTTGGTGCTAGGAACCCCATATTTGGTGTGCAAACCCAGTGGAACTGGTACCATAACATATCCAAAGCTGGGGTTCCTAGCACCAAGTGGCCCTGAGATACGGGGCCCCAAAACCAGTTCGGAAAATGTCATTCTCTGCTGCCGAAAAGTGCTTGACATTTTCTGAACTGATTTTTGGGGCCCTGTATCTCGGGGCCACTTGGTGCTAGAAACCCCAGCTTTGGAAATTTTATAGTGCTAGTTCCACTGGGTTTGCACACCAAATTTGGGGTTCCTAGCACTAAGTGGCCCCGAGATACAGGGCCCCAAATTCGGTCAACTGTGTCCATCTGCAGCAATGTCATTTCGGGACCCTTTGGGTTCAGAGACCCCAAATTTTGGCTGCAGCTAGGGGGCATCTAGGAACCCTTAACTACCGAGTTTGAAGTTCAGGGGACCTATGGCTGCAAATGGGCACAGTGAGGCATGCAAATGGGCACAGTGATGCTGCAAATGGGCATTGTTTACCCTCTTTTCCACTTACAGTAGCTGTGCATTTCTCACCCTCGTCTTATACTCGGGTCAGTAAGTTTTTCCCATTTTTTTGTGGTAAATTAGGACCTCGACTTATACTCGGAACGACTTATACTCGAGTATATACGGTATATTTTTTTTTTTTACACTTTTTTTGTAACTAACTTTTAAAACTGTAACCGGTTCCAGGTTCGGGTCTCTCAAAATGCGATGGCATCTTGGGAGACCCTGTGAAAGTGTGCCTAGTCTGTGCAATGCTGTACCCTACGCTAATAGTCAACTAGTGAATGGTAGCGTTCAAAACATTCACCAATGCAAAGACCAGGATTGCCAGGACAGGAGGGACAATAATAGCGGGTGTCACGCTTATATCCGCGCTTGCTGCAGACACAACATCTTTTTTGGGGGGGTTCGCTGGGTAGGGGTACTCGGGAGGACATAAAAATGCCTCTCATGCAGCCGACTGCATTTGGTTGGGGATGTGAATGGGGGAAGTACGGGCGCTGCAGAAGTGGTGCGTTCCCAATTAGGATTGGCGAATGCAGCAGGAAGGGCACTATGGGCACGACGGGCCTGTGTGTCGTCTTCTTGGTGGCAGCGGGACACTACTTGTGCTTGCCACCTCACCAGCTTGAACTGCACTTATGGGACTCGCCACGTCACCAAGTGTTACTGCAGTGCTCGTTTAACTACGACCGGGGTGTACTAGGCCACTGGTGCTTGCCAGTTCACCAAAACGCTACCAAAAAAAACTGTTAGCGATCGCAGGGATCAGGCCTGACTCTGCGAACGCTGCAGTTATGCGTTTAGTGTTTTGTAAGTGACAGTGATCGATCGATACTGCACTTGGGTGGGCTGGGCGGAGGGGCAAAACGCAGGTGCTAGCAGGTATCTGGGCTGATCCCGCTAACACTGCGTTTTTGGGAACCCTAAACTGCTGGGGACGCTATTATTGATCTGATCGGATCAGATATTGATCCGTACAGATACTATACCACTAAGGGAGGCGTATGCTGCGTGCGTGGGTGTTAGCGGTACTGGCGCTAATCTGACGCCGGCTGGCGATCATGGGGCTAAACCTTTATTCGGTAATAAACGGTGGGTGCCCTGACACAATAAAAAATAAACGAACTAACCAGCGTCACCCGTAACAGTTATACGGTGAACAGTGGTGAAAGGGTTAACTAGGGGGCAATCAAGGGGTTAAAACATTTATTAGGTAGTATATGGGGGTCCCTGTCGCTATAAAATGCTGACGGCGAACCTAAATATTTACCTCCCTAACTAGCGTCACCAGTGACACTAATACAGCGATCAGAAAAATGATCGCTTAGTGACACTGGCGACAGGGAGTGATCAAGGGGTTAAAACTTTATTAGGGGGGGTTAGGGGGGTATTCTAGACCTAAAGGGGGCTAACAGTAACTGCCCTAACACAGTAACTGTCACAAACTGACACCATGCAGTAATCAGGAAAAAAAAACTGCTTGGTGTCAGTGTGACAGGGGGGGGGATCGGGGGGGTAAAGGTGGGTGTTTTTTTGTGCCTGGCATGTTCTACTGTGTGTGTGTGTTGGTGCACTCACATTGAAGTCTTCTCTCCTCTGCGCCGGAACGGAAAATACCGAGCCGAGGAGAGATGACATCATTTCCTTTGCTGCTGTTTAGCATACAGCAGCAAAGGAATTTTTTGATTGGCCGGCGGCGATCGCGAGGGGGGGCCACAAACGGATGGTCTCCCCCTCATCTCTGATCGCCACTGGTCAGAAGCGGACCGCCTCGGGCACCGGGGGGGTCCGATAGGACCCCCCGCCCGCGGGAGGTAGATCACATATATGTACGCGATTCTGCCTGCCCGTGCCACCTTGCCGACGTATATCGGCATGAGGCGGTCCTTAAGTGGTTAAAGTTCATGAGTGTGTAAGGGCAGGCGTCCCAATACCTTTGGAAATATAGTGCAAATCCAATGTGAGGAGTGCATGGACAATAATGATATAAAGCCTATTGTAGTGTCATGTACTCTGGGAAGATAGCAACGTTTGGGCAGAGGTGCACTTTGATTTAGGAAATAATGGTATCATTTAAACTTCAAACATTCTACATTGATGGCTAACATGGTACAAGACTTTACTACTGCTCCAAAAGCAGAATACAGTGGAACCTCGGAATTCGAGCATAATCCGTTCCAGGAGTATGCTCGTAATCCAAAGTACTCATATATCAAAGCGAGTTTTCCCATTAAAGTCAATGGAAATGAAAATAATTTGTTCCGCATTGACTTCAATGGGATCAAATACCGCATGTGGCCAGAGGCGGGGGGCCAGAGAGCCTCGGAAATGGCCCGAGGACACTTCGGCGGACCTCGCCAAACCTTGGAAAGACTTCCTACCCGAAATTTGCCGAGGTCAGCTGAAGTGCTCTCGGGCCTTTCCGTGCATTTCGGAACGGCACCGCTTCGGCGTCCCCCCACCTCAGTCCAAAAGTGGTACTGCACACCGCTTTGGCCTGAATCGTGCTTGTTTTGCTAAACAACACTCGCAAACAGAGTTACGATTTTTAAAAATACAGTGCTCGTATTGCGAAACGCTCGTTAACCGCGTTACTCGCAATCCGAGGTTCCACTGTACTCTATACAAACTGCATCTCCCTTTTAATATTTATTCCCATTGAAAATATAATTTATTTACCGACAAAACAGGACACGATTAGGGAGTCTCCAAAAGTGAATACTTTTGAGGAGTTCAATAAAAGTACCCTCAACACTTTTCTGGTGCCTTTAAAATGGCCTGTGCCAGATTCAAAAATCCCTAACATGCATTTTGTAATATTTTCCAACACATGCGGCAGAGATTTAGGTAGTGCTTACAAAGTTGCGCTATCATTTTACCAAGTTCAAAAAGATCTACCTCCAGTTTGTAGATAACAAAACTGGAGGTATCCAAGACCTACTCTTAGCTGGTGCACAGGGACAGGCAGATTGCCTGTCCATGTACGCAGTGAAGAAGGGTTGAATATTTGCAGTTGTTATCCTCTACCTCTCCCTGGTTGTAAAGGACGCTGTTGGCTTCACAGTCGACAGTCTTATAGAATCCAGTGCCGCTGCAGTGGGCACAGCCTGATTGGGAAGCAGACACACCTGTTCCATCAGGTCAACTCTCTCCTTGTAACTGACAGCAGGCAGTGGGCAGATAACAGGCTGTTTATTGGCTAGGAATCGACCCACTGCCTGCTGTCAATCATAAGGACAGCGGACTTGATGGGAATTAGTGTCTGTGGATCTCCATTAGGCTCTGCTCTTCCACTACAAAAAATTCCACTGCTGCACTGTGAGAGCAGAAGCATCGAGTAAGAAGCACAGTTGCACTGAGGCTGGAGTGTCCATATAAAAACACTCCGGTCTCAGTGCGCCTCCACATTCAGTGTGTCTCCCAGATTCATGTACTCGTCTACCATATGTAGATGAATCTGTGTCACCCACCATGACGTTTGTCTCATGGAGGCATATCACAATTCTAAAAGAGAGTGTCTTAGATACTTTTTAGGAATTCCTGTTAGCGTGTTTATTGTTGAAAGCACTACTCTACGGCTTACTCCTATAAATAGCCATCAATTGCGACACCACACGAGAGGCACCTGCAAAGATATATGATTTTTTTTTTTATCTTTGTATCAATAAATTTAGTATTTTTGTAATCTTGGATGTATTTTTTGTTTTGTTCTAAATTGCTGTACCTTAAAGTGCCTTGAACAAGTATGCCTTACCACTGTATGAATCTATAACAGCAGTCTAGAATAGGTGAGTGTCTTTACCCCTATGATTAAATATATGAGATTTATGTGGACACTTGCAGTTTAGAATAGGGCTGAAACAACTAATCGATTAATCGACAACTAATCGATTATGAAAATAATCGATTACTATTTTCAAAATCGATTAATCGGCCAGTAACATAATGGGGTTAAAAAAAATTAAATTGAGCCTTTTATAGTACAAAATGAGCAAATAATCGCTACTGTAAATGTTACTTTCACAGTTCTACAGTAAAAAAAATGACGAAAAATCTTTGTACATTCGCTGAATGAAAGAATGTTTGAAATTTTCACTTGTTTTTAACATTGTGTTTTTAAAATGAACGAAAACCACATACACTGTCTGAAAAATTCCTTTGACCAAGAAGTTTTCTATTATTTCCAAATTGTCACTGTGGATGAAAGTGAATGTCAATTTGACCCCACTAACGATTAGAAAATCGAACTAACGTTCTTAAAATGCCATTTTTTTTTTTTTTAAGGAAGACATTGTTTGTTTTTTTAAATTGATCTGAGTCTGATGATATTTACCAGATTCACCCTTTTAATAGTATATATCCTCTAAAATTATATACAGTATATCTCTTCTGTTATTCTCAGAGTGGATTAGATATTTTGCTCCCTAACCATATAGTTATTTATATTTACCACTGCATAGAGATATTTAAGAATAAATTGCCCTTTTTTAAACAACTTTACATATTAACTAAATTATACACAACACTTTTTTTTTATCAGCTTATCAACCGATTAATCAATTAATCGAAACAATAAATCGGCCAACTAATCGATTATGAAAATAATCGTTAGTTGCAGCCCTAGTTTAGAATTTTAGGCAGTTAAGATATTTCAAATGATACCATCACAAGGAGCTTCAAAATAATTAACTTGAAGAGTGCCTGTGCTTGGCACTAGGACAACTGATGTGGCCACTACAAGATTACTTCAGAGGTGGGGGGCACTGGAGAGCCTTGGAAATGGCCGAAAAGGCCCGAGCACGCTTCGGCTGAACTCGGCAAACCTCGGAAAGACTTCTTACCCGAGATATGCCGAGGTTAGCCGGCTTGGCTGCGATCGTCGACGTTCGGCTCTGCTCGTCTCCGGCGCCCCCCACCAGACAACACTCGCAAACCGAATTACGATTTTTAATAATACAGTGCTCGTTTTGCGAAACGCTCGTTAACCGCATTACTTGCAAGCCGAGGTTCCCCTGTACATTTTTTTATAAGGAATATTATGAAACATTTGCTACTTGGCCACTAATGTGATGGATCAGCCTTATAGAGAGGTGACATGGGTATAAGGGATATTAATGGGGATTTCTGTCCTTGGTTAATGTTTAGGCTCGGTTTGCACCAGTGTGCTGTGCGACCTCGTATGTGATTCACACCGCACTGCAGTGCAAATCCCATGAGATGTCTGTGCAATGCAAATTCAGCCATACAGATTGCATGGCTGAATTCGCATCGCATTTGGACCAGTCTTTCAGGACCCTTTTTTTGGTCCGCACCAGAATAGGATCGCATGGGTGTTCACACCCATGCGATCAGATTCATGTCCGAACTGACAGTTCGCACTGCAATATGTGAACCAATCTGGGGGTGTCATTAACTTTGTATTGACACCCGCAGCAGTTCGCATATGGCAGTGTGAACTGCCTGCGAGTCAGGTGCGATGCGGGAACCAGTGCTGGATTCGCACAGGTTCTCGCATTGCACCAGTGTGAACCGAGCCTTAAAGCTGAGCTCCAGCTTTTAGTAAACTATAAAATAGTCTTCACTGTATGTAGCATCAGCTGTAAAACAGTGCTGTGTTCTGGCAGCGCAAAGGAACCTTCCCTTCCCACTCCCATAACAAAACAAAGTTGGTCTAGGAGCAGCTCAGCCACTCACAGGGAGCTTTGAATTTTCTGAATGAATACAAAAAATCCTCTGATTGGCTGAGGTAGAGATCAGAGGTAGCTTTGTAATTATTCAGAAAAATAGGATTTTTATAACAGCTTACCTGTAAAATCCTTTTCTTGGAGTACATGACGGGACACAGAGCCATAGTAGTAACTATATAGGTGATGGACACTGGCACACCCTAGACCGGAAGTTCACTCCCTATATAACCCCTCCCCTTACCGGGAGTACCTTAGTTTTTGTAGCAAAGCAATACACATGTATACCAGAAAGAGGGGAGGGACCTCTGTGTCCCGTGATGTACTCCAAGAAAAGGATTTTTTCAGGTAAGCCGTTATAAAAATCCTATTTTCTTTATCGTACATCACGGGACACAGAGCCATAGTAGTAACTATATGGGATGTCCCAGAGCAATGTTATCGGAGGGGAGGGAGACACAAACCAAAGTAGGGTGTCATCAGACCTGCTGCACACTGCGCCCAAAGGCGATATCCTCCTGTCTTTTTACATCCATCTGATAGAATCAGGTGAATGTATGGACTGAAGACCAAGTTGCGGCCTTGCAGATTTGAGCCATGGAGGCTTGGTGATGCACTGCCCACGAAGTACTAACAGCCCTGGTGGAGTGCGCTTTAATTTGAAAAGGTGGAATTTTCTCTTTCAAAACCATAAGCCTGAACAATCACTTGCCAAATCCACTTAGAGATAGTGGATTTCGATACTGCCTGTCCTTTTCTAGGACCTTCAGGCTACATAAACAAAAACATCCGTTTTCCAAATCTGAGCAGTCGCTTTCAAGTAGACTTTGACTGCTCTCACAACATCAAGAGAATGTAGCGACTTTTCTTCCGTGGAACAGGGTTCTGAAAAAAACGAAGGTAGAACAATATCCTGGTTTAGATGAAAACCTGACACTACCTTCGGTAGAAAGTTAGGATGAGGACGCAATACCACCTTATCCTTGTGAATAATCAAATATGGCTCTTTACAAGACAGAGCACCCAACTCTGACACCCTTCTTGCAGAAGATATGGCAACCAGAAAAACCAACTTCCCTGTCAAAAGGATCAAGGGAGTATGCCGTATTGGCTCAAAAGGCTGTTTTTGTAAAGCCGACAAAACTAGATTCAGGTCCCAAGGTTTCAAGGTTGAACTAACCGGCAGATTAAGCCAGGTTACCCCCTGAATGAAATTACGGGCCAGAGAATGCGAAGCAAGTGGTTGTTGGAACAATATCGATAAGGCCGAGACCTGACCTTTGATGGTACTCAAGGCCAGCTTCACCTCTAATCCCATTTGCAGAAAGGCAAGAATTCTACCTATAACATATTTTATAGGATGCCAACCCCTGGGTTCACACCAGGAAACATATGCCCTCCAGACTCTATAATAAATGACTCTGGAAGCTGGCTTTCTTGCATTAATCAAGGTAGATATTACTGAACCTAAAAGCCCACGATTCTTCAAAATGTGGGTTTCAATTGCCAAACCATTAGATTTAGCGTTTGTAAGGTAGGATGGAATACTGGTCCCTACGAGAGCAGGTCTGGACATGGTGGTGGGGTCCATGGGTCCCCTACTGCTATCCTTACGATCTCTGCATACCAGGACCTTCTGGGCCATCGACTTCTTTTCCTGCTTGATCCTGCAAAGAAGAGGTAGCATCAGAATAGGAGGGAATGCATAAATCAGTGAGAACTGATCCCACAGGGTCACTAAGGTGTCCGTTCCGCACACGAGCAGATCCCTTGTTTTTGACACAAAGTTGTCGACTTTGTTGTTGAACCTGGACGCAAACAGATCCACATCCAGGACCCCCCCCCATCTTTGGCATATGACCAGGAAGATGTCGGGGTGAAGGGACCATTCCCCCAGGAACAACTGTTGGCGACTCAAGTAGTCCGCCTGCTAATTATCTATCCCTGGAATGAAGATTGCCGATATGCATGGCACACGCTCTTCTGTCCAGGCTAGGATATGGTTTACGTCTCCCTGGGCTGCATGACTTCTGGTACCCCCTTGGTGATTGATATAAGCCACTGCTGTGGCATTGTCGGATTGAATCCTGACCAGACAATTCCGCACCTGAACGTCCAGGCCCTTAGAGCTAAGCGTTCTGCCCGAATCTCTAGAATGTTGATGGGCAAGGTCCTTTTGGCCCTGGACCATTTTCCTTGGACAGTCGCTTCTTCCAGCACTGCTCCCCAACCTGAAAGGCTGGCATCTGTTACCACCTTCCAGGTAACTGGCATGAAGGATTTCCCCTTCTGTAGATTCTTGGATATCCTCCACCAACTGAGGCTCTGGCGCACTTTTGGTGACAGACGCATTGGAAAATCTAGCACTTGGACCTTCTTGTTCCAAGCAGATAGGATACTGTTTTGCAGCAGTCTCGAATGAAACTGAGCATAGGAAATCGCTTCGAATGAAGCCACTATCTTTCCCAACAACCTCATGCAAAGGCGAATAGAAGGATCCTTCTTTGCCCTGACCACCTGAACCAGCTCTTTTATGGAACTGATTTTTGCCTGGGGAAAAAAAAAAACACCCTTTTCTGGGCTGTATCTATGATCAGACCCAAGTACTCTAGTCTTCTTAATGGTTTTAAAGAAGATTTCTCTAGATTGAGGATCCAACCTAGGTATTCCAGGTAGTTGACTGTTTTGACCATGCTTTGGTCTAAGCGGGCTACCACAATTGTTATACCTTGAGCCCTTAACTTGGTTAGAGGAGGGGCCAGAACTTTTGTAAACACCCGAGGTGCAGTAGTTAGACCGAAAAGTAAAGCTACACAGAAAATTGAGTTTTTCTACCTCGAAACGCAGATACTTTAGGTGAGCGGGGAAAATAGGCACATGCAGGTATGCATCCTTGATGTCGATTGATGCCAGAACTTCTCCTTGTAAGGATGGAGACAACTGATCGGATTGATTCCATGCAAAAAGAGCGGATATTCAGGAATCAGTTTAGATCTTTGAGATCTAGAATGGGTCTAACATCTCCATTTGGTTTTGGCACCGTGAAAAGGTTAGAATAAAACTCCAACCCCTGCTCTTCCATGGGGACCACCATGATCACTTTTTGAGACAAAAGTCAGTCTAACACTTGAAAGAGAGACTTTTTTCTCTGGATTTTTGGGTACGTTTGACCTGAGGAAATGAGAAGGAAACTCTCGGAACTCTAGTTTGTAACCTAGAGATATTGTGGAGACCACCCATCTGTCCTGCCAGACCCTTGAGAACTGCAGAAGCCTTCCCCCCACACGAGCGAGCGGGGGCGCCCCTTCATAAAGAGGCTTTAGTATTCGGTCATGCAGGTTTCCTGCCCCAGGACTTCTTTTGTCCCTGGGGTTGACCCTGAAGTTTACCTCTTGAACCTGACGACGGAGGCAGTCGTGACTGACTGGAGGCTGATGCCCCTGGCCCTGGAGAAGGAGCCGGTTTAAATGAGGGACATTTACTCCTTTTCTTAACTGGCAAAAGGGTACTCTTTCCACTTGATATTTTTTGGATGTATTTGTCCAAATCATCCCCAAACAGCCTTTCACCGCGGAAAGGAATACCAGCCAGGAGCTTTTTGCATGGCACTTCGGCTGACCAATTTTTCAACCATAAGATTCTACGCATATGCACCAACCCAAGCGTAAGGCGAGAGGTCTGAAGAATAGAATCTCTCATTGCGTCAATTGCCAAACACAAAGCCCCTGGTAACTCGGCTAAATCCTGGGCCTGCTGATCAGGGATAACCTTGAGCACCTGTCTCAACTGGTCCCTCAAGGATTGACATACCCCAATCGCCACCACTGCAGGTTGAGCCACTGAACCTACCAAAGAAAATATGTTTTTTTAACAGGAATTCCAACTTATCGGTTGGATCCCTAAGCATTTGAGCGTTGTCAACCAGACAAGTCAAAATTTTTATTCAGAGAGGATATAGCAGCGTCAGTTGCTGGTATACCCCATTTTTTAGTACATTTTTCCTCCATAGGATAAAGTGTTGAAAACTTTTTAGGAGGAAAAAAATGCTTATCTGGGTGATCCCACTCACAATACACAAGTTGTTCCAGCAATGAATGAACCGGAAAGTAGAGCTGCACAATTAATCGTTAAAAGATCACGATCTCATTCACCCCTTTGACGATCTATGTTGCGGAGTGTCTCGATTCTTTCATGTAACAACTAAAGAGTTCTCTGCTTACTGGGCATTCTGCCAAGATTTTAACAACATTGTAACTCTTCTGTCATAGATCAAAAGGGATAAAACTTCTGTGTGAATATGCAGGAAGTTTAACCGCTTAAAGTCTAAACCTTTTTCTGACACTTGTTTCTTACAGTTAAAATTAGATTTTTTTGCTGGAAAATTACTTGGAACCCCCCAACATCATATATATTTTTTTAGCAGAGACCCTAGAGAATAAAATGGGGATTGTTGCAATATTTTATGTCACACTGTATTTGCACAGTGGTCTTTTAAACGCAATTTTTTGGGAAAAATACACTTCAATAAATAAAAAAAAACAAAAAAAAAAAAAAACACGAAACAGTAAAGTTAGCCCAATTCTTTTGTTTAATGTGAAAAATGATGTTACGCCGTGAGAATCATGAGAGAATCGTGATCTATCTTCTAAGCAAAAAAAAAAAAAACTGTGATTCTCATTTTAGCCAGAATCGTGCAGCTCTACCGGAAAGGCCCTCAAGGCTTGAGGAGGCTTTAGTGAACCCAAACAAGAAGTGGGCTTTTCAGCCGACTCAGTTAAGAGTAGCTTAAATGTGGAGCAGACCATTTCAGTCGGAGATTGCACCAGCAATTTCTCAGATTGTGAAGCTATAGCAGGTTCATCCACAGTTGAGTCGACCCCTCGGAAGAGGAGCCATCAGCCTCTTCATGATCCCCTGAGTGGGATTCATCTCCTCCCTCCCACTGTTCCTCTGTTCAAGGGTCCAGGGTGGTAGAGGGGGGCCTAATGCGCTTTGTCCCATTCTGGGAAGACGCGATTAAAGCCATTAACCTTTCTTCCAATCCCATCATAGCTGAGGAGAGAACATCCTCAGTAATAAAGACAGGGGCTGAAATGTTGGAAACAGTGGCAACACTTGCCAAACCCGATGGCTCACTCTGACCGTCCCCCCCCCCCACTTCCTTCAGGGGAGGATGGTGTTGCAGAAGCAAGACCAGGGTCTTCAGAGCCCGAGGGTAACACCTTTGTGCTCCTTTTTGCCCCTTCTGCCAACCATAGTGCCAAACACAGGTACTGAAAAAATGCACCCACTGCTGAGCAAATAGTCTAGCAACTGCGGCTGCTATTAATCATCAGTCTGATGCTTAAGTAAACTTGCCTGGGGAATGCCTGTGTCAACACAGTCGTTGAAGCACACCGATGCCACGCTAAGCCACGCCCCCCTCCTCTTCCGTCTTCTGTCCCCCCACTCTTTTTAAAAGAGATAGTTTCCCACGCAATCGGCCTTTGATTGACCAGATCGGCATGTGCATGAGCATGAGGTGAACTATGATGTAATCGGTATTGCTGAAACTTGGCTTCAATCCTCACATGACTGGGCTATTAATATTCCTGGCTATGCACTCTTTCGGAGAGACAGTGTAAAAAGGAAAGGTGGCGGGGTCTGTCTCTATGTGAGAAGTGATCTCAAAGCAAGTGTGAAAGAGGACCTGATTGATGGAGAGTGTGATGAGTCTGAAGCATTATGGGTGGAACTGCATATAGATGTGAGTAGTTCAAAGTTAATCATTGGAGTTTGTTATAGACCACCCAATGTTAACGAGGAGGTGGAGACTCAGCTCTTTGCACAGATGGAAAGGGCTGCAAGAGCTGGGGCGGTGATAATAATGGGGGATTTTAACTACCCAGAAATTGACTGGAGTAATGGCACTGCTTGGACAGTTAAAGGGCAAAAATGTATAAACCTATTACAAGACAATTTTATGGTCCAGTTTATTGAGGCCCCAACTAGGAATGAAGCTCTGTTGGACCTGGTAATCTCAAACCATGCAGAGCTTATTACTAATGTTCAGATAAAGGAACACCTGGGTAGCAGTGATCACAACATGATTTCATTTGATGTTAGCTGGAAACAAGAAATACATAAGGGAAAGATAAAAACACTTAACTTCAAGAGAGCAAATTTTCCAAGGATGAGGGCTGCTCTCGAGGACTTAGACTGGGAGGGAATATTGGCAGCGATAAACACAGAACAGAAATGGGAATTCTTCAAAAAGACTGTTTGGGACCTCACTGCAAAGTATTTTCCCATAGGCAATAAGGTTAAAAATAAAACCTATGTGGCTCACGGTCAAAGTTAGAAAAGCTATAAACAATAAGAAAAGAGCTTTTAAAAACTATAAAAATGAAGGAACACCAGTGTCGTTTAAATGCTACAAAGAATTTAACAGAATATGTAATAAGGAAATCAAGGGTGCAAAAATTCAAAATGAACGACAGATCGCAAAAAATAGTAGGACAAACCCCAAAAAATTCTTCAAATATATTAATAGTAAAAAGGTCAGGTCTGAGCATGTAGGCCCTTTAACAAAATAATCTAGAGTGGGTGACTGGGGACAAGGAGAAGGCTAATTTATTAAATACTTTCTTCAACTCTGTGTATACAAAAGAGCATGGGGAAGCTCATGTCCATAATGGGGGTGGTATTGACACAGCCCCCAATGGTCCACAATGGCACAAAAGGGATATGGTCCAGAAATATTTAGACAGAATAAAGGTGGATAAAGCACCTGGACCGGATGGCATCCACCCACGGATCCTAAAAGAATTGAGCTCTGTAATTTCAAAGCCATTTTATCTAATTTTTAGGGACTCATTAATGACAGGAATAGTACCACTGGATTGGCGCAGGGCGAACGTGGTGCCTATATTTAAAAAGGGATCAAAGTCTTTACCAAGTAACTATAGACCTGTTAGTTTAACTTCTATAGTCGGGAAGATACTGGAGCATTTATTAAAAGACCAAATAGACGAGTTCTTGCTGGAAAAAAACATTTTAAGCAAAAGACAGCATGGGTTCATGAAAGACAGAAGTTGTCAGACAAACCTGATTTCTTTTTATGAAGAGGTAAGTAAAACCTTGGACAGAGGGGTGGCTGTGGACGTGGTATACTTGGATTTTGCAAAAGCGTTCGATACAGTCCTGCACACACGGCTCATGTGTAAGTTGAAGTCGATAGGCTTGGAAATATCAGTCTGTAAATGGATAGAAAACTGGCTAAAAGACAGAATTCAGAGAGTAGTGGTTAATGATTCTTACTCTGAATGGTCTAAGGTTATCAGTGGTGTACCCCAAGGTTCAGTGCTGGGACCCTTACTTTTTAATATCTTTATAAATGATATTGGGTCTGGGATCAAAAGTAACATTTCTGTCTTTGCAGATGACACCAAGCTATGCAGTGGAATAACGTCCTTACAGGATGTCTCCAATTTACAAGCCGACCTCAATGCTCTGTCTAATTGGGCGTCTATGTGGCAGATGAGGTTTAATGTTGAGAAATGTAAAGTTATGCACTTGGGGGCTAAGAATATGCATGTATCATACATGCTAGGGAGAGTACAACTGGGGGAATTCGTAGTGGAGAAGGATCTGGGGGTTTTGGTAGATCATAAGCTCAATAATAGCATGCAATGCCAAGCTGCGGTTTCCAAAGCGAGCAAAGTCCTTTCTTGTATTAAGAGAGGTATGGACTCCAGAGAGAGAGATATTTTGCCCCTGTTCAAATCATTAGTAAGACCCCATCTGGAATATGCAGTTCAGTTTTGGGCACCAGTTCTCAAAAAGGATATCGGGGAACTGGAGAAAGTGCAGAGAAGGGCAACCAAACTGATAAGAGGCATGGGGGAGATCAGCTATGAGGAAAGATTAGAGGAACTGAATTTATTCACTCTTGAGAAGAGGAGACTAAGGGGGGATATGATCAACATGTTCAAATATATAAGGAGTCCATATAGTGAACTTGGTGTTGTTATTCACTTTACGGTCAACACAGAGGACACAGGGGCACTCTTTACGACTGGAGGAAAAGAGATTTCATTTCCAAATACGGAAAGGTTTCTTCACAGTAAGAGCTGTGAAAAATGTGGAATAGACCCCCTCCAGAGGTGGTTCTGGCCAGCTCAGTCGATTGCTTTAAGAAAGGCCTGGATACTTTCCTAAATGTACATAATATAACTGGGTACTGACATTTATAGGTAAAGTTGATCCAGGGAACATCCGATTGCCTCTTGGGGGATCAGGAAGGAATTTTTTCCCCTGCTGTAGCAAATTGGAGCGTGCTCTGCTGGGGTTTTTTTTTACCTTCCTCTGGATCAACTGTGGGTATAGTATTGGATATATTGGATTGTACTTTTTTATTTTGTTTGTTTTTTTTTTTATGGTTGAACTGGATGGACTTGTGTCTTTTTTCAACCTGACTAACTATGTAACTATGTGGGAGGGGGGGGGGGGGGTGGAGAGGAGGAGAGCCACACTCACATGCAAATCCGAGGGGAGGACAGAGAAAGAAAAAAAAAAAACAGCAGTGTAAGAGGGAGCGGAGCGGCATACCGCCGACCGTTTTGGGCTCCCTCTACCTCCTGGAGAGGGGAGTCCTGGTGGGGGATGTATTCTGAATAAAAAAAACCCCAAAATCTTAACAGAGGCTTGGGACTGGAGGAAGCCTGCAGCTTCTGCTGACACAGAATGAGATCTGACAAGCATGGAACAGCTACGTGCTCTTGACAGCCCCCGGTGGCGACTTTAGGTATGACAACGTTTACTTAAAGGAAAAAACTCGTAAGAACCTAAAAATTCTTTAGGAATCTCCACTTACCTTATCCTGCCGCAGGGTTCTGTGGTAAACAAAATGGACTCAATCTTCACCCCTCACGGTGGGCTCCGTTAGAAAACCTTCAAGGACTGGGGCCCCTTTTTATTGGGGGTTCCACACACTTGGACCCGTATAACATTCTACCAGGAAGCTATATGGCTGAAAAAACCAAAGCACTGGATCCCAGGGTCCAGCTCTCTAAAAAGAGAAGCGTTACAGGCTAAACCTCACTTCTTTCGACACCGGGGCCCGGGTACCATTCAATTTGGCCTAAAAAGACACTTTGAATGGATCCGGCTGCATAGCTTGCCCCAGCAAAGATTACTCCAGCGGAGCTCAGCACAGCACATCTTTACTCGTGACCAACACCTTAGACAATGGTGAAAAAACTGAGGTACTCTCGGTAAGGGGAGTGGTTATATAGGGAGTAAACTTCCTGTCTAGGGTGTGCCGGTGTCAATCACCTAAAGGTGGCCTATATAACCCATATAGTTACTACTATGGCTCTGTGTCCCGTGATGTACGATAAAGATATACAAAGCTCTTTGTGTGGCTGGCTGCACACACTCAGACCAACTAAAAATTTTGTTTCAAGGAGTGGGATGGGAAGTTCCTGATGTGCTGCCAGAACACAGCCCTGTATATTGTATGTAGCTGCTGCTACATACAGTATATTCAGTGCTCCCATTGGGCACATGTATCAGTGAAGTAAATGGTTTGTTTGGACCAGAGCTTGGTCCATATTAACTATAGTTGACGAAAAGCTGGACACAGCTTTAAAAAATAACGGAATAAAGACTTCAGTGGAAGATCTAGATTCTACGTACAGTTTGCAAGCATAATTTGTTCGAGAAGCAGTCTTATATCAAAGCCAATTCCCCATAAGAAATAGATGATTCATTCCACAACCATTTATTCATATCCATGTTTCCCCAGGAAGTGCTGGGAGCCACTAGCGCCCCCGAACCTCTGGCCACATACCATGCTGAATACTCTACACAGCAGCTTTACATTGATGAGCACCAGACTGCTTGACATTGAGTGTAATTTTTTTTTTTTTACATTTAAAAAAACTGATCGTTCTACTGCTCATCTTGCAAGATAGTGCTCACATATCAAGTTAAAAGTAAAAAATACTCTCTCTCTCTACGCATTATACCGTGTTACTCGCAAACTAAGGCATTACCGTATAATGTTGCTATTAACCGCTTGCCAACCAGCCGCCACAGTTATACTGTGGCAACATGGCTCTGCTGCGTGAATCGTCGGTAACATATTCGACCACTAGGAGGCGCGTGCGCTCACCCACAGAGCCGATGCGAGTGCCCGACCATCGCGATCACACATAGTTTCCAGTTCTCTGAGGGGAGAACAGACAGATTGTCTGTTCATACAGAGTATGAACAGCGATCTGTCATCTCCCCTGCACAGTCCCATCCCCCCTTCAGTTAGAACACACAATAGGGAACACATTAACCCCTTGATCACCCCCTAGTGGTTAACCCCTTTCACTGCCAGTGACATTTTTACAGTAATCAATGCATTTTTATTGCACTGATCGCTGTAAAAATGCCAATGGTCCCAAAAATGTGTCAAAATTGTCCGACGCCTCCGCCATAATGTCGCAGTCCCGATAAAAATCGCAGATCGCCACCATTACTAGTATATAAAAAAAAAATAATAAAAATGCCATAAAACTATCCCCTATTTTGTAGACGCTATAACTTTTGCGCAAACCAATCAATATACGCTTGTGATTTTTTTTTTACCAAAAATATGTAGAATACAATCGCCCTAAACTGAGGAAAAAAATAGTTTTTTTAATATATTTTTGGGGGTATTTATTATAGCAAAAAGTAAAAAATATTGCGTTTTTTTCAAAATTGTTTTTTTTTTTGTTTATAGCTCAAAAAAAAAAAAAATAAAAAAAAAAATAAAAAAGGCAGGGGTGATCAAATACCACCAAAAGAAAGCTCTATTTGTGGGGAAAAAAAGGACATCAATTTTGTTTGGGTGCAACATCGCACAACCGCGCAATTGTCAGTTAAAGCGACGCAGTGCCGAATCGCAAAAAGTGCTCTGGTCAGGAAGGGGGTAAAATCTTCCGGGGCTGAAACGGTTAAATGGTAATGTTTAGGCATTTGTCTGTCAAAAAGTTTTTTTGGATATGCTGAAGATTAATTAATGATTCTCATGATCATTTCATCAATGATTCTTTTCTATTATTTACCTTTAGTTCTAGTCCCGGCATAAGGATATGCTCTCCTTCGTTCTTACAAATGATACTCTCCATTTCTGTCACAGGACAATTGACAAGATGGAAGCCTGAAGTTGAAGAAATCAATATTATTTATTAACCCAATGATAGCAAAAAAAAAAAAAAAAAAAAATCACAATTCACAAAATAGTAGTTATAGTGCAGCTAAATCAAACATGCTAAACCTTTTTTCTGAATTTCATAGACAGGAGTTAGGGTCGTGAAAACGCTCTTGTCATTTGTAGCTTTTAGCCCTCTTTCCTGTGTATAAAAGGGGGAAAAAAAACAGCAGACTGTCCACTTATAAGAGTGACAACTTAACGTAAACCTGTGTTCAGACTATACACCAAAGAATCTACCTATTTTGATGAGGCAGTAGAAATGCTTTCAAAACAAATCCTTAACCTTCTCTAGTACACACTATAGCCAAATGACAGCTACAGCACGGCCCTTAATTGCCGGGAGGCCATCATATGACGTTCTCCTGTGCATGAGCTGCGTTCGCGCCCCCTGTGGGGCGAGTGCGGCGCGCTCTGTGAGCACCGATTCTATGAGGCCACGTCTCCTTACCACGTGATCAGCTCTCGGACAATGAGGGGAAAAAAAAAAAGCGCCGATAACCAGCTTCCGTCAGAGGGACATCAATCCCTCACACAGAGCCGCGGCCTTATCTGTGCCCACCGGTGCCACCTATCAGTACCCACCAGTGCCACCTACCAGTGCCCACAGTGCCACCGATCAGTGCAGCCTCATCAGCGCACATCAATGAAGGAGAAAAATTACCTTCTCAAAATTTTATAACAAAAACTATGAAACAGTTTTTTTTGTTTTCAAAAATTTGTTTTGTACCTTTTTTTTTTTTAGCAAAAAATAAAACTCAGCAGTGATTAAATAAAATCAAAAGAAAGCTCTATTTATGTGGGAAAAAAAAAAAAAAAAGATAAAAGATTTCATTTTGGTAGTGTTGCATGACCGTGCAACTGTCAAAGTGCAAGAGCGCTGAAAGCTGAAAATTTGTCTGGGCAGGAAGGGGGTTTATATGCCCAGTAAGCAAATGGTTAAGAGTTGTAAATTCTCAAGGTTTTTCACCTTAATGCATTCTATGCATTAAGGTGAAAAACCTTTTGTGGTGCAGCTGCCCCCCATAGCCCCCCTTTTTCTTACCTGAACCCGATCATTCCAGCGATGAGAACAAGCCCAGCAGCTCCAGCTGCTGTCTCAGGTCCTCATTAGATAGATTGATAGCAGCAGGAGCCATCGGCTCAAATCCAGTGACACTGGAGCCGGGGGGCGGGGCCGAGTCCTGCTGTCTGTGTCAATGGACACAGCAGCAGGACTTGGGAGCGCGCCCACACAAGTGCCCCAATGGAAAGGGGCACTCGATGAGGAGGAGCAGCAGCAGCCAGGAGCGCCGCCGGGGGACACCAGAAAAGGAGGATCGGGGGCTGATCTTCATATAACCCTTGCACAGAGAAGGTAAAATAACAAACATGTCATACTTAAGGAAAAAGAGAAAGAAAAAAAGGAACCTTTACAGTTTAATCTCATCTCTAGTTACAGGCCCTGTGGAGAAATCTGTATTCAAAGTGCACAAGAAAGGCACAAAAATCTTAGGTTTTTTTTCCCCATTACTTTCTATTAGGACCAATTCACAACAGTCTGGTTCACTGTGTTAAAGTGGAACTTTAGTCAGAAAATGAAGTCCTGCTAGATCACTTCAGGCTGGCCCCTTTTGCAGGTATAGCCATGTAAAATATTAAAAATAAGTGCATATATAGTACTGTTTAAAAGCCAGTAATACACTGTCTCACCCTGCTCTGCACATGCTCAATTGCTCTCCATTTTTAGGCACTGTCAAGTTTGTAGAGATCTGTCGACAGCCATAAAACAGAATTAGGACCCTTACACACATGCGGATCCGTTGACCGATGAAAAACGGACATCAATGCATCTATCGAAAAACAGATGTAAATGGATGATCATCGGTTTACATCGGCTTCGGTCAACATCCGTTTTTTGGAACGGATCAAAGCCCTATTTTTCGTCTAATAAAAAAATGGTTCGGTTGAAAATTGGATGTAAAATGGACAGTCTGTTTTTGCATGAAAAAATGGCTTTGGTACTCAAGTGCTTAAGGACTCTAGCTGGCAGATGTAAAAGAAAAAAAAATAAATGAAAAAAGGTTGTAAACTGATGTAAACTTCATCCGCTTTTTCTTTGAAAAAAACGTAACTGAACAGATGAAACAAACTGTCTGCATGTGTGAAAGGGGCCTTAAACCCTCCTATACTTTACAGGCAAGGAAGCTGCTTTGGTTTGATCTCCAACTGCCCTATGGTGCTGCACACAAGCAAATGTGACAGTTAGCAATCCCGGGAATGTAACTTACATAGTTAGTCAGGTTGAAAAAAAAGTCCATCTAGTTCAAAACTATAAGAAGGGGGAAAAAAATAAAAATACAATCCTTTATACACAATCCTCTACCCACAGCTGATCCAGAGGAAGGCAAAAAACTAGCAAAAGCATGATCCAATTTGCTCTAGCAGGGGAAAAAAATTCCTTCCTGATCCCTAAGAGGCCATCAGATATTCCCTGGATAAACGTTACCCATAAAATGTTAGTATCCAGATATATTATGTACATTTAGGAAAGAATCCAGACCTTTTTTTAAAAAGCAATCTACTGAGCTGGCCAGAACCAGCTCGAGGAAGTCTATTCCACATTTCACAGCTCTTACTGTGAAGAAACCTTTCCATATTTGGAGGTTAAATCTCTTTTCCTCCAGACTTAGAGTGCCCCCTTGTCCTCTGTGATGACCTTAAAAGGGAATAACTCAACATAATATGCAACTGTCTTTTGAAACTGTTAAATCGATGTGTTTAATTCCACTTTATGGTTTACTGCTGTTCAGAGGCTCTGGGCTTCAGCAAAATGGCAGCCTCCGGCAAGAAGAAATTTGTTGGAGGAAATTTACAGCACACCCTAATTTTGGTAGCAATTATTAAGTTGGAATGTATGTTCTTCAAGTTGTCATGGGTAAAGTTCAAAGTTTACACCCAGGTACATTTACATGCACTGGGGCAGGCCATTATTTGAGCCTTGACAAAATTTTCTTTGGGCTCTCCACCTGGTAGCTGCAAGTGGTGAACAGGAAATATATACTGTGAAGTTTGTCTTCAAAGTTCACAATAGAACGCATTCATTTGAATGAGCTACGCAAAGTACCACAACCGACTAGAAATTGTGCATGCAGTATTCTTAGAAGGGCAGAGCATCACGAGTTCATTGAGGAGGTGTGTTATGATGCCATTCTGAATAAAGGGCATCGCACCAACACACGTTGTGATTGTGGAGAAATAAAGTTTTTTTTCCCCTGCTAAAAAAAAAAAAAAAAAAAAAAAAAAGATGATGTTCTACTTACTAGGTCTGTGCAATGATATTACAGAGGGGCCCCTTACCTCGTAAGCACTTTCTACTCCTTCGTGTGGGTGCCCCAATAGCAAGCTGTGTGCTATGGGCGCACCCGTGCTGCTCTCAGAGTCTCCTGGGAGACCAGGAAGAAAGCACAGTGGTGTTGCAGACGGGAGAGTGCTGGAGCATGAGAGAACTCAGGTGTTTGAAGATGAGAAGGGAGGGAGGGACAGGCATTCAAAAGGTTTTTTTACCTGTGCATGGCCTCAGATGCAATTAGGGCGAGTTCAGGGCCGTTCACCCACACGGATGATACATTGGGAGTGCCGATTGTGTCCGTACAACCTCTGCATCCCAACTGACAGCAATGGCACTGCCCGCATAGGAATGCACAGACCCCCTCAGAGCTGTAGGTTGCATTATCCAAGAAATGAGCAATTACATGATCGCTGATAATTTAGTTTCAGTCTTACCAGAGAAGAGTGGCAATTGTCAGTCACCGCTCTTTGCTCTGCCCCTCCAGTGCTCACTGGAGCACCAGGCCAGAGAGGGGGCAAGAGCTGTTCGCTGACAGCCGGAACTAGCAGTCAACCAGGCAGCTGAGTGTATTCCAACAATATTGTCAAGATCCTTTCAGAGCCTGGAGCCACTCTGATGTCTGCCGAATGGGGGCTTTAGCCCACTGTTGTGAATACTCAGTGGAGGTGACAAACGGATTTAAGGGATTAGATCTGATAGAGAGATCTGAGGAACTATGTAAAAAGGAAGTGTGTAACATGGTACAGGACGCAGTAATGAAAACAATCCTAAAGAAGAAATGAAAGAAAGCAAAGTGGCTATCTGATGAGGCTATACAAATAGCTGAACAAAGATGAAAGGCAAAGGGCAATGAAGAAAAAAAGGAAAAAAACATACCCAACTGAATGCAAACTTCCAGAGGAGGATAGCAAGAAAAAAAAAGACAAAAATACCTTCTTAAAACAATCAATGCAAAGAATTAGAGGAAAACATAAATGGGAAAGACTAGAAAGCTTTTCATGAAAATTGGAGATATTAAGGGAAAGTTTTGTGCAAATATGGGCACAATAGACAAAAATGGCAAGGACTTGACGAAAGCAGAAGAGAAAAGAGGAGATGGCAGATACAAGAAAGACCTGAATGTCCCATATAACCATGATGATGCAGTCACTGAACCTTAAACCTGATATCAAGGAGAGTCAAGGCAAGGATTGCTAATAACAAAGCTAGCAAAAGTGATGGTATCCCAGCTGAGTTTTTTAAAATCCTAAAAGATGATGCTGTTAAAGTGCTGCACTCAATATGCCAACCAATTTGGAAAACTCAACAATGGCCACAGGACTGGAAGAGGTCAGTTTACATTTCCGATACCAAAGAAGGGCAGCGTTAAAGAATGTTCAAACTACCGTGCAATTGCACAAATCTCACATGCTAGTAAGGTTATGCGGAAAATTCTACAAGCTAGGCTTCAGCAGCATGTGAACCGAGAGCTACCACAAGTACAAGCTGGATTTCAAAGAGGCAGAAAAACTAGAGATCAAATTGCCAACATTCGCTGGATCATGGAGTAAGCAAGGGAGTTCTAGAAGAAGGTCTACTTCTGTTTTATTGACTACAGTAAAGCCTTTGATTGTGTGGATCAAAACAATATGTGGCAAATACTGACAGAAATGGGAATACCAGACCACCCCAACTGTCTTCTGAAAATTCAAGTTAGACTTACCGTTAACTTCGCATACAGTTAACTTATTTTCCACGAGTCTTTCAGGACAGCACCCAAGAGTGGCCCCTCCCACTTCACAGCAAACACCACCTCAAACTTAAAAGGAGTCTACTCCCCCCAGCTCGTCAGTTTTAGCAGAGTACCTCTGGCCCACGCCGAAACACATTATTACAATATGGTTAATCACAGCATAAAACAACAGGGGCGGATCGTTGCTGTCCTGAAAGACTCTTGGAAAACAAGTTACCGCTAAGTCTAACTTGAATTTTCCTTAAACGTCTTTCAGGACAGCACCTGAGGGGAAAAACAAGGCTTACCAACTAGGGAGGGACAACAGCCTGCAGGACCTTTCTGGCAAAATGCCTGATCACCTGCTGACAAAAGATCCAGTCTGTAATGACGGACAAACAATAGGTAACTTGACAACATAGCTACCTTACAAATTTGATCTGGGGTGGCACCAGCTTTTTCTGCCCATATAGTGGCCAGAGCTTTGGTAGAGTGTGCTAGAATTCCCAGCGGGGGAGACAAACCTGGGACTAAGCTTCCAAAATAGCTGATTTTAGCCATCTAGCAATTGATCCCTTTGATGCTTGACGGCCCTTCCTATTGTCAGAAAAAAAAGAACAAAGAGTCCGAAGACCTAAAGTCCCTTGTTACTTCCAGGTAACGCAACATAATTCTTCTCATATCCAAGTTGTGAAATAGACTTTTTCCCCGAAGGGTTTAACCACTTAAGCCCCAAGCCTCTTTCTGAGATTTGGTGTTTACAAGTTAAAAACAGTTCGTTTTGCTGGAAAATTAGTTCGAAAAAAAAAATTATATATATATATATATATATATATATATATATATATATATATATATATATATTTGGGGGTTGCAACACCCTAGAGCAGGGATATGCAATTAGCGGACCTCCAGCTGTTGCAAAACTACAAGTCCCATCATGCCTCTGGGTGTCATGCATGTGCCTGTCAGAGTCTTGCTATGCCTCATGGGACTTGTAGTTCTGCAACAGCTGGAGGTCCACTAATTGCATATCCCTGCCCTAGAGAATAAAATGGTGGTCTTTGCAATACTTTCCTTCACACCGTATTTGCGCAGCGGTCTTACAAGCTCACTTTTTTGGGAAAAAATAAATACAATTTTTTGAATTAAAAAATAAGACAAACAGTAAAGTTAGCCCAATTTTTGTTTTTATATTGTAAAAGATAAAATATGTTACACTGAGTAAATTGATGCCCAACATGTCACGCTTCAAAATTGCGCCCGCTGATGGAATGGCAACAAACTTTTACCCTTAAAAATCTCCATAGGCAATGTTTAAAAACATTCTACAGGTTGCATGTTTTGAGTTACAGAGGAGGTCTAGGGCTAGAATTATTGCTCTTGTTCCAACGATCGCAGCGATACCTCACATGAAAACATAGTTACATAGTTTATGAGGTTGAAAAGAAAGACACAAGACCATCAAGTCCAACCTATGTGTGTGATTATATGTCAGTATTACATTGTATAGGCCTGTATGTTGCGGTCGTTCAGGTGCTTATCTAATAGTTTCTTGAAACTATCAGTACCCCCCCCGCTGAGACCACCGCCTGTGGAAGTGAATTCCACATCCTTGCCACTCTTACAGTAAAGAACCCTCTTCATAGTTTAAGGTTGAACCTCTTTTCTTCTAATTTTAATGAGTGGCCACGAGTCTTGTTAATCTCCCTTCTGAGAAAAAGTTTTATCCCTATTGTGTGGTCACCAGTATGGTATTTGTATACTGAAATCATATCCCTTCTCAAGCGTCTCTTCTCCAGAAAGAATAAGTTCCTGCTCACAACTTTTTCTCATAACTAATATCCTCCAGACACTTTATTAGCTTTGTTGCCCTTCTTTGTACTCGCTCCATTTCTAGTACATCCTTCCAGAGGACTGGTGCCCAGAACTGGACAGCATACTCTAGGAGCGGCCGGACCAGAGTCTTGTAGAGCGGGAGAATTATCGTTTTATCTCTGGAGTTGATCCCCTTTTTAATGCGTGCCAATATTCTGTTTTCTTTGTTAGCAGCTTGGCATTGCATGCCATTGCTGAGCCCATCATCTACTAGAACCCCCAGGTCCTTTTCCATCCTAGATTCCCCCAGAGTATAGATTGCATTCATAAACAAATAAATTGTATCATAACACAGAGTGGTGCTGTGGATACAAGTAAGGTAAGGAATGTGCCATGTCCTAAGATAAAGTATAGACAAAAAAAGAGGGGGGAGGGACTTGTATGGGCTTTAAAGGCACAATAACACAAAAATCAGTAATTAATACAAAAAAATGTATTTATTGAAAAAGACATCTAAAAATACAATTCCATAAAAGCCACAATGGATCTATATACAAAAATTAATGGATAAAAAACGCTGCTGTATAGAACATATAACTGCAAACCGAGACTTAAAGGATGAGGACATCATTCCATAATAGCGAAAGTCCGATAGTATGGCTATACGACAAACAGGCGGTAAAGGTGTTGAAGATTCAGCATACAAGTGGGCTCAACATGTTGCGCGTGCAATCACGTGCAATCACGCTTCTTCAGGAGCATAGACTATTGTGGCTAACAAACAGAAAAGTATGATTACTATATTATATAACAAGGGTGCAAAAGTGGGCTCAAAACTAGGGCTGAAACAACTAATCGATTAATCGACAACTAATCGATTATGAAAATAATCGATTACTATTTTCATAATCGATTAATCGGCCAGTATATAATGGGGTTAAAAAAAATTAAATTGAGCCTTTTATAGTACAAAAAAGAGCAAATAATCGCTACTGTAAATGTTACTATCACAGTTCTACAGTAAAAAAATGAACCCCTTACAATAGAGATTTGCTTTTTTTGTACTATAAAGGGCTAATTTTAGGGGTTTTTTTAACCCCATTATGTTACTAAACGTCTTAGACCTTGTTCACATCTATGTGTTTTTTGGTGCTTTTTGCAGAAACGCACTGCAGTTCATTTACATGGTTTCCTATGGGACACATTCACATCTATGCTTTTTTTTAGCCGCTGCGTATTTGGAAAGGGTCAGGGACTTTTTTTTATGCAAAACTGTGCTTTTTTGGTTCAATACACTTTAATGGAAAAGCTGCAGAAAAGCATGTAATGTGTTTTTGTAGCAATTTGTGTTTTTTAATCTGCCCAACAACAAATTGGCCATAAAATGCAAAAAAATGCAAATTGCAGCAAAATCACGTGAGCAAAAATCAAAACGCACAGCAAAAAGCACTACAGAAACATATCAAAAGCAAACTGCATAGGTGTGTAGCGAGCCTAATGCTGGCCACAGGGATCAATTTTCAGACAAGAATATTCAGACGAAAAATCTTTGTACATTCGCTGAATGAAAGAATGTTTGAAATTTTTACTTGTTTTTAACATTGTGTTTTTAAAATGAACGAAAACCACATACACCGTCTGAAAATTCCTTTGACCAAAAAGTTTTCTAACATTTCCAAGTTGTCACTGTGGTTGAAAATGAACGTCAATTTGACCCCACTAACGATTAGAAAATCGAATAAACGTTCTTAAAATGCCATTTTTTTTTGAAGGAAGACATAGTTTTTTAAATAAAATAAAAAATTGATCTCTGAGTCTGATATTTACCAGATTCACCCCTTTTTTAATAGTATATATCCTCTAATAGTATATACAGTATATCTCTTCTGTCTGTTATTCTCAGAGTGGATTAGATATGTTGCTCCCCAACCATATAGTTATTTATATTTACCACTGCATAGAGATATTTAAGAATACATTGCCTTTTTTAAAAACTTTACATATTAACTAAATTATGCACAACACTTTTTTTTAAGCTTATCAACCGATTAATCAAAACAATAATCGGCCAACTAATCGATTATGAAAATAATCGTTAGTTGCAGCCCTACTCAAAACATTGTCGTAGCTAGCAGGACCCCCGCGTAAACAAACCCAACCAGCAGCAGAAGGGCAGTAGGGAACAAGTATGATCACTATGGGGGCGTACATAATGTAAATAATGGCAAAAGGAAGATATTACTAGCCTGGTTGATATACAAATAATTAAATGAGTAAACCCTATATTACTAAAGATATATCAAACTAGTAATAACCACCATGGAATATAATTATATTCGAACAGCTGGGTAAAGCAACAGGAAAATAGTACTTACTATATTTTTTGTATATTTAAACAAAAGATTTAAAACCAGGGAAGAATAAACAGCTGGCCAAAACGATATATGGGGTACTGGTGCCAAAGGGTGCATGTACGTAACGTAGTTCAATGGCCACCCTCATAGGGGGACTCATAGTAGGTGAGGTTGAAAAAGACACACGTCCATCAAGTCCAACCTATGTGTGCGATTATGTGTCAGTATTACATTACATATCCCTGTATGTTGCGGTCATTCAGGTGATTATCTAATAGTTTCTTGAAGCTATCAATGCTCCCCGCTGAGACCACCGCCTGTGGAAGGGAATTCCACATCCTTGCCGCTCTTACAGTAAAGAACCCTCTACGTAGTTTAAGGTTAAACCTCTTTTCTTCTAATTGTAATGAGTGGCCACGAGTCTTATTAAACTCTCTTCTGCGAAAAAGTTTTATCCCTATTGTGGGGTCACCAGTACAGTATTTGTAAATTGAAATCATATCCCCTCTCAAGCGTCTCTTCTCCAGAGAGAATAAGTTCAGCGCTCGCAACCTTTCCTCATAACTAAGATCCTCCAGACCCTTTATTAGCTTTGTTGCCCTTCTTTGTACTTGCTCCATTTCCAGTACATCCTTCCTGAGGACTGGTGCCCAGAACTGGACAGCATACTCCAGGTGCGGCCGGACCAGAGTCTTGTAGAGTGGGAGAATTATCGTTTTATCTCTGGAGTTGATCCCCCTTTTAATGCATGCCAATATTCTGTTTGCTTTATTAGCAGCAGCTTGGCATTGCATGCCATTGCTGAGCCTATCATCTACTAGGACCCCCAGGTCCTTTTCCATCCTAGATTTCCCCAGAGGTTCTCCCCCCAGTGTATAGCTTGCATTCATATTTTTTCCACCCAAATGCATTATTTTACATTTTTCTACATTGAACCTCATTTGCCATGTAGTCGCCCACCCCATTAATTTGTTCACGTCTTTTTGCAAGGTTTCCACATCCTGCGGAGAAGTTATTGCCCTGCTTAGCTTAGTATCGTCTGCAAATACAGAGATTGAACTGTTTATCCCATCCTCCAGGTCGTTTATAAACAAATTAAATAGGATTGGTCCCAGCACAGAACCCCGGAGAAGGAAAGGGGACTGGAATGCGCGCATGCGTCCGATCAGCTAGCACGCCGGCCAACGTCCTGACGCTGACAGAGAGAGGAAACAGTGCGGGGTGACTAGCAAGGCGAGCGGGAGGTGAGAGCCAGAAGGCTCCCCCCGCTGGCCAATGCGTGCGCCACGCCAGCAAAGAGTTTGCACGGCCGCATAGTAAACAAGAAAGATCCTAAGGAAGCCTGCCCCCGCTGGAAAGACCAAGGGGACGCAGAGGACAGACTGTCAGACAATGTTAGGATGTGTACACCGATATAGTAAAGCAAGTACATTCTATGCAGTAATTTAAAAAAATACAGCAATACGAAAAAAGACAAACTTTCCAAAATTAAAAAAAAAAAAAAAATTTAAAGAATGGCAGCTGTTAGTACCTATAAAAATGCAGCCAAGAACTGTCATGGAAATATGTATGTAAATCACATAAAAAGCATGGTAAACACAAGATCAACCTTATATGGATAGAGGCATAGGTAAGGGAAAGAAGAAAAGAGTGAAAAGAAGAAAAAAAAAAAAGGTAAAAAAGGCCAGAACAGAGTTAATGTGTAATATAGCTAAATACATATGTATATGCAAAGTCAGTCTGGCAAATCAGAAACAAAATCAGATATATTACAGTAATGGTTTATAGGATTGGGTCTCAATGCCAGGGGCACGCGTGGCATTGAGGCGCTCAATCCATAGAGTTTCTTTCTTCGGATCTGTTTGTCCCAATCGCCCCCGCGCGGGTCTTTGGGAATAACCGCCAGAGCAATAAAGGAGGCTACCGAAGTATCAAATTTATGGCACAGATCGAGATGTCTGCTTACTGAGGTGACCATCTTGCCACCCGCAGAATAGTAGACATGATCCTTGATACGTGATCGAAAGGGTCTAAAAGTTTTGCCCACATAAAATGCTTGGCATTTGCAAGTCATCAGGTATACCACACCTTGCGTATCACAATCAGCATGAAAAGTGGGGACAAAGACTTCACCATTGGGGAGTGCGAAACGAGTACCTGTGCAAACCCAGGGGCAAAAGGTGCATTTGCCACATCTGGTAATCCCATTAGGGGGATGTTGAGATGATCGATTATTAACATAGTGACTTGAGGCAAGTTTATCACGTAATGATCTTGACCTACGGAAAGTAATGTCAGGGGATGGGCTGATATATTTAGCAAGGATGGGATCTTCGCGTAACAGCGACCAATGAGCTGTCAAAATGTTTCGCAATTCCAAATGATGTTCAGAGTACCTAGTTATGTATCTTACTGTTTGATTGGGTTTAATAGTTTTATATAAAAAAAGGAATTGTGTGAATGACGCAGTGCTCTGTTATATGCAAAAGATTTACTGTGGCCCCTTGCTTTAAAGGCAGTCATGAAGTTGATTAGCTTGTGATTTAAACTCCTCAGTGTATGTACAGATTCGGCGTAGCCTTAAATATTGTGCGTAGGGTATGCTACGAATTAATGTATATGGGTGGGCACTATCAGCATGTAACAGTGTGTTACCAGCTGTTTCTTTTCTAAAGAGTGTGGAAGCCAAACGACCCTCACCATCCTTGGTGATGGTGAGGTCAAGAAAGGCAATCTTAGCTCTATCGCTGGATACTGTGAACTTTAGATTGAAATGATTGTGATTCAAGATGTCAATAAATGTTTTTAGTGTTGCCGCAGTGCCCGACCAAAAATGATAAAAATGTCATCAATGTAACTTAGCCAGCATAGCGCCTGGCTTGTAAATGCCGATAAGGAGTCATCAGAGAAGATGGTCCGTACCCACCCCCCCGGGTACAGGTTGGCGTCGTGTCTACTATTCTGCGGGTGGCAAGATGGTCACCTCAGTAAGCAGACATCTCGATCTGTACCATAAATTTGAAACTTCGGTAGCCCCCTTTATTGCTCTGGCGGTTATTCCCAAAGACCCGCGTGGGGGCGATTGGGACAAACAGATCCTAAGGAAGGAAACTATGGATTGAGCGCCTCAATGCCCTGCGTGTCCCTGGCAATAATGAGACCCAATCGTATAAACCATTCCTGTAATATATCTGATTTTGTTTCTGATTTGCCAGACTGACTTTGCATATACATATGCAGTTAGCTATATTACACATTAACTCTGTCCTGGCCTTTTGCCCCTTTTTACCTTTTTCTTCTTTCCCTTACCTATGCCTCTATCCATATAAGGTTGATCTTGTGTTTACCATGCTTTTTATGTGATTTACATACATATTTCCATGACAGTTCTTGGCTGCCTTTTATAGGTACTAACAGCTGCCATTCTTTACATTTTTTTAATTATTGAAAGTTTGTCTTTTTTCGTATTGCTGTATTTTTTTAAATTACTGCATAGAATGCACTTGCTTTACTGTATCGGTGTACACATCCTAACGCTGTCTGGCAGTCTGTCCTCTGCATCTCCTTGGCCTTTCCAGCGCGGGCAGGCTTCCTTAGGGACTTTCTTGTTCACTATGCGGCCGCCCAGCGCCACGCCGTGCAAACTCCTTGTTGGCGTGGCGCATGCATTGGCCAGCGGGGGGAGACTCCTGGCTTTCACCTCAAGCTCACCTTGATAATCACTCCGCACGGTTTCCGCTCTCTATCAGCATCAGGACGTTGGCCGGCGCGCTCACTGATCGGACGCATGCGCAGTGACTTTTTGGCCGGTCCAGATGACGTCACGTCGGCTCCTCTGATTCGCTGACTATGGACGGGACGTGCATACAAATGGCACACACCCATACTGCACTCCAACAGCTTACCACATCAAAGGCTGCTGGGTTTTCCTAGGCTGGTTCCAGGGGGGTCTAATAGATTAAGATACGTTCTGTCTCTCCAGGCTACCAGGTCGGCAATACCTAGTATCCAATTCTTTCTCACCCTATATTCTTACTTGGCGAGTCCTTTTTGGTTAATTTACTCTAGTATATTTACCCCCTGTTATGCTCTTTATTCATTCATTATTTAACAAAAACTGCATTGCTCTCTTATAGGGAGTCCCCCTATGAGGGTGGCCGTTGAACTGCATTATGTACATGCACCCTATGGTACCAGCACCCCATATACCATTTTGGCCAGCTGTTTATTCTTCCCTGGTTTTAAATCTTTTGTTTAAATATACAAAAAATATAGCAAGTACTATTTTCCTGTTGCTTTACCCAGCTGTTTGAATATAATTATATTCCATGGTGGTTATTACTATTTTTAGTTTGATATATCTTTAGTAGTATTGGATTTACTCATTTAATTATTTGTATAATCAACCAGGCTAGTAATATCTTCCTTTTGCCATTACTTACATTGCTATGTATGCCCCCATAGTGATCATATTTGTTCCCTACTGCCCTTCTGCTGCTGGTTGGGTTAGTTTACACGGAGGTCTTGCTAGCTACGACAATGTTTTGTATTTTTTTTGTTGTCTCAGTACAAGCGCATTCTACTTTTTCACTGAATCACACAGTTGTGCTAATAAGTTTACATACCCTGGCAGAATTTATGATTTCTTGGCCATTTTTTAGAGAATATGAATAAACACAAACTTTATACCATGCACCCTTTAACATCAATGACAGCTTGAAGTCTTTTGTGGTATTTGTGGATGAGGCTCTTTATCTTCTCAGATGGTAAAGCTGTCCATTCCTCTGGCCAAAAAGCCTCCAGTTCCTGTACATTCTTGGGATGTCTTGCATGAACTGCACGTTTGAGATCTCCCTAGAGTGGCTCAATGATATTGAGGTCAGGGGACTGAGATTGCCACTGCAGAACCTTCACTTTATTCTGCTGTAGCCAATGACGGATCGACTTGGCCTTGTGTTTTGGTTTATGGTCATGTTGGAATGTCCAAGTACGTCCCATGTGCAGCTTCCTGGCTGATGAATGCAAATGTTCCTCTGGTATTTTTTGATAACATACTGCATTCACCTTGCCATCAATTTTGACCAAGTTTCCTGCGCCTTTGTAGCTCAAACATCCCCAAAACATCAGCAATCCACCTCAGTGTTTCACAGTAGGAATGGTGTACCTTTCATTTCATTTCATTATAGGCCTTGTTGACTCCTCTCCAAATGTAGGGTTTATGGTTGTGGCCAAAAAGCTCAATTTTGGTCTCATCACGTAGGAGTTTGAAAACTGCTGAATGGCATTCTCAATTCCTTGGATATCTTTTTATATCCCTTTCGTGTTTTATACAGTTCAACTACCTTTTCCCGCAGATCCTTTGACAATTCTTTTACTTGCCCCATGACTCAGAATCCAGAAACGTCAGTGCAGCACTGGATGAAAGATGCAAGGGTCTGTCAGGAGTGCAGAAACACATTGATCTTTTATACACACACATACTAATTACAAGCCACCAGATCACAGGTGAGGATGGTTACCTTTAATAGCCATTCAAACCCCTTTGTGTCAACTTGGGTGCATGTTATCAGGCCAAAATCACCAGGGTATGTACACTTTTGATCAGGATCATTTGGGTAGTTTCTGTTGTCATTATGTTTTTAAAAAAAGTTGATAATAAATGGCTTCAGCCAAACACTAACCATAAGTGAAAAATGTTTTTGTGTTCATATTCATAATCTCTGAAAAATGGCCAAGAAATCATAAATTCTGCCAGGGTATGTAAACTTATGAGCACAACTGTACATTTCTTTAGATTTAGCAGTGCAGATTACTAAGGAAAATGGTGATGTTGTACTTGTATTTGTTTGTTTTTGTGCACACTCAGTGGTGCTGGTTTCTTTTTAACCACTTAAGCTCCGGAATGACCAGGCCATTTTTTTTCTATTCGGCACTGCACTACTTTAAAAAGTGGTAATATACCAGTGTGTAGTTTTTTGTTTTTTTTTTCCTTTTGGAACCTGCAAGGTAAAGGCATAATGTGCTAGAATGAATCACATACTAGCGTATTATTTGAAACTTGCCTTAGAACAAAGCCCTTCCAGTGGCACGCTGTCACCACTGACAAGGCCTCCATCTTCACCCGTCTCCCTTCCAGGTTCACGGATTGCGGCTGTGTGACAGAAGATGTCACTCCCACGCATGCGTGCTGGAGCTGCCATTTATGGCACAGGAATCTGAAGGAATGGCCTCGGTGGCCATTCCTTTAGAGCGCATGCGCCGGTGATGTAGCTGTCAGCATGTACAGTAAACATCTCCTAATCGCTGCAAGTTTAGGAGATATTTACAGTACCTATAGGCAAGCCTTATAGGCTTACCCGTAGGTACAATTAATCTATGGGAGTTTACTCCAACTTTAACTGACAATTACGTGGTCATGTAATGCTGTACCCAAGCAAAGTTTATATACCGTATTTATCGGCGTATAACACGCACTTTTTTCCCCTTAAAATCAGGGGAAAGTTGCAGGTGCGTGTTATACGCCGATCCCTGCCGATCCGGAGCTGTCACTTCTTCAAAATCGCGGACCGCGATTTGAAAATGGCGCCGCCGAAGTACACAGAGCCGGTCCTCGGCTCTTTCCGGCGGCTCTCGTTTACTTTCGGCTCCACTCGTAGTCCCGAGCGGAGCTATCCGAACCTACTCGGATAGCTCCGCTCGGGACTACGAGTGGAGCCGAAAGTAAACGAGAGCCGCCGGAAAGAGCCGAGGACCGGCTCTGTGTACTTCGGCGCCGGCGGCGCCATTTTCAAATCGCGGTCCGCGATTTTGAAGATGTGACAGCAGGGACAGGGGATCCCAGGCTGCACAGGGGGAAGGCTGCACGGGGGGAAGGCTGCACGGGGGGAAGGCTGCACGGGGGGGAAGGCTGCACGGGGGGGAAGGCTGCACGGGGGGAAGGCTGCACTGACATGGCTGCACTGACATGGCTGCACTGACATGGCTGCACTGACATGGCTGCACTGACATGGCTGCACTGGGGAAGGCTGCACTGGGGAAGGCTGCACTGGGGAAGGCTGCACTGACATGGCTGCACTGGGGAAGGCTGCACTGGGGAAGGCTGCACTGGGGAAGGCTGCACTGGGGAAGGCTGCACTGGGGAAGGCTGCACTGGGGAAGGCTGCACTGACAAGGCTGCACTGACAAGGCTGCACTGACATGGCTGCAATGAAGGGCATTTAAATGTAAGTTTTTTTCCCTTCAACTTCCCTCCTAAAAGTTTTTTTTCCTTAAAATTCCCTCCTAAATTGGGGTGCGTGTTATACGCCGGTGCGTGTTATACGCCGATAAATACGGTAATTTATTTATTTTTTTTTTTTTTTTTTTTTACACAAAGTGCTTTTTTGGTGGTATTTGATTATCTCTGGGTTTTATATTTTTTATTAAATACACGGGAAAAAAAAGTCAATTTTGAAAAAAAAAATAAAAAAATCCAATGTTTTTTACTTTCTGCTGTAAAACATAGTCCATAAATATACATATATCTTAATACATTTTGGCCAAAATGTATTCTGCTACGTCATTGGTAAAAAAAAAAATTGATTGGTTTGGTTTGTGTGAAAGTTATAGCTTCTACAAACTAAATAGGTTATATACTGGAATTTATTTTTTTTACTAGTAATGGTGGTAATCAGCAACTTATAACAGGACTGCAATAGTGTGGTAGACAATCTGATACTGACGCTGGGTGGAACTAGCTAACTGCCACTGACATTAGAGTGATTAGTGCAAATAAGATGCACTGCCACTGTATTAATGACATGGGGCAGGAAGGAATTAACAAATAGGGAGTTTAAGGGGTTAAATAAGTGCCTAACAAGTCTTTTATATGTGTACAGTGTGCTATTTTTACTGGGGATCTAGTTGTTTTCATTTCCTGCTTAGCAGAGAAAGAAAAAGCAACGAGATTCCCTGTCACTGAACACAGCTCTGTGGTGTTTACATTGACAGAGCTGTGTTTGGGCAAGATCAGAGCCGATCAGCCAAACACAGCTGTGTCTGGAAGGGCAAGAAAATTGAAAATTGTATCAAATACTTACCGTAATTTTCCTTTCCTGACACCAATACAAGGCAGCATACGTATGATATAGCTCCACCTGGAGCTGAGCGATTTTCTCCCCAAAAAAAAAACACTGCAATTTTTTAAAAAACTCGATTCAATTTTTTATTTATTTATTTTTTTTTTTTTATTGATAGACACCACGCCAGTCCTGAGGCGCTGCGGGCAGGAGTTTAGGTGAAGCCACGGCTTCGGACTAGTCCGCGGCGTCCGGCCTCGTGGCCTAGGCCGAAGCCGTGGCCTTGCCTAAAAATCGGAGTTACTTACCGGTAACCTCCTTTTCCAGGAGTCTTTCAGGACAGCACCATAGAGAGACCTTGGCTCCTCCCCTCTTGAGGAAACACCGCCTTCAATTTCAAGATTTAATCCCCACCGTCCCCCCCGGCCCCTCAGTTCTTCCAGAGGACCTCTGGCAAGCTGGGGAGACACAAGAACACGTCATAATAATCTCTATCTTACCTGACGTTCTCCTGCGATGAGTTCTTCAGGAATGTCCCAAAAATTTGGGTGGGTATCTTTGGGCTCCTGAAAGACTCCTGGAAAAGGACGTTACCAGTAAGCAACTCCGATTTTCCCATTTCCGTCTTTCAGGACAGCACCATAGAGAGGATAAGCGAGCACCTTACCTTAGGGTGGGACTACTGCCTGCAGAACTTTACGACCAAAAGCCTGGTCTTTTGCTGACAGTAGATCCAATCTGTAGTGCCTCACGAACGTGTCAAATCTGGACAACGTTGCCGCCCTACAGATCTGCTCCGGAGACGCACCAGCCCACCCAGGCTGAGAAGTCGCCATTGCCCTGGTGGAATGTGCCCTAATACCATCCGGGGGCTCTAAACCACTGACTACGTAAGCCTGGAAAATGGCTAACCTTAACCATCTGGCTATTGCGCGCCTAGAGGCTCTGCATCCCCTTCTAGTTCCTGAAAATAATACAAAAAAAGACTCTGACTTTCTAAATGGTTTTGTATCTTCCAAGTACTGAAGGACGCACCTTCTAACGTCCAATTTATGAAAAATAAGTTCCTGTTCCCTCACAGGATTCAAACAGAAGGTGGGCAAAACAATTTCTTGGCCTCTATGAAAACTCAAGGCCACCTTTGGCAAAAAGGCCGGATCGGTTCTAAAAATCACACGGTCCCGAAACACCTGGAAAAAAAGGTGTTCTAATAGAAAGGGATTCAAGTTCACTCACTCTCCTTGCCGTCACCAAAAACACTGTGGGGGTGATCCACTTTAACGTACAAGCCTCTAACGGCTCAAAAGGATCCACCGTAAAGGTCTTAGGACTAAAAGAAAGATCCCACATTGGGAAGGGGGAGACTAACTGGTCTCTGCCTGCTTAGAGCTTTAAAAAAACCTAACTATCCACGGGTCTATTGCTAGCTGTTTTTCCAAAAAAACACTCAGAGCAGATACCTGTCCTTTTAGGGTGCTAAGAGCTAACCCCTTTTCCGCCCCTGATTGCTGAAATTCTAATACCGCTATGGGACTGCGCACCTCAAAGGAATTTTCTGTGCACTAGCTATTGAAACGTTTCCACGTCTTCAGGTAGATAACCTGCGTTTCTGTCTTTCTGCAATTCAGGAGGGTTTCCACTAAACGATCTGAGAAACCCTTACCCCTCAGCAATTCCTTTACAGTAGCCAAGCTGCAAGGCTCCACCTCTCCACCTGAGGACAACAGATCGGCCCCTGAGAAAGAAGATTCTCCTGGACTGGCAGAAACCAGGGAGGTTCCACTGCTAGACTCCTTAGAATGGAAAACCATGGCCTCCTGAGCCAAATGTGGTGCAATTAGAATAAGAGTTGTGCTCTCTAATTGGAACTTCCTCAGTACCGCTGGAATCAGTACGGGGGGGGGGGAGCATAACACCTGGCGAAAGACCAGCTCTGGGCCAACGCGTCCACTCCAAGTGCCCCGTCACATCTGTTCAGGGAGAAGAAAAGATGCGTCTTCCTGTTTTCTCTCAAAACGAAAAGGTCTACACAAGGCTTTCCCCACTTTCGAGATATTGCCTCGAAAACCTCCTGGTTCAAAACCCAGTCTCCTTCTCTCAGTGACCTCCTGCTGAGGAAATCCGTCACCTGATTTTGTTCCCCCTTCAAATGCACAGCCGAAAAGGGACAGGACATTTGCTTCGGCCCACCTGAGAATAGATTCTGCGAGGACCCACAGGGATCTGCTTTTGGTACCCCCCTGCCTGTTTATATAGGCTACTGCTGAGTTGTCCGATCGGACTTTCACATGCTGCCCCTGGAGTTCCCCCTGAAAGGCTCTAGCTCTCAGCTCCCTCCAGTTCGAGGACCTTTTTGCGTCCCTTCTCGGCCAGACGCCCTGAACCATACGGGAATCTAGATGCGCGCCCCAACCTGTGCCACTCGCATCGGTCGTGACACTTTTGGACACCTGTAGGACCCAATCCAGACCCTGTGAAAGATTGGGCCCCTTTCTCCACCACAAGAGGGACCTCTTGATCTGACTCGGCACCGTTATCAGGGAGTCCAAAGACCCCTGACTGCCGTCCCAGACCCTCAAGATGAATAGTTGTAAAGGGCAAAAATGTAAACCTGCCCACTGCACTGCTGGAAGGGATGATGTCAGTAAGCCCAAAGCTGGCATAGCTCTTCTTACAGATATCTGATGACTGCCCTGGAGTAACAACATTGCCCTGTCCACCTTCTGAATTTTTTCCAATGGAAGGAAGACCTTCTGCTTTGTTGAATCCAACACGTAACCCAGAAAGACCACCCTTTGAGACAGTATCAAGTTGGATTTCTCCAGGTTCAAGAGCCACCCTAGATTCTCCAGGATGTCTCTTGTTGACTGTAGTTGACAACTGTTCCGGGGAAGAGCAAAGAGGAGCAGATCGTCTAGGTATGCGATTACTGAGATGCCTCTGAGCCGCAGAAAAGCTAAGACCTCCACCATAACCTTGGTGAAGATGCGGGGGGGGGGGGGGAGGATAGCCCGAAGGGAAGGGCCCTGAACTGCCAGTGGAATGTCCCTTCTTTGGTATTCACCGCCAGCCTGAGGAACTTCTGGCACCCTTCTGCGATAGGAATGTGTAGGTAGTCATCCCTCAAGTCCACCGATGCCATGAAGCAGTTCGGGGGAAGGAGCGCTTTCACCGAATAGATAAGAGTCCACTCGGAACCTCTCTTAGGTGAGTGAGACATTCAGAGGCTTCAGGTTCAGGATGAGCCTGAACTTCCCCGACGGTTTGCGGGTCACAAAGATGTGTGAATAAAAGCCTCTGCCTGTCTCGCCTTCTGGGACTCGTACAACCACCTCCTGTTCCTCCAACTCCTGCAGAGAGGAAAGAAGAGCTGATGACCTTTCTGCGCACTTTGGCAGTATGGTGACCAAGAGTCTGCGTGGTGGAGGTTCTGCAAACTCCAACCGGTACCCTCTTCTTACGATCCCCAAAATAAATTGGTTGGAGGTGATAGTCTCCCACTGTGGGAGGAAGGACCCCAATCTTCCTCCCACTGTTGTTCCGTCACTTGGTCTTTTTGGGCTGTTCAGGAGGGCGAAAAATAGCCCCCTCACGCCCTTTGCCCTTTTGACCCCAACACTTTTTCTGTTGTTCAGTTTTTGGGGGGGTCAAACCTCTTCCGGGGGCGAGGCTTTTAGTCTCTGCCAATTTCCTTTTAAAAAGGAAAGGCCTTTTTCCTGTCAGCCGTCCGATCCAAGACTGCCTCTAGACTGGGTCCAAACAGCAAGTCCCCTGTGAGAGGAATTCCACAAAGTTTAACTTTAGATGCAGTATCTCCCTGCCACGTCTTAAGCCATAAGGCTCTCCTTGCTGAATTGGATAATGCTGCCGATCTTGCGGACATACGCACCGATTCTGCCGAGGCGTCCGCAAGATAAGCCACCCCTTTAAGGAGCATAAGGAAATGATCCTGTCATCTTTCCCTAGATGTCCCTGCCTCTATGTGCGCTTTAATCTGCGTCAACCAATATTCCATGTTCCGTGCCACCACTGTGGATGCCATGGCAGGCTTGAGGTTACCCAGGGAAGAATCCCAGGACTTTTTCAAGAGGGAATCTATCCTCTTGTCCATGGGAACTGGGAGCGCCCCCATGTCCTCAAAAGCCAGGTCAGTATGCCTGGAGACTTGTGAAAAGGCCGCGTCTAGTCTAGATTTATTCCATACCAACGCCTCCTCCTCTGCAAAGGGAAACCTTCGTTTCAGAGTTCTTGAAAAGAAAGGCTTCCTTTACGGGTCCTGCCACTCTTTTTTGATGGCATCAACAAAAACCTCATGGACCGGAAACACTCTTCTTAGGCTCTCCCAGGCCCCTATACATCTGGTCATGGAGTGATAACTTCTTCCTTTCCTCCTGCATTCCTAAAGTGGTATGGATAGCTCCTAAAAGCTCCTCCACTTCTTCCAGCGAAAGTTTGTAGCGGGAGGCTGTTGTGGATTCCCCATCCACTTGCTCTCCCTCCGACTCCCCCTGAGGATCTGAAGAACCGCTATCAGGCTCCTCCTCAACCTCCTGTCTGGCGCCTCCTGGATTCTCTCCACTCCCAGAGGGAGCATTCATTAAGTTTGGAGCAATACTCCGTTGTGCTGGTGGAGAAATGACCTGGGGCTGTGGCAACTCAAAACTAGAAAAAAGAGTTTTAAAAGTTTGCACAGTGCTAGAAAGCTCCTTGACGGACGCTGCCAGATCTGAACATTGCTCCACTGACTGTTTCCTTACTAACCCCTCTATACACTCCTTACAAAGTGGTTTAGACCAAGACTCCTCCAACGTGGCTCTGCATGAAGGGCATTTTTTCTTGGGATTATGGGGCGACTTGCTTTTTTCCGTAGACTTGTTCTGAAAAATTTTAAAAAATAAAAACAGAGAGTTTATCCACCAGCACCCCCACAGAGGGCCACCAGGGGTGCTCTTCCCAGGATCAACCACCACCAGGGTCCCGGTTACCACCCTTCCCCCCACCACCAGAGGAAATAGACACCTGTGGAGCTTACAGAAAGGGCTTAAGGGAACACCACCCCAGGGTTCCCCTTACCTTTGAGTGGCTGGTGCAGGAATCTCCGGGAGCAGTTCGAGAAGCCTCCGCTTCCGACATCTTCCCTCTGGGGAGTGTGTGGTCTCCTAACCTCCGTGTGCTGTCCCCACAGCAAAGATGAGGCAGCACCAGCCAAGCGCGCGGTCCGCCTTCAATCCCTGCAACCGGAACCGGAAGTCGCGGGTCAGACGAGAACACTGACGTCACCCGCCGTCTGACCCAGCGCTTAGAGCTCCCACACTGGCTGCATAGAGCAGGCGGATCTCCCTGTGCCTCAGCCCTGTGCCACCCCTGGGCAGAAGGCGGCGGACCCCTCCAGTTTTACTCTTCGTCAAGAGAAGCTGGAGGAGCGCGATCTGCAGTTGATACAGGTACCCAGCTCACTAGCCTCTCAGACAGAGGGAGAGGGAGAGACCTTGGTCCCCCCCTTCCCTCTGCTCAGGATATAAAACGGCCTCAGCCTCCCTGGCTGCATTAGCCCCTGGTCCCTAGCGATGTCTCCCCACCGGCGGAAACACCAGAACTGAGGGGTCGGGGGGACGGTGGGGATTAAATCTTGAAATTGAAGGCGGCGTTTCCTCAAGAGGGGAGGAGCCAAGGTCTCTCTTTGGTGCTGTCCTGAAAGACGGAAATGGGAAAACTCCTGCCCGCAGCTCCTCAGGACCGGTGCGCTGTCAGCGCCGGCCCTGGTGGAAAAAAAAAAAAAATTAAAAAAATCGAGTTGCTGAAAATTTGAATCGATTTGACCTCTCAACTCAATTCAAATCGATTTTTTCCCCAGCCCTAGCTCCACCCCTATATCCACCCACAGGACCTGTTTAGCACTATAAAAGTCTGACAGAGCTACCTCCCTCATTCTCCATATAAAGCACAAAGATCAGAGGGAGGGTTCGTATGCTGCCATGTATTGTAGTCAGGAAAGGAAAATTACGGTAAGTATTTGATACAATTTTCCATTTTCCTGTCGCCAACATGGCAGCATACATATGATAAATAATAAGCTTTTGAGAGGGAGGGATTAATGCTGCAAACTTAGTCTTTATTTAACAATAGACTTAGAAGCTTGGATAGTATTCCTCCCAAACTCTACTGTAGTAAGAGCTGCTGGAGTGTTTTAAGAACGTATAATGTGATGACCAGCTAGCCGCTTTGCAGACTGTCTCCAGAGATACTCCTGCTCGTGCTGCCCAAGAAAAAGACATTGCCCTGGTTGAGCGAGCTCTAACCACCTCCGGAGGATCCTTCCTGGCCGCTCTATATGGCAGGTTAATAGTTTTTACTATCCAGGCCGAGATAGTTCTGACCGAGGCCTCTTTCCCTTTAAATTTTCCAGGAGGCATTATGAAAAGTCTGTCAGAATGTCTGAATGTAGAAGTAGCCTGGAAACAGGCTTTGAGGACTTTTGGAATGTCCATCTCGTGCAGATAAGCATCCGATTCCACTGGGAAGAATGGAAGCACCCATTCACTGGAGAGATGAAATGTCAATGCCACTTTTGGGACAAAGTGATACAATGGTCTGAGCATAACCCTGTCTGTCAAGAACATGGAATAAAGGTTCAGCTGCCCCCAATTCTTGGAGTTCAGACACCCTTCCCCCAGAAGTTATGGCCATTAGGAAAGCCGTTTTTAAGGTGATATCCCATAATGAACAGTCTTCTGTCGGAGCACAAGGAGGGTTTGCTAGAAAATTGAGGACTACTGCCAGTTCCCATTGAGGGAACCCATTTCTCTTGGGAGGGCGTAGTCTAAGTACCGCTCTGATGAAGTGCTCCACCAGCAGATTTGCTGCCCTTTTCTTTTGGGTAAAAGCAGAGATGGCTGAAACTTGCACCTTAAGCTAACTTAGCCTGAGCCCCAGGATTTGAGATACAGTCGGGTCACACCGACGTCTAGCTGCAAAGCTCGTGAACCTATTCCATATTCTGGAGTAGATGGCATTGGTTGACCCCTTTCTGGAACTCTGTAAAGTTCTAATAACCTCTGAAGAACATCCTAACTCTTGTAACCCGTGCCTTTCAATCTCCAGGTCGCTAAGGCCAGTCATGATGGTTGCAGATGTAAGATATCTACTTGCGACTGGAGATGAGTAATCGCCGGCGGAGTGATTGGTGGGCACACACTGAGATCCATTGCCAGAGAGAACCATTGGCTGCGAGGGCAGTAAGATAATACTGTGATGACTGTCAAATTCTCTGTCAATCTCCTCAGGAATTTCAGGATTAAAGAAATTGGAGGAAAGGCATAGGCCAGTTGCGCAACCCAAGGATCGGTCAAGGCGTCACACCCCCACTCGTGGATGATCTGTTTGAACACTTCGGGGGGAAGGGACCATTCGTTGGGGTCCTTGAATTGTCAGTATAGGTGATCCGCTTCCAAGTTCTGACAGCCTGGAAGATATATGGCCCTCAAATCTGGGAGATATTGTTGGGCCAATGTCATGGTTGGTTCCACCTCTCTCAAGAGGGTTTGGCTGTGTGTTCCGCCTTGTTGCTGTATATAGGACACTGCTGCTGTGTTGTCCAGACGGAGCAGGACTGTGTGACCCTGTATGTGAGGCAGCAAGGTGGCCAATGCCATGACTGCTGGTTCCACCTCTCAAGAGGGTTTGGCTGTGTGTTCCGCCTTGTTGCTGTATATAGGACACTGCTGCCGTGTTGTCCAGATGGAGCAGGACTGTGCGACTCTGTATGTGTGGCAGCAAGGTGGCCAACGCCATGACTGCTGCTCAAAGTTCCAGAATATTGGAAACTAAGCCCCAAGTGGGAAATTCCCCTCTGCCCTGGATCTTCAGTTTTTCGCAGGTGGTACTAGCTGCGCTGGCATCTGTGTTAACAATGATCCATGGCTGCGGCCCTAATGGACGAAGCTGTTAAGCGTTTGTTTCGTCTACCACCAGAGACTGTGGCACATCCGGCTGGTAATCCTGATTGGTTGTGCTAGACAAACTCTCTTCCACTGTATCAGGAAGCCCTGTTGGAAAACTAAGTTTCCAGTGCCCAGAGGATCATAGGGATACATGAAGCCATTATCCTGAGAAAACTCATGCACTGGGATGCTGACATCACTGGTGCAGCCAACGCCTGTTGGAACTTCTTTCACGATTTTGGGGAGTTTAAGTGGCAAAGAAACTGTGGTCACCAGAGTATTGAATTGGGCCCTTAGGTAGACCATATTCAGAGTAGGCTCCAGCTGGCTCTGGTAATGCCTGTCCCCCAAACGCAAATCTGAGAAACTGCTGGTATGACAGAAGGATCTGCTGGTAGGCATCCTTACAAGTCCACTGAAATCCTCCAGTCTCCTGGTTGAATAACCTGGATTATGGTATGGAGAGACTCTCTCTATCCAGATAAATTGATTCAGCCTCAAAGTCATTCTGGAGGCGGTCGTTTGAACAGCCAATAATGGCCCTGCGCCAATGTGAACCGATTTTGGCAGTGGTCTTGCCAGAACTGGGCCCTTTGGGCAGCCTGGCTCCAACCGCCTCCTGGGCGGGCCTGGCATTAAAAGGGCTTCTTGGTATCTGAGGAAGCAACGTGTCTCTTAGCTCTCTGCGGTCGTACGAAGCCTTTGGATGGGCAAAAGCCTCCAAAATCTGGATACCTGCCCCCTCTGGCGTCTGGACCTTCGATCTTGGGGCAGAAGACCTGATTTTTCTGCTGTATCCCTGGAGATGGTAGTCTCCAGTTTTTTGACCAAACAGCACCTTCCCATCAAAAGACAGTTTACAGCAATTTTGCTTTGAGGATGGGTTGGCCGTCCAGGGTTTTAGCCACAATGCTCATTTGGCTGTGACTGAGCTGAGCATGGCTCTGGAGAATCATCAAATTATGTCTATAGCTGCCTCACCTACAAAGTCTGCTGAGAATTTTATCTTATCAAGAGGCTTGATTTTTTCTTTTGGCAGCTGGTTTTTGATCGCATACTCCAAGTTCTGTGCCCACACTTGCATAGCGCTTACTACGGATGTTAAAGCAATGGCAAGCTTACAAGCACCACCTGCCGTGAGGTAAAACTTTCTTAATTCCATGTCAATGTGTCTATCAAGGATATCACGAAAGGAGGAAGAGTCTTCCATCGAAAGTGTCACATTCTTGGCCAGTCTGGTGACTGCTGCATCCACCATTGGTGAATTAAAAGAGCCGCATCCTCCTCCGTGAGTGGATACAACTTCTGCAACCTATTGGTTGAGGTGGATTTTCTCTCCCCCTTCTACCATTCCTCCTGAAACAGGCCTCTTATTTCTGTCATTTCTTTCTTGACAGAAATAAGTCCCTCTATGGAACCCAAAGGCTTGTGCACACTTGCAGCAGGCTCTGTTATTGCACTGAAAAGCAATCTGTGCTTAGTTCACTTAACAGAGGCATTTGATATTATCACGTAGGAGGGGACAAGTGTTTCTGCTATGCGATTTTCAAAAAGCAATTTGCACGCAATGTTGCAAGTTGCATGGGGGTGGCCCATTCACTTGGCTGCCCCACACCTGCAAAAAGAAGCCCCTGCTCCCATTTAGGAGCGACAAGCTTCGCACAAAGTTTTTAAAGGCGCGTTCTATATAGGGGTGGAGTTACATCATATGTATGCTGCCATGTTGGCGTCAGGAAAGCTTATTTTCTATTTTTTCATTTCAATAACACTCCCCAGCCTGTGACAGGAAAGGGTTCCATGTCTCTCTGCCCTCCATCTATGAGCACTTCAGGGCCTCTGCTTTGAAAAAAATGATATAATGTTTGGGGGTTCTAAGAAATTTTCTAGCTAAAATACTCTGATTGTTACATTAGAAACAAAAAGTACCAGAAAAGGCTTGGTCTTAAAGTGGTTAAAGTAGAATTTTTTTTAATTTTTGATAGAGTAAGGAAAGGGTTTAAACCCCTGTCAGTTTGTTTGTGACATCTGTGTCCCATTGGGGAGATTTTACTTCACTTCCTCTCCCATAGGTAAAACAGGAAGTGAGAGGAAATCCCTGCAGATTAAGGGACTCCCTCTGGCCTCCTGCTAGTATCCCTATTGGAAGATTTCACCTTCATTATTTTTTCAGGGACAACCCAAAATTTGGAATTTTTTGGTAAAACAGGAAAAATAGAGAGGGTTAAAGTGGATGTAAATCCGAATTTTTTTTTTTAATATCATACTGTAAGTATAAGATTTGCTATCATTTGAGCCCAGTCTTGCCACCCAGAGTTAATCCATCTCTGAGCAATCCTCTTTTATTGTTCAGTGAGAAAAATCTTGACAAACTGAGAAAAACTTTGTCAAATCCTCCCCCTTGCTGTGATTGACAGGTGATTTACATCTCGTGCACTAGCCTAAGACACAGGCATTATTTTTTAATTTCCTCCACCACTCCTTTTTTCAGCAGCTCTACAAGGATTGGCTGTTCCACACCTCAGCATGATTTGGCAGGCTAAAGTCATGTGGTTACTTTCCTGTCTTTTCACTGGATGTTAGAGATCATAGCAAAAGTTCAGCAGAAGTTCAGTGTTAGAAATACACAGGAGAAAATGCATATTGGCAAGGAGTGTAGAGGTGGGCGGGGAGTCTACTGACATCACGACTCCACCCACCGAGCTCCAGACAACAGACCCACCCACAGAATATGCAGTTTTTCGGGTCTAATAACAGACAGAGGGGAGACATTTGACAGGTAAAGATACATGCAGGAGACTTGTATATCCTTATAGATAACCCCAATGGCAGTAGTTTAGAAAGGATGACATTAGGTTTACATCCACTTGTAAACTAATATGTCTAATGGGGACACAGACAGCAATAAAAAAATAAAAAAAATAAAAAAAGATTATTTTTAGGCATACTTAAACTGGATGTAAACCCTCACATATACCCAATGAAGCGAACAGCCTCAGATGATACACAGAGATGAAACAAATCTCCCTACATAAGTTTTACATGTATATCTGCTGTCTTCAGCTTTATATTCTTTAGAAAGTTCAGATCGTGTTAAGTAATTTTCTCATCCTGTTTAGCACTGCAGTGAAGCCTGGAGCCTACAGACAGCTGATTGGAGGAAAAACACACACACCCTCTCCTCATAGGTAGAGAAAAAACTGAATAAATTCTTGTCTCCGAATGTTGAGTGAAATCCACCACCACAATCAACAGGAATGCACTCTTACCAGAATACCATGATCCCCTGTCACAGAGGATCACGGAAAGCGTGTGTTGTATTATACACCGGCTCCATGGAACAGCAGGCAAACTCCAGATGGTGGTGGGGGGGGGGGGTCACTTCACAACAGCTCGGTTCAACAAGGCTATGCCGCGGTGCATAGAAGAAAATAATGCTCCAATAGTGTAAAACCAACAACTATGTTTATTAAGAAAAGGTAATGCACTTACAGAATGGTAGATGTAAAAACTCAGAAAGTCTGTTGCGCCGGCCGGAGCACAAGCAGACAGCCCGTTCCTACTGGATTCAAGAATGGAGTACGGGTGACGTCAGCGCGTCGCTCCGCCCTATGCATTTCGTAATAACTTACGTCGTCCAAGGGTGTATAATACAACACACGCTTTCCCTGATCCTCTGTGAGGGGGGAATCATGGTATTCTGGTAAAAACGCATTGCTGTTAGATTTTACTCAACATTTGGAGACAAGAATTTATTCAGTTTTTTCATTCATTGATGGACTTTAATTTATCCCTTACTGGTGTATACCACATTACATTGTGCATTGATCACTGATTATTTGATGATGTCAAACATTTATTTTATTTTGACGTTCCTATCATTTGCACTGCTTATTAATTTCACCAATTGTTTTTATAATGCTTTTGGTTCACATTTATTAATCACTATATAGGTTTTTGGTTTAGTTTTGGGTAGCGCGATTTTTAAAAATTTCTCATTTATGTGTGTATTGATGCTGTACATATTAATTGCGGCTTTCAATGTGATGGATAGTTGCTAACCACCTTGCCATCGCTTTTTCAGTATAGTTTTTTGGTTTTCTTAGCGCGGTTTTTATATATTCTCGTCCAGCACTCTGTTATAGCATCCTCCCCAACACAAAACTCAGGCTGCTTTTATCTCCCATGTCAGAGAACTTGTCAGAAGTTCTCATGCTGATAACAGAAGAACAGAGCAGGAGAAAGCTACAGGACATAGTACTTTGAAGAAAGATAAAAAACCCTGCAGATTAAATTTCATGAATCGGGTTTACATCCACCTTAAACATCCCCTGTATAAGCATGCGCCGACGTCATCAGCACATGCGCACTGAAGCAATGGCACAAACTGCTTCAGCTAGTGTGCCGTTACTGGCGGCTTCCACACGCGCGTGACATCGCGGCTCCGGCCAATCACAGCGCCAGAGCCCACGATACCCGGAAATAACTCCAGGAGCGATGTCGCCGGCTGGACCAGTGTACGAGGACCACTGCGGGGGCTTCAAGCTAAGGTAAATATTTCATAATAAGCTATTATGTTATGCATACCAGTGCATTATGCTTTTGTCCTGCAGATTTTTTAGTTTTTTTGTTAGTGGGTTTACAACCACTTTAAGGTCTGGTTCACACCTATGCATTTTTTAGTGCATTTTTAGTTTTGCAAAAACACACTACAGTGCATTTAACATGGTTTCCTATGAATGTAGTTCACATCTATACATTTTATGGAAAGGGCCAGGGACTTTTTTTCTGGTTTTTGGTTCCATAGACTTTAACCACTTCAGCCCCGGAAGATTTTACTACCTTCCTGACCAGAGCACTTTTTACAATTTGGCACTGTGCGCTTTAACTGACAACTGCGTGGTCGTGAGACGCTGTACCCAAACAAAATTTACATCCTTTTTTTCCCCACAAAGAGCTTTCTTTTGGTGGTATTTGATCACCTCTGCATTTCTTATTTTTTGCGCTATAAACAAAATAAGAGTGACAATTTAAAAATAAAAACAGTATTATTTACTTTTTGCTATAATAAATATCCCCAATTTAAAAAAAACACATTTCTTCATCAGTTTTGGCCAATATATATTCTACTACATATTTTTGGTAAAAAAAAAAAAAAAAATTATAAAATCGCAATAAGCGTATATTGATTAGTTTGCGCAAAAGTTATAGCATCCACAAACTATGGGAAAGATTTATGGCATTTTTATTATTTATTTTTTTTACTAGTAATGGCGGTGATCTGTGATTTTTAGCGGTACTGCAACATTGCGACAGACAGATCGGACACTTTTGACACTTTTTTGGGACCAAACAATTATTACTTACAATTATACAGCAACCAGTGCTATAAAAATGCACTGATTACTGTGTAAATGTCACTGGTAGGGAAGGGCTTAACACTAGGGGGTGAACAAGGGGTTAATTGTGTGTTCCATCGGTGTGTTCTAAATGTGTGGGGATGGGAGTGACTAGGAGAGGAGACATATCGTTTTTCTTACTTAGTAGGAACAAACTTTATGGCTCCTCTCCTCTGACAGCACAGGGATGTGTGCGTTTACAGACACATCCCCGTGCTGGTGCTCGTGCACGCGATCAGCGGCGATAATGCCCGCCGGCCACATGCAGCGGGTGCGCACCCTCTGTTGGCCGAAAAAGTGTAGGACATACCTGTACGGGGTTTCGCCCAGGAGATCCATTCTGCTGCAGTAAATGTGCGTGAGCCGGTCGGGAACCGGTTAACAGACCAAAAATGTATATTGAAAAACGCAAAATGCAACTGGAATATGCAAACTGCAAAGGTGTAAACCAGGCCTAATGTCACTTTACAGAAAAAAAAAAAAAAAAAAAATACTATTTATCTTATAGCGTATGCATTTGATACTTTAGAAATGTATATAATAACAAATCAGGGGAACTCTGCACTGGCCAGAAAGGTCCAATTCATACTAGTGTGGTGACTGCATTTTTCCGCACTGTTTTCTGTGAATTCTGTTCACAATTAAATGCAGCCCAGAGCTGCACTGCAGCGATCTGCAATAAAATGCAGACATCCTATAGTTTTTTGCAGTGCACTAGGACAGGATCCCATGTCATGGTACAGCAGTGCAGCGTACCATGCTGCTGTGCAATGACATGAAGCCTAGGTTCACATTGATGTGATTTGGCAAATCATCAGAAACTGCCGGCAATGACACCATCCAAATCGGTGCGGCACCACACCGCTTTCCAAAAGTAGTTTCTGTACTACTTTTGGTGACTTTGGGGTGCGATTTGTATAGACATCGTGCAGGAACACGCACAGGTGTCTCTGAAACCACCCCCGAAGTCAGACTGACATGCGAGAATGAAATCCCACTGTCAGTGTTAACCTAGGCTTAGACCCCATACACACTATTAGATTTTCTGCAGATTTTTGTCTTCAGATTTTCCCAAAACCATGTGGTGCACAGGCCTGCTTGAATGCAAATTGAAACTCTTAAGGTTTGACCTTATATTATATGGTTTTGGTAAATCTGAAGATAAAAATCTGCAGAAAATCTGATAGTGTGTATGGGGCTAATGTCACCTTTGTACACATCAAATAAAGTGGAGTGTAAAATAAGATAAAATAAAAAAGTGAGCTGTGTGATGCGCTGAATGGTGCGCCACCTCACCCTTTACTGCTGGCTCACTGCAGCTGGAACGAACCACTACGGTTTAATGTCCAGCAGCTCTCGGTTTAGTTGTGATTGGCACTAAGTGAAAAGAAAGCAATGCATCAGTGTGGGAATGCAATGCTGTTAGTTTATGAATGGAAATCATTTTTAACACTGCACCACAGAGAGCGTGTTCTGCAAATGTAGGTACACCAACAATATTTTCATACTTTCACAGTTTGTCTTCTTTGATCTCACTCTGGTGCAGTGTTACGGCCTGTGAAAAAGAAATTGAGAAAACGAACAATAAATAATACTAAATTAAGTGCTACACAGAACATTTAAGTATTTACAATCTTTTTCAGCTGGCACAGCTTTTGGCCAATTTAATTTTTGTAGCAGGGTCGCTTTAAGTAGTTTAACACTTCTGGCTAGAAGTGTTAGTTCAATCCCCCTCCCCCCCCCCCGGGCACACTGACTAGAGTTTGTTTATCCATCCCATAAACTAAAATAGAGAATCTGTCATCTCTTTAAAAACTAAATGTTCACTATAGGTGCAGCCGACAACTCCAGGAAAATTGTCTAACGTGACACCAAGAACCTAAGCTTGCAATTCACATCTTATCGCTTCCATATATTTACCTCCAACAACTTCCCTCGCGTCTCCGCTCTATACTCTCCGAGAAAAGAACGTACCCAGTACTTCCTGCAAGCCTAATTTTCTTCCGGGTAGTGCGTTTCAACAGCGCCTACGAGCTGTGCGTTCCAATATCTTCTTCCGGGACCTGCGTGCTACTTACGTTCACATCCCACGTGCCGGGATACTACCAATAGTAGCTTCTTTACGTCCCTTCTCTGACCTCACTTAGATTTACCCACATGCTCTCATGCAGGCCACGCCTGCTTTTTTCCCAACAACTTCACTCCTCGGCTAAATGGAAACGCGCGCATGCGCAGTGATTACCGCGTCGGTTTCCATGGCGATGCATGTAGAAAACGGGCCTGTATTTTGAGTTCCAGATGGCGCTCCCCGGTCCGGTTAGGCGACAGCTGAATTCCGCGACACGAAATATATTTATTGATGTTAGGAGGACCATGTCACAAAAGGGTGAACTGACAGAGGCTTGTGGTGAGGAACAATGATCATTGCTTTGTGTAACATCATTTCTTTTAAGAACTGCAGATGCTGTTGTCAGTTTTAAACAAAACCTAACAGTTGTTAGTCTTAAAGAGGTTGTAAACCTCCTTGTGTATCTTGTACCTATAGATAAGCCTAGAATAAGGCTTACCTATAGGCACTGTAAATATCTCCTAAACATGGTCCATTTATGAGATATTTACTGTATACTGCACTGATGATGTCATCGTCGCATGCGCTCTGAAGGAATGGCTTTCCTGTGCCATTTCTTCAGGAGCATGTGCCGTGATCAGTGGCTCCCGCGTGCATGACGTCACGTGGTTTCGGCCAGTCACACAGCCAGAGTCCGCACCCCCCGGAAGGAAGACAGGCGAAGATGGATGCGGCCTGCAGCGGGGACGACGTGGGCTTCGTTTGCAGGTGTCACATAATGTGCTAGTATGCGATACATACTAGCACATTATGCCTTTAATTTGCAGGGTTTACTTTCTCTTTAAAGCGGTACTGCAGTCTGCTCACATAATTTGTAATAAAAACATCTTTGCCATTCTGAAGCTTCCCTCCAACCACTTTGCATATTATTTTATATATACTGCGATTCTGTACTTGCCAAATATTCTGCAGGAAATCTCCCTCCACTGAGTCTGGCTGCAACCATTTTAATTGTGAGCAGCTGAAGCTGCTGCCTGTTCACTTCCTGGATTTACACAGACACACAGAGGCACACCTCCAGCTCTGCAGCTCTCATTGGCCCTCTTATAACTCACCCCCCCCTCCCTTCCTGGCAAAATCCCACGAGAGTGAGAGAGAGAGAGCTGTGCATGATATCATAAGCCTAGGCTTTTTACCAGACAAGAAACAGGAAGTTGGCTGTATAAGTTATTTACTGGCAGAAAAAAAAATGTTTTACTATCCAAAGCTTAAACAACAAGGGCAGAAGATTTAATTGATGAAAAGTTGAAAAAATGACTGAAGTTCCACTTTAACCAGGTCTCAGCGGGGGGCATCGATAGTTTTTCAAGAAACTATTAGATAAGCACCTGAACGACCGCAACATACAGGGATATACAATACTGACATATAATCACACACATAGGTTGGACTTGATGGACTTGTGTCTTTTTTCAACCTCACCTAGTATGTAACTATACTATGTAATCACTTGACTCCTGGGTTTTATCCCCTACGCGACTAGTGCATTATATTTTGCTATTCAGCACTGCGCTACTTTAAATGGTAATTGCTTGGTCATGCAACACTGTATGCAAATGAAACATATTTATTTATCTTTTTTTTCATACAAATAGAGCTTTCTTTTGGTGGTATTTGATCACCACTGGGTTTCTTATTTGTTTGCTATATAAAGGAAAACAATACTGAAAATTAAAAAAAAAAAAAAACATGTTTTTCTTAGCTTCTGTTTTAAAATTTTGCAAATAAACAATCTTTCTTTATAAATTTAGCCTAAAATGAATTTTACTACTATAACCCAAATCGTTGTATATTATTTAGTTTCTGTGATAGTTATAGAGTCTACAAGCTATGGTATATATTAGGGATGCACCGATACCATTTTTTTTAACACCGATACTCGCTGATACCAATTACTGATACCTATTGCCTAGGAAGAGTAGGTAGAGGGGTGGTTTGGGAGATGGGGGGAGTTGGGTGAGGCAGAGTGGGGGATAGTAGGAGAGTAAGTGAGGGCAGGGTGGGGGGTAAGTATGGACAGGGTGGGGAGAGAGTAGGAGGGTAACTGAGGGCAGGATGGGGGGTAAGTGAGGCTGTGAGAGGAGTAGGGGGGTAAGTGAGGATAGGACGGGGGAGGGAGTAGGGGCGTAAGTGAGTGCAGGGTAGTTGAGGGTGGGGAGTGATAGAGGTTGAGGGCTGTAGTGGTTGGGATGCAGCTTCTCATGCAGGTGTTTCCTCTACAGCTAGTTGCCTGGGACCAGCTGAGCACTGCTGATATATCTGGTCCTGCCCCTTCCTCCTGGGCAACTGGGGCTAGGGGGGACTCAGTGGGAGACCGGAGATAGACAGGGACTCCAAAATTCTGTGCACCAATGAGCTATACCTCCGCTGTGCAGCTATTTAAAAAAAAAAATTCTAAAAATGGATATACTCCCCAAGTTGTTATATCTATTCTGTGCACCAATGAGCTATTCCTCCCTTCTGCGTATCTCCGCACCCTCCGCTCTATGGCTATCAGATTTGTCTGGATGGGCTACCACCCGAGATTATGCTCTCCTATCACGAAGGGGGGGTTAGGCCTACCTGACTTTGAAATTTATCATACGTCAGCAGTCCTATCTCGTATCCTTGAGTGGTTCCCTCACCCTATGACCAAAGCTGCCACATCTGTGGAACAGGACCTATCTACATACGATCTACGAGCGCTTCTTTGGGGCTAGGATAAGTTATACAAATCCTTATCAACATTGTCCCCCCTCACTAGAGATGCCCTGACAATCTGGTACCGTAGGAGAGATACCCACTCATTATCCTCGGAACCTAGCCCCCTTACCTCCTTGTTTGATAATCCAAACCTTCCGGAAGGCCACTCAACCCACTCATTAGACATCTACAACAGAGACTCATGGCCCACTGCGCGCCAATTTGTTAACACCTTAGGCACATTTATATCCACCCCCAAGGTGACATGGCTCACTTCCAAGGTGACATGGCTCACTCGTGGACACCTAAATTCCTATTGCAAGACACTACGTGAATCCAGACAAATTCATAGATCCTTGACCGGGTTCGAACAACTGTGTACCCTTTCTGAGACTCCACGACACACCTTATCTCTGATATATAAATCAATCTTAGACCATACCCACGATGCCCTACCTAGCTATACTACCAAATGGTCAGTGGAGGTCGGGAAAGAAATAAATGAGGCAGAGTGGGGGCAAGCCTTCCTTTTTACGAACAAAACCTCCATATCAAGCTATACACAAGAGAAAAACTATAAATTGTTGTCGAGGTGGTATCGGGTCCCAACTACTCTCAGGGTCATGTTCCCATCCAACTCAGACAGATGCTGGAGATGCAACTCGATGAAAGGTACCTATTAGGGTTGTCCCGATACCGATACTAGTATCGGTATCGGCACCGATACCGAGCAATTGCCCAAGTACTTGTACTCGGGCAAATGCTCCCGATGCTTCCCCGATACCTGGAAGTATGCTGTGATCGGCGCGTGGGGGAGTTACAAGATTCTCCCCCAGCGGCTTTCACCAGCTTTAGTGACATACAGCGGCGATCGCTCACAGCTGACTGTCACTGCATCCTCCTCAGTGCCCCCTCCTTTCCTCTGTGCCTCTCCGCTGTCCCCTTCGTTCCTCTCTCCTTATCTGTCCCCTCCGTTCTGCTCTCCTTATCTGTCCCCTCCGTTCTGCTCTCCTTATCTGTCCCCTCCGTTCTGCTCTCCTTATCTGTCCCCTCCGTTCTGCTCTCCTTATCTGTCCCCTCCGTTCTCCCCCTCCGTTCCTCCGTCCCCCTCCTCCTTCATTTGTGTATGGATAGAGTCAGCTGACTCTGTCCATTCACATAACTGAAACATTGTAATCTCCTGTGATTACGATGTCTCAGTTTATGAATGGAGAGGAGCCGCTGTCTTCTCTCCATTCATTGTCAGTGCAGCTGACGCTGCAGAGAAAGGGACTGGGGAATCTCTATCCTCTGTCTCTTTCTCTGTCTCAAGGGGGAGATATCAGAGGTCTGTTAAGACCCCTGATATCTCACCAAAGCCCCCCAAAAGGGCTGATTAAAAAAAAAAAAACAATAAAGAATAAAAAAATATTATTGGAAAAAATAAAAATTGTAAATAAAAAACAAAAAAAAAAAACACACACACATACAACGTTCACCCCCCCCCCCCCCCCCCAAAAAAAAATATAAAAAAAAAAACACTGTCACGTGACATTAAAAAAAAGTATCAGTAATCGGTATCGGCGAGTACTTGAAAAAAAGTATCGGTACTTGTACTCGGTCCTAAAAAGGTGGTATCGGGACAACCCTAGTACCTATATACACATTTGGTGGGAATGTGATGTGCTTCTCCAATTTTGGACTCAAGTTTTTCAGATTTACTCGAACATTTATGATAAGCCACTGCTGCCATCACCCTCTATTGCCCTCCTATCCATCTTACCAGGGACAATCAAATCACAAAAAAACAGCCTACTGAAATTTTTTGTTAGTGCAGGTAGACAACTCATACCCAGATATTGGAAAACCACTACGCCCCCCTCTCTAATTGAGTGGGTAAGTGAGGTAAACAATTTCATGCTAATGGAAGAAATGCAGGCCAAAGCCTTGGACAAATATGCTAAGTTCTCTTTTGTCTGGAGTATCTGGAGGAATTACTCTACCTCAGACAAACTCAAACAAAGACTCTTGACTAACAACTCCACTTAGGAGCTAAAAAAGCCACATCCACCGTACCATTTACTTAAAGTGAAGGCCTCGTATATGGACGGAGGCTCGCTGTCTCCCCACCCCCCCTCCTCCTCCCTCCCTACTATTCTTCTATCCTACACTTATTTCGCCTTCTTCTATTCTGTTTTTCCTCTCTCCCTCTCCCATGTCTCCAGTATTCCTCTCTAGATGCAATATAACCTATAAGATCTCCTTTTATGTAAATAGAGATGTTTACATTGGTTTTCCCAAACTCCCTGAGTCCAGGGGTGCAGCAGGCTCCCAAAGGGGCACCCCTACACAGGGCAGTTAATGCTTCTATGTCAACAGACACTCGTTATACGGGTTTAACGTAAAGATTTATTTATAGTGACCTTTGCACTTGTATACGATTGCACTATCTCAGCAATTATAAGAAATATTTGTTTACCAGGAGGCCTGATGTCAGGTAACTGGCACTGTTTACACTCCTTCATTTTGTTTTCTGTTTGTTTTTATATGTTCATATATTTGTGAAAAAACATCAATAAAAACTTATTGAACCATAAAAAAAAACTTCTACGGGTCCCCTATGTTCAGTGGGTGCTGGCTGACAGAAAGCAGGCTATTTAACCACTTTTGGGTGTAGGCCCCTTTCACACTTGTGCAACTTGTCCTGCGACTTGGGACTGCAGAGTCCATGACAAGTCGTACCCCATGATTTCCAATGAGTACCAATGATATCTGTGCGACTTCAAGTTGCAGCAACTCCAAAGTAGTCCCTGCACTACTTTGGTCTGACTTTGATGTGACTTGAGGTCCATTAACCAGGCATTGCTTTAAGTCGCCTCAAAGTCGTGGCAAAATCGCGTGACTTTCAGGTTGCACAAGTGTGAAAGGGGCCTTAGGCAGATTAATCCGCAGCAGCGCTCCCGACCGGTCACAGTGTACTGATATAGAAGAGGCTGGCCTTCAATGTAATTGTGTGGAGCGCTGCTGCAGATTAATTTGCCTAAACCCAAAAGTGCAAGGCCAGGCCAGTGCAAGATGGACTGTGATCAGTCAGTATGAATTACTTTGTATAAAGTCAACAGACATATGACATGATCCCAGGTCACAGCGCTGCAGGAATGTCATATGATGTTATTAGAAGAGTCTGTACAGCAGCAATGTAGCACCTACATTTAGGGCGATGGGCAGACCAGTTCGCAAAAGCTCCCCCCTTCCTCTTCACCGCAACCAACTAAATTCTGATCCCACTGTTAGTGATGCCAGACACGGCTATTTCTCCTCAGTCTGACTGACTGTCACTCAGGCACCAGTCACATGACCCCCTCCCCCCCAGCCAAACAAGGGATGCAGTAGGAGGACAGGGCCTGTGAACTGAGCTGGGTTCTCCGCTTCCACAACCTTTATTACTGAAAAAGAAACATAGTGGAGTGGGCAGAGGAGTGTGTGTGGGGCGGGCTGCTGCAAGGATTATTGTCTTGTCTACACAGCCTTATGCTGGCACCAGCTGTGCTCTCACATTAGCCAGCTTTTATTAGTATATGTGACCGGGCCAGTCTGGGCCTGGTGACAGCTTGCAGGAGGGGAGGAGGAGGCGGGGCAATATGATCTGTACTCCACACAGGGCTGTATTTTACTAGCACATGAATGCATAGGTGTTCTGTGCATCCCTTGTAGACAGTCTCTTTGCTGACGGTTGGAAGGCAACATGTTTTAGTTCATGATACAAGAGGTGTTTGAAATATGAACAATGGTTATACCAGATCTTCGCATTCTTGTGGGCTGTTTGGGATGTAACAAGTTGCACATCAAAGCTTTGTAGCATATCAGATTATGCAAGGCTGAACAAAAGCTTGGCTCCTGGTCGTCTGTTGTGATAACGCTATGCAAGCGAGCTTCAAAGAGGACCATGGCGGCCAGGATGATTGATGAAGGTGGGTTACAAAGATCAAAGGATCAACAGGTATTGAAGATTGACCCAAGACATATAGACATGATATATGGAAAATGCTGCCCCTAGAGGCCAATACAGCAGGATGGACAGTAATATAATATATTGAGGAGGACTGCCCCGTAAATATGTTGATTCGTCAAAGGTCTAGATGGGTCGGCAATGGGGTTGGGTCTGAACGGTGTATGATTGAAGTATAAAAAGGACTGAACGAGTCAGAGAGCTCTCTTTCTACCATTTTTGAACCTCTTGGCTCTCTCAGTTACCATCTTGAGCCCAAATGATGATACCGTAGCTATAGGACAGCCTGCGATAAGTATAATTGATGTTTCTTGTTGTTATATGATTTGTAATATCTTCCTTTAGTATTTTCATGTTAGCATTTTCCTATTTTCTTGGGAAATTAATAAGACGTTTTATTAAGCAGTGTGTTAGTTTTTCATAGCTAACCTTATATTATTGTAATATCAACAGTAACATGTGATCAGAGTTTTAATAGACTAGCTAGCTATAGGAATAGACAAGGTAATACATATATGGAATAATAGAGGGAATCCGTTACCACCCTCGGATGATAATATTTAGTTTAAAAGTTATTTATTTCACTGACAATTGGGATGCAGCAATTACACAAACGCAGCTGCTGTTCTCAATGTGACATCTGTGTGGTGCACAGCTTTGAAGCACCCTGGGTATGTTCAGTTACATGCATCCACCCCCACCCCCCCATGGGTGTCATAAAGGGACACAATATCTGTGTCCGTGCAGCTGTTGTGTCCCAGTAGACATGAATGGGACTGCCCGCACAGGACTGCACAGAACACCTGTGCGGGCTAACACAGCCTTGCATGGCCTGCAAAGGCATTCATACTGGCTGGAGGGGGTAATTTTTGGCTGTATTCTGTATAGTGGCCTGTGCATTACTTATTCCTGACCCATGCACCCTTTGCGTTACTTCTCACCCCTGCACTCTGTACAGTACCTGCTTCTGACTCCTGCACTCTGTACATTACCTACTTCTGGCCCCTGCAATCTGTGCATTACTTACTCCTGCCCCCTGCACTCTCTGCATTACTCCTGATCCCTGTACTCTCTGCAATACTTATTCCTGACCCCTGCACTCTGTGTGTTACTTGTTCCTGATCCCTGCTCTCTGTGCATTACCTACTTCTGACCCCTGCAATTTCTGAATTAGTTCTGACCTCTGCACTCTGTGCATTACTTACTCCCGACCCCTGCATTCTGTGCATTACTTACTCCTGCGCTCTGTGTTACCTGCTCCTGACCCCTGCTCTCTGTACATTACCTGCTCCTGACCCCTGCTCTCTGTGCATTACTTGCTCCTGACCCCTGCACTCTGTACATTACTTACGCCTCACCCCTGCACTCTGTGCGTTACTTACGCCTGACCCCTGCACTCTGTGCATTACTTACTCCTAACCCCAGCAATCTGTGTTGTCCACTCCAAACACTGTTACTTTAAGACCCTCCCACTTCTAGTTTAACCGATACAGCGCGGCTCGATAACTCTGGGAGGGCGTACTATGACGTCCTCCCAGAATCCACTCCCGCATGCCCCCCTTGGGCGCGCACACAGGACTTCTGCGCTCGCCTGGGTTCACGGGGATCCGGCACGTCAAGGATCACGGTAAAGGGCCAATGACAGTGGCTCTTTACCACGTGATTGGACGGAACGATCACAGTGTAAACAATGCGGGGTCATCCAGGGGTTCAACTCTCTCCTCACACTGATACAGCGTGTGTGGAGAGGAGAGAGGCTGTGTGCCCAAACGTGAGTTTTTGCTTTTTTACTGTGCCAAGCAAGTGCTCAACAGTGCTACATTAGTGCTCTACTGTGCCCTACAGTGCCACATCAGTGCCCTACAGTGCCTCTACAGAGCCTCATCTGTGCCACCAATGCCACATCAGTGCCATTTGAGTGCCCATTAGTGCCACTACAATGCTCCTGTGTGCCATCAGTGCCACTACAGTGCTTATTAGTGCCACTACAGTGCCCAATAGTGCACATCAGTGCCCATAAGTGAGTGCTCATCAGTGCCACCCTATCAGTGTATCCTCATCAGTGCCAGCGGCACTAATGTGCCATTAGTGCACATCACTGCACTCTCATCAGCACCCAGCAGTGCATCCTAATCATCGTCCTAGTGTCCCTATCACACCACAGCCCACAGTTACCAATATGGCGCCAAAATATTGTTCCAGTGAGCAGGCATACCAGCTTCTTGGCCTGAGCAGCGGAAAGCTCTCTGAGTCTGAGTTTGATTCTGACTCAGCATATGAACCCATTTTAAGCAGTGGGTCTGCTACAGAATCAGGGGAAGAGGAACGTGTTCCCATGAAAAGAAGGCATTCTGGCATGGAGCAGCAGCCTACTACAAGTAGAGCAGTGGCATCAACCAGCAGCTCAGTGCCATCTACCTCTAGCGCAGTGTCATCCATGAGGGTACCACTGCAACAAAGGCCAAGCACTAGTGGGGTGTCATCTCAGCCCCAAAGGGTTAGGGCCCATGCCTTCTCTATGCCCTTCAAAACCCTCTGTGGCTTCCCCCTAATTCCGGAGCAGCAAACATCCTCCCTTTCACCACCCAGCCAGGTGTCCACCGATAATTTTGCCCTTCTTGATTAAAATGTTTTTGTTTTTTTTTCTGAAGACCTATTATCGTCCATTGTGGCCCAGTGCAACCTCTATGCACAGCAGTTCATAGCAAGCAACCCTGGTTCTAGTTATGCTCATCCCTTCGAGTGGAGAGAACTTACCATGGAGGTATTTAAAATGTTTTTAGACCTAACATTTAATATGGGACTCACAAAAAAAAACGAATTATACTCCTACTGGTCCACCAACCCCATCCACCACATGCCAATCTTCTCATCCCCTATGCCAAGGTCAAGATACCTAATGATTATGTGGTTTCTCCATTATAATGATAACACCCAGTGCCCTCCCCGAAATGACCCAGCTTATGACAAATTATTTAAAATTTGGCCACTTCTAAGTTTTTTTTCTCTGAAAAATTCCCCCAGTTATATCCCCCCCGACCAAAGTATCTCAGTCGATGAGTCCCTTGTCAAATTCACAGGCAGGCTGGGCTTCAAACAGTTTATCCCTAGCAAAAGGGCCAGATATGGGATTAAACTCTACAAACTTTGTGACCGAGCCGCAGGTACATCCATGCCTTCCTGGTGTACGAAGGGAAGGACACCCAACTGCATCCCCCTGAGTACATTGAAGTTAGCGAAAAAGTTGTCTGGGAGCTTGTTTAACCAATCCGCAAACCAGCTTGTGTCCACGACTATAATTTGTTCATGGGGGGAGTGGACTTCAATGATCAGATGATCGAAATCTACTTTCCCACAAGAAAATCCCACCATTGGTACAAAAAAGTCTCAATTTATTTTTTCAGTTTGGCCATGTATAACACTTATGTTATTTACCAAAAATCTACCGAGACCCCCGTATCCTATCTTCATTACCAACAGTAAATTATCACCGCCCATTTGTACCCTGAAGGTCCAACAGAAAATAATTGCTCTGATTCAGTGAGCAGACTTCACGAACGCCACTTTCCTGAGAAAATCGCGTCCAAGACGTCAAAAGAAATACCGGGTGTGCTCTAGAGGAGGAGTTAGAAGAGACACTGTGTATTATTGTCTCCAATGTCCTTCCCAACCAGGCCTCTGTATAGGTGATTGTTTCCACCGTTACCATACTTCTTTACATTATTAAGGAAGTGTCATGGGTATGCAGTAATGTTTGTTGGTCAGCTTACGTCTCCATGTGTTCTGCTTAAGAGGCCAGCCACTCTCACCTGGCTGCCTAAGTAATCTCTCCTGAAAGCATGGCTCCACCCCAGCCCCTATCAGGGAATTCTATATTAACCTGTGCAGTGCAAGCCAGCTCTGCAGATCAATATTGTATGTTTAGCTTTGGTGTGCAACTTGCTGTGTCTTCTACGTCTGATTCCAGTTACCGATCTTTGCTTGACTATCCTTACCTGCTTGTTACCCCAACCTTTGGCTAACTCTTGACTATCCTTACCTGCTTGTTGCCCCAACCTTTAGCTATCTCCTGACTATCCTTTGTAGTCTGCTGCTTCCACTCTACCTTCCTGTAGTCTACCGTGAGCGCGAGCTGGGAGGCCCTAGGGGTCGCGACCTGGAGCCAGACTGCAGCTAAATCCATCCCCACCACTAGGGGCTTCTGGTGAACACCCCCTGGCTCTTAGATTCAACGCCCTGGGAAATCTCATGCTCTAGTTCCCAGTGTCATCCATGTAGGTACTACAGAGTGCCTGCTCTCTTGTATATCCTAGAGCTCCATCCGCAGCAGTCAGACATAGGGTCCACTACCTTGGGGTGCACTCCAGACCCCAACGGGGTGCATCTGTCACCTGGACTCAGGTGACCTGACAGGAAGTATGGTAAGCGTAATTGTCATTTACCTCCACACCCCTTATGCCACTGCACTAAACTGTACATACCGCTGCCTTCTCCGAAACTGACCCTGGCCTGCTATACGACCACACGTCTGCCTAACGCTAAACTGTACCTGCCTCTGCGTGCTCTGGAACTGACCCTGGACTGTTTGACCACTATTTTTTGCCTGCCTCTTGGACTGATTTTTTACCCTGCTACTGGAGTAGTGGGATTCATAACACAGGGGTCTCGCATATGTGAAGGGCTCCAAAATTGTTGGCGAGAGGGCTCTGACCGGAAGTAGTAAACAAGGAAGGTATGCCACATCTCATAGTAGAGAAAAAGAACAAAGGGTTCCCCTAGGGTGGGATTTTGAGGGCATTACCATAAAAAATACATAGTAAGTAAAAAACCAGAAAAAGATTAGCCCATGGGACTTTATATGAGGTGTCCATGTTGATCACAAGTAAATAAATAAAATAGAGTAAAAAATATATATCAAATTTAATAGAATCATTATCATACAATAGAGCTCATGCATATAGATGGCAATTCATAAGAACAGCAACATAACATAATGGTCCTTAAAACATAGCCAAAATGACATTAATCAGAGTATAACAAATACAGATATACATGATACATCTCTAACCCGACGCGTTTCGCGAGCTCTCCTCGCATCATCAGGGGCTGATGTATATATCTGATGTCTGTAACAACAGGTAAAAAAATATATTCAATTATGGGTTATGATTGGACAAAAATGCAAAGCCAGAGCTCATGATCCCATACTCACTTGTCAGGCAGTTGGCTCCAGGGGCCGACCCCCGGCAGGGGCGGTCGGAAAGTATCTCCCAAGGGAGCTGAAGGGACGGAGGTCAAAGCATGGAGGACCGAGGTCAGGCGTAGGGCAGGCACGGCAAAGAGCACCAGAGCATACCACTTGATACCTTTTGCTACATCTATTTTTGTAGATCTACTTCCATATATACATATATATCTTACTCATTTAATTTTTTCTAGTGAGCAGGCTCTGCAATGACTGTGGGTGACATCTGGGTCCAGCCTTCTCTTTTTCCCTTCTATTTCTTTGCCGTGCCTGCCCTACGCCTGACCTCGGTCCTCCATGCTTTGACCTCCGTCCCTTCAGCTCCCTTGGGAGATACTTTCCGACCGCCCCTGCCGGGGGTCGGCCCCGGGAGCCAACTGCCTGACAAGTGAGTATGGGATCATGAGCTCTGGCTTTGCATTTTTGTCCAATCATAACCCATACTTGAATATATTTTTTTACCTGTTGTTACAGACATCAGATATATACATCAGCCCCTGATGATGCGAGGAGAGCTCGCGAAACGCGTCGGGTTAGAGATGTATCATGTATATCTGTATTTGTTATACTCTGATTAATGTCATTTTGGCTATGTTTTAAGGACCATTATGTTATGTTGCTGTTCTTATGAATTGCCATCTATATGCATGAGCTCTATTGTATGATAATGATTCTATTAAATTTGATATATATTTTTTACTCTATTTTATTTATTTACTTGTGATCAACATGGACACCTCATATAAAGTCCCATGGGCTAATCTTTTTCTGGTTTTGTGCATTATAGGGATGGAGGTGTCCCATGTCAGGGAGCAATATTCAGCCTTTCTCTTTTTTCTATTGAATTCGGGTGGAAGACACCCACAATGCCCACGAGTCTGTTGTTGCTCCCAGATCCTGCTATTATATACTTTGTTTGATCCCCAATACATCAGGATAATGGTCATTTCTAGATGACTTCCCTCCTTGCTTGCGGACTGGGTCTCCAGGGGTCCGCCCCTTGGTTGAGGGTGTCGGTTTATGTCCCCGGGAGCTGCGATGCACCAAATGGGGATTTCTTTCCCCTGCTGTCTCCGCCTCTCCACCCCAGGAGGGGCGGAGCCACCACGTGCATCGGCGCCATGCCCTGCGCGCAGTGGAAGACATCCGCTCCCAGCGATGTCTGTATTCCTGGCGCAATACGTCACTCCAGGCGATGGGCGGGGATCCCCGTTGCGCTCTGCTGTAGTTCCGGCGAGCGCACGGAGGGTCCCCTCCCCCATTCGCCAATCGCATGACGTTAGGGGCGGAGGTACACGGCGGATGTCCGGGTATTTAGGCGGGGGTTTTGGCACGGCATATTTCCTCTCCAGCTGGGTCCTCTCCACACATTTACTAGAGAGCACATCGGTAAGCATTACGTTCACTACCACGTTTGTTTTTATATGTCATTTCTTCAACGCATTCACTAGCCACCTTACATGTGGAGTGTTATTTGTATACACTTTCACTCCCTTACTTCATTTATTTCTCTCACATCTCTTTTTGCTCTAATTATTCATCTATCTCTCTCTCCTTCTCCGTCTTTCTTCACATCACCCCTTATCCCCTTCTTCATCACTTTCCCCTCACTCACTTCACACCGCTCTTCCCTCATTCCTTGCAGGACATTCTTATATCCCATATACTCCAGTACAAGACATCTATATTTTTACAACATCTTGATATCAACTATTTGAGCTACATATACAATTACCTTTACAATCCCTCATATTGAATCTACTATATATAATATTTTTTAGCTACTTAGGATACCATTACTATCTCTACATCTACTACCCATAGACACACATTCATACAATTTTTATTTGGAATACACCCTGCAGGACTGGGGGGCTACACTTTTGGCCCTCTCTCCTCTTTTTCCTTTCCCCCTTTTTCTCTTTTCTCTCTTCCTTTCTTTTCTTCTCTCCTTCTTCCTTGTTCTTCCCCTCTACTATGGTTGGACACCTCTGCACCCTTTGCACCAGATTATACCACTTGATACCTTTTGCTACATCTATTTTTGTAGATCTACTTCCATATATACATATATATCTTACTCATTTAATTTTTTCTAGTGAGCAGGCTCTGCAATGACTCTGGGTGACATCTGGGTCCAGCCTTCTCTTTTTCCCTTCTATTTCTTTGCCGTGCCTGCCCTACGCCTGACCTCGGTCCTCCATGCTTTGACCTCCGTCCCTTCAGCTCCCTTGGGAGATACTTTCCGACCGCCCCTGCCGGGGGTCGGCCCCTGGAGCCAACTGCCTGACAAGTGAGTATGGGATCATGAGCTCTGGCTTTGCATTTTTGTCCAATCATAACCCATACTTGAATATATTTTTTTACCTGTTGTTACAGACATCAGATATATACATCAGCCCCTGATGATGCGAGGAGAGCTCGCGAAACGTGTCGGGTTAGAGATGTATCATGTATATCTGTATTTGTTATACTCTGATTAATGTCATTTTGGCTATGTTTTAAGGACCATTATGTTATGTTGCTGTTCTTATGAATTGCCATCTATATGCATGAGCTCTATTGTATGATAATGATTCTATTAAATTTGATATATATTTTTTACTCTATTTTATTTATTTACTTGTGATCAACATGGACACCTCATATAAAGTCCCATGGGCTAATCTTTTTCTGGTTTTGTGCATTATAGGGATGGAGGTGTCCCATGTCAGGGAGCAATATTCAGCCTTTCTCTTTTTTCTAGTAAGTAAAAAAGGTAATTTTATTACAAAGTACAAAAACATGACAGAAAATACACCATATAAAATTATTAAATCAAACACAAATGATACATACAAACAATTACATCAAGGGCAACATGTATGAGATAAAGAATACCACAACATGGCAAAGAAAACAGACCAATGGTATGGGATGAGGTAAGTCTCACTAAACCGACGCGTTTCGGAAAGTCCTTCATCAAGGTTTGACAAGTGAGAATTATCATCTATTAAACATTACAAAAGCAAAAGACAAATGGTTAACATCACATACATATATAAGATGGTATACCCCCCACATCCTGTGAAGGTCTGTGTGAGAATGAACTCACTTACCCAATGCAAATGTTATAAAGGCATTCAGGACATACAATCAGCTCTGCTGCGGTATCCCAGGCCGTGTGCACATAGCGAAAATCCAATTGTGGGTAGGTGAGATACTATAGGTGATTCATATAAGGAGTGCAGTCCCCAAAGGTGCTGAAAAACGCCACGTCCAAAAATTTGGCACAGCGCCTGTGCGTGGGCTGGGGTCCAAGAGGATCTTCGGACCTAAGACCAAGCATACAATACCATGAGAAATAGCAATTAAATAGAGGTGGACACCCATATGTACTGGGATCCGAAAGATAACGGGTCCCAGAGGTGGTACAAATTAACTGCATATATATGGAAACTAGCGACAGGAAGCATACCTGGGAACTAGAGCCAAAGAGACACCTACAAGATATAACGTAGGAGAGGGAAGGGGGGCTCACAAGACACCCTGCTGGCTGCCAAGCAACTGACACTAAACAAGAGACCTGGAATTGAGAAGAAAGTGGAACTCGTAAAAAATGTGAACAGGTTGTGGTATTATAAACCACACAAAGTACCAAGAATAGTCTAAAAAGTAACAGTCCAAGTGCCCCCAGTCAACCACAGTAACTTACTTTAGCAGCCAAGAGCGCAGCGTGAGTGCATCATCCTCCTCCGATCACAAGATCAGAGTGAATGAGCTAGAGTATTTAACTCTGACTGACTGACGTCAGCCGTGACGGGGCGCTCCAGCTTGACTGGCGCGCATGCGCGGTATGGGGTTGGGGCCGGCGCCTGTGTTGGGGGCGTGGCGTGGTCCACGCCCAGGGGGTCCATCATTGGACTAGGTGATAATATGCATGTTTAGAGGCTGACTCTCTGTCAGCTGGTGGATAATAGGAGGAGTGAGCCCAGGGGAGACACGGTGCGCACAGCTGATTGTTGTTGCAATCAGCTGGCAGAGCATCCAGCGGAGTTATATACTCTAGCTCATTCACTCTGATCTTGTGATCGGAGGAGGGTGATGCACTCACGCTGCGCTCTTGGCTGCTAAAGTAAGTTACTGTGGTTGACTGGGGGCACTTGGACTGTTACTTTTTAGACTATTCTTGATACTTTGTGTGGTTTATAATACCACAACCTGTTCACATTTTTTACGAGTTCCACTTTCTTCTCAATTCCAGGTCTCTTCTTTAGTGTCAGTTGCTTGGCAGCCAGCAGGGTGTCTTGTGAGCCCCCCTCTCCTCTCCTACGTTATATCTTGTAGGTGTCTCTTTGGCTCTAGTTCCCAGGTATGCTTCCTGTCGCTAGTTTCCATATATATGCAGTCAATTTGTACCACCTCTGGGACCCGTTATCTTTCGGATCCCAGTACATATGGGTGTCCACCTCTATTTAATTGCCATTTCTCATGGTATTGTATGCTTGGTCTTAGGTCCGAAGATCCTCTTGGACCCCAGCCCACGCACAGGCGCTGTGCCAAATTTTTGGACGTGGCGTTTTTCAGCACCTTTGGGGACTGCACTCCTTATACGAATCACCTATAGTATCTCACCTACCCACAATTGGATTTTCGCTATGTGCACATGGCCTGGGATACCGCAGCAGAGCTGATTGTATGTCCTGAATGCCTTTATAACATTTGCATTGGGTAAGTGAGTTCATTCTCACACAGACCTTCACGGGATGTGGGGGGTATACCATCTTATGTATGTGATGTTAACCATTTGTCTTTTACTTTTGTAATGTTTAATAGATGATAATTCTCACTTGTCAAACCTTGATGAAGGACTTTCCGAAACGCGTCGGTTTAGTGAGACTTACCTCATCCCATACCATTGGTCTGTTTTCTTTGCCATGTTGTGGTATTCTTTATCTCATACATGTTGCCCTTGATGCAATTGTTTGTATGTATCATTTGTGTTTGATTTAATAATTTTATATGGTGTATTTTCTGTCATGTTTTTGTACTTTGTAATAAAATTACCTTTTTTACTTACTATGTATTTTTTATGGTAATGCCCTCAAAATCCCACCCTAGGGGAACCCTTTGTTCTTTGGCTCCAAAATTGTTTTTCTGGATGAAGAAAACATTTTTTTTAGTTTTCTCATTCCCGAATTAGGGTCTGGAGTCCAGAGGCTTCAAAGAGATTTGGGTGGGAGAAGCCTCTACCCCATCCCCATTCTTTCCTGGCCTGCTACCTGTACTATAGACCATGTTCCTGCTACTACCAGGACCAATATTTTGGCACTGCTGGCAATATCTCTACATGCACTGACCCTAGACTGTAAACGGACAGTATTCCTGCCTGTACTGACTATGGACAATATTCCTGCCTGCTGCCTGGACAATTCCATTCACTGTCGCTGACCACATCCCTGCCTGCTGCCTAGATCAGGGCTCTCCTCCAGTTGACCACTGCATTACTAAAACCACAGGTAATCTTTTGTTTACTCTTTGCTCAGCTGAATGTATTTTGGGGTGTAATTCTTGGTATGTACATGCTATGTATTAGAAATATGAAGGGCCTTCATAAATGTGATAGGTTGTCAGGAAATTAGATGCATACTTTATGTCCCTAGAACACCTGATGGTGCTCCTTGGATGTTGGGCCTCTGTTTGTGGCCAAGCTGTGTAAAAGTCTCACATGTGGTATCGCCATACTCAGGAGGAGTAGCAGAATATTTTTTGGGGTGAAATTTTTGCTATATACATGCTATGTGTTAGAAATATCTTATAAATGGACAACTTTGTGTAAAAAAAAAAAAAAAAATGTGCTTTCATTTTCTTTCCACATTTTCAAAGCACTTGTGGAAAAAAATTCATGTTCAAAAGACTCATTATGCCTCATAGATTATACGTTGGGGTGTTTGCATTCCAAAATGGGGACATGTTGTGGGCGTTTCCATTGTCCTGGTGCTCCAGGGCCTTCAAAACTGTAATAGGTGGTTCAGAAATGAGATGTGTAATTTATGCTCCTAGAATGCCTACAGGTGCTACTTCAATGTTGGACCTCTGTATGTGGCCAGGCTGTGTAAAAGTCTCACACATGTGGTATTGCTATACTTAGAAGGAGTAGCAGAATGTATTTTGGGGTGTAATTTGTGGTATGCACATACCATGTGAGAGAAATAACCTGTTAATATGACAATTTTGTGAAAAAAAACCTAATCTTCATTTTGCAAAGAATTTTCGTAAAAAAATTAAAACTTCAAAAAACTGACCTTGCCTTCTTACTAAATACCTTGGAATGTTTACTTTCCAAAAGGGGTATTTATACTTTCCTGACTTGTCAGGCCTGGTTCACACCTATGCATTTTTTAGTGCATTTTCAGTTTTGCAGAAACATACTACAGTCCATTTAACATGCTTTCCTATGGATGTAGTTTTATGGAAAGGCCAGGGACTTGTTTTTGGTTCCATAGACTACAATGGATTAAAAGCGTGCATTGAAAAACACAAAAATGCACCTGCAATATGCAAACTGCAACCTGCATAGGTGTGAATCTGGCCTGAGGCCGGGTACACACTTGTGCGACAAACGCTCCGCCATTGGGAGCTCATGTCGCATGACGTGTGCAAATTAATGGTTCCCTTTGAGAGCCGTCTTAATTGTTCCGACACAAGTAGGTCTGACTTTGAAAAAGGTTCCTGCATTACTCTGTTCCGACTTTGATCCTACTTCAGCCTATTGAATATCATTGAAGTAGGATCAAAGTCGGATCATCATCTTATATGATGCGACTTGTGCTCTGAGGATTTTGAAGGTGGAACTCCACGCCAAATAAAAAAATTAAAAAACGACATGGGGTTTCCCCTCCAAGACCATACCAGGCCCTTCGGTCTGGTATGGACTTAAGGGGAGCCCCTATGCCCCAAAAAAATGGCGTGGGGTCCCCCCCAAAATCCATTCCAGACCCTTATCTGAGCACGAAGCCCGGCAGATCAGAAAAGGAGAAAAGGGGCTGGGGACGAGTGAGCGCCCCCCCCCCCCCTGAACCATACCAGGCCACATGCCCTCAACATGGGGGTATGGGTGCTTTGGGACAGTACAAAACGCAATGAAATTACTAGGCTACAGATGACAAAAAGTCCATGCTTACCATTCTGCCTGTAGGGAATGTATGTTTATTCCACAACATGTGCTGGTTCATTCTCTCCCTCAGTTCTTAAATGCAGTCTGAGCTCCTAGGATGCACCTGATTCTTTTCCACGGAATGAGGGATGATGGGAGCTTTTATTAAAGCTAAACCGTCTCTATCTTCTGTAAAACAGTAGATTTATTCCGGGCTCTATCTAGTGGCCAAAGATTTAATATTGCAGGGACTAGAGATGTAAAATTTCCAGAAATTTTGAAGCTCGAAAAAAAACCTGTTTTTTTTTCCTTTTTTGGGGGGGGGGAAAAACAGAAATTTTCGGAAAAATTGAAAAAAATGCTACGTTAGCACTTTTTTGTCTTTTTAAGATTGAAAGTCATTCTGTTACGAGAACGTTGAGAAAAACTATGTGCATTGTCATCATTGTTGTCCTCTTCACTTTGAACCATGAAGGATTTTTTAATATCTACAGGACACTTGTTACATACAAGAATGTGTTTTGTCATCCTGGTAGCATTTGGAAATGCATATTTCATCTGACAATATTTGCAAATCACATTTTTCTTTTCAGAAGAACTTGTAATGTGAAAATGCCTCCATATGCTATGTTGGTCTCACCATTTTTCTGAGGGGAGTAGGAAATAAAAACAAGAAAAAATGACTACTTTGCAAGAAGACACTAATCTATGGTTGTGTGTGGGGGTGGGGGAAGAACCAGATTACTGGTAATAAAATTATCATTTACACAAAAGTTTATAAAGATAAACTAATGTAGCTAAATGATTCAGTTTTCTGGGTTCAGAATCAGATAAATGTAAACTCTTACCTTTTTCAATTAAGTATATACTTTCAGGTCCTTTTTGTTGCTCTGTATTTTCTTCCAATGCTTTTGAGGCCTAGTGAAGAGGACAGAACAAACCAAACACACCCACTGACATGCAAAAGTAAAATTTAAACCTTCTTCTTGTTACAATAGCAGCACGGCACCTCCTAAAGGAAGAAATGCATACTGTTCTTGCATTGGAGGGTACAGTTTGTTACCTAAGACTTGTTTGTCCTCACTCAGTGCACAGAAATTAGAATAATCTGATATCATACATTTTTTTTAGAAATGATTTGGAAAATATTTGAACACCCTGTCTTAAAATATTTTATTCATCATGTTAAAATAAAATATTCCAAAATTTTCTTTTCTTTTTTCAATTTTTCCAATTTTTTTGAAAAAAACAAAAAAGCCTTCAGGAAAAAAACGGGAAAAAAACTTTATTTTTCCGAATGTTTCCTTTTTTTTCCGGGCCTTCACATCTCTAGCAGGGAAAAAAAAAATAATGAATTTCCCTGCTGAAGGCAGAACACTCCCTGCCTGGTATCAAAGGATACCACTATTTGGGTCCTCAGAAGAAAACAACAAGACTAGATCAAAAACTGGTCTTAGGAACAACTTTGCTTCCATGGTCCTTTGAACTTTACCTACTTGCAGACCGCCCAACGTCGTTGTACGTCGGTACTTTGACATAGAATACCAGGGTTATGGCAGCAGATAGCTGCCATAATCCCGGTATATTCTTAAATGACGGGCGGTCCTCTTTGTGATAAAAGTGGTCTTTGCGGCAGATTCGCAGCGAGATCACTTTTATCAGGGGTGGGAGAGGGCCCTCCCGCCACGTTGCAGTTGTCTCCGCCGCTTACCATCGGTAGCGGCGGAGCCGATAGTGTCCTCTCCCTCCTGAGACATGGAGCTGAGTGAGGAAAGATGGCCCCCGCTCAGGCTCCAGAACATTGGATGACGGAAGCGACGTCAAACGTTACTTACGCCCAATGGGAAAAGGGAATCGGGAATTATTACTTTTTTTTTTTATTTTAACCACTTCCCGCCCGCCCTATAGCGGATTGACTTCCAGGAAGTGGTTCTGTTATCCTGACTGGGCGTCATATGACGTCCAGCAGGATAACATGCCGAAGCGCGCCCCCTGGGGCGCGCATCGCGGCGATCGGTGGAGCGGTGTGTCAGTCTGACACACCGCTACACTGATCTTGGTAAAAAGCCTCTGGCGGAGGCTCTTTACCACGTGAACAGCCATGTCCAATCACGGCTGATCACGCTGTCAATAGGAAGAGCCGTTGATCGGCTCTTCCTCACTCGCGTCTGACAGACGCAAGTAGAGGAGAGCCGATCGGCGGCTCTCCTGGCAGGGGGGGTCTGCACTGATTGTTTATCAGCGCAGACCCCCCGCAGATCACCACACTGGACCACCAGGGATCGCCACTAGGACCACCAGGGAAGGGGCAACATGTGGATGGCCAGGTATGTACCCCATGGCCATCCACATGTGCCCAGTGTGCCAAATCTGTGCCAATCAGTGCCCACAAATGGGCACTGATTGGCACAATTATGTTGCAGTGATGCCCAGCAATGCCACCCTTAGGTGTATCACTGCAAACAAGTAATGCCATCAGTGCCACCCATCAGTGTCTATTCATGCCACCTGTCAGTGCCCATCCGTGCCCATCAGTGCCCATCCGTGCCCATCTGTGCCAACTATCAGTGCCACCCATAAGTAACCATCAATGCCACCTATGAGTGCCCATCAGTGCCACCTATGAGTGCCCATCAGTGCCGCATACCAGTGCCACCTATCAGTGCCCATCAGTGCCGCCTATCAGTGCCCATCATCAGTGTCCGTCAGTGCCACCTCATCAGTGCCACCTCATCGGTGCCCATCAGTGCCGCCGTATCAGTGCCCGTCAGTGCAGCCATATCAGTGCCCGTCATTGAAGAAGAAAACGTACTTATTTACAAAAAGTTTTAACAGAAACAAAGAAAAACTTGTTTTTTTTTCAAAATTTTCGGTCTTTTTTTATTTGTTGCGCAAAAAATAAAAACCGCAAAGGTGATCAAATACTACCAAAAGAAAGCTCTATTTGTGGGAACAAAATGATAAAAAAATTGTTTGGGTACAGTGTAGCATGACCGCGCAATTGTCATTCAAACTGCGACAGCACTGAAAGCTGAAAATTGGCCTGGGCGGGAAGGTGTCTAAGTGCCTGGTATTGAAGTGGTTAAAAGACATTTCTTTTAAATGGTTTTTATTGCATTTAAGTCTAAATGTGAGATCTGAGGTCTTTTTGACCCCAGATCTCACATTTAAGAGGTCCATGTCATGTTTACATCCCTTGTAATAGGAATAAAGTGACCCAAAAAAGTGTATTTTTAAAAAAAAAATTGCGCTTGAAAGACCTCTGCACAAATACGGTGTGACATAAAGTATTGCAACAACCGCCATGTTATTCACTAGGGTGTCTGAAAAAATATATATAATGTTTGGGGGTTCTAAGTTTTTTTCCAGCAAAAAAAAATGATTTTAACTCGTAAACACCAAGTCTGAAAAATAGGCTTGGTCCTTAAGTAGTTAACTTCGACCTTTCTGACTCTCCCATCTTTTTTTTAACAAAAACAGTGGTGCTTTATTGTTGTAATAGATAATCAGAGTTACAGAATACCATTCAACAGAGTACAATACATTACATACGTAGATTACATATTTGAGGATAGGGAAAATAATATGCAAAACCCGCAAGCAATACGTAAGGTTAGTAGTACCATTCTCAGCAAGTACCGTCCACCCTCCACCCTCCAAAAACCCTCCCCTATTGGGACAAATGATCGTAGTGAACCGAATGTTTCTCTATGAGGACATCCACGGAGCCCAAACTTTTTCAAATTTCCACGGGCAGCCACGGTTAATATATGTCATTTTATACATGGGGATTACTGCTTCAATCTGTGCCTCCCAGGCTGAAAAGGATGGAGGGGAAGGATCTATCCATTTCATAAGTATTTCTTTTTTGGCATAGAAAAGACGGAAGGAAATCAGTAATTTAAGATGATATGGCCTCTGCTCATCATCATGTATCCCCAGCAACGCCATGGCCGGCAAGAGCGGAATAGAGGTCTGCAGTCTGGAGTTGATTTCACCTACAATCTTAGTCCAAAATAGTGCAACAACTGGGCACTCCCAGAACATATGTATATATGTACCTATATGGACTTTGCATTTAGGACACATGGGGTCTCTCTCAGGAAATATGCGATGGAGTCTCTGCGGGGTATAGTAGACTCTGTGTATTAATCTAACTTGAATCAGTTTGTCTTTGGATGCTATCACTAATTTCGGGCCATACTCTAGACAGTCCTCCCATCCCTCCCTATCCAGCGACGGGATATCAGCCCGCCATTTTTCCCATAATTCATTAATCTTAGGGGAATCTCTTCCCAGCAACACATTATATAGAGAGGATAGGGGTTTAGTCAAGTCTCCAGGAGATAGGAGATCTTCAATGGGATCCGTCTGTATCAGGGGAGTTTGCGGGAATTGAGCCCTGGCCGCATTTGTCTCAACTGTAGGTACCGGAACCCCATCCAACGGGGCAGTCCGAATTTAGCCGTAAGCTCATGTAAGGAGAGCAGTTGTCCCCCAGACATTACGTGTTCCAACATGGTTACACCATATCTGGCCCACACTTGTGGGTCCGGAATCGTACGGAAGTGTTTAAGTCGTGGGTTCCCCCATAGGGGATGAGCTGGAGACAATTGGCCAGGTCTCAAGTATCTGCGCCTAGCCGCCTCCCATACTCTCCAAGTTGCTCTAGTAGGCCCAGGGACCTCACCATATGCCCTGGGTCCAATAAAGGGAAAATTCCGAAGGTCCGTCAGGGAACCCAGAATATTCGCCTCGAGACAGGTTGCCACATTGGATCTAGAGCCCTGGAACCACCAGTGCACCGTCACCAACATGGCCGCCCAAAAATATATCTGGAAACTTGGGAGGGCAAGTCCACCCAAGTCTGCAGGTAAACATAACGTAGTACGGGCCAACCTAGGGTTTCTCCCCGACCAAATAAAGGAACCCACTATACGGTCAATCTCCCGAAAAAAATGAGGCGGGGACCCAGACCGGGCAATTCCTAAACAAATAGTTAAATTTGGGCAGTATCATCATTTTAAGGAGACTAATGCGACCCAGAAGATTCAGAGGAAGATTCTCCCAGGCAGCACATTTCGAACGTAGGGTGTTCAGGACAGGGGCCAGGTTTTTTACAGTAAAATCAGAGAGATTTCTAGTGATCACAACTCCAAGATATTTAAATTCCTTAACCCTTTGTAGTGGGGAGAAGAGGGGTCCAGAGTTAACTCCATCATCTATAAAAAATAGGACTGATTTGGTCCAATTTATTTTAACTCCCGAGAGTCCACCAAAATTGTCAAAGATACGCAAGGCAGCTTGAAGAGAGGGCCCAGCATCATTTAGGTACAATAATGCCTCGTCAGCATAGAGGGAGAGGCGCTCTTCCATCATACCCACCCGTAGGCCCAGGACGTCCGGTGCACTCCTAATGGCAATTGCCAGAGGCTCCAGCGCCAGGGCGAACAGGCTGGGGGAGAGCGGGCATCCCTGCCTCGTACCGCGAAACAGATCAAAGGAGTCTGAGACCCAATTGTTGGTGCGAACCCGTGCCCGGGGGGATCGGTACAGCAATCGTGACTCTCCCATCTTTACTTGGAAGAGTTGTGGTGACAGGGCCTAGAGGCCACTCATTTCTTTGGGATTGACAGTCCTTCACAAAAACAATGTCTCTCTTCTTTAGATTAGGCTTGCTCTCCTGCCATTTTTTCCATATTGGCAAGGGGAGATGTACTGTTTCACCTGTCCCAAAAGGCTTTGGCAAGGCTTTTCACTTGTCTCCACTGGCGGAAATACAAGTCTTTAGTATTGAAATCTTCAGGAGGAGCACTGATTACTTCAGTTTTCCGGGTTAGGTGTGTTGCTGGAGTAAGCTAAATAGGGTCCTCCGGGTCATTTGGGACTAGAGCTAAAGGTCTGGCATTAATGATGGCTGAGACCTCTGCACCTCTGCCATTAAAGTTGTCAGACTCTCATGAGTGAGTCTTGCAGTTTCTACTTGAAGGGAGATAGAATCAAGTATTCTGCGAGCCAGGGCCTAAACTAGGGGCGGGGGGGCAGGGGGGAATATGCGCCCCAGGCGCAGCATTGAGGGGGGCGCTACCAGTCTAGGGTTCATGGGTGTGCTAAAGCACTACCACAAATTATGCTTACACCCCCATTCAGCAACCACCATGTCAGAGTCTAAATTAAAGTTTTCCTCAAATTCTATCCTAAACATTAGCAGCTGGTTAATTAGGGACTTATGGTGCAGTGGATCTGTGGAGGGATCATATAACTGTGTTTTCTGACACTCATTCTAAAGTTCCGGCACCTGTCAGTCCCTGGCAGAGTGATATACACACTGTCTCTCACGTGCTTGCTGTAGGGGAGCTTGGCTATTGGGGAACAGGTACATTCTTCCACTGGACAAGATCCAGGTTATCTAACTCCTTCTGCTGCTCTAACTCTGCTTTATCTCACCAAATGATTGCTACATGGTAATGCCTCTCCTTCCTGACAGAGCACTCTCCACTGCCATCAACTCATTCTCCTCCTCCTTTTTTTCTGCTATCTGCTCTCCCCTCCATTATCTGCACTACAAACATCACTGCAGCCTCCTGTCTCCACACTGGTCCACACATTCATCTGTCTTGCACCTTTCCAGCCCAGCTCACTTTTTATCTCTGCCATTTGTCCTGCAGCCTAGCATGTTTTCTGCAACTCTTCAAGCTGCTCATAGATGAGTGTTTTTTTTTTCTTCAGCCAGCAGTCTGGATGAGTAACAGATTTCCCCCAGCCACACACTGTCCACACCAGCACATTGTATTCTGACATCAAGATCTGGCAATATCAGAATACCCTGATCATCAGCTGCACCTAAAGTGGTAGTAAACTCTCATTGTTTATTTTTACCTACAGGTAAGATTATAATAAAGCTTACCTATAAGTAAAATGAATATCTCCTAAACATGCACCGTTTAGGAGATAATCTACCGAGCAACAGACCAGTGACATCACCGGCGCATGCACTCTGAAGGAACGGCATATTCGTGCCGTTCCTTCAGAGCTGTTTACCACGGCCAAGACATCAGTGCGGCTCAGCCAATCAAGTGGCTGAAGCCCACGAGTACGGAAGGAAGACTGGGTGAAGATGGAAGCCTCTGTAGCATTGACAACATGCTACTGGAGGGCTTTGTTTTAAGGTAGGTCCCTCATAATGTGCTAGTATGCACTGCATACTAGCATATTATGCCTTTGCCTTGCAAGGGGAAACATTTTTTTTAAAGAGTTTAGTTTACTACCGCTTTAAATGGGTTGCATTAGGCAGTACTGTCCACTGAATGCAACAGGGGGAGGAGGGTCCCAGAGAGGGAATGTTGGTAAAATCATGTATTTACCACAACTACAAGTCTAAATGAGGCTGGTAAAAGCAGCCAGTTGAGCCATGGCTTTACCACACTGACCAGCCATTTCAGGGCTGTAGTCAGGCAAAAATGTAATAGCATTTCACCATGAATGGGGCTGCACCATAACCACCCTGCAGCCATGTGCAATGCACATGGTTGTGGCACAGTAGGTCAGCATTTTCAGGGTTAACACATGCATTGAGGAGGTGACATATCACTCCCTCACTGCTTGTCAAAACCAGCAATGACAGCTGCACATCTCAGCAATTACAGCCCCCTTTAAGACCCTCTTTCTCCCTCAGAGCCCACCTAGATCCCTTTAGTTCCATGCATCAACTCATTCCTAACTGGGGAATGTGTTTCATCAGTCTCTTTCTGTCTCAAAAATGAGACTTCAGGGGTCTGTTTAAACCCCTGATATTTCACCAAAGACTCCCCAACAGCATTGTGAAAAACATGTAATAAGTTATTGTAAAAAAAAGTATAAAAAAATCAGACTAAAAGTTCTAATCAGACTAAAAAGCCAAACCCAATAAGTAGCATATTTTAGCCACACCCACTGTTTGCCAAGGTCACCCTCTCCCTTATAGGGGCCCCAGTGCATTACTTTGCCCAGGGGCCCATGATGCTATTAGGATGGCACTGACATCTCTGAACTTTGCAACACTTACCATGGAACCCCTGCACTCTGCTTCTATTTTAACCACAGCCAATATTCAGCACAATAAAAACCCCACTTAATTTTTACTGGCCTCACTTTCTTGTTCTTGTTTAGTAGGGCCCAAGATACTGTATGGTTCTGCACACAGGCCCTATTACTTTCTAAATCACTGTTACCACATATTTTACCTCAGGATAGAATTCTGAATGCTACATGATTCAGTGCAGTGCACTGCATTCCACAACACCCCCGACCCCAAGTTGGTGGCATAATCAACCTGATATGACCTTGCCCTGCTACGGGGGGGGGGGGCAAAGAGACCAAGGCCAACATTGGTAAAAGGAGAGTCGGGACTGAGTCTTATCAGCTGGAAGATTAGCCATCTTTTGCATTTGTAACATGTCACAAAGCTTGTGGCAAGTAACACATTTGAAGTTTGCACCACTCATGCATCTTTTAGTTCCAACTATCCACAAGCCAGCAGCTTGTAAAGCCCCTTGTGTAAATAGTCATCCTTGATGTTTGACTTAGAGGCTATAGTGTAGCACAATCAAAGAAGCAATGTGATGATGGCCAGGGATTATTAGGGGGGTTTTCTCATCTGGCCACCTACTCCTTAATAGGGAGGGTCCAGCAAACACCCCAGATCACCTGGTTTGCAGGGGAAATAGAAAGGCGATCCCACTCGAGACATCCGCCAGACACACAGTCTTCTTCCACTGCAGCTAAGATGGCGGCCGCATCTTCTGCACAGACACATGACAGGGAAGCAGAGGTCAGAAGGGACAGCACAGCAACCCTCTCTCACTACGCAGAGAGCACATCTCCTGTGAGTACCTCTCCCTGTGGGAGGAAATTCCCTGCTTCCAATGGATTTGACTGGGTGCACCATGTATGACATTTCTTCACAGCCGGCTGAATGACCAGGTTCATAGGGCCCTCCAACTGATCTGCCCAGATGGCCCGCCAAGGGACATATTAGTCAAGACTCATTATTTTGGAGTCAAGGAGCAAATTATGCACAAATCAAGTGAATCGGCCTCCCTTTCCATCAGGGGATTCCTGGTCCAAGTGTTCGTAAATCTGTCTTCTTTTACTATCCAGAGACATAAATCAGTGTTTCTCAATCTTTTCTCAGTCAGGCACCCTTTAAAATGATGCACAATTGTGAGACACCCCCTTCTAAAATGTAAACATAACTATTAATTGTTTTACATAATGCAGCAATATCCATACACATAGGACATTAAACATTAGAGGTGATTTATTCTTTTAACGTAAATAAACCTTTGCACGCTGGTAACTAGTATTACAGTGTTTCTTATCTCCCACAGTTTCTCTCCTTCAGTCAACTAATGTGACCCCGGTGCTGATGGAGAGAGGCAAGGGTGGGACAAACAAAAATTATGTGCAGCCACCCAATATCCCCCTTATCAACTGATTACATCATTGGTTGCTAGGACACCGGCGGCTGGAAGGTTGTAATGGTGCACAATGAAAACCTGTGGCTTTGTCCAGGCAGGCTTGATTCACCCGCTGGTTTTTATACAATTGAATTTTTTTGCCATTTTTTAGGCATTTTGCAAAGGCACCCCTGAAGGAACTTCAAGGCACCCTGGTTGAAAAACACTGGCATAGAGCCTTGAAGCCCCTACTCCAGGTCCTCTCCCACAGGGCGTTTAGGTATCACTGGACCTTTCCATTACATGTGTTTTTTTCCCCTTTAATAAGAAAGCCTACTCTTTTTTTTTCTTCCTTCACGGAAAGGGAGGAGCTGTTGTTGCAGTTAGGCGTCATATCCCAAATCACTGATGGATACTCCTCTCAGCACTCTAATCAGCATACTAATTTCTCCGGCACCAAACCTTTCTCTGATCTTGAAAAAAAGCATCATCCCGCTCTGAGAAAAATTCTCATCCTCCTTGAGTTTCTGTACACTTTAGTTCCTGCCTCTCACTGGTTGGGGGCCTTTTTTCATTTTTTTTATGCACTCAACGTCATTGTACTTTGTTTTGATGTGTTCGTCTCTACCATTCGTTTACTATTATGCTATTGTATTCGACCGGCAGAAATTAACTGCTCCTGTGTTACATCAGTTTTTCCTTATGACTAATGTTTTGATGATATCCTGACCGTGCCTTTGTTCTCTAGTATCACCAATTTTTTGCTCCTCGGATCGATTGACTGCTGTCGGCTTCAGATAGCCTGTGTTCCACACTTGACCCAATGCTTAGATGGACCTAAGCCTTGACTCAAATTGCCCACCCAAGGTTTTCCTAGTGTACGGTAATGTGTGAGGGGCAGACCCGCGTTCTTGTGGTGTCTGACCCGTCTTTTTCTTCTGAAGTTTCTCTTGTTTTCTGTTTGTTTACTTATTTACTTTTCTTCTGCTCTTCTTTTCAGATCTAGGGTGTCTCTGCTAACTTGTTTGCACGCATGGCTCTTGAAGTCCTGCCTCAGGATTTGGTCCTAGCTGGACTTGGGGACTGGTATGAGGAAGACAGCTAGAAGTGGGCTATCTCCTCTTTCCCTCTCTATATGGCAAATCCCACTATCCCCTTGTGTTGTGTTGTTTCTCGCAATAAGCAGGGCTTTAATTCGCCTGTTAAAAGCTGAAAGGCATTTCAATACTATCACACTCTGCAGGCTGATATACTTTTCCTCCATGAAACTAATTTTCTAGCTTCCTACAATCCTGCATTTTTACATACAGTTGCAATAAAAAGTATGTGAACCCTTTTGGAATGATATGGATTTCTGCACAAATTTGTCATAAAATGTGATCTGATCTTCATCTAAGTCACAACAATAGACAATCACAGTCTGCTTAAACTAATAACACACACAGAATTAAATGTTACCATGTTTTTATTGAACACATTGAACACGCCATGTAAACATTCACGGTGCAGGTGGAAAAAGTATGTGAACCCCCATAGACTAATGAGATCTCCAAGAGCTAATTGGAGTGAGGTGTCAGCCAACTGGAGTCCAATCAATGAGATGAGATTGAAGGTGTTGGTTACAACTGGCCTGCCCTATAAAAAACACACACCAGTTCTGGGTTTGCTCTTAACAAGAAGCCTGATGTGAATGATGCCTTGCACAAAAGAGCTCTCAGAAGACCTACGATTAAGAATTGTTGACTTGCATAAATCTGGAAAGGGTTATAAAACTATCTCCAAAAGCCTTGCTGTTCATCAGTCCACGGTAAGTCAAATTGTCTATAAATGGAGAAAGTTCAGCACTGCTGCTACTCTCCCTAGGAGTGGGTGTCCTGTAAAGATGACTGCAAGAGCACAGCGTAGACTGCTCAATGAGGTGATGAAGAATCCTAGAGTGTCAGCTAAAGACTTACAAAAGTCTCTGGCATATGGTAACATCCCTGTTAGCGAATCTACGATACATAAAACACTAAACAAGAATGGATTTCATAGGAGGATACCACAGCGGAAGCCACTACTGTCCAAAAAATACATTGCTGCACGTTTACAGTTTGCACAAGAGCACCTGGATGTTCCACAGCAGTACTGGCAAAATATTCTGTGGACAGATGAAACCAAAGTTGAGTTGTTTGGAAGAAACACACAACACTATGTGTGGAGAAAAAGAGGCAAGCACACCAACATCAAAACCTCACCCCAGCACGAAGTATGGTGGTGGGGGCATCATGGTTTGGGGCTGCTTTGCTGCTTCAGGGCCTGGAAGGATTGCTATCATCGAAGGTAAAATGAATTCCCAAGTTTATCAAGACATTTTGCAGGAGAACTTAAGGCCATCTGTCCACTAGCTGAAGCTCAACAGAAGATGGGTGTTGCAACAGGACAACGACCCAAAGCATAGACGTAAATCAACAACAGAATGGCTTAAACAGAAGAAAATATGCCTTCTGGAGTGGCCCAGTCAGAGTCCTGACCTCAACCCGATTGAGATGCTGTGGCATGACCTCAAGAAAGCGATTCACACCAGACATCCAACAGTTCTGTAAAGAGGAATGGTCAAGAATTATTCCTGACCATTGAGCACGTCTGATCTGCAACTACAGGAAACATTTGTTTGAAGTTATTGCTGCCAAATGAGGTTCAACCAGTTACTAAATCCAAGGGTTAACATACTTTTTCCACCTGCACTGTGAATGTTTACATGGTGTGTTCAATAAAACATGGTAACATTTAATTCTTTGTGTGTTATTAGTTATTAATTAAGCAGACTGTGATTGTCTATTGACTTAGATGAAGATCAGATCACATTTTATGACCAATTTGTGCAGAAATCCATATCATTCCAAAATGGTTCACATACTTTTTATTACAACTGTAAACCATTTCTAGTGTTTTATTTAGCTAATGCCCCTGACAGAACCAGGGGAGTGGCTATTTGCTTTGCCAAATGGATTTCCTTTTCCCTGATAGTTGAACATAGGGACCCCTCTGGTCGCTATATTTTGGTGAAAGGCTTAGTGGGCAAACAACTGTGTTCTCTTATTTCTTCTTACTCCCCAAAAAGGGTCAAGCCTCTTTTTTTTATGGAGGTGTTTTGCGTCCTGGCGTCTCTTTTGGAGGGTACAGTAATTTGTGGAAGTGACTCTAACATTGCCTTGGACATAAGGCTTGATAGGTCCATTCCTGTTAATACTCACCTCCAAAGGCCCCCCAGGGGGAGCACCCAAATAGCCAAGCTTCTTCAATCCTTTAACCTGGTAGATGCCTGGTGGGAATTATAACTGATCATGAGGAACTATACACAATATTCAGCCCCACCTTGTACCTATTCCAGAATAGACCACATTTTTCTTTCAGCTACAGGGATTCTTTCCTTTCCTTTCCTCAAATGTGCTTCTATACGGAAATCAGCTTGGTCGGACCACTTGATAGTCTTGGTTTCCTTCTCCTTACAGCTTTATACTCCTGGCTGCCATCAGTAGCATTTGAATGAATCGCTTCTAAGTGATCCCTGTTGGTATGAGGATCTAAAGATGGCCATCTTAGATTGTTTCTGCCACAATGTTAATACTGAAGTCCCCCCTGTTATAACCTAGGCGGCCCATAAGGCAACTTTTTGCAGGCATCTCACTTGCATTTACTCTCAGTGCAAAAAAGAGAGACTAGTAAAAATTTCTGATTTGGATCAGGAGTTGCAATCCCTGATTAAGGTTTATAAACATACCCCTACCCCAACCTTGCGGGATAAAATTTAGTCTACTAGAGTTCAGTTTAACTTAGTGTTCACAAGGGCTGAGAGGAGTGTGAGATAAGATGCCGCTAGAATTTATGTCCATAGGGACAAAATGCTTGCACATAAATTATCCACTAGGACTTGGAGTCATGCCATGCCCAAACTCAGATGCCCAGGTGGTACACTTTCGCAAGAACCCACAGAAGGCTCTGGCTGCCTTTTTAGACATTTTACTCCTCTTTGTCTAAGGCCCCATCAGAGGACGGTCAGGGCAAAGTCTCTACTTTCTTAGCTCATTTCCCTGTTCCCACCCTTTCCTCTGAGCATTGTGATATTTTAGAAGTGCTTGTTTCTGAAGGGGAAATTTTGAAAGCCATTGCGCTCAAACACGTTGTGGTTCAGCGCCTGGTCCTGATGGGTTTCCGAGGCCTTTATTATCATAAGTTTAAAGACCTCCTAGTCCCCCATTTAAAGCAGTTTTTTGATGCTCTAAGAAAAGAGAGAACCTATGAAGCCAGGCTTGGAATACTGCCGACATTTCGGTGGTGCCCAGACCTCCGAAATATCCTAGTTTTATAAAGAACTATCTCCCATCTCCTTGATCAATAATGATCTTAAACTGATGACTAAAGTGATGTGGAATCGGTTGTCATCTTTTATTAATCTCTATATCCATAAGGACCAGGTTATACCTAGGAGGCAAGGACCTGTCCAGATTAGACGTGCTGTGGAGATTATCTCCCTTTTACAATCTTGGGGGATGGGGAGCCGACACAAGAAGGACTCTTACTTTCAACTAACTTACAAAAGGCCTTCGACTCAGTGTCAGTCCAGTGTTTTTACATGAAGTAAATGCTGTTTTTTTCATTTTGCTTGCACTTGATTGGGTATTCCTTACAAAGGGAAGCTTCCCCACATTAACTAATCTCTAGGGAAAAGTGCACAGTCTGTTTGCCTTCAGATAAACCTCCCTGAAATGTGTTTAACAGAAAATTCAATTTGTAAACGGATAAAAAATTGGCTAAAAGACTATTTGGAGAGTAGTGATTGATTAGTATTCTGAATGGCCTAAGGTTATTAATGGTGTAACCAAAGGCTTTGTGTTGAGACCCTTTTTTTTAACCTATTTTTTCATGATATAACGTTTGGGATTGAAAGTACTATTTCTGTGTTCACAGATGACACCAAGCTGTGTAGTGGAATAATATACTTACAGAATGTCTCCAAATTACAAGCAGACCTTAAAGTGAAATCTATGCAAAACCTATCTATTCCTACTCTTAACAATGTTCTCTACCCCCTCCTAACACCTATTCTGACTAACCTGCGTAAGAAAGATCTATGTATTTGCCTATTTTCAGGCCGTGGGTCATGTGATCCGGCTCCCCTGTGTCAGTCAGTGCAGCTTCAAGGGGGAGGAGGGAGCACCGACAATGGATGGGCTATGAGCCTATGATGACATCATCGCTCCCAGGCATTACCAGCTGTTGTTGGAGAGCTCTCTCCTCCCCCTGCAGCTGGTACTGGCTGACACGGCAGATCACATGACACGGCAGATCACATGACCAGATCAGAGTGATCCAAAAATAAATGCAGATATATTTTTTTACTCAAGTTAGTCAGAATGGGTGTTAGGAGGGGGAGTGAGCATTTGTAAGAGTAGTTTTGCCCAAAATTCTACATTTAATGCATTGTTTGATTGGGTTACTGTATGGCAAATGGGGATTAATGTCAATAAATGTAAAGTTTTGCGTTTGGGGCTACAAAAAATGTATGCAACATACAATCTATGAGGAGTACAACTGGGGGAGCAGATAGTTACAGAGGCTTGCAAAAGTATTCACCCTTCCTTGGCATTTTTCTTCGTGTTTTGTTGCCTCACAACCTGGATTTAACATGGATTGTTTGAGAATTCGCATCATTTAGTTTACAGAACATACCCACAACTTTTTTTTAATTATTTTGAACCAAACAACAAATAGGACAAAATAACAGAAAAAGTCAATGTGCATAACTATTCACCCTCCTAAAGTCAATACTTTGTAGAGCCACCTTTTGCAGATAACACAGCTCCAAGTCGCTTTGGATAAGTCTCTATGAGCTTCCCACATCTTACCACTGGTATTTTCGCCCATTCCTCCTTGCAAAACTGCTCCAGCTCCTTCAAGTTGGATGGTTTGCACTTGTGAACAGCAATCTTTAAGTCTGACCACAGATTTTCTATTGGATTGACGTCTGGGATTTGACTAGACCATTCCAACACATTTACATGTTTCCCCTTAAACCACTCAAATGTTGCTTTAGCAGTGTGTTTGGGGTCATTGTCCTGCTGGAAAGTGAACCTCCGTCCTAGCCTCAAATCACACAGAGTGGTACGGGTTTTGCTTAAGAATATCCCTGTATTTAGCACCATCCATCTTTCCCTCAACTCTGACCAGTTTCCCAGTCCCGACAGCTGAAAAACATCCCCACAGCATGATGCTGCCACCACCATGTTTCACTGTGGGGATGGTGTTCTTTGGGTAATGTGATGTGTTGGGTTTGCACCAGACATAGCGTTTTCTTTGATTGCCAAAAAGTTAAATTTTAGTCTCATCAGACCAGAGCACCTTCCTCCATACATTTTGGGAGTCTTCCACATGCCTTTTCGCAACCTCAAAATGTGCTATTTTGTTTTTTGCTGAAAGTAATGGCTTTGTTCTGGCCACTCTGCCATAAAGCCCAACTCTATGGAGCGTACGGCTTATTGTCATCCTGTGTACAGATACTCCAGTCTCTGCTGCGGAACTCTGCAGCTCCTCCTGGGTTTACCTTAGGTCTCTGTGCTGCCTTTCTGATTGATGTCTTCCTTGCCCGGTCCGTGAGTTTTGGTGTGCGGCTGTCTCTTGGCAGGTTTGCTGTTGTGCCATGTTCTTTCCATTTAGTTATGATAGATTTGATGGTGCTCCCTAGGGATCATCAAAGATTTGGATATTTTTTTATAATCTAACCCTGATTTGTACTTCTCAACAACATTGTCCATTACTTGTTTGGAGAGTTCCTTGGTCTTCATGGCAGTGTTTGGTTAGTGGTGCCTCCTGCTTAGGTGTTGCAGCCTCTGGGGCCTTTCAAAAAGGTGTGTATATGTAATGACAGATCATGTGACACTTAGATTGCACACAGGTGGACATCATTTCACTAATTATGTGACTTCTGAAGGTAATTGGTTGCACCAGAGCTTTTTATGGGCTTCATAACAAAGAGGGTGAATACATACACGCATGCCAATTATCATTTTTTTATTTCTGAAAAATTGTTTTATATATATATTTTTCGAATTTTACTTCACCAACTTAGACTATTGTGTTCTGATCCATCACATATAATTCAGATTAAAAAAAACATTGAACTAAAGGCTGTAATAGAAATATTTGTTAGAGGGCAGGGACAGTTAACCCATTAGCACCACATCCCTAATGAATAGATACAAAAAGGAAGGGGGGGTTGGGGTATGAAACCCCTGGGATTTTTAAGGTGCTTTTCAAAATTTTTTTAAATAGGTCAGTAGAGAAGTATAACAACCTCAAAAAAAAAAAAGAAAAAACCACTGTATGCAAATTGCCAAACTGACTAATAAATTTCTTATTTAGATATCTTTAATGATTACAAAAAATGACAAAAAACACATCATCTAAAAACATGCACAATCTTGGACAGACATGGTCAGATAGTGACATAAATTTAAAATTTGAAACCACTTTGCGATACCAATCTCAACATGTTTCGCTCAATAATCTGAGCTTCATCAGGAGTTTTTTTGGTACAGGTGTGGCATACTAAAATTGAAAGGAGAGAAAAGACAAAACAAAAATATATAAATACAATGCTTGCAAAACACTTAAAGATATTCATTTATCAGAAGGATCGAATTCAATTCGGTATTGCTACAAAAGCAACAACTGGTATAAATTATATTTGCATACAGACAATATATATGGGTAAATTTCACATATTACCCAACAGGTCTATACTGGTAACAATCTGATCAATATAGGTAGAGAAATAAGGATTTATTGAAATATTGTATATTCATTCGTTTCCAGGTCCACAAGGGGAAAAGGAACACCCATGCGGATCTAGGAACAGTAAAAACAACATAAAAGAAAGAGAAAAACAAAAAAGTAGGGGTTTGCTTACCAAAGCCAACACAGATTCAAAGGTGCATAGTAGACACACAAGTGGTGAACGTATATACAATGCCGTGGCTACGAATGAAAAGGATGCGTCTCAACCGTCTATAGCCTCCCAGACCCGTTCTATGATCCACAGAGGGGCCCAAATGTGAGATAACTGAAATGGAGTATTGCAGAAGGATCATGAAATATTTCTAAGTAACAGACTGATAACAGGGAAAAAGGGCAGTCGGTGAGGTAGAGTGGTGAAAATATCAAAAAATTACCTTCTAGATTGAATCAAGGGTAAATGTTCAGGACTATCAAAGCCGTATGAACAGAAACATAAAGGAGAACAATACTCCAGTTTCACCACACGGTGGCAGTCCAAAATGGACAACCCTTGAAAGCCAGATCAGAAGATCCAAATGTATACTGCCCCAGTAAACTAGAAACAAAAATATATGAATAAATAAAGATAATGAAGGAATTGCTCAGGAGAGCATTGTCTTATACCATTAAGTCAATCCTCAAAAAAGGGAGTATAGCCCCCTTTGGATAGAGAATTTAGCTTACCTGAGAGGTGGGGTGGATGTGTACGGAAGGGGAGAGCGGCATACACCTCCCCTTGCAACCTCAGCGCCACTGTCAGAAGATAGCGGCTGGGAAGCCGAACTAAATAGGCCCCTCCGATCAGATGGCGTCTGACGTCGCCATCGGAAAGCGGACGTGTTATGAGGCAACTCCCCCAGGATTCATGTGGCCAATAGGTGATCAGGGGGCGAGACCAAATACCCGCCCAGAGCAACCCCAGCCTGGACCGACGCCAATCCCCCCGTCGCTTATTTCGACGGTGTGGATTGGCGCATGCGCACGCCGGAGCGGAACGTCAATCGAGCCCCAGGTACCGCGCAAGCGCACTGCAGACCGGAACGAGGGCTGGACAGACACGGCCCTGAGAGACCCGATATCGTCAGGAGCAAAGCAAAAAGACTAATCAATAGTCAGCCATGTTGACTAAGGGAAACAGGAAGGGAAAGGAAAAAAGGGGGTATAAAAAATTGTGTAAAATACACCTTTTAAAAATAAACTTTTAGACAAAATTAATTAAATATACTAATAAATAGCCAGCCGACTAAGGTAAAGCCTGTCTGATATATTTAATACCAATAAATTGTTCCAATTTGGCAGGTTACACAGAAAAAAAAAAAAAAAATAAAAATAAAAAAAATAAAGGGAATTAGAAAATAAGAAAAAATAGCTCGCTAAGTTGGCCACCGGGTACACGCATCCAAAAGGGGAGTTTAGAAACCTCTAGGGCCCCCAGGGGGGGGCAATTGATTACTTACCCCGACACCCTAAGTGCCCGTGGCGTCCGTGCGGACCAAGACAAGGAACGGAAATGAGGAAGGAACTTCAAAATGACGCGGAGACGAAAAATAATTATTTTGGTCTGAAGAGTATGTATATATTAAAAGAAAGGGAAAATACCATCTGACATCCGTGTTGGCTTGGAAGGAAGACCCCACTTTTTATGAAAACAACCTGGAGATAACCACATACAGGGAAAACATATGAGATGTTACAAAGATTGTACATAGGTGAAATTGTGTATCATAAAAATTCAACAAGTTTAGGAAGCAAGGCCGAAAAAATAAATATATACAATGAAATAGACCAAGACAGTTGAATAGAAATGGACTAAAGAAATGGTTTGAAACTCAACGCATCATTGAGGCCTGGGGGTTTTAAAGCGGACAGGGTATGTATCCACCGGGTCTCGCGTTGTAAAAGTATTTTATCATAGTTCCCCCCACGCTCCCCTGGGGGGACATGTTCCAACGCAAAAAAATGCATTTTATTGCTGTCAAAGTCATGATGCAGCCCCATATGTCTACTAATGGGCGTCTCCATTTTCTTTTTTAGAACCAGGGACACATGGTCCCTGATCCTACAAAAGAAGGGACGTTTAGTTTTACCTATGTAGAATCCCTGGCATTCACACATCATGATGTATACAATCCCAATGGATTGACGTGTCACGGAAAAGTTAGGTTTATAGTGACGACCATTAGGGAGCATAATACCTCTCGCAGAGTGGATAAATCTACAGAAGGGGCATTTATGACAAGGTCTACACCCCTTGCGGGATTCTGTTTTTAATTGTATAGTACTGTCATAATGGCTATGTACTAAAGTATCCTTCAGAGATTTAGATCTTCTAAAAGTGATCTCCGGATAGGGTTTTAAATGTTTAGATACTTTCTCATCTCCCATTAGGAGGTACCAATGTTTTTGAATGATCTCACGGACTTGCTTTTGTTGGCCTGAAAATCTGGTAATTAGTCTGACACTAGAATCTGTCTTAGTAGGTCTGGCTTGGTGTATAAGTAGGGATCTCTTTTGGCTCTTAGCTTTTGAATAGGCCCTTTTTAGGCACTTTTTACTGTAGCTTCGTTGGCTCAAGCGGGACTGCAATAGTTTAGCTTGATGTTCAAAATCTAATTCAGTGCTACAATTGCGTCTTAACCTAAGATATTGCCCATAAGGTAGATTATTAATCAATGGAATGGGATGTGAGCTTGTGGCATGTAATACCGTGTTGGCCGCTGAGGGTTTTCGGTATAGGGTGGTTCCAATGTTGCCTTCATTGTCTACCAATATTTGAACGTCTAGAAAGGTCAACCGGTGTTGGTTCATTTCAAAGGTGAATTTCAAATTGTATCTGTTGACCTTCAGACTTTCAAGGAAGGCAAGGAGGTTGGATTTGCTACCCTGCCAAATAAAAAAGACGTCATCGATGAATCGCTTCCATGTTAGGACATGCTCAAAAAACGTCTGCATGTCCTCCCTAAAAAACAGCTCACGCTCCCACCCCCCCAGATACAGGTTGGCATACGCAGGGGCACATTTAGTCCCCATAGCCACTCCCTGTATCTGGAGGTAGTGGGAGCCTCCGAACAAGAAAACATTATTGGACAAGATGAAGAACAGAAGGTCCAAAATGAATCGGTTATAGTCCACCGAAGCATCCGGATCCTCAGATAGGAAACCCCCCACAATTTCCACCCCAAACTCATGAGGGATAGAATTGTAGAGGGCTTCCACATCAAGGGCCACCAGCCAAGAGCCAGGGGGTATGGCAACCCCATCCAAAACACGGAGGAGATCCCCCGTGTCCTGAAGGTAGGACGTCAAACCCTCCACATGGGGCCTCAGAAAGTCATCCACTAATTTACTTGCCATCTCCGTAAGGGACCCATTTCCCGACACAATTAGTCTGCCGGGAGGCATTTTGGGGTTTTTATGTATTTTTGGAAGGGCGTACAAAGTTGGAGTGCGTGGTGCACCTACATTTAGGAATTCGTAAGTGTTTTTTGTGATTAAACCTTTGTGGTAGGCCGAGCCTATCAAGTGCTTATATCGAGTAGTTATCAGGGTTAGATGGCTAGGGGAATCCTTACGATACCATTGGTTGTTCCTGACTATGGCCGTAACCATAGTCTCATAGTGGGCTTTGTCCATAATGACCAAATTTCCTCCCTTATCAGACGGTTTGATCACTATATCGTTGTTATTCTGTAGGAGTTTAAGGGCCTCTAGTTGGGAAGAGGATAGGTTTGATCTAGAAATATTCTTCCATTTGGTTTGAGAAATTTCATTAGTAACCTGTTTCGTGAATGCCCAAACATTGGGGTTGCCCTGAAGGGTCGGGAAAGTGCGGGATTTCGGCTTATATTCCCTAGGTTTAAATAGAGGACGTGGTAAGAGGGAAGGTGAGGAGGATGGAGGTGGGGGAGGAGGGGGGTCTGAACCAGTCAGGAGAGAATCTGCCTCCATTAGATCACTCTCCTCAAGACCACCCTCCTCCCACAGCTCCATTAACTCCTCTAAGGCTTTTATATCTGCAATGGTCATATCACGCCAGGCAGGGTCCCCAAGGGACTGGTCATTGGGAGATAGACTTGGTTTGTCAAAAATTATCTTGAACATCAACCTTCGTGAAAAGAGATTGATGTCCTTAATCAATTCAAATTGGTCGACCCTCTGCGTAGGGCAGAAGGTCAGACCTAACTTGAGAACTGATATTTGTTCAGCTGAAAGGCTATGGGACGATAAATTAATTACTTCGAAATTATCCGCGGCCCCTTCGCCGGTATCTCCAAAGGCCCTGCCTTTTTGACGTCCGTCACTGGTTGAGTAAATATCGGTGCTGGACGAAAATCCACATGTGTAGGTGCAGAAATGGTATTACTTACTTGCAGCCTGGGAGACAAGGGGAGGGAAGGAGTGTTCGTAGAGGGGGTGCTCATATAGGTTTCCGGGTGGCTCGGTGCGCAGGTGGACGAACCTTTTGCCGAGTTGGCTCGAGTAACCATTGAGGCTTTCGTGTGCGGAGTGCGCTTTACTGTGCCCGTGTTAGTATGGTCCTTTATTCCCTTTGTTGTCTCCTGGCTGGTGGAGCTTCTGGTACTACGTGCCTGGGAGGAGGAAGCAGAGGACATAGATGAATCTGATTCATTTGGTTCCCCCCCTTGTTGTTGTCTAAAGCTGCGTGTTTGGTAGGTACGTCTCTTTGCTTTGCTATTTCTTTGACCCCAGTGGTAAGCTTGGTTGTTGTCATAAGCAAGTTTGTCTCTCACAAACTTTTTCTCCTTGGTTTTTAGAATTTCGGTGACGTATCCCTCTAAGTCTGTTTTTAGGGTACCTTCTCGCGTGGGGAACAAGTCACTGGTGGTGATAGCTTGGTTCTCACCATATAGCTTTTCAATCTCTCTATCTACCAAAATCAGCTCCTTAGAATATTCTCCACAGAGGAGCTCCATCATTTTAAATGAACAAGCCTGTAGGTTTTCCTCCCATTCTTTCCGGAAGTCTATGTCTACATTGCCATTGGAGGGGAAGATCTGAATTCTAAGCCCCCACGGGACAACACGATCCTCAATGTATTTGAGGAAATACCATTTGTTCCAGAATACTCTAGATTTTTTCTCGAGCATCCTCTGGAGTCTCGAGAAAAAGCGGTCCATGGTCAAACCCCCCATAGAGGCATTTTGAGACCTATGAATATGATTCATAAGGCCATCAAAGGCACTCCCACAATAGTTGGTCATTGTTCCCTCCAGCTGATGGATAAAAAACACCAAAAAAGGCAAGCCTACTCGAGGTACTGGGGGTGTCAAAAAGACTGAAATAGCCCTAAATTGTAGATAAATCAATAACACACAAAGAAAAACTATATTTCAAGAATATGAAAAGTAAATAATGATTTTCCAAGTTGCAGATCATAAAAATATAAATGAGATTTAAGCAAAAATGCCCTAATGGCGACAGGATAGCTCCATTAAGGAAAAGTCATTCCATAAAGGAAGAAAAAGGGGTAAACGTTAGGGACTGTCCGTGACCTCAAGCGATGCTGGGTGGGTGACACCCTAAAAGGTAACAGAAATATTTGTTAGAGGGCAGGGACAGTTAACCCATTAGCACCACATCCCTAATGAATAGATACAAAAAGGAAGGGGGGGTTGGGGTATGAAACCCCTGGGATTTTTAAGGTGCTTTTCAAAATTTTTTTAAATAGGTCAGTAGAGAAGTATAACAACCTCAAAAAAAAAAAGAAAAAACCACTGTATGCAAATTGCCAAACTGACTAATAAATTTCTTATTTAGATATCTTTAATGATTACAAAAAATGACAAAAAACACATCATCTAAAAACATGCACAATCTTGGACAGACATGGTCAGATAGTGACATAAATTTAAAATTTGAAACCACTTTGCGATACCAATCTCAACATGTTTCGCTCAATAATCTGAGCTTCATCAGGAGTTTTTTTGGTACAGGTGTGGCATACTAAAATTGAAAGGAGAGAAAAGACAAAACAAAAATATATAAATACAATGCTTGCAAAACACTTAAAGATATTCATTTATCAGAAGGATCGAATTCAATTCGGTATTGCTACAAAAGCAACAACTGGTATAAATTATATTTGCATACAGACAATATATATGGGTAAAATGTGTTGGCTTTGGTAAGCAAACCCCTACTTTTTTGTTTTTCTCTTTCTTTTATGTTGTTTTTACTGTTCCTAGATCCGCATGGGTGTTCCTTTTCCCCTTGTGGACCTGGAAACGAATGAATATACAATATTTCAATAAATCCTTATTTCTCTACCTATATTGATCAGATTGTTACCAGTATAGACCTGTTGGGTAATATGTGAAATTTACCCATATATATTGTCTGTATGCAAATATAATTTATACCAGTTGTTGCTTTTGTAGCAATACCGAATTGAATTCGATCCTTCTGATAAATGAATATCTTTAAGTGTTTTGCAAGCATTGTATTTATATATTTTTGTTTTGTCTTTTCTCTCCTTTCAATTTTAGTATGCCACACCTGTACCAAAAAAACTCCTGATGAAGCTCAGATTATTGAGCGAAACATGTTGAGATTGGTATCGCAAAGTGGTTTCAAATTTTAAATTTATGTCACTATCTGACCATGTCTGTCCAAGATTGTGCATGTTTTTAGATGATGTGTTTTTTGTCATTTTTTGTAATCATTAAAGATGTCTAAATAAGAAATTTATTAGTCAGTTTGGCAATTTGCATACAGTGGTTTTTTCTTTTTTTTTTTGAGGTTGTTATACTTCTCTACTGACCTATTTAAAAAAATTTTGAAAAGCACCTTAAAAATCCCAGGGGTTTCATACCCCAACCCCCCCTTCCTTTTTGTATCTAAAGGCTGTAATGTAACAAAATATGTAAAAAGCCAAGGGGGTGAATACTTTTGCAAAGCACTGTAATAAGAATTGTGGGTATTCTGGTAAATCATAGACACAATAATAGCATGCAATGCCAAGATGCAGTTTCTAAAGCAGGCAGAATACTTTCTTTTATTAAAAGTGGTATAGACTCCAAAGAGACATAATTGTGCTCTTGTACAACCCATTAGTAAAACCTTATCTGGCATATATAGTTCAGTTTTGGGTACCAGTACACAAAAAGGATATTGGAGAATTGTAGAAAGTGCAAAGAAGAGCAACCAAACTGATAAGAGGCGTATAGCATCTTGGTTATGCGAAAATATTAGCTGTAAGAGAATTTTTTTTGTGTATTTATATAAATTTGTATAAATACATAGGTGGTTCATATAGTGAATTTGGTGCAGTTATTCACATTAAGCACCTCCCACTCGCTTTATAGGGAAATGCTGGCTACGGGGTGGTTCTATTGTTTTGGGACGACTTTATATGATGTCGTCCCACTCTCGCCACACTTGCACACCAGCGGTGGCATTCAGTGCAGCGATCAGCCTCATACTGTATCCGGGGACACGGCGCATCCCTGATTTCAGTAAAGAGCCAATGATGCGGCTCTTTACCCATGTGATTAGCTGTGTCCAATCCGGTTATCGGCTTTCCTATCCACACACTGACAGCATGTGAGGTGAGGAGAGATGATCAGCGGCATTTCCTCACAGGGGAGACCTGCACAGATAATCAGGGCACTGATTATCAGGTCCCTAATTATCAGTGCAGCCCCAACAGTGCCCATCGGTGATACCAATTGGTGACCATAAGTGATGCCTTTCAGTGCCTGCTCATCAGTGCCACCTATCGGTGCTCATTAGTGCTACCTATCAGTGCTGCATATTTGTGCCTCCTCATCATTGCCACCTCGTCAGTGCCCTTCAGTGCCGTCTCATCACTGCAGCCTATCGGTGCCCATCAGTGCAGCCTCATCAGTGCACATCAGTGAAGGAGAAAAATTACTTATTTACAACATTTTCTACCAGAAACTATGAACTTTTCTTTTTTTTCTGGTCTCTTTTTGTTTTTTTAGCAAAAAATAAAAACCCAGTGGCGAATGAATATCACCAAAAAAAGCTCTATTTGTCAGAAAAAAAATGATAACAAATTTCATTTGGGTACAGCTTTGCATGACCACGCAATTGCCATTGAAAGTGTGACAGCGCTGAAAGCTGAAAATTGGCCTGGGCAGGAAGGGAGTAAAAGTGCCCAGTATTGAAGCAGTTAAAGTGGATGTAAACCCTCACATATACCCAGTAAAGTGAACAGCCTCAGATGATACACAGAGATGAAACAAATTTCCCTACATAGGTTTTACATGCATATCTGCTGTCTTCAGCTTTATATACTGTTTAGAAAGTGCACCTCCTGTTAGGAGATTTTCTCTTTCTGTTCAAGATTGCAGTGAAGCCTGGGCATACAGCCAAGACAGCTGATTGAAGGAACGGCACACACCCCCTCTCCACATAGGCAAAGACTCTCAGAGGTGTTTATAGCTTCCTCCCTGATACAAAACTCCGGAGGCTGCTTTTATCTCATGTGTCAGAGAATTTGTCAGGAGTTATCAGGCTGATAACAGAGTAAGTGGACAGGAGACAGCTAGGGGACATAGTGCTTTGAAGAGAGATAACAAACACTGCAGATATATGTGACCAGCTCAAATTTCATGTATCGTGTTTACATCTACTTTAAGGTCATTACAAACGACAAGGGGGACACTTTACTTTTGCAGTAAAAGAAATTTGACCTCCACATACAGAAAGGCTTCCTCACAGTGGGCTCAGTTCACTAAAGAATATCTCATGAGATAATTGAATCACGTGACATATTGGGGGTTAATTCACTAACATTTACTGCATGCAATAACATAATAAAGTCCAATTCACAAAAAAAATAACAATTATGCGGTATTTACCGTAAATGAAAAATGTGACGATTAAATTTTATTCAAAAATCATGCGGTAAGCTTTTAAGTCCAATTCACAAACTGAAGGTAAAGAAGCATACAATAGACATGCCGGCAATTTAAAAAAAAAAAAAAACAGTGTGGCCCCCCCCCCCAAATCCATATTGGGCCAATGTCCGAGCTCCCAGATCCCGCCCGCCTACGTGAATGAGTATGGGGTACATAGTACCCCTACCTATTCACCAAAAAAGTGTAAAAGTGCATAAAGACAGTGCAAATGTTTTTAGCAATTGCTTTATTTAAAAAAAATGTAAAAACTGTTCCCTGATGTAGATCCATCGCTAATCACGTCGCCTGCTGCCACCGCTGGACCTGAAAAAAAAGCAAAAAAAAAAGCACCGCTCACAATGAACGCCCCAGTCTGCCTGCTCCACCCTTTGACAGTACTCCTTCAATAGGTAAGAGGTGGGGCCGCCTGGTGACATCACCTGCTGGCTCCACCCCCTTGTAACACCACCAACCAATGCATGCTGGGTCGGTGACAAGGGAACAGTGCCACCCCTTACCTATTTAAGAACTGTCAGACAGCGGAGCAGGCAGACTGTGGGAGTGTTTCAACGCGAGTGGAGCTTTTTTTTTTCTTTTTTTCGGGTGCGGCGGCTTGCATCGTAATTAGCGATGGACCTGCATTGGGGGCCCTGAAGGGCCTGGTGTGCATGGGGGGGGGTTGCCTACGCTTTTTTTTTTTCTCACAATTTTTATTCCCCGGCATGTTTTTTTACATTCAGCTGTCAGCAAGGAGCCTGCTGACAGCTGATGAGTCATTCCTGGCCAACTCCTTAGCAGCAAGCTCAATGCGATAAATTACCGCATGAAAAAATGCGGTAATTACCACTCAATCGTACAAATACTGCATTCGTTATTTATTGCAAAATTCTTAGTGAATTGCACTTTCAAAACTGATTTACCGCAAGCGCTATTTTACCACATTTTATTGCCTTTTATTTAACTCTTAGTGAATTGACCCCATTTTCTGCAATTATCTCATGAGATGCTGAAAATGTCAATTTGTTTTGTATAAAGTGGAGATGGATTAGCACCTCGTCAGGTTTTAATTGCTGTGTCCCTGTTAGGGAGATTTACCCTGTCTATTTGTCCTGTTTACCATTATCATTGAAAGTCAAAGAAAATCCCAAATGTTGGTTTGTCCCCAGAAAAGGGAAATCTTCCAATTGGGACACTAATTCTGGTGACCTGGGGGGCCCCAAAGGATTCTTTTAATTTTGTAGGGATTTCCTCTCACCTTCTGTTTTGGCTGTGGGACACAAGTGAAGGCAAATCTCCCCAATTACAAAGCTGTCTTTTTTTATTGGTGGTAAACTGTATTTATATATGTGTGTGCTTATTAAAAATTTTTCATTCAATATTTGACATTTATAAAGATATTTTGTATTTACCCAATTCAACTTGGTTGTTTTTGGTACATCACGTGTGTCCTGTGAATGCAGCTTCCCTTTGACTGGTATTCTAGTCATCTTTTTTGTTTTGTATTAATACAGATTGTGCAGGGACTGCACTGACTTGTGAGTTGGCATATCTCTAGTTTCATTTTACCTCTTTATTAGCACTAAAAACTGAAGGGGTTCTAATCCTTCTCCACTGTATCCATTCATGTCATGAGATAAAATACCACATGGTTTCATGAGTAAACTACCTCACATTTTGATTAAATAACTTTATTTTAGTAGTGTTTTTTTTGTGAATTGCGAAAAAAGTGTGAAAAAAGTGAGTTATTTTATCTCAGATTTTAAGAGTAATATAACTCTTTGAGCCCTTTCACAGTGGGGCGGGGGGCGACGTCGGCGGTAAAACGCCGCTATTATTAGCGGCGTTTTACCGTCGGTATGCGGGCGCTAGCGGGACGATATTACCCCCCGCTAGCAGCCGAGAAAGGGTTAAATACCACCGCAAAGCGCCTCTGCAGAGGCGCATTGCCGGCGGTATAGCCGCGCCGTCCCATTGATTTCAATGGGCAGGAGCGGTGAAGGAGCGTTATACACACCGCTCCTTCACCGCTCCGAAGATGCTGCTGGCAGGACTTTTTTTACCGTCCTGCCAGCGCATCGCTCCAGTGTGAAAGCCCTCGGGGCTTTCACACTGTATACACAGCAGCGGCACTTTCGGGTCGGTTTGCAGGCGCTATTATTAGCGCAATAGCGCCTGCAAACCGCCCCAGTGTGAAAGGGCTCTTAGTGAATTGAGCCCAGTAAGAGCTGTAAAACTGTGGAAAAGACTCTCTCAGGACAGCTCAGTAGATTTTGTTTGTTTTTTTTTACTAAAAGAGCTAGATGCATTCCTAAACGCACTAAATATTACTAAATATTAACATTGATAAGTAATAACACCGGAGAGCATCCAGGAAATATTTGAATGCCTTCGGGAATCGGGAACAAATTTTTTCCCCCACTGTAGCAAATTGGACCATGCTTTATAGGATTTTTTTCTGCCTTCTTCTGGATCAGCTTTGGGTAAAGGGTTCTACTTGCTTGTTTTACCTATTGGTTGAAATGCGTGTCTTTTTTTTAACCTGACTAACTATGTAAATTTTCCTTCTCCCTACAGAGGTCGATATTGTCTCCAGTCTGCTGCTGCACATATCACTGTACTTTAACTGCTTTTATTTTCCCTTCTGGTGGGTCTGTGATGTTGTAGCATTACAGTTAAAGGTAATAACAAAATACCTAAATTAACATATAGAAAGTGTTATTAAACTTTATTATAAGACATCTATTTACATAAAAAGTATTTAACACCCTTGGAATTTATATTTTTGTGTATTTTAGATTAAATAACAGCAGATTTTTTCTTTTTTTTTTTTACACTGATCAATAGATCATTTACAGTATCTCACAAAAGTGAGTACACCCCTCACATTTTTGTAAATATTTTATTCTATCTTTTCATGTGACAACACTGAAGAAATGACACTTTGCTACAATGTAAAGTAGTGAGTGTACAGCTTGTATAACCGTGTAAATTTGCTGTCCCCTCAAAATAATTCAACACACAGCCATTAATGTCTAAACCGCTGGCAACAAAAGTGAGTACACCCCTAAGTGAAAATGTCCAAATTGGGTGCTATTAGCCATTTTCCCTCCCCAGTGTCATGTGACTCTTTAGTGTTACAAGGTCTCAGGTGTGAATGGGGAGCAGGTGTGTTAAATCTGGTGTTATCACTCTCACTCTCTCATACTGGTCACTAGAAGTTCAACATGGCACCTCATGGCAAAGAACTCTCTGAGGATCTGAAAAAAAGAATTGCTGCTCTACATAAAGATGGCCTAGGCCCTGAAACTGAGCTTCAGCATGGTGGCCAAGACCATACAGCATTTTAACAGGACAGGTTCCACTCAGAACAGGCCTCGCCATGGTCGACCAAAGAGGTTGAGTGCATGTGCTCAGCGTCATATCCAGGGGTTGTCTTTGGGAAATAGACGTATGAGTGCTGCCAGCATTGCTGCAGAGGTTGAAGGGGTGGGGGTCAGCCTTTCAGTGCTCAGACCATAGGCCGCACACTGCATCAAATTGGTCTGCATGGCTGTCGTTCCAGAATGAAGCTGCATGAGTGCTGCCGGCACTGGGGAGCTACAATTCATTGAGGGAACCATGCCAACATGTACTGTGACATACTGAAGCAGAGCATGATCCCCTCCCTTCGGAAACTGGGCCACATGGCAATATTCCAACATGATAACGACCCTAAACACATCTCCAAGATGACCACTGCCTTGCTAAAGAAGCTGGGGATAAAGGTGATGGACTGGCCAGGCATGTCTCCTGACCTAAACCCTACTGAGCATCTGTGGGGCATCCTCAAATGGAAGGTGGAGGAGCGCAAGGTCTCTAACATTCACCAGCTCCGTGATGTCGTCATGGAGGAATGGAAGAGGACGCCAGTGGCAACCTGTGAAGCTCTGGTGAACTCCATGCCCAAGAGGGTTAGGGCATTGCTGGAAAATAATGGTGGCCACACAAAATATTGGCACTTTGAGCCCAATATGGACATTTTCACTTAGGGGTGTACTCACTTTTGTTGCCATCGGTTTAGACATTAATGTCTGTGTGTTGAGTTATTTTGAGGGGACAGAAAATTTACACTGTTATACAAGCTGAACACTCACTACTATACATTGTAGCAAAGTGTCATTTCTTGTCACATGAAGATATAATAAAATATTTTCAAAAATGTGAGGGGTGTACTCACTTTCGTGAGATACTGTATATCAGTGAAAACATATCTTTTGCAATTCGGCTTATATTCTTTATCAACTGCTGAAATGTGTAATTACCGTATCTATCGGCGTATAACACACACGTTTTCCCCTGAAGATAGGGGGAAAATTGCGGGTGCGTGTTATACGCCGACAGCGTACCTCGGAGGGGGGCGAGTGCTGCCAGAATTCACGAGCCGCCATCTTCCCTCTACTCGGCTCTAACTCTGCTCACGCGTCACACACAGTCCCGCCTCCGCCACCGGCATTGGACCAGTGTTCTGTCTATCACAGGAGCTGGTCCAATGCTGGTGGCGGAGGAGGGACCGTGTATGTGACTGCCGAGTAAACAGATGACGGCTCGGTGATTTCCTATGAGAGATGGTGAGCTGCATTGATGGTGGAGATGGGCACAGATCAGGCTGCAGATGGGCACATATCAGGCTCTAGATGGGCACAGATCAGGCTGCAGATGGGCACAGATCAGGCTGCACTGAAGCTGCAGATGGGCACAGATCAGGCTGCACTGAAGCTGCAGATGGGCACAGATGAGGCTGCAGATGGGCACAAATGAGGCTGCAGATGGGCACTGATCAGGCTGCATTGATGCTCACTGACCATTATTTTGCTTCAAAGTGGTTTATTTAAAAAAAAAATGTTTTTTCCTGAAACTTCGTTCTTAACTTGGGGTGCGCGTTATACGCCGATAAATACGGTACCTACTGTACTTCCTTAGATCCAGTCTGTGCAAACAGTATGGACATTTGCTGACTTAGCAGATTCCCTAGCCAGCTTAAATCTTCAAGAAATTGAATCCAATGCAATTGTACTTCAGAGAAGTGCAGTACAGAGGAAATGTTTTGCTTGTCTTTTGAAGTGTAAGAAGCCAATGACTTTCCTAAGCCTTGTCTTTATGATGAGCTGAAACTAATAAGGAAACATGAGAAAAGCAGGGAGGGTCTAGCTGGACTGTACTAACTAGCATAAACCAAAGAGAAAATACCAAATGCACACAATACCAAATTCTTGAGGCACAGCCCCACATCTTGGTGTCAGCATACATCAAAACATCAATAAAATGAAAGTGCAATGACAGAAAAATACATATACGATAGGATACAATAATTTAAATGATTGCATATGAAAAAAAAAACATAAAATAACTAACTGCATAAGCTTACACCTCCCCTTATACATATGACACATCTAAATCTTCACTAGTGCAGTCAATTCTTTTGCAAAGTCACGTAATTAGTTAAATAGGGATGGAGTAAATAAACACATGCTGAAATAATTCCATATGGCTGTAGTGATACGGTCCAGAGGAGGAGTATGGGCTAGCAGGTATTCTAAGCCATCCTCTAATAGTGGATACTAGCACATAGCCCCACTCAAAACTCAAAAAGCAATAAATAGACACATGAAGAAGAGAAAGATGTTTCTTTCAACTCTAAAGTCACTATATGCAGCTTGAAGACTTACAGTATTATTGAGACAAACATATATCCAGTCCCTGTGGTCTGTAGGAGACAATAAGGTGTTACAGTATCAAGGAACTAGACCTCAGTGGATTCTTTACATACAACACTACCTGTGTGAAGGCGTTTGAGTGAGGCTATGAAAAACTATATAGTCATGCTACTGGATGTGATTTACAATATGTGACACACGCCTCATCTCCTCCTCTAGACCACAGGGACTGAATATATGTTTGGCTCAATAATAAGTCTTCACACTATTGACTTGAATTTTTTTTGCCTGTGTTTATTTACTTCCGTCATCTTTTCACTGCAGTGGGAAGCTGTCCTTGATTAATGAGGCACACTTATATCTGTTCCTTCAGCAGCTTGCAGAACTCTGTTTAATCCCCTTGATGTTGTTTGCTCTGGGTATACACATATTAACTCTATAGCAGGGGTCTCCAAACTTTCTAAACAAAGGGCCAGTTTACTGTCCTTTAAAATTAGGGGGGCTGCACTGTGGCCAGTGGGAGAAGAAAATGTCCTTGTGTCAGTGGGAGTAAACAATGCCCCATGATTGGTATTAGGGAGATTAATAGTGCCCCATTGTTGGTATCAATGGGAGCAATAGTGCCCCATCATTGGTGTCAGTTGGAGGATTAGTGATCCATCATTGGTGTCAATGAGAGGAATAGTGCTCCATCATTGGTGTCAATGGGAGGAATAGTGCTCCATCATTGGTGTCAATGGGAGGAATAGTGCTCCATCATTGGTGTCAATGGGAGGAATAGTGCTCCATAATTGGTGTCAATGGGAGGAATAGTGCTCCATCATTGGTGTCAATGGGAGGAATAGTGCTCCATCATTGGTGTCAATGGGAGAAATAGTGCTCCATCATTGGTGTCAATTTGAGGAATAGCGCTCCATCATTGCTATTAGAGGGAGGAATAGTGCCCCATTGTTGGTGTCAGTGGCAGGAACTATCTCTGCAAAAGTGTGGGGAATAATGCCCCAAGGGCCAGATAAAGGCAAGCAAAGGGCCACATCTGGCCCCATCTGCAGTTTGGAGACCACTGCTCTATCGTATTGACCTAGAGTTTGATTAATAATTATAAAATTTGTGGACTAGATGGGTGGAATTTTTATAACGTCATTTTTTGGTTGGTTATGTGTATGCAGTTTGTTTTTTTTTCCTTTTAGAGATGTGTCAATAAAGTGTATTGTAATGACATCTGTCAGATACAGTGGATATAAAAAGCCTAATATGTCAGGTTTCTGTGATGTAAAAAAATGAGACAAAGAAAAATAATTTCAGAACTTTTTTCACTTTTATTGTGACCTATAAACTGTACAACTCAATCAAAAAATTAACTGAAATCTTTTAGCGGGGGGAAGTAAAAATAAAATTAGAAAGTGAAGACAGTCATCATCAAGTGGAGAAAATATGGCACAACAGTGACATTTCCAAGAACTGGACGTCCCCCCAAAATTGATGAAAAGACGAGAAGAAAACTGGTCAGGGTGGCTGCCAAGTGGCCTACAGCAACATTAAAGGATCTGCAGGAATATCTGACAAGTACTGGCTGTGTGGTACATGTGACAACAATCTCCCGTATTCTTCATATGTCTGGGCTATGGGGTAGATTGGCAAGACAGAAGCCTTTTCTTGCGAAGAAAAACATCCAAGCCTGACTAAATTTTGCAAAAACACATCTGAAGTCTCCCAAAAGCATGTGGGAAAATGTGTTCTGGTCTGATGAAACCAATGTTGAACTTTTTGGCCATAATTCCAAAAAATATGCTTGGTGCAAGAACAACACTGCACATCACCAAAAGAACACCATACCTACAGTGAAGCATGGTGGTGACAGCATCATGCTTTGGGCCTTTTTTTACTTCAGCTGGAACAGGGGCCTTAGTCAAGATTAGTCAAGGTAGAGGGAATTATGAACAGTTTTTCAAATACCAGTCAATTTTGGCACAAAACCTGCAGGCTTCTGCTAGAAAGCTGAACATGAAGAGGAACTTCATCTTTCAGCATGACAACAACCCAAAGCATACTATACATCCAAATCAACAAAGGAATGACTTCACCAGAAGATTAAAGTTTTAGAATGACCCAGCCAGAACCCAGAACTGAACCCCATTGAAAATCTATTGGGTGATCTGAAGAGGGCTGTGCACAGGAGATGCCCTTGCAATCTGACAGATTTGGAGTGTTTTTGCAAAGAAGAGTGGGCAAATATTGCCAAGTCAATATGTGCCATGCTGACTCATACCCAAAAAGACTGAGTGCTGTAATAAAATCAAAAGGTGCTTCAACAAAGTATTAGTTTAAGGGTGTGCACACTTATGCAACCATATTATTTTATTTTTTATTTTTTTACTTCCCTCCACCTAAAAGATTTCAGTTTGTTGCTCAACTGAGTTGTACAGTTTATAGGTCACATTAAAGGTGGAAAAAGTTCTGAAATTATTTAACTTTGTCTCATTTTTTTACATCACAGAAACCTGACATTTTAACAGGGGTGTGTAGACTTTTTATACCTACTGTATATGTGTAGCAGGTTGAGCCTACTTGCATATTTACATTTTGGTTCTATTGGTCCACCCTTACCTGCACTACTCCTAAATTAAGGGATGACTGCACTTTCAGTGAACATAAAAAATACTCCTTTATTAACACAAATCCATAAAAGCAGGCACATAAATGAAAATTGGGACCTCTGATGCATTTTAGGCTAGCAAGCACCTAATTATAGAGTGAACCTCTGACTACACATAAGAATGTGCGGTTTGAGATTCACTGAATGATTAACCCCTTTTAACGTGAAATGTGTCATATCTCAGTCTAGTTTTAATCGGGGATTCTACATTGAACACCATTTCCCCTAATGTAACGATGTTCAGTGTCTGTGTATGTGTCACTGCTACATTAGGGACACTAAGCTGGGGGCAAAAATCGATTCAATCATCTACAAAAGTCAGTTTAAGGGGGCGTGACCAAGATGGCGATGGTGCAGGGCGCTTAGTTAAGGAGCCCTGCAGCTATGGCGGGGAAATCATCCTGTTTCCCTATCCTGACGGAATCCTGAAACTCCTGCGGATGAGAACATGGAGCCAGAGATGATTGGAACACTGCAGCCCAGGAACTACCTCCTATTTCTTCTGGGGGTGCCAGGCGGAAAGCCCAGAGCCCTTTCTCACGGAGCAGAGCAACTTTGCCACCCTTATGCAAGCCATTACGGGCTGTCAATCCTCTCTCTCTTCCCTCACCACCAAGACCTAAGGGCCCTGGTTGTTTTCAGATTAGGGGAATGCCTCCCACATAACTCCCTACAGTCTTTGTTGCCTGATTCATTGCTGCAGATCCCTACCCCTGGATGTACCTGACGGTTGCATCCCCAACCCTGGGTGCTGGGCTGTATAAGTTTGTGCCCCTGGCTTCGGCCGGGTGATGAATGTATGTTCCCACTAGTTGGCGGCATCTCCTTCAGACTTTGTTCTCTGTGCCTTACGTAGACAGTGTCTACTAACTGTCCTTCGATTCATGACCCCAATTGGTCGCTGACCATGTTCAGTTTTGGGAAGCAGGCATACCCTGGTTCGGGGGGGGGGGGTGCGGGGTGGGGGGTAATTTTCCTTTTCCCGGTTGTCCTTTCTCTGCAGGCTGTGCTAATTCACCTCTCCTGGTTATGGCCCCTGTAACCTTGATTTGCTGGAATGTCCGGGGGATGAACTCCCGTATTCAATGTTCCCTGGTATTCAATTCTCTTAAAACATATAGCCCAGATGTTTGTATATTACAGGAGACTCACCTTCCCTTTTAGTTAAAAAACCCTGGGTGGGCCACTATTATCACGCCACTTATTCCTCCTATGCCAGGGGGGTAAGTGTGTGCTTTTCCATAAAACTCTCTCTTTTGCACTGCTAGACCTGCATGTGGACCCCGAGGGAAGATTTGTGGTTATTCACGCCGTCATTGCAAATGCCCCTATGGTGGTGGTGGGGTTAGATATCCCTCCACCGGCATCATTGGCGGTGCTGCATAAGATCACCCAATTTATAGCAAACTGTTCCACTGACAATGTGATTTTGGCAGGGGATTTTAACATGCCTCCCTGTCCTAAAATGGATAGGCTGACTCTGGATATGGCTATGGAGTCAACGCTTTCTAAGTGGGCCTACACATTCGATCTCACAGATGTCTGGCGATGGAAAAACCCCCTCCTAAGGACCTACACCTACCAATCAGCTACTTATATGGCCATGTCACGCATTGACCTAGTGTATGCCAGTGGCCCTGTTCTTGCCAAAGTGCAGGAGGTATCCATACTGCCTAGAGGCATATCGGACCATGCACCCATCCTGCTACAACTAAATGTGAACCTTGCCCCCACTGATTGCCTCTGGCGCCTATCTGGGTCTTGGACGACCGTATAGTCCCGGGTGCAGAGTCAGCTATGTAGAAGTATTGGGATGCCAACCCACCCGCCACCACTCCTCTAGTTGGGAGGCCTTCAAGATTCATGCTAATGGCCACTACCAATTGGCCATAGGTTGCGCTCTACGCCAGGCTGGCTCGGCTCTAATCCAAGCTGAGCAGAGAGCCACCGCCTTGGAGGCCCAATACACTACTAATAGAGATGAGATCACCACTAGGGCAGACCTACAGTGTGCCATGTGGGAGGTAACGCTCCTCCAAGTGGCAGCTGCCAAGGAAGTGCTGTTACATCAGTCGCAGAGTATATTTGAACAGGGTGAGAGGACTGGATGCCATGGTTGTCTAGGGAGCAGTCAGCGACGACCTCCATTGCCAACATTAAAGACACAACAGGACAGTTAGGGATATAAATGGTCGCTTTGCCTCCTTTTACCAAGATCTTTACACATCTAGAGTGGATTACTGCTTATATGGAGGATATTCCAATACCATCATTATCTGAGGCAGCCTGCCGGGGGCTTGACGCTTCACTCACCCTAAAAGAGCTCCAGTGTGCTATCAGTTCCCTCTAATCGGAAAAGACCCTGGGAGAAGATGGGTTCCCTGCAGAATTTTATAAGGCCCACGCAGAAACCCTTGCCAGTAGGCTGTTGGAGGTCCTTTCTGCCTCCTTTGAACAAAAGTCAGTTTAGCAAAAGCTTATGGTATTGTTAGGATCCTTGGAGCCAGCAATATACCTCATTTATAGCCCAATAGAGGTCCTCCCGTGATCGCGTTGCTCACATGCCTGGCATCCTCTGTGATCGCTGAGTCCTTAGGACTCGGCTGATTACAGAACAGGGTAAAGGGCCAGTCACAGCAGGCCCTTTATCATGTGACCAGCTGTCAGCCAATGGCAGCTGATCATGGAAGTAAACAGAGGCCAGTTATCGACTTTTTTTCTCTTCACAATCAGTGTGAGGAGAAGAGAATAGAGCCGGTAACCGGCTTGTTACAGTGCTGTTAATTAGTGCCACCTATCAGTGACACCTCTCAGTGCCCTTCAGTGCTGCCTATCAGTGCCACCTATCATTACCACCTTTATCAGTGCCTATCAGTGCAGCCTCATCAGCGCACAGCAGTGGAGTAAAATTACCCGTAAATTTTATAACAAACTATGAATTATTTTTTTTTCTCAAAATTTTCTTTTTTTTTTTCTTTAGCAAAAAATCAAAAACCCAGTTGTGATTAAATACCACCAAAAGAAAGCTCCATTTGTGTGAAAGAAATGATAAAAAATTAGTTTGGGTAAAGTGTTGCATGACCGCACAATTGTCATTCAAAGTGCAACAGCGCTGAAAGCTGAAAACTGGCCTGGGCAGGAAGTGCCCAGTAGGCAAGAGGTTAAGTATTACTCTAATATTACAGCTGTATTACTACCACTGCTCAATGTGACAGTTTCAGCTCAGAGAAGCTAGTTGTCGGGGACCCAGCACCCACTGGCATCCTAACAACTAGTGACTCATGCCTGTCCTGCTCATTCTGTTTCAAGTGACCGGTGAATGTAAACAAAGAGGCGGGTCATTGTTAAAAAAAAAAAAAAAAGGTGTAGGGATTCCCCACACAATTAATGCCGGGTCCTTTGAGTCTGATATAAATTTTAACAGGGAACCAACACCAAAAGAACAAAAAAAAGGCATGAGGTCCTTCACAAATTTCATACCAGACCCTTATCGGAGCATACCCCCCTTCCCCTGAACCATACAAGGCCACATGCCCTCAACATGGGGGGTACCATGTCCATATCTGGTCAGTAACGTCACCACAACTAGTTTGTTAACTTTAGCGGCAGGTATTTGATGATCTCATTCTGCGCAAGGGAAGTGACAAGATTGCAATTGTCTCAGTGGATGTGGGGGTTTTTCCGTGGACCTGCATTGCTGGATGACATGATTAAGGCTGGATGTACAGTACATTGTGGGGCTTTTTTTTATGTTTCAATCTTGAGGAAACTTTTATTAAAAGGTAAAAAGGCATCACAATGCACAGACAATCGGCCAATCAGCCACAGCAATATAAAATAGTACATGACTTACATAAAAAAATTACCCGACGGGGGGCGCATGCGTGGCTTTTGAAGATGGCGGTCGTCATTTAGGCAAGCTCCGGTCCCAACTCGCGCTCCACGACCTCCGATCCGCTCCATACATGCACGATTGATCCGGGGGTAAGCTCCTTTATTCCTCCAACACCCAGCGCACCTCATGGGGATAATTGAGTGGCAAAAAACCGCCGCACGAGAAGCGGCCTCCCTTCCCCATGGAGCGGTTCCTTACTAGGCCTGCAACCCCAGCCTCGAGTACACAGGGGGATCCAGAGGAAATGCTTGGCACCTTTCTAAGGGAAGATCCACCTGCTCAGAGTGCCAGCGGCCCCCTTGCCCCCTCTGCCCCAATGTCCATATTAACACCTGAGCTTCTGGATGAGAAGCTCTAAGCCCTGTTACACCATTTAACACATATTATTTCCCAGGCAGTGGGAAAAAATTATCAGAAACTGAAAGGTGAAATAGACCAGCTTGGAGAGCGCACTGACAATCTAGAGACTAAATTTGATGATTTGGTTCAATATGTCCACGTGCTAGAGGAAGAAAACTCTACCCTCAAACATGCAGTTACCCAAATTCAGTCTCAACAAGAAGATCTGGAGAATAGAGAGAGGCGCCAAAACTTGCGTATACGGGGAGTCCTGGAAACTCTAAGTGACAACAACTTGCATTCATATCTCTTGGGTCTATTCAATCCTTAGCTCCTGACATAGCAGACATAGACTGGTGACTTGATTGGGCAGACCACTCTCTAGCCCCTAAACCACCGACGGGTGCCAGACCCCGTGATATTATCGTCTGGTTCCATTACTAGGACAGTAAGGAGGCCCTCACCCTGGCAATTCGCAACAAATCGCAAATTGAGCACAAGGGTGCCAAAATTCAAATCTACAGTGACCTTTCACCCATAACCCTTGCAAAACTACATAATCTACGGACAATAACAGCCCATCTGCAGAATCATGTTTCCTACTACTGGGGCTTCCCCTTCTGCCTAGTCGCAACTAAAGATGGCGCCCAACACACCCTCCAAGATTTGCAGGAAGGAGATACTTTCTTTAAAAGTTTGGGACTTCCCCCTTTCCCTGAGGAAGATCTTTCACCTCTTCCTTCTACGCTTTGCCAACCTCCCATCCCTTCTCAGATTTGGACCCCTGCCAAGTCGAAAGCAAAGAATTCTCATGCTATACCCAATCAGCAACGCTTCTCCAAGCAACCACCGTAATCATCACTCCTGACTGCATGTGTTCCTGTGTCCTGTAATTTTTGCCGGACCCTTCTGGTCCCCCTTTATTGCCTGGCTTTCTGGCCCGTTTAAACCCCTTGAGGTGTCTTACTACAGTTTTTGACTCTTTGAATAACGTTCTAGTTTACAGCTTGTTATGCTGGAGGGCATGGAAGGACCACGCTTGCCATTTTTGGAAGCCTTCGTGTTTACCCTCCTCCCCCAAGACTACGGTCTTGGGATCCTGAGATATGTTCAGATCTCAGGCTTACTAATTTTTTATTTTTTTATTGCAGGTCTTTTTTGTTTTTTCCGATCGTTACTATTGACTATCTTGCTTACACTGACTCTTCTCTAATATATTCTTTATTTTTAGTTCTTTATCTTCGCTCACCGGTTTTAAGAGATGCTGGGATCTCCCCAGTCCGGTCAGGTTGACCTTCTAAATTTGTTATGCTTATGTATGCTATTTACTCATTTCAGATCATGGCTTTAAAAATCATGTCTTATATTGTTAAAGGTCTAAACTCTATCAAGAAGCGTTGGTTGGCCTTGAAGGAGTTTGGAAACTCTGGGGCTGATATGGTCCTGGTACAGGAGACGCATTTCTGCTCTGGGGGTCCTTCAGATTTGCCTCAAGATACTTCCCTACCTCTTACATAGCCTCAGATATCACCGGTAAGGCTGGGGTAGTGATCTTGATCCGGCGCACATGCCTCATATGAGTAAAATCCTCTCACCTGGACTCCCATAGGCAATATGTAGTCATGTCATGTGACTACCTATCTACCCCTTTCACTCTCATAAATGTTTATGCTCCAAATTCTGGTCAAATTGCTTTTTTTACCTTGGTCTTCGAGACACTACAGCGATAGCCCAGCCTTTTACGATTGTTGGTGGTGACTTCAATACGGTTTGCTCTCCTGCAAGAGCTAGACAGACTCTGTTCCACTCCATCCCATCTAGACGGGTGCAGGCTCTGGCTACCTCTTTTCTCTCTGCACACCGCCTTCTAGATTAATGGCGCATTAAGCATCGCACCAGTAAACAGTACACATTCTATTCCCCTCCTCATAAAATGTTGTCCAGGTTAGACCTTGTCCTTATTTCTGCCCCCTCTTGACTAGTGTTATATCCTCTGACATTGGTCTGCTCACATGGCTACATCACTCTCCCATATTCCTGGATCTCACCATGTCGGCTGCCTCTTCGAAACAATGTCATTGGTGTTTGAATGAATTCCTTTTACACCATGATAGCACCAACATTCAGCTTTCCCAAACCTTGAAAGGGGTTTTTTCAAGGACAACAATGCCTTGAAATCCTCCCTATTAGGCAAACTGTGCCTCTCGGAAAAACAACTTTTACAGTCTCCCACAGTGGCACGCCTCCAAGAGTTAACCTCCCTTCGGAACCAACTCAAAACTTTAAGTTTAAATCGTATTGCTAAATCCCTTCTATGGTCCAAACAGAAATTCTATGAATATTCAAATAAACCTCATTGAATGCTGGTTAATAAGCTAAAGCCTCGCCTCTTTAACTCTTATCCTGACATTCTTCTCCAATAACACGGTACACCCAACTACTGTCCATGTACTATGGCTAAAGTTTTTAGCACCTTCTATCAAAAACTTTAAAACTGCTGTAACCTGGGGGACAGGTAGCAGGTACAAAGCTCCTGGGATGAGCAGTCTTTCAGGCACAGATACCAAATCCAGTGAAATAGTGACAAACAGTGCGGTGTTTATTTGTGATATATACAAGTCTATATACAGGTGCTGTACAGTGTTCAAAAAAAAAACAAATAGGAACAAAAATAGCCAAAACAAAACCTAGCCGTGTCTCGGCACTAACTAAACAATATTTACAGATCCTAACTACCAGGCTGAGCAAGCCTGCAGCTTGTCAGCTTCCACATACCTTTTTGCTCTCCTACACAGAAGTTGTCTGAGTATCCCAGGCCAAGAGCCAAGGCTGTCTGCTCAGGTGAGCTTAAATTATCCTGGGGGAGAGGACCAAGACCTGAACTGGACCATGGATCAGAGATCCCTGAACCTGTATGAGAATAGCCTGGGAGATGTATAAACCCCTGTCTCTCTCTGGGACGCTCTGCTACACTGCCCAACCCCTGAAAACAACTTTAACTTTAATCAGGAAGCCTTTGACGACTTCTGTGCCACATTCAAGCTCCCAAAACTATCCCCCACTAACTTACGAATGCTGAATTCAGCTATTTCCCTGGAAGAACTGACACAAGTCCTTAAACATCTCCCTTCTCATAAATCCCCAGGGCCAGATGGTTTCCCCTACTCCTACTATAAATGTTTTTCCCAAGTCATAGCCCCGCACATGTTAGCATTATATAACTCTCTACTCAAGGGTAAGGTCCCACAATGCCAATTTTTGCACTCCTTCAGAATGGTTATTCCGAAACCAGGCCAAGATCCACCTCTACCTGATAATTATAGGCCTATTGCTCTCTTAAACTCTGACTATAAAATCTTTACGAAAATTCTAGCCAACCATTCTAGCCAACTATTTGACCCAACTCTTTTCCAAATGAATTGGTAAGGATCAGGTGGGGTTCGCCCCTGCTAGATGCGCTGGGGACAACACTAGGCACACCATTGACCTTATTAATCTTATGAACAAATTTCACTGTCCAGACTAAGTCTTGATGCGCAGAAGGCCTTTGATAGGTTGCCATGGCCCTATATGTTTGCCACTCTGTCGGTTCGGCTTCCAAGGACCATTCCTAGAAGCATTGAGTGCTCTATATTCCTGTCCCAATTCCCGAATTCAGATGTCAGCTTTCCAGTCACATTCTTTCCCGATGTCCAATGGCACAAGGCAGGGATGTCCTCTATCTCCCCTCCTCTTTATTCTATGCCTGGAACCCCTGGCTGAGACCATTCACGCCCACCTGGACATTAAAGGAGTTTTGATTCGACAGAGGGAATATAAACATTCCATCCAGGACGACCTCCTCCTGACCTTAACTAATCCCCTCTTATCACTTCAATCTTTATACATAGTTAGTTGTAATACATAGTTAGCCAGGTTGAAAAAAGACACAAGTCCATCCAGTCCAACCATAAAAAAAAACAAACAAAAAAACAAAAAAAACAAAAAAAAAACAATATACCCAATACTATACCCACAGTTGATCCAGAGGAAGGCAAAAAACCCCAGCAGAGCATGCTCCAATTTGCTACAGCAGGGGAAAAATTCCTTCCTGGTCCCAGAGAGGCAATCGGATTATCCCTGGATCAACTTTACCTATAAATGTCAGTACCCAGTTATATTATGTACGTTTAGGAAAGTATCCAGGCCTTTCTTAAAGCAATCTACTGAGCTGGCCAGAACCACCTCTTTACACGACTTACTGTCCACTTATGGTTTCCTTTCAGGTTATAAAATCAATACGTCTAAAACCGAGTCTCTTCTAATCCTCCTCCCTTGAATTTTATTAGGCACAATAGGGCCCACCGTATCGCAAGTTCAGTAGTTCTCTCCCCTCATATTCAAGGTGGTCTGGGGGTCCCTGATATCGTGAAGTGCTTCTACGCTACACCCTTTCGCACCATAGCATCTTGGTTAAGTCACTATGCTCCTAATGGTCAGAAATTGAGATGGGTTCTCTATACACTGTTCACCTCTTTTCCTTGGTATGGTTTCACTCTCTCCACACTGACAAGGTACTGAAGCAATTTTGTTTTTCCTATGGTCGTATGGCTCTCTTGACTCAAGCTACCTTGTTTCAACTACGCCAGTTTGTCAACCCTGTTACACATAAATTGCTTACCTTTACAGAACTTCAGACTAAAATCATATTCCCAAACAACTTCATTACTCATATCTTCAAATTAGACACTTTTTTTCTTCTATGTCTGCAACCCTCACTTTAGATAAACCTACTAAATTTGAATACATCGCCGCCCAGGTACCTTATCAGCTTCATTTGATCTCCACTATTTACAAAATACCGCATGAAACTCCCCCTCGCCACAGACTATCGCTCCTATATGCAGAAATGGTCCCACATCCTACATAAGCCCTGACTTCTTCCTTGTTGGGAGAAGATATGGATGTCTATTTTCAAATCCTCCAGATGTGTGGTGCAGAGGCAGACTGCTGTCAAGATGCTAATATTTTGGTAAAGAGCTCCAGAAGTCCTTTATCAACACGATTCTTCCATTTCACCACTTTGTTGGTGATGTGGTCTAGATACTGGCTTGCATTTCCATGTATTTTGGCAATGTCAGTTGATACAACTCTTCTGAATTAATGTCATGGCTCTAATTCAGTCTCTGTTTGATCTATCCTTGCCACTTGACCCATTACATTACTTGCTGGGCCTTCCTTTCCCTGGGCTAAAAAAACAGTCAAACAGCTGCTTTCTCACATTCTATTAGCCGCAAGGAGAGTTAATCCAATGAGCTGGCTGTCTGTAGAACCCCCATCATCCCACATGCTTATTAATACTATATCTAAAATTCAGATAAGTGTAAGGCTGACCACAGGTCAGCCTGTAATTGTAGGAGGAGTCAGGCTGCATAAAGCCTGCCCTCCTTCTTCTCCTTCCTGTGGTCGTAGGATCTCGTGTCGACATGTCATTTCCGGGTTAGGGCAGGTCATGGCAGATCACTTCCTGTTTTGGCTTGCAGGGCGGCAGCATGGTCGGCTGCAAGGTTCTCGCCCAGTGGTCGCGGTTCCGGTAGGTGTGGGCGGGTGGCATCAACGGAGGATCCACATCAGATGCCACCCGTCCCGCTCAGGTGCCGGCCTGGGCTGGGGGGGGGGGCAGCCTGTTGCGGTGGGCTGGAAAGAGTAAGTGTTAGACGGTAGATGGGATGTAAAGGAGTGAGAGAGTGGGATGCTTCGTCTCAGTATATGGGTAAATGATACGGTAGACTCCCGGGGCGCTGAGATCCGAGTTTGCCGGTACACACCGCACACCCGCCAGACACACCGCCAGTGACACCGCCACCCCCAGTGACACCGCCACCCAGGTATTTTGTCTTTGCCTGATCGCACACAGGGCTGAGCATTCACCCCATCAGCTTCCAGTTTCCGTGCTTTGTACTACTGCGCGTGGGTTGTGTAAGTGGGCTCCGGGTGTGGGTGCGGGTTCTGGGCATACATGGGAGCATATATATACTGGGCATACATGGAGGTATATAGTGAGGGCAGGTGACAGCAGACACAGCTTGTAGATCCATCTCATACTAGATGGCATAGGAGATTTATTCATGATAATTGGTGTCATGCTGACATCTGGTTAATTCATTCCAAATCATTGTACGGAGCTGATGTGTGGAGGTTATTCATAAGCGGAGGATTTTGTTGCAGATGTAGAATCCATTTCTTTTATTCGTAGACCTTTATAGTTTATATCTGCTCCTCCACGTGGGAGCCACCATCCCGGAGCTCGCGCTGTGGGGGAAGGGGATCAGCTGTGGTATTGCTAAGGTATTAAGGTTTTAATGCGGATGGGGGTGTCCATGGTTCAGTCTGCTGACAGGGCAGCCTAGGGGTGCTGCCTTTTCACCTGCATGGGGCCACACTACTAGCATCCAGTTACCTTATGCATGCACGCATAAACACAGGGTTCAGGGTCAATTCAGGCTGTGGGGTTGTCATGACACTTGCTCATTGGCCTGTCATCTCATGATATCCTGTGGGGGTCCTTTGGGGGCAAGCAAATTACGATTTCTCAGGTCATGTTACGGTTTTAGGCGATGTTCGGTTCTCATGCAATTTACGGTTTCTCATGCATTTTACGGTTTTCATGCGATTACGATTTCTTGGTTATTTGACGGTTTTCATGCAATTTATGGTTTCGCATGCATTTTACGGTTTTCATGCGATTACGATTTCTCATTCATTTTACGGTTTTTCAGGCAATTTACGGTTTCTTATGCATGTTGTGGTTTTTCATGCAAAGTTACGGTTTCTCATGTAATTTATGGTTTCTTATGCATTTTACGGTTGTCATGCGATTTACGATTCTCATTTATTTTACGGTTTTCATGCAATTACGGTTTTCTTATGCGTTTTACGGTTTTCATGCGATTTACGATTTCTTATTCATTTTACGGTTTTCATCCAATTTACGGTTTCTTATGCATGTTACAGTTTCGCATGCAATTTACGTTTTTTTATGCATTTTACGGTTTCTCGTGCATTTTACGGTTTCTCATGCATTTTACGGTTCTCATACAATTTACGGTTTCTCATGCATTTTATAGTTTTATGCAGTTTGCGGTTTCATAAAATTTACGGTTTCTCATACATCTTAGGATCTCTCATGCTTTGTTACGGTTTCTCATGCTATTTACGGTTTCTCATGCAATTTACGTTTTCTCATGCAATTTACGTTTCTCATGCAAACTACGTTTCATGCAATTTACGTTTTCTCATGCAATTTACGTTTCTCATGCAAACTACGTTTCATGCAATTTACGGTTTTCTCATGCAATTTACGTTTCTCATGCAATTTACGGTGTTCTCATGAAATGTACGATTTCTTATGCAATTTGTCACTTCTTATGCCTATATTATGTTCTTACGTTTCTCATGTTTCCATGTTTCTCACGTTTTACATGGTTCTCACGTTTTCTATTGGTTCCCACGTTTTCCCTTGGTTCTCACGGTTTTCCGTGTTTCTCATGTTTCCCACGTTTTTCCATGCCTCTCACATTTTTCATGCTTCTTACGTCTGTTTCGGAAATATTTATACCTCACTTAAACGATTAACGATACTAATATAAGTGATTAAACCTTTGTCTATATAAAAATAAAAACGAGCGATAACAGGGAAAAAAAGATAAACAATTACATTTATTTACACAGAAAAAGAAAGTTAGAATGATTAGAATTTATCATATATCTCTATAGTGTTTGCTCTAGGCTGCAAAGTTAATTTAGGCATAAACTCATAAATGTTTGCAATGGACATATATACAAGATATACAAAGTCATAAGATAAGTCCTAGGATACAAAAAGGTTAGAAAGAAAGATAGACATAGATTCCAGTATACTTTACGCCGACAGCATATCCCTCAGATGTTCTCGGGCTGGACTGTCTGTAACCATTTAGCCCACTCCCTTTTATATGCATTCTCCACCAATCAACAGATGCAACATATTGATTGGGTCAGAGATGTCTCAAAGTCTGGCTACATTTGAAGCCCCTTTGCTAATTCATGCTCGGACATTGCTGTTACAGTGCGACCCCCTCGGTGCCTATCAGTCTATGAATTAATGAACAATCTCCTTTGATCTCCCAGCCCAAACAGTCCCGACAGTAGTATGTTAATGGCCCCCTGAAGAATGGATGCCTTAAGGTCTGCCAATACCCTTTGATCTAATCAACACTTGTAGGGCTTCTCGGGTTCACATCAATGTAACTACCTTCCTTAAGTTGAGCTATATTCTATCATGATATTAAGAAACATATTCCCATATATAAAATATATATATACCCACACATAGATACCCACATATACACGTAGATATATATATATATATATATATATATATATATACACACATACATCCTATGGGGCAAGGCAGTTTAAATTGGAGTCCTTGCAATGGTCCACTTGAATCTCATTGATATAAATATGATATCCAATATCTCCATCACATTTCCCCCTGAAGTTCATTCTTGAACTTATGTCCTCCTTCAATGATCTTGCACGCACCCACAACAGCCCAGAAGCCCCAACCCTTCCCCACCACCACTGCGGCCTCCTCTTCCTTTCTTGAAAACGCAGGAACTCCTCAAGGTAGGCTTAAGATAGCAAAGAAATCCTGGTGCTTTTGAGACTTCACATCCAAACCATGAGTGTCTGTATTGCAATGTTTCATCGCCCCTCTGCCTTGGAAGAGCGGAACTCCAACATTGATGGCGGGATCCTGGCATATCTAGTCCTGTATCTTTGTAAGACCATGTGATGGTTGCATCGATTGGATCGGACCGCGAGACAGCACTTTTCAGCATGGTGAAGGAAAGTCCAGGAAAGTCTTATTCGTGACACATTTATCTCAAGAAATAACTTGGTGGTCGCTGCTTTCTCAGGTGGGGTCGGGCGGGCCTCCAGACAGTCGTGCATGAATACAAAAAGAGAGAGGAGAACGTTAGTGTACAGATATTGGAGAAATGCTGGACAGGAGCAGAGTGTTGGCCATTAAGACTAAATACTTATAAAGGGTGTAATGTGGACGAGTAGAGTGGGTTCCCCACAGGGTACAGATTCTGAGCAACAGCCAGTATCATCCATGGCCCTTGATGGTAGGGATAGACAGTACTGTCTGTTATTGCCAGGTCCCTGGGTTCACCACACCTGCTCACGGGGCTCAGGTTAAAGTAGTAGGTAGACTAGGGGAGGTGAAATTACATTAAGACATAAAACTGGATGTCCAGGGATACTTTAGTTAAAATATGGTCTTTTTTTAATAAATAAGTCTTTTTTTAAACAAAAATGATATGACTGATGTCTTAGTTACATTATTTTGAGAAGATAGATGATAGTAATCAAAGGAAAAAACTCAGAGAGCATAATATTAAAGAAGAAAAAGGAATGGAAGAGAGGTGAGTAATGAAAATGAACAGGAAAAATAGTGGAAATGAAAAAAAAAAGTACAAAAAAATGAAAAAAACTACAGATTGAACGCTGCTCCAACCAAGACTGTTAAAGAGCCTTGAATCTGTATATAAAAAAAATGAATACATTGGTTAAACAAAACCATAATAAAAAAAATAAAAAACAAAAAAAACAAAACAAATGTTTTTCTTAAAAAAAAAACCTCCTCTCCCATTAACAGTATTTTTGCAGGTCAGATACACAGATATTAACAACAAAAGGGAGAGAAAAAAAAAAAAAAAATAATAAAAAAAAAAATGATTAAAACTTTTGGAATTTAGGTAAACCTGACTGCACTTTATTACTAAAAATTGAAGAGGCTTATCCCTGGAACAAGAAAAATATAGTTCTGGGGTCCTCTCTTACATGCGCAACTTCTTTGTACTGGTCTGGATTGGATCTGGCTTCCTCAGAGATTTGTTTCTGAGTTAGTGGCCTTTCTGTTCCTTGAGAGAAGATACCTTGTTGAGGTACACATTCTCATAGCTTTGGCATTCATTCTCCTGATAGTAACGCACATTATTACCTGCATCAGGAAAAGCAATAAGGCTGCACAGGTTAGGACAACAACAGGGTGGAGCAAAATGTTTAGGAAAGCTGTAGCGTTCAGACTATACCCAAATAAACTTTCCCACCAGGAAATCTTAGCGTCTGCGTCTAAAGCGTGGGATACTTGGATCAGTCTATTTTGATCATGGGTGAGTCGTATGGTGGCTTGTTTTTCAGCATCTCCTAGTACATTTAATATTTCATCCTGTTGTCCGAAATCCATCAGCCAAGCTTTTAACTCAGCCCAAAATCCCAGAGGAAGTTTCTGTAGGTGTAAGGGGATGTCAGGTTTGCTATAAAACCTTTCTTCAGGGGTGATCGGGGTACAACCCGGTGTTCCTGCTATATCCATGCCACTGGCCAGAGGAGGTGTACTATAGACTCCCCGAGGTAGTGTACCCTGCTGAGTACCATTTAACCTGATGCTGAAAACAGTGCATCATTAGACATGTGATACTAGCACCAGTACCCTGGTCTCCAGTCTCAAGTAGTTTTAACTTTGTTTAGGACCAGTTGGGACACTACCCCGGCATCCATTAGACATGACCCCCCCCCCCCCCGTGCCAGCATTGTTGCCTTTTCCCATAGCACAACCCTTACCTTCCTCTAGCACTCATCAGTACCAGTCATCTGAGGCTGTCCAGACTCAAACCATCAGAACAAGATGGACTCCAGGGTGTAATCCAGTAGAGTCTGATAAGATAGTACCCAGATTGACCGTGATATCTGCACAATGTTCCATCCCTGCCATTAGGGATGAGAACAGTGCAAGTAATATTTTTGACGATCCTGGAACTGAGTCATCCACCAATCTATTACGACTCATAGGCAACCTGGATACTACCCCCCCCCCCCCCCGTCTGTCCTTGCAAAGTGATGCTGGACAGAGCAAGTTGGCTTTCCTAACCCCTTCCCTGATTTGTAGCACGAGACCCCCCCAATGTGATCCTGAGTATCTCCAGCTCCATAGTGCTTTAAGGTACCCAGTGCCCCACCTCCAGCTCCAAAGACAGTCTCCATTAAGCCTCTCTTTCCTAAGGATAGGAAATAGTCAGAATACCCGGATTGAAAACCACCTGCCACCAGGTACACAAGTTTCTTCATAGAGGCTGCACACCTTATGGGACACTGGTCTTCCTGTCATGCAGGACACAGACCACAAGTTAAGGTACGCAAGGAGTCTAGGACAGGAAGGACAACTATGGGTATCCACTGAGGAGAATACAGCGTGCACACACAACTCCATCCCTGTGCCTGGATTTCAGAGACCATGCCCAGGGTATACAATGCACCTCTACCTATGGTTAGGTTCAAGGAAACCTCTAGTTCCCTGGTTAACATTACATTGGTATTCCTTAGGACACAGAAACAAACTCGTCTATGTCCCAAATAATACCCAGGTGCTTCCTTCCCAGCAATGACCTCTCCATCCAGAACACAGAGTGCAATATACACAATCTTCCTGCATAACTCTTCCCCAGGCTCTCCCAAAACTATACACTATCAACTTGTATGCCATCAGGCAGGCCCTCATACTACACATCTGAAGGTAAATCTGAAGGAAATTGGAAAACAAAAATTGCATAATGTGTATCCAACTCGAGGAACTTCTGCTACCAAACACAACTGGCCAAAGGGCAAAGAAAAATCCCTTGCAGCACTGAGGCGCCGGGATCACTGAACAGTAGTGGGTACACGAGCCGACCGATGTGCCCTTTAAAGCCAGGAAACCCAATTATCGAATCTGAGGAATAAAACACCAATAACATTTAGTAACAAATATTCCATTTTCCTCCTAGAAACAAAATAATCCAATGGTTATATACCTGTAACAAGACATTAGCATATGAAACACAAATATACATTACATTACATTACATAAACAGTGCACTTTTTTTTTTTTAAGATACCAAAAAATTGTTGAGCTCAACTTATCATTAATATGTATTACTTAATACACATTAATACCACGTGGATTTTTTTTTGTTTTATGGTATACCAATAATTCCCAAAAAAAAAAAATTTATTCACCATGGTTGAAAAAAATTAGCAAACCGTAAAAAACCTTTTAGCAGTACCATTTGTCAACAGATCATAATACCTCACCACAAAGAACCTCTCCAGTACTGTTTTCCTGAAAAACAAAGTAATTTTAGTACATGTATCTTTCAATTCACTAGTACAGATAATTATCTTGGTTCAGGTTATTTACATGTCAATACAGTTTGCTGTACCTTTTCACAGACCTGGTGAGAAAGAAGGGGGGTCATTTGGGTGGGCTGTCAGCAGCTGAGAACAAATGTCACACAACACAAAATATATTGCACCTTCCACACACACACACACAAATGGCTAGGTTATAGATGAACTCTAGACATCACACATATCAGCATGTTTTCTATAATACCCGGTACTTCTTCTTAAACCCATAACATCTGTTTGGTAAGGTTGAAATTCTTTCAGAGATCCATCCCATTTCATTAGCCCCTTCTCAGGAGTTTGGAACGGGACCCCTGACCCAGGTGGTCCATACTTCCTACCTCTAGGCCATGTGGCGAAGCGTGCAGAGTACACTTCAAAATCACGTCTTGTGGTCCTATATGGATTATGCTTACCGACTTTTTGACTGGAACTGGATAGACAGAATCTCGCGATGTGACCCAGTAATCCGCATAAGTGGCATTTTATCTTATTTAAAGTGGTACAACATCTCTTAACAAAGGGCTTTGTTTTAGATGACTGTGGGATGGACTTTTCTGCACTCATAGCTTTTACCTGCGGCTTACAAAATATAGGGGCAATTTTTAAAGAGCTCTTACCTTCCTGGGATTTATTCTTGTTGATACATACCTTAGGTGTGGAGGATGTCCCCCTGAATTCAGACCTACCCAAATCAGTTACCTTGTTATTTTCTCTATCTGAAAACTGATCCACCGGCTCCTGGCAGCTGACAGATAATGGTTTCACCCCACCTTCTGCATCTTTCAGTCTCTTTCCCAACTGGAGAATGTCCTCATGTAGTCTTTTGTTTTCTAGTACTAATTGCTGGTGGATAGCCTCTGAATTTGACATAGAAGCTTCTAAAGTACTGATGTTACCTTTGGTGATTTCTAGCTCTTCTTTTAGGGATGTGCTTTGCACTTTCAAATGCTCATACTGTTTTGCTAACCACCTGGCCGCAAAGATTAGCGGCGGTTTTCCCGTGCGCTTATTACAGCTTCTTTCAGTGAGATTTAATTTCACATCCTCTCCCGTCAGCGGGACAGAAAATGTCCCTTCTGCCTGGAGACCTTCCTCCCTTAATGCCAGCATGACCATTTCGTCTCCTTGTCTTGCTACTCTGCCTTCTTCCTGTACCTCCCCATCCCCCTGTAATCCACATTTTACTGAGGTATCAGACTTGTGTTGTGGCTCTACCTTTTTGTCCACCACTGAAAGGTGACAATTCATGTCAGCCCCTGAGCATTCAGCTGACCAGGACAGGGCAACTGCATAAGGCCCAAGTCCTGACAACTGCTCCTTGTCTCCCTGACAATCACTGTCACCCCTTGTTGTAGCTTGTGATGGTTTCCGCTTGTCCCTATGTTCAAGCATTGTTTGGAATGATTTCTCCTTAAATCCCATAGTAATAACATTCACTTCCTCTGTTTTATTTGCTGACTCCAGCATCCATATAAATAAAGTATCTTTTTCCTATGGTCGTGTCATCTTTCTGTGATGAGCACGGTACAGATCTTCCCAAGCTTTTGGCTTAAAAGTACCTCTTTTAAAATACTTCTTCCCAGTCCAACGATCCCAATCTTGCAAATATTTCACAACCCAAGGTCCATATTTATCTATCATCTCTTCCCTCAGGTCAAGTGGTAGGGTTCCCCACGGTTAGACGCCCTCTTTGAAGCGATTAGGTTGCCTTTACTTCAGAGGTAGCATCTCTCTGACCAAGAATTGGGTTGACAGGTACCGCCCCTGTCACCCTTGCCGATTTTTTTTCACTACTTGTCAGGCCAATTCCCTGTCCTGGCTATAGTCCTTCAAAAAATTAGCCTGGAGATTTCCCAAACTACATAATAGTTTAATCCCCCCGTGGACTTTTCTGAAGTACTCTAAAAAAAATGGTTAACGAAAGGCTTTTACTTCTGTTATATCAAGAATTATTAGCACGAACTTGGATAATCAGGACCCTATGCGTGCTTGTAGTACTGATGCACACCTAATTGCAATACAATTTGTAGGAGTTACAACATTACAGATCTAATCACAAAGCTTACGATCCCCAGTTAGTAGTTTACACAGAAAGATAGATACATACATCGAAGATCATTCAGTGTGTACTAGGCCCACAGGTGCAATTCGATCTCAAAGACCGGGAAGCGTCTTGACCTAGACTCATGCAAGGGTCAACTAGAAGCGCTTGTTGGCAGAAAGGCTGTCAGAAAAGAGCCTGTCAACATCGGAAGGTTCCTGTGCGTTTGCGCGGCGGAGCCGCGCTTCGGCGCATGCGCGTTAACAAAGTAGCGGCACACACGGGTTCACTACACGGCGTAACGGCGTAATGGCGTACGAACGTTCGCTCGTCAGCGTCACGCCCCCTTTCTGGCCTATATAAGGACTGACTTGTGCCCTGTTTAATTGCTGGTTTGTCTTTCAGCTTCCAGTGTTCCGTTCCTGATTCCTGCTTCTTGTGTTTACCTGTTTGACCCGGATTTGCCTGACCTACCTTGTCTCTCTCCAGCATTTTGACCTCGGCTTGTTTAAAGGACTTACCCACGATCTGCTTCCAGTGTTTGACCCTCTGCCTGTCTCCGGATTCTCCTGCCTTCTCGTGTATGACCCCGGCTTGTTTAAACGGACTTCTCTGCTGACATCTCCAATCCCCTACCTCTGGCTTGCCTTCAGGATTCCTCTACTTACCATCTACTGTGTTTGACCCTCGGCCTGTTTCAAGGACTTCCTCATCTACCAGTCTCCGGTATTAAGTTATCGGTCTGCATCATAGACTCTCCACTACTGGGTTCTCAGTGCCTGATCTCCTGCACTTATCCCAGCTCCCATTGTGTTTGCGGGTTAGAACCCCGGCCGGGTCTTCTTCTCCAAGCTCTGGGTCAGAGCCACCGTTGCTCTCATCTCTGCGTGACTGAAGTCCTCCTCTCAAGAAGCTTCCTGCCTGCAGGCGACCCGTGCCTCTCTGTGCCCTACACCCTCTGTACCACTACCAGGGGTGTGGTGCGCTTAGCCGCAAGGGAAGCCACTCCCAGCATCTCGGCCTCGGTGAGTACCTGTGATAGTACAAACCAGCCAGATGTCTGAGGCCGACAGAGTGGGTTCCCCTCTCGAAGCTCTATGCCAGCAGGTAACGACCCTTACGCAAGCAGTCCAGAGGCTACAAGATGGCTATTTCCAACTAGAAGGTCGTCTCCAGCACCTAATCTTATCTCCCGGGGATGCAACTTCCACATCCCCCAGTGGGGCCAGCTCTTCACAAGATCACTCCAGCACAGCTCCTGCAGTTGTTATGACTCTCCCAGAACCTAGGGTGCCCACACCCGAACGATTTTCCGGAAATCGGAAGAGGTTTAGAGCATTTAAAAACGCCTGCTTGTTATACCTGGCTCTCCAACCTAAGACTTTCAGCTCTGAGACAGTAAAAGTAGGGTTCATCATTTCCTTGTTGTCCGAAGAACCCCAAGCTTGGGCTCACAACCTTCTGGAGCAGAAAAGTCCCTTACTAAACTCCGTGGAAACCTTCTTTGAATCTATGGGAAGATTATATGATGATCCCCAACGCATAGCCACGGCCGAGTCCATCCTACATACCTTAGTCCAGGGAAAAAGACCGGTGGAGGACTATACGGTCGAATTTCGGAAATGGTCAGGGGACACTGGATGGAATGAGGCGGCTCTCAAATACCAGTACCGCCAGGGACTCTCAGAGACTCTCAAAGACGAATTGGCACGTGTTGATTCTCCTTCCACCCTGGAGGAGTTGATCCAGCTAGCCATAAAACTAGACCGACGTCTACGGGAACGACGTTCTGAACGTCTTCAATCTCCTCGGCCTACATGGATGCTACCCAGGGTCCCCACAGGTCATCCTCTTCCTGCAGTCCCTTCCTCCTCTACCTTGGAGAACGAGCCAATGCAACTGGGACTGATCCGGGCTCCACTTACACCTGATGAGAAACAACGCCGGCGGGAGGCCAATCTCTGCCTATACTGTGGAGGGTCAGGCCACTTTTTGCGCAACTGTCCTATAAGACCCAGTAAGTCCAAATTACAAACAGCTATGAACTTTCAAGTCAATGGTTCAAGTACAACTCATCTTGTCCTTCCTGTCTCCCTACAGGTGGCAGGCGAGGAGATCCGGCTACCAGCCATTATTGATTCTGGCGCCTGCAGCTGCTTCCTGGATACATCCCTATCTCGAAGTTTACGCATCCCTCTGCAAAATAAAGGACAAAGGCTCCAAATCCACCTGGCCGATGGATCATCCCCCTGTTCCGGGCCTGTTACCCAAGAAACTAAACCCATTCTCACCATCACAGATTCAGGACATCAAGAATTTCTGTGCTTTGACATCATCTGCTCCCCCATGTTCCCTATCATCCTGGGACTTCCATGGCTGCAAGCCCACGACCCCCATATCAATTGGAGTGAGAAGAAGATCTCCTTCTCTTCGGCTTACTGCTCCCAGCACTGCTTCACCTCTGGTCCTGTCTGCACAGCTTCCTGTCTAACTATCCAGCCAGTTCCTGATCACCTTCAGCACGTCCCTGCAGCCTACCATGAATTCATGGACATTTTTGACAAAAGGAGAGCTGACAGTTTGCCTCCTCACCGACCATACGACTGTCCCATTGATCTCTTACCTGGCTCCGAGATTCCTTTTGGTCGTATATTCCCTCTATCAGAAAAGGAGTTGGAGGCTCTGCGGTCTTACATCAATGAAAACCTTGAAAAGGGATTCATTCGTCCTTCCTCTTCTCCGGCTGGAGCAGGGATTTTCTTCGTTGAAAAAAAAGATGGTACTTTAAGGCCTTGTGTGGACTACAGGGAGATCAACAAGATCACCATCAAGAACCGTTATCCACTTCCCCTCATCCCAGAACTGTTCCAACGGTTTCGAACCGCACAAGTTTTCTCTAAACTTGACCTAAGGGGCGCCTACAACTTGGTGCGGATACGCCCAGGGGATGAGTGGAAAACGGCTTTTAGGTCTAGGTTCGGACATTTTGAATATCTAGTGATGCCATTCGGTCTGTGCAATGCCCCAGCTACATTCCAACACCTAGTAAATGATATTTTTCGTGAATACTTAGATGACTTTGTGATTGTTTACCTTGACGATATTCTGATTTTCTCTACAACCATTGAGCAACACCAGGTCCATGTGAAGAAGGTACTCACGATCCTCAGGAAGCACGGACTTTACCTAAAGGGAGAGAAATGCGAATTTGAAAAAAACAGTAGTCCAATTCCTAGGGTTCATTATCTCCACTGAAGGGGTCTCAATGGATCCTCAGAAAGTGAAGTCTATCCAAGAATGGCCAGCCCCTACAGACAAAAAGGGGGTCCAACGATTTGTGGGCTTTGCCAACTTTTATCGCAGGTTCATAAAAGGATTTTCATCGATCATTTCTCCCATAACCCAACTGACTCGCCAGCAAAGTCGATTCCAGTGGTCCTCAGAAACTCAGGAAGCATTTGATAAACTGAAGAATCTATTTACTTCTGCCCCGGTACTACTGCATCCAGACCCCGCTTTTCCCTATGTGTTGGAAGTAGACGCCTCAGAATCCGCTTTAGGAGCAATTCTATCCCAAAGACGAGGCCAGAAGGCCCTTCTTCATCCTGTGGCATTTGCCTCCCGGAAACTGTCCCCGCCGGAAAGGAACTATGACGTGGGGGAGCGTGAACTACTGGCCATCAAATTTTCTCTGGAGGAGTGGAGATATCTTTTGGAGGGCGCTTCTCACCCCATTATGATCTTCACAGATCACAAGAACCTGGAGTACCTTAGAACAGCAAAACGCCTCAGACCCCGGCAAGCCCGCTGGGCTTTGTTCTTCTCCAGGTTCAACTTTCACATTTCCTATCGGCCTGGTTCCAAGAATGGGAAAGCGGATGCCCTATCTCAAATGTTCCCAGAAACCTCTCAAACAGCAGAACCTGGTACTATTCTATCCTCACAGAATTTTCTTTGTTCAATCCAGCCAGATCTAAGAACTGCCATTGAACAGGCCTCCAGCCAATGCTTAAACCCTGAAGTACCCACACTGAGGAAACAGGATGGTTTACTATGGGCCCAAAACAAAATATTTGTTCCAGCGCAAGTAAGACCCTTGGTACTAAAAACATTTCATGATAACAAATTTGCAGGACATTTCGGGGTACAAAAGACCTCGGAACTAATACATCGTTCCTTCTGGTGGCCAGGGTGGAGTCAGGACTGTAAGAACTACGTAAACTCTTGTATTATTTGCCAGCGCAGCAAGGGATCCAATGCAAAAGCCTGGGGTCTATTAAGACCATTACCCATTCCAGAGCAACCCTGGAAGGAAGTGGCTATGGACTTTATCGTTGACCTACCACCTGCTGAAGGATTCTCCACCATCCTGGTAGTGGTCGACCGCCTTTCAAAAATGGCCCACTTCTTACCCATGAAGGGCACACCCTCTGCCTCAGATACCGCGGATATATTCATCAAGGAAGTGGTTAGGCTACATGGAGTACCCGTTAGCATTGTGTCTGACAGAGGAGTCCAGTTCACCTCAAAATTTTGGAGAGACCTTTGTAAATCCCTGGAAATCAAGGTATGCCTATCCTCAGCATATCATCCTCAAAGTAATGGCCAAACAGAGAGGACGAACCAAACGCTGGAACAATATCTGCGCTGTTTCTGCTCATGCTCTCAAGACAACTGGGTTTCACTCCTCCCCTGTGCAGAATTTGCCTATAATAATTCCATACATACAGCAACCAATCAAACTCCTTTCTGGGCTAACTATGGATTTCACCCCTCTTTTTTGCCTAATTCTTTTTCAGAAGTATCAGTTCCCGCGGTGCAAGACCGAATAAATTCCATTCAAGCCAATTTTCAAATAATTCAGGAAACTATGAAGAAGGCTCAGGACAGCTACAAGAAATACTATGACAGGGGGAGGAGGAGCAACCCAATTTTTAAGATTGGGGATGAAGTATGGCTATCTGCAACAAACCTCAAACTTTCTTGTCCTTCACGCAAATTAGGCCCAAGGTTTATTGGTCCCTTCAAGATAAAGAGAGTAGTGAACCCTGTGGCCTTTGAACTCTCTTTACCCAGCTCTTACAGAATTCATCCTGTCTTTCATACTTCCCTTTTGAAACCAGTAACTCCCAGTTCTTTTCCAGGAAGGGAGGAGTTGCCACCTCCTCCAATTAATATTGAAGGCGAAGATGAATTCGAGGTTGAGGCTATAATGGACTGTAGAAGGAGGGGAGGTCATATCCAGTACCTGGTCAAGTGGAAGGGGTACCCCCCAGAAGATAATTCTTGGGAACCCTCCTCCAATATACACGCCCCACGGTTAATACAAACATTCCACAAGAAATATCCGGGAGTACTGGCCAGATTGGGCACCCGGAGGTTGCCCTTTGGGGGGGGGCACTGTCAGAAAAGAGCCTGTCAACATCGGAAGGTTCCTGTGCGTTTGCGCGGCGGAGCCGCGCTTCGGCGCATGCGCGTTAGCAAAGTAGCGGCACACACGGGTTCACTACACGGTGTAACGGCGTAATGGCGTACGAACGTTCGCTCGTCAGCGTCACGCCCCCTTTCTGGCCTATATAAGGACTGACTTGTGCCCTGTTTAATTGCTGGTTTGTCTTTCAGCTTCCAGTGTTCCGTTCCTGATTCCTGCTTCTTGTGTTTACCTGTTTGACCCGGATTTGCCTGACCTACCTTGTCTCTCTCCAGCATTTTGACCTCGGCTTGTTTAAAGGACTTTCCCACGATCTGCTTCCAGTGTTTGACCCTCTGCCTGTCTCCGGATTCTCCTGCCTTCTCGTGTATGACCCCGGCTTGTTTAAACGGACTTCTCTGCTGACATCTCCAATCCCCTACCTCTGGCTTGCCTTCAGGATTCCTCTACTTACCATCTGCTGTGTTTGACCCTCGGCCTGTTTCAAGGACTTCCTCATCTACCAGTCTCCGGTATTAAGTTATCGGTCTGCATCATAGACTCTCCACTACTGGGTTCTCAGTGCCTGATCTCCTGCACTTATCCCAGCTCCCATTGTGTTTGCGGGTTAGAACCCCGGCCGGGTCTTCTTCTCCAAGCTCTGGGTCAGAGCCACCGTTGCTCTCATCTCTGCGTGACTGAAGTCCTCCTCTCAAGAAGCTTCCTGCCTGCAGGCGACCCGTGCCTCTCTGTGCCCTACACCCTCTGTACCACTACCAGGGGTGTGGTGCGCTTAGCCGCAAGGGAAGCCACTCCCAGCATCTCGGCCTCGGTGAGTACCTGTGATAAAGGCCCAGATCCTACTTCTTTCCACTGCCTTCAAGCGTCCAATCAGAGCCCCTTATCATTCACGCAGACACCCTGCTGCAGTTTTGGCCCAACCGAGCAGGATGCCTTCTCATACACTCTCAGTACAATTTTATTTCACTTATACTGTTCATATCAGTCTCATCAAAGTATTAGTACAGACAAAAGGTTATATATATATATAAACAATGTTCAAAGAAGCTTGCTAGTTTGGGTGTTCATACAGGGGAGACAGACATACAAACAAAGACATAAAAATGCTTACCGTTTTTGGAGTTAGACTTGTCCTCCACCCGCAAAATCACTCAAACGTGAAGCTTCCTCACACGACGGGCACCATATGTTTCGGAAATATTTATAACTCACTTAAACGATTAACGATACTAATATAAGTGATTAAACCTTTGTCTTTATAAAAATAAAAACGAGCGATAACAGGGAAAAAAAGATAAACAATTACATTTATTTACACAGAAAAAGAAAGTTAGAATGATTAGAATTTATCATATATCTCTATAGTGTTTGCTCTAGGCTGCAAAGTTAATTTAGGCATAAACTCATAAATGTTTGCAATGGACATATATACAAGATATACAAAGTCATAAGATAAGTCCTAGGATACAAAAAGGTTAGAAAGAAAGATAGACATAGATTCCAGTATACTTTACGCCGACAGCATATCCCTCAGATGTTCTCGGGCTGGACTGTCTGTAACCATTTAGCCCACTCCCTTTTATATGCATTCTCCACCAATCAACAGTTGCAACATATTGATTGGGTCAGAGATGTCTCAAAGTCTGGCTACATTTGAAACGCCTTTGCTAATTCATGCTCGGACATTGCTGTTACAGTGCGACCCCCTCTGTGCCTATCAGTCTATGAATTAATGAACAATCTCCTTTGATCTCCCAGCCCAAACAGTCCCGACAGTAGTATGTTAATGGCCCCCTGAAGAATGGATGCCTTAAGGTCTGCCAATACCCTTTGATCACACGTCTTCCCATGCTTCTCACGTCTTCTATGTTTCTCACGTCTTCACATGTTTTCTCACGTTTTCCAATGTTTCTCTCGTTTTCCATGCTTCGCTCGGTTGTTTCTCTCGTTTTCCCATGCTTCTCTCGTTTTCCCATGCTTCTCTCATTTTCCCATGCTTCTCTCGGGTTCCCATGCTTCTCTCGGTTTCCCATATTTCTCTCGGTTTCCCATGTTTCTCTCGTGTTCCCATGTTTCTCTCATGTTCCCATGTTTCTCTCGTGTTCCCATGTTTCTCTCGTGTTCCTATGTTTCTCTCATTTTCCCATGTCTCTTACGTTTCATGTCATATAATTATGTCATGGTCTTTCATTCGCTGCATTTCCGTTAGCTAGTGCTCACATTCAGGGTCTGGCACATTTACAGATCCGTACGGGCTGAGGTTTCGTTTTGATTGATTGTTGTCCCACAATCTTCTCACCTGTTTTCCATACGTCATACGTGCACGTTCACCATTACACCTTTACTTCTACCCACCACGGTCTGTGGGTACCTTAGCTCTGAGTGTTCATTTTAATTTCCTGTCCTGGCGCTGCAGGTTGCTCGGGCTTGCTCACTGCATACAGTAGGGGGGTGTCGTCATTAGGTTCACATTCTTGCGCTCTTGGTCTTGTCATTTCTGCATTCACATCATCATACTTGTCAGGTACTAGGGCTGTCTTGGGCTGGTTGTCTGTAATGTTATCCGGTTGCTTTCACACAGCTGAGTTGTTCATGTTCTACCACTGCAGATTACCCATCACGTCTATGGGTTTAACAGATTGAGGTGATCGTTTTTAATTGGCTTGTCCGGTGGCAAGTCTTCTCATCTGTTCTTACGCTGCTTATGTATTTCGTACAAACTCACGTTTCTCATGCAGTTCACGTTTTCTCAAGCAATCTACGTTTCTCATGTAAATCACGTTTCTCATGCAATTTACGTTTTCTCATGAAATTTACGTTCCTCATGCAATTTACGTTTCTCATGCAATTTACGTTCTCACGCAATTTACGTTTCTCTTGCAATTTACGTTTTTCATATAATTGATGTTTTTCATGCAATTTGTTGTTTCTATGATAAACTCACTTTTTTATGTTTCTCTCGTTTTTCCAGGTTTCTCATGTTTTCCCAAGGTTACTCTCGTTCTCATGTTTCTCACGATGTTCATCAATTCACGTTCTCGTGCTACCGGTGTTCTCATGTAGTTTGCGGTTTCTTGCAGCCTCGGTTTTTAGGCTGCTCACGTTTCGTAAGCTCGCGCTATACATGTGTTAGGTCCTGTACGCAGCTTACGTTCCTGGCACAGGTTTTCTCAGTATGCTCACATTTCTCTCGTAGTTCATGTTGCTGTCCCTGTGGTGTGTCACTTACGCGGAATAGGTTACCCAGGGGACTGCAGTTCTTCCTTGTTCAAATGCACACGACATTTTATTTCCTAGCTACATTTGGCTAGGATTGGCAAAAGCATGGAACTATTGGTAAGTCAGCCGTGGTAGCTCCAGCAGCCTTTACGGGCTCAGGGGCTTTAGTGGATTCCGTATCTTCTCAAGTCCCTAGGCCAGTATCAGTAGGCTTCCTACTTGGTTTGGTTTTTGCCTCTTTTAATTCATATCGGCTCAGCATTGTCGGGGCGTATCTGGTTGGGACTCAGCATTTCATGTTGTTGGTAGACCCCGACAGGTCTTTCTTTATTTTCTGTGCATTCTATTTAAGCCATCCTCAGGGTTCCTGAAGAGTAGCCCTCCTGCTGTGATCAGCAGACTTCTCATCATGGGTCATATTTCTTTCTCGGACATCACGGGACACAGAGCCACAGTAATTACTGATGGGTTATCTAGGTATCACTAGGTATTGGACACTGGTCACACCCTAATCAGGAAGTTCAACCCCCTAAATATTCCCTCCCCTTCCAGGGATACCTCAGTTTTTACGCCAGTGTCTTAGGTGTTGGACGTGCAAAGATGTCCTGTGCTGAAGCTCCAAAGGGAATATCCTAAGATCCTATACTCAGGCAAGCCAGGCGAACCGGATCCATTCAAAGTGTCTTTCATGACCGAATTGGATGGTAGCCGGGCCTCGTGTCCGAAGAAACGAGGTTTTACCTGTAACGCTTCTCTTTTTAGAGAGCTGGACCCCGCAGATCAGAAAATGGCTTTAAACTTCCTAATTTCTGGCTGGGTGCTTTACAGGGCCAGAACTGAAGGATCCCCCTACTCGTAGGGGGCCCCAGTCTCTGACGGTTTTTCACAAACGGAGCCCAGCGTGAGAGGTGAAGATTGGGTCTGTGTAAACTGAACCCTGCGGCTGGATAAGGTAAGAGGAGATTCCACAGAATTTTGAATTCTAGTGGCTTTTCTCCTTTATGGTAAATGCATGCTTTGCCTATTGTGACCACCGGGGGCAGCCAAGAGCACTAACCTTCTCATGCTTGATTCTGTCTCAGCGTTCGCTGCACAGGCTCTCCCACTGGCTCCAAGGTAAGATGGTGGGGGGTTTTCTCTGCTGGGATGTTCCCCCCATGCTAGGGAAGCTCAGGTATGCTGTAAGGCGGATGAGACCGCACTGTCACAGCCGCTGCCGCCGCCGCCGAAGCCACCATTGCAAAGCAAGGCTCATCACTGCCGGCCTCCTCCTTATTCCCCCACCCCCAGCCTTCCTTCAGGCTTGTCAGGAAGGGTCGGCTCGCGCGGGAAGCGCTCGTTTTTCAAAAAACGAGGGGGGGGCGGGGCATCAGCACAGCGTCAGCGTGCTCAGACGCCCACAGTGCCAGAAAGCATGGCTATTTAAAGCACACTGTACAGGTGCTCTGAGCCTTAGAGGGACACAGAGCTGACAGTCGCATGTAAGGTGGGACACAGGCATTCCCCTAGGCTGCATTTACTAAAGAACACCGGACTGGGCATTTGGTAGCAAGGCTTTTAGCCAGACTACATCGCTCAGCAGTCAGTGTTCATTTTTTTTTTATACCTCACACCTTGTTGCTTTGCACTATGGGTAGAAGAGGTTCAAGCACCCCAAGAACCAGAGACACTAGGGGGTCTCGTTCAGGTTCTGAGGACCCCCTGTCTGCTACACCATCCCCTCCTGAGGGACCAGGGGCGGCTGGACAGGGAGAGCCATTGGGGTTAGGGGCTACACCTGCTTCCAGCACTTCAGCCCCTGTGTACATTACACAAGAGGTTTTTTCCTCAACCATTACTGGATTAGAGGAAAGACTAATGGCCGTGATTACATCTTCACTTAGTGGAAGAAAACGCACAAGGCCTTCCTCTGTTCCCCAAGACCCTCAGACAGAGGAACTCTGGGATAAAGGAGATGAATCCCTTTCAGAGGATCGGGAGTGGACGGATGATTCCTCTTCGGAGGATTCAGGTGGAGAGGGACTCTCTGCTACTTCCCAAGAGGAGAAAGTCTTAGTGCAGATCCTTACTGGATTGGTCCGCTCCACATTTAAGTTTCCCTTACCTGAAACTGCTACAGAATCCTCTTCTGCTTTGGGGTCACTGAAACCTTTCCAAGCAGCACATGCTTTTCCTGTTCATAATTTACTTGAAAAGCTGCTTTATTCTGAGTGGGATCACCCAGATAAGCGATTTCTTCCGCCGAAAAAGTTTTCTACACTTTATCCTATGGAAGAAAAATGTATTAAGAGGTGGGAAATACCGGCCATTGATGCGGCCATTTCCTCTGTAAATAGTAGTCTGACTTGTCCTGTAGACAACGCTCAGATGCTCAAAGATCCTGTGGATAAAAAGATGGACTTCTTATTGAAAGATGTTTTTTCCTTAGCAGGATCAGTGGCCCAACCTGCAGTAGCAGCGATTGGAGTCTGTCAATACTTAAGAGACCATGTTAAGAAGGTCATCAAAGTATTACCTGAACAGCAGGCCCAGGGGTTTGCTAACCTTCCTGCGGCTTTATGTTATGTTGTTGACGCCATCAGAGATTCTATCGTGCAGACCTCTCGCTTGGGTTGGTGCATATACGTAGAATCCTATGGTTAAAGAACTGGTCAGCCGAAGCACCATGTAAGAAGCTCCTGGCTGGGTTTCCCTTTCGTGGTGAAAGATTGTTTGGAGAGGACTTGGATAACTATATCAAGAGGATCTCCTGTGGGAAAAGCACTCTCTTACCTGATAAGAAGAAGAGTAAGCGTCCCTCTTTTAAGCGGACTCTTTCCCCAGCGCCACAGCCTCCAGGCAGTCACGACGGTCTCCTCCATCTGGGGCAAGAAACAAGAGTCAACCCCAGGGACACAAGAAATCCTGGGGGAAGAAGTCTTCTAGACAAGACACTAAGGCCTCTTCATGAAGGGGCGCCCCGCTCGCTCGAGTGGGGGGAAAGACTGCTGCATCTCTCAGGGCCCTGGCAGAAGGACTTCCAGGACAGATGGGTAATCTCCACGGTAACCTTAGGGTACAGACTGGAGTTCCAAGAATTTCCCTCCCCTCATTTCCTCAGATCAGCTGTTCCCAGAGAACCAGAAGAGAAGCAGTCGCTCCTTCTAGCGATAGAGCAACTTTTGTCGCAAGAGGTCATTGTGGGGGTTCCCACAAAGGATCAAGGATTGAGACTCTATTCCAATCTTGTTATGGTCCAAAAACCAAATGGGGACGTCAGACCCATTTTGGATTTAAGAGATCTGAATCGATTCCCAAGGATGCAGTCCTTCCGGAATCAATTCGGACAGTAGTCTCCATCCTGCAGGGAGGAGAATTTTTGACATCAATAGACATCAGAGATGCAGGCCTACCTGTGCCATTCTTCCTGCTCAACTGAAGTGTTTGCAGGCAAAGATCACTGCTCTAAGGGAGCTGATTTTGACAGTCAGGACCAAGAAGGGTCCTTCTGTCCGCCTTTGTATGAGGCTGCTGGGGAAGAGGGTGGCTTCATTCGAAGCAGTTCCCTACGCTCAGTTCCAGTCAGGACTGCTGCAACACAGTATTCTGTCGGCCTGGAACAGGAAGGTTCAGGCATTAGACTTTCCAATGCACCTGTCGCAGGCGGTGCATCAGAGCCTCAGTTGGTGGCTCATACCCGAAAACCTGCAGAAGGGGAAATCCTTCCTACCGGTTGCCTGGGATCCTCTTGCAGGCAGGACGGATGCGTGTGTGATTCCGTGGCTTCGTTTCTCACCGATTTATGCATTCCCTCCTATTCTGCTACTGCCACTGCTCCTTTGCAGACTCAGGCAAGAAGGAAAGGCGGCACTTCTGGTGGCCCCCGTTTGGCCCAGAAGAACCTGATAGGCAGAAATAGCAGGGATGACGGTGGGTTCCCGGTGGACCCTACCGGTACGCCCAGACCTGTTAGCTCAAGGTCCAGTGTTCCAGCCTGCCTTACAAACGCTAGATTTGACGGGTGGGCTATTGAGACCCATTTTCTGAAAAGTCGTGGGCTTTCAGGTCCTGTCATATCTACCTTGATCAATGCAAGGAAGCCAGCTTCCAGAATGATTTATCATAGAGTCTGGAAAGCCTATGTATCCTGGTGTGAATCCAGGGGTTGGCATCCCAGGAAATATGTCATAGGTAGAATTCTTGATTTTCTACAATTAGGATTAGAGATGAAGCTGGCCTTGAGTACCATCAAGGGCCAGGTCTCGGCCTTATCAGTGTTGTTTCAACGGCCGCTTGCTTCGCATTCTCTGGTCCGAAACTTTATGCAGGGGGTGATGCGTCTTAATCCTCTGGTTAAGGCACCCCTAAACCCCTGGGACTTGAACTTGGTTCTATCGGTGTTACAGAAACAACCTTTTTAACCAATACGTCAGATTCCTTTGGTCTTGCTGACGAGGAAACTAATTTTTCTGGTAGCCATCTCTTCTGCTAGAAGAGTATCAGAAATAGCAGTTCTTTCCTGTAAAGAGCCTTACTTGATTATACACAAGGATAGAGTGGTACTGCGCCCTCATCCTAGCTTTCTACCGAAGGTGGTTTCAGATTTTCATCTAAACCAAGACATTGTTCTGCCTTCCTTTTTTCCAGATCCCTGTTCTTCGGAAGAAAGGTCACTACATTCTTTGGATGTAGTAAGAGCAGTCAAGACCTATCTGGAGGCAACTGCTCAGATTCGCAAGACGGATGTCTTGTTCGTGCTGCCAGAGGGTCCCAATAGAGGACAGGCAGCGTCAAAAGCGACCATTTCTAAATGGATTCGACAATTGATTATTCAAGCTTATGGTTTGAAATGGAAGGTTCCCCCGTTTCAGATCAAGGCACATTCCACAAGGGCTATTGGTGCTTCTTGGGCAGTGCATCACCAGGCCTCTTTGGCTCAGATCTGCAAGGCCGCAACCTGGTCTTCAGTTCATACATTCACCAGATTCTATCAGGTGGATGTGAGAAGGCATGAGGATATCGCCTTTGGGCGTAGTGTGCTGCAGACAGCGGTACAGGGTCCTCAGGTCTGATAGCACCCTACCGGGTTGTGATTCCCCCCCCCTCAGTTGGCATTGCTTTGGGACATCCCATCAGTAATTACTGTGGCTCTGTGTCCCGTGATGTCCGAGAAAGAAAATAGGATTTTTTATTACAGCTTACCTGTAAAATCCTTTTCTTTCGATGGACATCACGGGACACAGAGGTCCCGCCCCTCTTCTAATACACTTATATTGCTTTGCTACAAAACTGAGGTATCCCTGGAAGGGGAGGGATTATATAGGGGGTTGAACTTCCTGATTAGGGTGTGACCAGTAACCAATACCTAGTGATACCTATATAACCCATCAGTAATTACTGTGGCTCTGTGTCCCGTGATGTCCATCGAAAGAAAAGGATTTTACAGGTAAGCTGTAATAAAAAATCCTATTTTTCCGTGTCGTATCTATCGCATTCTCATGGTCTCCTTCGTGTTGGGTTCCAGCTCGGTGCTCTATGCGGCCTGTCACGGAACGCCCCACACTCCGCTTGAGTGCTTCCGTCATATACTGCTTCCTAAGTTCTGGAACACGAGTCCAATGGATCTGGCTATAGGAACCCCAAGAACTAGACAACACCAGTCTTGGAGTACATCAGAACTACCTTTATTTTGAGATCTCACAGACCTTTATACAGCAGGGATGACTCAAAGCTAACCTAATTAACATGACCTTATTTACTACAAAATGTACCCAGACCAGATGACAGTCTTGTGGGCACCGAGCTTCACACATTAATACAATTAACAATACAAACAACAATCTCCCCCCTCCTCAGCCTAGACCATTCGTCTATTAGCCAGGGCTGGTGGCTAATGTGATCAGCTCTCTCAATTAACATAAACACATGTTGATAACACCAGCATCTCCTCACAGGATGTGTCCCAGCAGAATGAATCAGTCTTATCAGCAGGGGGCTGCTGGAGGAATCCCCCCTCCCTCTTCAGGGACACAAATATACAGTAAGGAGTCCCCATACAATATATACATGACTGAGTCCGATTAATACAGTTCAGACTGGATTTCTCATTCACCTCAAATGCTAGGGCCCATAATCGGTGGGCAACAGGCTTGCACACAGTCCTCTCCAACAGCCTCCGCTCTGGCCATGCCCGTGACATTTCTCCCCTTTCGGCAGGAGACTAACACAGGAGGAGACCCCAGACGGGTTGACTCCGAAGTTAGTCCACAGCTCCAGTCCTCTACTGCCTGTACCCACACAGTACCCCAAACAAATTATCCCAAACAGTGCATTACTCACCCAGCCATCCTCTGCCTCTCTCAGAGAACATATCTGCCGCTGGGGAGAGGCCCGGACTGGACCTTCTCCCTGGAATCCTTTCTGCCGCTGGAGAGAAGACAGGGTGACTGGGCTCACTCTGTCATGCTGTTGGGGATCTGGGCCCACTGCCCAGCATCCCTGGGGTATACAGGTGGAGACTGAAGTCCCATCCACCTTCACAGGAAATCCATCCTCTGTTAGTTGAGGGCAGAGTCCAGCAGTCCTCGGCCCTGTTGCCAGCCCTTCTGCTGGAAACCCCACACCATCTGTTCCGGCTAACTGTTGGAGAGGGAGGCCGACTGCCCCGCCTCCCTGGAACTCTGTAGTTGTTGCCGGTGCTGGGCAGAGGTTGGTAGCACTCTGCCCTGTTGCCAGCACTTCTGCTGGGGACTCCACATCCTCTGCTCCGGCTAACTGTTGGGGCAGGCAGCTGGCTTCCTCCACTCCCAAACTGTGTAGCTGCCATTGGGGAGGTGAGCCGGCTGCTTCCTTTTCCATTCCCTCATCTGGCTGCTGGGACGACATGTCGATGGTACTGTCTCCCAGGTACACAGATCTTTGCTGGGGAGGAAAGCCCACTTCCTCCACCCTGGCCAACTGTTGGGGAGGGACAACACACACCTCCTCTCCCTTCTCCCCCTGTATCTGCTGCTGGGAAGTGATTGCCATCTTCTCACCCTGAGCCTCCACAATTGCTGCAGGTGTGGGGCAGAGGTCTTGGACCCTCTGTCCGGTTGCCAGCACTTCTGCTGGGGGTTTGCCAGGTGGTTCCTCCTCTACAGAAACGTCTATTAAATCCCCAGTCTCTGGAATTGGTAAAAGTGTGGGATAGAGGTCTTGGACCCTCTGTTCAGTTACCAGATCTTCAGCTGGAGAAGTTTGTTTTAACTCCATAGATGCTGCTGGCAGAAAATCACATGTCCCTGTCAGTGTTGTGGGAGAAAGGCCGACTACCTCTTCTCTCAGGAAGGCCGAAGCCACTGTTGGTGCTGGGCAGAACACAGTGAACTTTGGCCCTGATAGCAGCTCTTCTGCTGGAGGCTCATCAGGTTGTTCTTCCTCAGCAGAAAAGTCTATCAAATCCCATGTCTCTGCAACTGATGTCGGGGAATAGGGGTTCACCATCTCCTGTCCATGGAACCCAGAAGATGTTATCATTTCTGGACAGAGGTTAGCAGAGCTCTGCCCTGTTGTCAGCACTTCAGGTTTGGGGACGGCAATCTCCGGATTTTCCACTGCCGATTCTCTGGCATGCTGCTGAACTTGTTCTAGCAGTTTCCTGTATGCCCTTTCCAGATGCTGTTCCTTCCTTAGCAAATGGTCCAGATCAGGTTTGAGCTCTGAGACCCCTGCAAGACCGAGCATAGCCTCTCTATAGTCTCTCATGTCCTCAAGGTCAGGTTCCCCTTCATCGCCAAACATAAAAAGATCTGTAAGGTTCTCCCACAGCAATCCAGGGCCGCCAAAGTCATATCCCTCCGGAGAGCATTCTGTTGTCTCCCCTAAATATCCCTCCTCTGCGTGCCATTGCAGAGCCCGATATCGATTGTCCAGCTCTATCTCCTGCTGGACCAACCTGTCCAACTCAGTCACCCATTGCTCCTGGGGCTGCTCTCCCAGGAATGCCATCCGCAATGCCCGTTGGTCACTGGCCCGTTGCTCTTGGGTTGGAAAGCACTTGCCCTGTTTTATACCAGCGAGACGGAGGGCTGCAATCCAGAGCTCCACCCGAATCAGCTGCCTGAGCTCCAGGTATTCATCCTCAGACACAGTCCTGGTGTACGTTGAAAGGATGATCCGCAGCAGCCCCGGGAATTCTGATACCAGGTCCATATCTCCGCTGGGGTGACTGAAGTCTGCTATGCTGATCTTGGATCCAGTTGGAGGTTTGGATGTCCCAGACTTCAGACTTCAGGAAGCTTTCCCGCTGCTTGCCACCAATGTCACGGAACGCCCCACACTCCGCTTGAGTGCTTCCGTCATATACTGCTTCCTAAGTTCTGGAACACGAGTCCAATGGATCTGGCTATAGGAACCCCAAGAACTAGACAACACCAGTCTTGGAGTACATCAGAACTACCTTTATTTTGAGATCTCACAGACCTTTATACAGCAGGGATGACTCAAAGCTAACCTAATTAACATGACCTTATTTACTACAAAATGTACCCAGACCAGATGACAGTCTTGTGGGCACCGAGCTTCACACATTAATACAATTAACAATACAAACAACAATCTCCCCCCTCCTCAGCCTAGACCATTCGTCTATTAGCCAGGGCTGGTGGCTAATGTGATCAGCTCTCTCAATTAACATAAACACATGTTGATAACACCAGCATCTCCTCACAGGATGTGTCCCAGCAGAATGAATCAGTCTTATCAGCAGGGGGCTGCTGGAGGAATCCCCCCTCCCTCTTCAGGGACACAAATATACAGTAAGGAGTCCCCATACAATATATACATGACTGAGTCTGATTAATACAGTTCAGACTGGATTTCTCATTCACCTCAAATGCTAGGGCCCATAATCGGTGGGCAACAGGCTTGCACACAGTCCTCTCCAACAGCCTCCGCTCTGGCCATGCCCGTGACACGGCCTATAACCGTTTTTTTGGGTCATAAGAGATAGGAGTAGGTTCTGCGTATTTGTGCCAGGGGCCCCAGCCCGTATTTGGGTAGGTGGAGGTCGTTGTGTTTCTCTGGGCTTGGCCCAGAGCCACCTTTTCAGATACCACAAGCATTTGTCAATTTGGTAGATTATACGTAATTTCAGTGGGTAATAATTTGGCATCATATTCATCCTACTGGTCATTTTTGCCCCCTTTCAGGCATAATGACCACGTGACCTAGGCACAACTCAGGTCTATGTTCTCTGTTGCTCTTTGTTCCTTTTCTACACTATCCACAGATTGACTCCGAGTACAAGTGTAAGGCTGATCGCAGGTCAGCCTGTAATTGTAGGAGGAGGCAGGCTGCATAAAGCCTGCCCTCCTTCTTCTCCTTCCTGTGGTCGTAGGATCTCATGTCACACCCACCCATCCCCTTTTTCTTTTTCATTTTATTTCAATTCATACTTGGGTATGCCCCCTTTCAGGCATACTGACCACGTGACCCAGGCACAACTCAGGTCTATGTTCTCTGTTGCTCTTTGTTCCTTTTCTACACTATCCACAGATTGACTCCGAGTACAATGGAATATCTCACTGCCTTTGCTAACAATCTGGTGACACACTTTAATATGATTTGGGATCCTTGGGACAAATCTAAATATGGATCCTCTATGCCCACACCCTGACTTCAAACTTTGGCTATGTAATAGCTTCACCTTGTTGCATTTATATACTGTATATATCTTTATATTATTTCCAAGGTCTCCCCTCTCCTCTTCTCCTTCCTCCATTCTTTCCCCTCCTTATTCCCTCATCTCTATCGTGGTAATGAAACCGATTAGCCTCTCAACTCTCATATGTCAATGTTAATCGTGACCTGCTCATGATTGTCAGCCTTCTTTATGTATTGTTTTCTATCTGTTATTTTGGTTATATTTCACTGTAATGCCCCATACACACAGTCGGATTTTCAGATGGAAAATGTTCGATGGGAGCTCTTTGTCGGAAATTCTGACCGTGTGTAGGCTCCATCAGCATTTTCAATTGGAATTTCCGTCACACAAATTTTGAGATCTGGATCTCAAATTTTCCGACAACAAAGTCCGTTGTCGGAAATTGCGATCGTGTGTACACAATTCCGAAGCACAAAGTTCCACACATGCTCAGAATCAAGCAGGAGAGCCGCACTGGCTATTGAACTTCATTTTTCTCGGCTTGTCTTATGTGTTGTACGTCACCGCGTTCTTGACGTTCGCAATTTCCGACCAACTTTGTGTGACTGTGTGTATGCAAGACAAGTTTGAGCCAACATCCGTCGGAAAAAAAACATGGATTTTGTTGTCAGATTTTTTTTAAGCACGTGATTAGAGTCAGAGGCTCTAATAGGCTTCAAAAAAGGGTGGGCTCGGGGCGCAATAAGCACGCCCACTTGTGTGACAATAGCAAATGAATGAATATTCACTATTGCCACACTGATCCTCTTCCCGGACAATCAGGAAGCCCCTATTGGCCAGGGAGTCTTAGGACTCCCTGGCCAATCGTGTCTCAGGACACACTTCCTGTTCCTGTGTGGCTGGGAGGAGAATGTTCCACTGTGTGCTCGCCGGAGCGGCCTCGGCTCTTCCTTCCCCTTACTCCCGTAAGGAAAGGCAGCATTCACAGTGCCTAGTGTCTCCCCACCGGGGGGGGGGGGGTCGGGGTGGCAGGTCATCGCCGCCGTTCGTCTCCCGTGGGCAGGGGATGTTCATTTGCGTAAGGCCTCATATATTGGATCTAAAGAGAGGAGAACCGATTTGTGCCAGTTAATGGAGAAGCCTGAGTACATACCAAATTTTTTAATAAGCTGCATCACCGGTGTTAATAAACCTGCAGTTTCTCCCAAGTATAATCTTCCCTATGCCCTCTTGAAATCCAATAATGTCTGAAGTAGAGCTGCACGATTTTGGCTAAAATGAGAATCACAATTTTTTGCTTTTGCTCACGATTCTCTCATGATTCTCGCGGTGTAACATCTTTCACATTATGCAAAAAATTTGGGCTAACTTTACTGTTTTTTTTTTTAATTCATTAAATTCATTCATTATTTTTTTTAAAACAATTGCGTTTGAAAGACCGCTGTGCAAATACGGTGTGACATAAAATATTGCAACAACCACCATTTTATTCTATAGGGTCTCTGCTAAAGAAAAAATATATCATGTTTGCTGTTCCAAGTAATTTTCTAGCAGAAAACCAATGATTTTTACTTGTAATCAACAAATGTCAGAAAAGGTTTGGTCTTTAAATGGTTAAACTTCCTTCATTTACACGCAGTTCTTTCCTTTGATAAAAGAACGAAAAGATACTTTGTTTCTACTTACAGTGGGGACGGGGTATTCAGACCCCCTTAAATTTTTCACTCTTTGTTATATTGCAGCCATTTGCTAAAATCATTTAAGTTCATTTTTTTCCTCATTAATGTACACACAGCACCCCATATTGACAGAAAAACACAGAATTGTTGACATTTTTGCAGATTTAATAAAAAAGAAAAACTGAAATATCACATGGTCCTAAGTATTCAGACCCTTTGCTGTGACACTTATATATTTAACTCAGGTGCTGTCCATTTCTTCTGATCATCCTTGAGATGATTCTACATAGGGATGCACCGAATGGGTTTTTTGGGGCCGAAACCAATACCGAAAATAAATCTTCCTTGATCCCGAAAACCGATACCGAAACAGAACCAAAACCGAAATAGGCTTTTTTTTTTATCTATTACCCAAAAAAATTATTGGATATACAAAATTGTGTTACATTCGTATTCGTTATATTATTTATATTCAACTTAATCATTAATTTTATGAAGAAAAGAATACTGCAATCCAGTAATGTCCAAAAGTACTTTAATAAAAAGTAACCCACATAAAATTGGACAGTGGACACAGAAGATAAAAATAAAATAAAATAAGACTGCAGTCAGTGCACATTGCACCACCATACCAAATAAAACAGGCATAAAAAAATAAAATAAATAATAATATATAATATTAATAATAATAATTATTTAATATTAATATAATAATAATATAAAAATGCCAAAGACTGACTTTTTTATATTTTATTAATTTCCAACTTACTTCAGAACTAGTAATTCAGTTCTCTCTCCCTAAGGTTTCAGCGGCTGGATGTGCGATAAGTGTATTTATGTAGCTGCGGGTTACATACATAGTCATACATTAGACCGCACTGTGTTCTGGCCCTGGGTATGGGCGGAGACATCCTGGAACACAGACTAGTCTACGGCAGCGGTGCTCAGCCAATCACAGCAAGCAATGTAGACTAGTCTGTGTTTATGGAAGTCACCGCCCATACCCGGAACACAGTGCGGTATAGTACTGTAGTATGTAGACAGCCACAGATACAGAACATACAGTCTTGCATTTTGCACATGCAGCGGGCTGCCAGCTTAGGGAGAGACATAGTTTAACTTTAGCCCAACAGCAACAAACAAACTATATGGTACAGTAGTTAATCAAAAGCTGGAGTTCTCTCTTAAATTGAAGTGCAAAAAACTGTAGAAGAACTACAATGAACAACCAACAAATGGCACAACTAGACAATTGGAACATACTAGTTAGTCAGTCATACTATGTTGTATGTTCCAATTGTCCAATAGCACAGACCACAATACCAATTCATTTACTATGTTCAACATGGTAAATGAATTGGTCTATGCTACGGATTTTTAAATCTATTTCAGTAAAAGTGGAAGATTTCGCTTCAAGAACAAAAGCTGTTCAGCTTTCTCACAGGAGAGACGGTTTCTCTTCTCATCAAGAATCTGTACTGGTGCTTGGGGCAGATAAATATCTGCGTGCAATCTGTGCAAGCAAGGGAAAACGTTCTTTGTTGATGCGCCAGTACTCAAGTGGATTGTCGCTTCTGGCAATAGGCTGTTCAGCTAAATAAATGTCCAGCTGTTGGGTAGCTGCACTTGTTGTGGCACCGCTATGGATTGGGGTACATTCGTGTAAAATTTCTTCAAACATATCAGATATGGAGGGAGTGTGTTGTTCTTCACTTGTATACGACCGTTTCTCACTTTCCTCTGTGCGACACCTCGAAACTCCTTCACTAAATGCTTCCACCACCTCCATTTGTGCCAGTTTCATTTCCCGTGCACGCTGCTTTTTCTCCAAATTAAAATAACGCTCTTTAAGTCGAGGATCTAGAACTGTTGCAATGCAGTACAGAGGGTTGGACTCAGTGTCTTGAAACCGGTTGGTTACGACCTCCAGTAGAGTGGTTTTAGCTGTTTTTACGCCATGGTCTGTTTCTACCTCTTTTCCACTCGGACGCTTCAGTGCAGCAATCAAGGGGATAACTTCAGCAATGGAAGCATTAGCTGAGCTTATTTCTTTTGTTAACTGTTCAAATGGAGATAAAAGAGACAAACTATTTTCAACTAACGTCCACTGATGTGCACTCAGTGTTGCTGGCAGCTCGTAATCTGCAATGTATGCAACTAAAACACGCTTTTGTTCAAAAAGACTTTGTAGCATATAGTAGGTGCTGTTCCAACGAGTGGCTACATCTTGCTACAGTCGTTTCGGTGCCATTCCAAACTGCATCTGCAAAGCTTGTAATCTGGAATAAGCAAGCGGAGAATGCTTAAAGTGACCCACAATATTTCTTCCTTTTGATACGATATCAGATATGGTGCGCTGACTCAGCAATCCTTCATTCACAGCCAATTGTAGCGTATGTGCCATGCACGGTATGCTTTGAAGTTCACTGTCCTCCATTGCCTTTGCCATGTTCCGCGCATTATCTCGGACAATCAAATGCACTTTAGACTTCTCAATGTGCCAAGTGTCAAGCATGGTTTTTAAAGCATCACATATTGCTGCTGCAGTATGTGATCCAACAAACTCACGTTCGTTAATTGGGATATTTTGCAATTGAAATTTGTCATCTATCCACTGCGCTGTCAGGCTGAGCATGCTCGTTGGACTGACATCTGAACTCCAAATGACGGTAGCAAAACTGATTGCTATGATGTCGGTAGTCATGATCTCCTGAACGTTTTTTCTAACACTGCTAAACAATTCATGTAGACTGGTATCTGCAAAGTAGCGTCTGCTTGGTAGTGAATAACGCAGCTCAATATGTTGCATGAGCCTACGGAATCCAATGTCCTCCACAACAGAGAATGGCTGGTCATCTAATGCAATAAATTCCATAATTTTAGCTGTAATGGCATGAGCTTTGGGACTGTCACTTGCATATTTTTTAACCTTTTCAAACACTGTGGCCACAGATGGTGTTAAGCCTGAGGCACATTTTGAAAGTGGCGCTGTTTTCTTGTAATCAGAATGCTGAACTGGATGACTTGTTTTCAGGTGGTGTATCAAACCTGTTGTTGAAAAATTCTTTGGCACTGTACCCCCTCTTGAAATTTCTGTTGAGCAAAGAGTACAGATTGCAAATTTGGGGTCTTTATAAGAAACTTTAAAATATTTCCACACTGCAGACATGGTCCACTTTTGCTGGTAGCGTAGAATAATATAGAATGATTTATAGTGGGAGTGAAATCTGAGGGGGGTAAAAAAAAAAGGACCAAATCAATTTAAAAGCTAAACCCCAGGAGGCAGCTTTAAAAAATAAAATGAAAACTAACCAATCCTTTTTTTTTTTTTTTTTATGGTGCTGCTCTTGGCAAGCAAGGTAGTTATGTCTGCACTGCAGTACATCCGACTTGTACCAAAAAAATATAATTGAACTGAATAAATTTGATTTAAAATGGAATGGATTGCAAATTGCAATTGCATGCTTTTTTATTTTTTTGAGCTATTCTATAGTATACTTCATGCGCCTTGTTGTCATTGAATAAAATTTGTCACTTTGTCTCACCGTAGTATTATAAGTTATACGACAGACATGACAGCAAGCGCATGAATTTTTTAAACATGACAGTACGCAATAAATAATTAATATTCAATAATATATTATGTATGCAATATAGTATATATTTATTGCATACTGTCATGTTTAAAAAATTCATGCACTTGCTGTCATGTCAGTACTGTATAACTTTTACTACGCTGTCAGTGACACATTCAATAACAGCAAGCGCATGAATTTTATACTGTATACTACGGAATAGCTCCAAAAAAAAATAGCTTGCAATTTGCAATCCATTACATTCCATTTCAAATCATATTTAATCAGTTAGTTCAATTATATATTTTTTTTTGCTATAAGTCAGATTAGATGTACTTCAGTGCAGACACACAATCATTTTAAATAGTCAGATTCAGTACTAGTACTATACTAAAATAAACAAGAAATAAAATGACTAGTTTGTTTCTGTCAGTTTAAGAAGGCAAAAGCAGCAATGCTCACCGGCGAATAGTAATGGTAGCCATCCAGGAGTGACAGTGCCCACTCTTGTACTTGAGTATGCTATGTGCAGCCCTCTATGAAGCCGTCTCTTGCTTCCCAGTATTGTCTCTTGCTTCCCAGTACTGTCTCTTGCTTCCCAGTACTGTCTCTTGCTTCCCAGTACTGTCTCTTGCTTCCCAGTACTGTCTCTCACTTCCCAGCAGCGTCTCTCGCTTCCCAGCAGCGTCTCTCAGGTCCCAGCAGCGTCTCACAAGCACGAGGAGCATCCGCGGGGAAGGTGCCAGCGTCTCAGCAGGGAACGTGCTTACGAGTGCGGCAATGTGGCGTCTTAACCGCGAGGAACGTGCACGCCGCCCACACAACGAGTGACGTCACCCGCTGGTTCTGCCGCCTCTACTGCGCATGCGCGATTTTCGGCACCAGTATCGACAAGAATTCTCTTTCGGCTTTTTGCTGAAAGGGCCATTTTCGGCCGATATGTTTCGGTGGCCGAAATTTCGGTGCATCCCTAGTTCTACACCTTCATTTGAGTCCAGCTGTGTTTGATTATACTGATTGGACTTGATTAGGAAAGCCACACACCTGTCTATATAAGACCTTACAGCTCACAGTACATGTCAGACCAAATGAGAATCATGAGCTCAAAGGAACTGCCTGAAGAGCTCAGAGACAGAATTGTGGCAAGGCACAGATCTGGCCAAGGTTACAAAAAAATTTCGGCTGCACTTAAGGTTCCTAAAAGCACAGTGGCCTAATCCTTAAATGGAAGACGTGTGGGACAACCAGAACCCTTCCTAGAGCTGGCCGTCCGGCCAAACTGAGCTATCGGGGGAGAAGAGCCTTGATGGGAGAGGTAAAGAAGAACCCAAAGATCACTGTGGCTGAGCTCCAGAGATGCAGTCGGGAGATGGGAGAAAGTTGTAGAAAGTCAACCATCACTGCAGCCCTCCACCAGTCGGGGCTTTATGGCAGAGTGGCACGACGGAAGCCTCTCCTCAGTGCAAGACACATGAAAGCCTGCATGGAGTTTGCTAAAAAAAAACACCTGAAGGACTCCAAGATGGCGAGAAATAAGATTGTCTAGTCTGATGAGACCAAGATAGAACTTTTTGGCCTTAATTCTAAGCTGTATGTGTGGAGAAAACCAGGCACTACTCATCACCTGTCCAATACAGTCCCAACAGTGAAGCATGGTGGTGGCAGCATCATGCTGTGGGGTTGTTTTTCAACTGGAGGGACAGGACGACTGGTTGCAATCGAGGGAAAGATGAATGCGGCCAAGTACTGGGTTATCCTGAACGAAAACTTTCTCCAGAGTGCTCAGGACCTCAGAATGGATGAAGGTTTACCTTCTAACAAGACAATGACCCTAAGCACACAGCTGAAATAACGAAGGAGTGGCTTCACAACAACTCCGTGACTGTTCTTGAATGGCCCAGCCAGAGCCCTGACTTAAACCCAATTTAGCATCTCTGGAGAGATCTAAAAATGGCTGTTCACCAACGTTTACCAACCAACCTGACAGAACTGGAGAGGATCTGCAAGGAGGAATGGCAGAGGATCCCCAAATCCAGGTGTGAAAAACTTGTTGCATCTTTCCCAAAAAGACTCATGGCTGTATTAGATCAAAAGGGTGCTTCTACTAAATACTGAGCAAAGGGTCTGAATACTTAGGACCATGTGATATTTCAGTTTTTCTTTTTTAATAAATCTGCAAAAATGTCAACAATTCTGTGTTTTTCTGTCAATATGGGGTGCTGTGTGTACATTAATGAGGAAAAAAATTAACTTAAATGATTTTAGCAAATGGCTGCAATATAACAAAGGGTGAAAATTTTAAGGGGGTCTGAATACTTTCCATCCCCACTGTATTCGTGTGTTGTGATTAAACTTGGTAGGCTGCCTGGATTTTTTTTTTTTTCCCCAGCTGTGGGAACTTCGTGACATGCTGTTTTGAAGATCGGGAAGAGGAAAAGATTGCGATTTCCCTGGAGTCCTTTCAGCCACTGGAGAGAAGACAGGGTGACTGGGCTCACTCCGTCATGCTGTTGGTGATCTGGGCTGACTGCCCAGCATCCCTGGGGTATACAAGTGCAGACTGAAGTCCCATCCACTTTTGGTAGATGAAAATCCCCCCCGTGCTTGCAAAGCATGGCTGACATCCTCCTGTCTCAGTGCCGCACAATTTTCTGGGGTTGTGTTAGTGGAGAACGAAGTCCCATCCACTTAAACAGGAACTCCCTCTAATGTTAGTCGAGTGCAGAGGCCAGCAGCACTCTGCTCTGTTGTCAGCTCTTCTGCTGGGTTGGTGTCAGTGGAGACCGCAGTTCCATCCACCGATATCCGCTCAAGCTGCAGCTGTGTGCAGAGGCCAGTAGCATTCTGCCCTGTTAGCACTTCAGCTGAGGACCCCACATCATCCACTCTGGCTAACTGTTGGGGAGTGACCATCACCTTCTCACCATGGGCCCCTGGAACTGCCGCAGGTGTGGGGCAGAGGTGTTGGACCCTCTGTCCGATGGTCAGCGCTTCAGCTGGAGGAGTCTCTTGTAACTCCACAGATGTTGCTGTTGGTGCTGGGCAGAGCACAGTGAAGTTTGGCCCTAATACCAGCATTTCTGCTGGAGGCTCACCAGGTTGTTCTTCCTCAGCAGAAAAGTCTATCAAATCTCCTGACTCTGCAACTGGTGTCTGGGGATAGAGGTTCACCATCTCCTGTCCGTGGAATCCAGAAGATGTTATTGGTGCTGGGAAGAGGTTAGCAGAGCTCTGCCCTGTTGTCAGCATTTCAGCTTTGGGGGTGGCAATCTCCGGATTTTCCACTGTCGATTCTCTTGCATGCTGCTGGACAGGCCCATTCCTCCATCCAACCTCGTCTTGTGCAGAAACAGGTTCGTCAAGGTCGGTCAGCACATGCTGCATCTGCCATAAGACCTCCGCGTCCATAGCTGCGGGGGCAGGTGGGCAAAGCACACTGTTACTATGCCACATTGCCGACTCTTCAGCCAGGATTTCAGAGCTGTCGACTGGTACTTCTGGATAGTCCCAGGCAAAAGAAGCCCTTCCATGCTGCTGAGCAGAGTCTAGTCAGGGTCACTAATGTAAATAGATTTCACACATTTAGAGGTCCTGACCATTAAATGTATTTCAGATAGATCCTTAACAGACAATGAATGATATTCCCTTTTATGTAAAAGGGTAACGCTTTGGATTTATAAGCTTGATACGTTGTCTCCGCAGGGCCTCAATGAATAACTGGATGTTCATAGTGTAGTTTAATACTGCTTTGCAAAATGTATTTTAAAAGTTATTTTCTACTAATTTTTGTGTATTCTTTCTTCTTCCTTTTTTTTCATAATATTCTTTATTATTATGCTTCTCCTGCTTCCTTCTAGGAAGCAATTTATCATGTGATGTATAGCTACATCTTCATCTGCACATGGTAATAATTATTATATACTTTTTTAATTAATTATTTCTGATTATTTTGCTTGTTTTTGTTTTTTAGCTATTACATTGATTTGTTCTTCATTTATTAATGTTATTCTTCATATATATATATATATATATATATATATATATATATATATATATACAGTATATTTTTTATTTGCTATTGTTTATGCGAACTGTTATGCAAACTGTTTTTATATTATTGTTATTATTATTGTCTAATAGACAGATAGGCAGTGACAATGTGTATTATGGGGCGTGGATGAGCAACGGATGTAGCCAGCCGATTCCACTGTACTTTCTGCTGGAGATCTGCTCTATTATCCTGTGGGTAAATGAATATTCTGCCCAATTGCTTCATATTCTGTTTCGGAGGATCTGTGTCAGCAAGAGGCACCTTTACAGTGGGTCCGGCTCCTCGCAAAGACATGGCTAAAAGGCTTAAGGACAAATCGCTCCTTTTCTGATATAGCGGGACAAAATAGCGCCTTACCCCAGTTCTCCACAAAGAAGAAATACAAGGAGGCAGCACAGAAGCTATTTTCACGGAGCACCCTTAAATATTCTCCTGCTCCTCCTATCCCTCCTGAGGACTCCTCTGGTGCTCATAAGACCCCCTGCTTGATTGGGAAACAGTAAGTGCACCAGCAGACATATTTGCCATACATTTTTTTATCAGTTGGGAAGACCCAGAGCCGACCCTCCGTGATATTATGGCTGCAGTCACCAATTGCAATTCCTCCATCACAGCTCTTACTGCTGAAAAAAAGGGGGTAAAGACTGAGGCATCTTTCATTCGGCATGATATGCAGAAACTGCGAGAAAGAACATCTGCCCTGGAGGACTGTGTTATTACAATTAAAGATGACATGGCGCCCTTAATGAGAGATTTTAAAACATAATGTGCTCCTCACTGCCCAGCAGAATGCTCGCCTTCATGATTTGAAAAATAGACTGAGGCGCAATGTTTGTGCCATTGGTATACCTGAGCGGGCTGAGGGAAAGAATCCAGTAGCCTTTATTGAGAACTGGTTACTAACTACTTTTGGCAAAGATTCTGTTCACCCATTTTCTCTGTGGAACGAGCACACAGGGTTCCGATGCACCCCCTACCTTCAGGCAATCAACCTCGCACCTATTTGTTTAAACCAGTGTTTCTCAACTCCAGTCCTCAAGGCGCCCCAACAGGTCATGTTTTCAGGATTTCCATTATTTTGCGCAGGTGATTTGATTAGCTTCACTGCTTTAGTAATTACCACACCCGTTTCCTCTAAGGGAAATCCTGAAAACCTGACCTGTTGGGGCGCCTTGAGGACTGGAGTTGAGAAACACTGGTTTAAACTACTGAACTATAAGGATAGGGATGCTGTCCTCGCTAAGCCTAGAGGTATGGGTAATAGACTGGCTAAAGTATAGTTTTTCCTGGATTTTTCTGCTGAAGTGCAAAAACCACGTGCAAGGTTTACAGAGGTCAAGAGGCGTCTTTGGATGAGGAATCTGCAATATGCTTTGCTCTACCCAGTCAAACTCAGGGTAGTTGCCAAAGGGGTGGTTAATTTCTTTGACACACCTTCTGCTGCGTCCCAATGGCTGGGCAGGGGGGAAAGATCACTGTGCTCAGATATGCCTTTTGCTCTTTCGTTGGTTTAACTTCTACAACCCACTTTGTGTTATGTGAACAGGCGAAATCCAGATGGTAATTTCATTGAATTGTCTTTGCTACGAGCAACCAGCTGCTGTGAAGCTCTGTCACCTCTTCTAACTTCCACTGTTTCCCCCATGGAAGTCCTATGTGGACTGTATGCTATGCAATTTGTAAGTTTGAGAACCAAGTTGGTCCCCTCTTTGTTTCCTACTCCTACTTTCCTACTTTTTTTTCTTTCAATTTCCTGGACTTTTTTGTGAATGCCTCTTGGGACTGACCTATTCTGCCAAAATACACCTGAACATGCCTCCTTTTTCTGAGATCCACTTCATGCCAAGGTCCTTCTTTGAGGGGGGGGGGGGGGGCGGGAGATGCTGGTACACTTCTTTATCCATACAAGTACTATGCGGGTTCTATGGACTGCTTCAATTTGACATGAGCTGTTCCCATTGCTTATTCTTTCCACTTTGACTGCTACAATACGTATACTGTCCTGCAGAGTTTGAGGACTCAAATAGCCCGGTGAAACGTCTGGCAGTCTTTAGAAATATTAAACAATAACATGCTGACATTACCTGTCTTCAAGAGACTCATTTACCACCTACACCGTCACCATGTTTCTCTATACACTTGTTTAGTCATTAGTACCACTCCACCTACTCTTCCTACTCCCAGAGGAGTGAGTGTTTTTATTCGCCAAGGAACTAATTTTTCATGCAATCTAAAGGTTGTTAATTCTGATGGACGATATGTTTTTCTATTATGTTAAATTTCTGGGTTGACAGATATATTAGTGTGTACATCCCTCCACCCTTCTCAGCCGAGATCCTTAAAATACTGGCGGGATTAATGGCCAGGTTTCCCAATATTCCACTATTAGCAGTTGGGGTTTATAGTAATTTGCTTGACCCTACTTGGAATAAATTGCCCCATTCCACCCAAACCCCCTCCTCAATTGGTGCACCCACTCCTTTTGCTTGTTTATTGGAGGAGCTTGGACTGACAGATGTGTGGAAGATGCGTCTCTCTAATACTAAAATTTTCTCATGTTACTCTGCTGTCTAGAATAGGCTTTGGTCTTAGCAATGATCCGCTTCTCCCGCTCCAGGCCTCTTCTCAGAATGAACCCAGAAATATTTTGGATCATTCTGCGTTTTGGGTAGAGCTTTCTATACTGTCCTCCTCTAGACACTATGGTTAGAAGCTGAATCCGTTTTGAATGTCATTATTCTCGGACCAGATCCGATACCAAATTTGATAACTTCCTATAGACACTGCAGACTTAGGCATTGTCTGAGATTCAGTCAAGGCCTTTCTATGGGGGCAATTTATTCACCTTATCACTCATATTAAAATCACCACAAAAGCCTGGGAAACATTTACTTCCTCAGAGGTCGGGAGAACAGAGGAAGTGTACATTGTTAATCCTTCAGATAATACTAAACAGGCTTGGTTGGCAGTTCAATCCATGTCCAGACAAGTAGAATGTCAATTGGTGGAGAACAAACGCTTCTTTTTGCAATAGAAACATTTTGAGGAAGGAGAAACTACAGGGCACATGTTGGCGATGCTAGTGTGTACTCAACAGGCCTTAACCTATATTTCCACAGTGAAGGATTCTCAGGGTTCTCTTAGCTGCTTCATGTATGATATTCTCCATGTGTTCCGAACCATATTGATCTGTATTCAGCCAAAGTACACCCAACCACATCAGAAATTGCTAATTTTTTGGATTGTTGGTCCCAGCTTTCCCTGTCAGTCTCGGCTAGGCGGATGCTTAGTGCCCCACTAACAGAGGAGGAACTACTTATGGCCTTAACACATGCTCCCAATGGGAAATCTCCTGGGGCAGATGGTCTCCCCTCTGAGGTGTACAGGCGCTATACAGAGCAACTGGTACCTGTACTATTAAAGGTAAAAAAAATTGTGCTTCAGTCATGGACTCTACTCACATCAATGAATGAGGCAATTATTGTTGAAAGCTGGGAAGGATGCCTTGCTTCCTGATTCCTATAAGCCTATTTCCCTCCTTACAGCTAATGTCAAGGTATTGTAATAAGTAGCAACAGCGCCACAGGTGTGTGCTCAAATGAGAAGCTGCTACCCCAATAATTGTGAAAAAAACAATTAGTGAACTGTATAAAGTGATAAGAATAGTGCTAATCCACACAAAAAAACTTTACAATCTAAAATGGTGAATACTACAAATTATAACATGTGTATGTATGTGTGTAAACCAATTATTCAACATTTACATGTGTACATGTATATGTGTTAAACCAATTCAATATGCAATGTCTATAAAGTGCTAGTGCATAATACAAACTCTATGCAACATGCTATAAAGTTGCTGAGATAAGGTGCAGAAAAGATCAAAAAATATGCAACAATGAATATCAATATTGAAAAAATAAACAACAATTGAAAAATATGCTAAATGAGTGAACAGTCTCTCCTCATGTGATTATCACAAAAAATGCAAAAAGCAAACTTCACCAATATGTGAATCCTTCACCGCTCTCTCTCAACTGGAGGAACACACTCTCCACATATGGTCATCAATCACAGTTTTTCTCTCAACGATTACAGCATATCATGAGAAAGAAAAAGGAATGTGAATGGAACGAAAATAGTTTTTTAACAAGCATGTGACATATTTTTTAAACTGTGGAGGCCTTCTTCCTTTTTCTTTTTGTTTCCCATGATATGCTGTAATCGTTGAGAGAAAAACTGTGATCGATGACCATTTGTGGAGAGTGTGTTCCTCCTGTTGATATATCCAATTATTTATCTGGTGAGTCCAATCGAGAGAGAGAGCGTTGAAGGATTCACATATTGGTGAAGTTTGGTTTTTTTGTGTTTTTTGTGATAATCACATAAGGAGAAACTGTTCACTTATTTGGCATATTTTGTAATTTTTGTTTATTTTTTTGAATATTGATAGTCATCGTTGCATATTTTTTGATCTTTTCTGCACCTTATGTCAGCAACTTTATAGCATTTTGCATAGAGTTTGTATTATGCACTAGCACTTTATAGACATTGCATATTGAATTGGTTTAACACATGTATACAGTATCTCACAAAAGTGAGTACACCCCTCACATTTTTGTAAATATTTGTAAATATTTTATTATATCTTTTCATGTGACAACACTGAAGAAATTACACTTTGCTACAATGTAAAATAGTGAGTGAGTGTACAGCTTGTATAATAGTGTACATTTTCTGTCCCCTCAAAATAACTCAACACACAGCCATTATTGTCTAAACCGCTGGCAACAAAAGTGACTCCCCCCCAAGTGAAAATGTCCAGATTGGGCCAAAAGTGTCAATATTTTGTGTGGTCACTATTATTTTCCAGCACTGCCTTAACCCTCTTGGACATGGAGTTCACAAGGGCTTCACAGGTTGCCACTGGAGTCCTCTTCCACTCCTCCATGACAACATCACGGAGCTGGTGGATGTTGGAGAACTTGCGCTCCTCCACCTTCCGTTTGAGGATACCCCACGGATGCCCAATAGGGCTTAGGTCTGGAGACATATGCTTGACCAGTCCATCACCTTTACCCTCAGCTTCTTTAGCAAAGCAGTGGTCGTCTTGGAGGTATGTTTGGGGTTGTTATCATGTTGGAATACTGCCCTGCTGCCCAGTCTTCGGAGGGAGGGAATCATGCTCTGCTTCAGTATGTCACAGTACATGTTGGCATTCATGGTTCCCTCAATGAACTGTAGCTCCCCAGTGCCGGCATGCAGCCCCAGACCATGACACTCCCACCACCGTGCTTGACTGTAGGCAAGATACACTTGTCTTTGTACTCCCCACCTGATTGCCGCCACACATGCATGACACCATCTGAACCAAATAAGTTTATCTTGGTCTCATCAGACCACAGGACATGGTTTCCATTAATCCATGTCCTTAGTCTGCTTGTCTTCAGCAAACTGCGGGCTTTCTTGTGCATCATCTTTAGAAGAGGCTTCCTTCTGGGATGACAGCCATGCAGACCAATTTGATGCAGTGTGCAGCGTATGGTCTGAGCACTGACAGGTTGACCCCCCACCCCTTACCGCTATTATCGAAGGACCTAAGCTTCTGTCCGCAACAAAATTTCGATATGTTCGATTTGGTTACTGACTTGCATTTGTTTGCTCGCAAACTACTGTTAAAGTGCCAGTATGAACAAATACCCAATGAGAGAGACATGACAGATTGGTCTAGATACACCATGAGAGAGTTCAAAGCCCTATGAGGTCTGACTCTATTACTTCAAGAGAGCAACTCAGATGATTTGATAGATCAATTAGATCTTGATAAATTATTTGAAGAAGTGAATAAATCCACCCTGAGCCCAGTGACTCTCTTTCAAAAAAACATCGACTAAATTCCCGCCACTGCAAACAAACACAAGTGTAGCTACATTCATTAGACAGACACTTAAGGATGCTGCCAAAATATCTTGTGGCACCAACACCCCACAAAATTTGTCGGTTGAGGAAAATGAAGCATTGGAATCTTTACGCATGAACCACTCAATTGTTGTGAAGCCATCGGATAAAGGAGGCAATGTTGTCCTTATGGACAACACAATGTATAGAAAAATGTGTCGTAATATATTGAACAACAGAGAATGGTGTAAAACCATCCATACCAGACACATTGTGAAATCCAATCAGGTCTTCCACACTCTGACAATGCATACCGTAATGGTACAATTAATAATGACCTTTATGACTTCATTAGGATTAAACATCCCCCAACACCCTCATTCTACAGCCTCCTGAAAATTCACAAAAGTTCCACTCAAATTACAGGGCGACCAATTATTTCAGGTAATGGCGGGATCTCGGAAAACCTGAGTAGTGTAATCGATTCATATCTTCAGCCCTTTGTGGTAGCATTACCCTCTTTTACAAAAGATACTATCCATTTTTTACAGATGATAAACGATCTTAACCACTTCAGCCCCGGAAGAATTTACCCCCTTCCTGACCAGAGCACTTTTAGCGATTTGGCACTGCGTCGCTTTAACTGAAAATTGCGCAGTCGTGCGACGTGGCTCCCAAACAAAATTGACGTCCTTTTTTTCCACAAATAGAGCTTTCTTTTGGTGGTATTTGATCGCCTCTGCGGTTTTTATTTTTTTGCGCTATAAACAAAAATAGAGCGAAAATTTTGAAAAAACGCATTATTTTTTACTTTTTGCTATAATAAATATCCCCCAAAAATATATAAAAAAACAATTTTTTTCCTCAGTTTAGGCCAAAACATATTCTTCTACATATTTTTGGTAAAAAATATCTCAATAAGCGATTATTGATCGGTTTGCGCAAAAGTTATATCGTTTACAAAATAGGGGATAGTTTAATGGCATTTTTATTAATTTTTTTTTTTTTTAAATGGCGGCGATCAGCGATTTTTTTTATCATTATGGCGGACACATCGGACATTTTTGACACATTTTTGGGACCATTGTCATTTATACAGCAATCAGTGCTATAAAAATGCACTGATTCCTGTGTAAATGACACTGGCAGTGAAGAGGTTAACCGCTAGGGGGCGGGGAGGGGTTAAATCAGTACTAGGGAGTGATTACTAACTGTCAGGGGGATGGGCTGTGTGTGTGACGTCACTGATCTCTGCTCTGATGACAGGGAGCAGAGATCGAGTGACACTGTCACTAGGCAGAACGGGGAGATGCTGTTTACATCAGCATCTCCCCGTTCTTCCTCCCCGTGAGGCAATCGCGGGTATTCCCGCGGCGATCGAGTCCGCGGGACCCGTGACCCTACTCACAGAGCTTGCCGCGGGCACGCCCGCTGGCCGCCTCTTCAAGGGCAACGTACAGGTACGTGATTTTGCCTGTACGAGCCCTTCTTCCACAGTATATCTGCGTGAGGCTGTCGGCAAGCGGTTAAACTCTCTGAAAATTCAATTCTAGTCACAATAGACTTGGAAGCCCTATATTGCTCAATCCCACATGGGAAAGGACTCCAAGCTATCCATAATGTATTGCAACAAGTGTCACGGTATGACAAGGCTCTGAATAATTTTATCCTGAGCGGATTGGATCATATCCTAAATAACAATTATTTTTGTTTTCACGGCTCCCACTACCTCCAGGTGCAGGGCGTAGCGATGGGGACATGTTGTGCCCCATCCTAAGCCAATTTGTACCTGGGAGAGTGGGAGCGGTCACTTTTCAGTGATAAGGATCTCATCGTGTACTTGGGCCACGTCACCACGTGGCTCAGGTACATCGATGACATCTTCGTCATCTGGGAAGGCCCTAAGGAAATACTGACTCAATAACCATATAAATACAAATAGTTTTAATCTAAAATTCACTATGAATTTTGATGCCAGATCTGTAACTTTCCTGGATGTGAAGGTTGAGTGTGATACACAGGGAAATTTAACCAGTACATTATACAGAAAAAGTACAGCGGGAAATAAAGTGTTGCACGCGGAAAGTTTCCATCCAATCCCCCTCAAGAATTATATCCCATACAGACAGTAGCTCCGATTGAGGAGGAACTGTTCAAATGAGACACTTTTCAAAATCAAGGCTGGCAAACTCCAGAATCGATTATTGGATAGAGGCTATAGTCGTCGCTGCCTAAAAAAAGCATAAGATCGAACTATTGCACAGGCTCGCAAAACATTGTTGTTCAGACCACAGACAAGAAGTAAGAAGGAAGTAGATCCCTCACGTATCATCATACGATACTCACGTCAACATCAACAAATTTGCAATATCATTGCTAAACATTGGTCCATTCTTACTGATGATGACAAAGTTAAGCATTTTGTCTCTCCTGTCCCCTCCATCACCTTCAAATGGGCTGCATCTTTAAAAGATAAATTGGTGAAAAGCGAATTTCGCAAATCCAATAGAAAACATTGTTCCATATATGGGACCTTTCCTTGTGGACATTGTGCCTACTGTTCGTGGATGAGAAAAGAAAAAATATTTACGCTTCCCAACGGCCAGGTTTTTAAACCCAAGCATTTTGTAAATTGCCAGACTCCCGCAGTGGTCTATTTGATGACCTGCGAGTGTGGCGCATTTTATGTAGGTAAAACCAGACAGAAATTTTGGTGCAGAACGTTTAAACATGTCTATAGCATGGAAATAGGCAACATCTATCTCCCCCCAGGAAAACATGTGGCTAACCAACACCACCACAAAATGCCAAAAATTGCATTCACCACTCTAGACCAGATCCATATTCCGGGAAGAGGCGGCGATTGGAACAAAAGACTATTACAAACCGAGCAAAAATGGATATATAGACTTGGGGCCACCACATATCCAGGTCTCAATGAATCTATTTCATATGTCCCTTTTTTGAAGGGCTTCAATTCAGGAAAGACCAGCTAGGACGATGTGGTTGAGGAATCAGGGAGAAGAATGGAGGGGGCAAGAAAATACATCTCCTCTTTAAATATCCCTTTTTTTGCTATTTCACCATTGAGGAAGTAGCTGTTGGCACCCATTTCACAACATGGTATTGCCTTCCAATTTAGATGTAAAATCGGCCCTCTCCGTGTATAATAATACACATGTATATGAGTGTGTGTGTGTATATATATATGTGTGTATATATATATATGTGTATATATATATATATATATATATGTATATACATGTCTACATATTAATTAAATTATTAATTAATAAATTTACATGACGACAATTATTGGAATATTTCTATGCCCTTTACTGCCCTCCCATGAATACCCATCCATCCGTCCTCTCTGGTAATTATTTTCCTGAAAATAGTATTTGGGGAATTCCTATGTATCCCCCCTGATCGATACTTTTTTAAGTCATAGTTTTCACAGTGTACCCTGTCTTTTCTCTCTTGCTCATTATATAATACATAATAAAAACAAAACCATGTAATTTTATTTTTTTGGACATTATAATTATTGTAAAGTTGAAATTGTCAATTGTATTTATAGTTTGTTCTTCTTCTTTTTCCCCCAGATACTGGATTGCTGGTCTTGTCCTCCCTCTGCACCTTGGGGTGTTAATGCCTGATCTGTTGGCTTCCCGGTGTCTTGTCGAATACAGTCCCCTATCATATAGTGTGCGCCTTGTACTGCGCAGGCGCAGTACGGAGGACAAATGAGACGCCGAAAGTCTCCGAAGTTTAACAGCTGATCATCAGCTGTACACGGCGCCTGCGCTTTTATTCTCACCCTATGTCCAGGTTCATTCCCTACTATCCAAGTGGACATAGAGTTAGAATAAATAATTGCCGAGGGCAGCGAGGCCGTGCCCGAAGCGTGGCGAACGAAGCGTGGCGAGCGAAGGGCCCTCTTACAAAGCCATCGCCCAAGCGCCGTGTACAGCTGATGGTCAGCTGATCAACTTCGGACACTTTCAGCATCTCCTTCTGCTCCGTACTGCGCGAGCGCTGCGCCTGCGCAGTACGGGGCGGACACTATGCTATAGGAGGACAGTTCTAATCAGAACACCGGCAGGGTGGGGGGATGCAACTACAGGCATCCCCCCATTTTAGCAACACCCGTGGTTCTAACATCCACCACTGGGAGGAGCTCCAACCCTGCCGGCGGCGTTCCCTGTCCACCTTCGGACGGAGAGCGGGTTTCGCGCACATGCGCGGAGCGGTCTCCTGGGCTGTGCGGGGGTGCCTGCTCCGCGCGTGCACGTGGCCCGCCTTTAGTCACGTAGCTTTGTCGGAGGTGACGGAGGTGTCCGGAGCATCTAGCTCACCGGAACGCCGAGGTGGCCACAGTAGGGACGCACTCTGCTTCCTGATGGCCCCTCCCCCCGTGGGGGAAGGACTGGGGTGATGCTTTGAGCACCTGTCAGAAATTGCTCATTCATTAAGGGATTATATTAAGAGACGCTCTATGTCGGGATTGCTCAGCTGATCCCTGACACGAGCATGGTAACACACAATGCTATTAGGTAAGGACACACAACAATAGAGAGCAAGGCTGTACTTTTGCAAATGCATTTACAAAGCCTTTGCCACTAATATGACCCATTCATTTTCTTTTTTATTTAGGGCTTTTATGCATAAGCCCTTTGAATCTGATAATTAGACACTGTGCATTTCCTCTTGAATGCTACAGAGGTCTAACGATTTCAACATAGAAATCAGGTATCAACCTCTGTGATTTATTTTATTTTTTTTCTCTCATTTCTTTAGCATTTAGCATCCCCAGCAGCATTTCTTATAACCTGCTGAGGGATTAGATTTTAGTATTCCAGCACCTTAACCCACAGTGACACCTCACTTCACTTGGTGTTTCATTTTTATTTATTTTTTAGCATTTAGTATCCTTGACAGTTTTGTCTATATCTGCTGAGGCACTACTTTACAGCACTTGCACTTAATTCCGTGGCACTTTTTTCTGTCCACCTGCACACTCAGAATAATTTTATTCATCAAGTTTAAATGCACTTTTGGTGTGTCTTTTTATAATAATTTTTGATTTCACTCTCTTTGCATGCAATCCTTCATCTTCTTTATTGATTGTTGCACATTCACTTTTTATGCACTACTGTGTTTCAGTAACTTTATAGGGGATGAAGGTCTATGCATATTGCATGACTCCCCCCTTTCTCACTTTTTTGTTACTTTATTATGCTTCATCACTTCCCTCACTGTTTCTGGGTATAGACCCTCTGATCATAGCCCAGATAAAGTCATACTCCGATGGCACTTTTATTATTATTTTCTTTAAATAAAATTTAGATGTATAGTGATATACACATACTTTGATGGCACATTCATCATTTATTTTCTTAAATAAAATTTAGATGCATAGTGATATATACACTCATACACCTATACACTTTTAGTAATATGCATGAAATACATTAATTTTTGTAGTAATTTGTACCATTATAAAAAATACAAAAAAAAACAAAAAATACAAAAAACAAAAAATATATACGTAATATACTAACTTTCATCCTTATGGTAACTTTCAGGTGCCCTGTCTCTCCTTTTCCCTCCTCCGGACGGGGCATTTTTTATCTGTGACCACTTGTAAGCATCACGGGTCGGTTTTGCGTTCCTATTGAGGGTGCAAGCAGGGATGACTTTCCAGCAGAATCCGGGATCGTAAGCGGGAGAACCTTTTGTTTTCTTTTATGATCTTTTAAAGAAGTCTCCGGATAAATGTGTTTACACGATATAGAGGGTAAATATAAAGCAACCATTTCAGACGAGCATAACTATAGGATATATTAAATAATAATAAAATGCTGTTTTCTTTTGATGTATTTGTAAAAATTTAAGGACCCCCTGAGGAAGACCATGACCCAATAAGGTTGAAATGCATTGGGGTTTTCTTTCCAACATTAGATAGTATAACTATGTTTAATACTGTAGGTAGCATCATTGAATGCATACCCCCTTTTGTCTTTATACATTACTAATTGTCTGATTTGTTATCCAATCTATCGTGTCTCGCATTATGTAAACCGGAGCTCATGTTTTAAATCTTTATACTGTTTAAATGTCCAGTGTATTTTGTTAATAAAATCTATTTTTTCAAAAAAAACTCCTTATTCTTGGATTTACATTTGCTACTAAAAAAACCCATGGGGAACTTCCAATCCTTTTGACCCCCCGCCCCTTTAACCTCTGCAGCAATGCTTGCAGCACTCATATGTCTACTTCCCAAAGACAACCTCTAAATATGACGCTGAGCACATGCACTCAACTTCTTTGGTCGATCATGGCGAGGCCTGTTCTGTGTGGAACCTCCCCTGTTAAACCGCTGTATGGTCTTGGCCACTTTGCTGCAGCTCAGTTTCAGGGTCTTGGCAATCTTCTTATAGCCTAGGCCATCTTTATGTAGAGCAACAGTTCTTTTTTTCAGATCCTCAGAGAGTTCTTTGCCATGAGGTGCCATGTTGAACTTCCAGTGACCAGTATGAGAGTGAGAGCGATAACACCAAATTTAACACACCTGCTCCCCTTTCAAACCTGAAACTTTGCAACACTAAAGAGTCACATGACACCGGGGAGGGAAAATGGCTAATTGGGCCCAATTTGGACATTTTCACGTAGGGGTGTACTTACTTTTGTTACCAGCAGTTTAGACATTAATGGCTGTGTGAGTTATTTTGAGGGGACAGCAAAATTACACTGTACATACAAAAATGCAAAACGTACACTCACTACTTTTCATTGTAGCAAAGTGTCATTTCTTCAGTGTTGTCACATGAAAAGATATAATAAAATATTTCAAAAATATGAGGGGTGTACTCACTTTTGTGAGATACTGTATGTACACATGTAAATGTTGAATAATTGGTTTAAACACATACATACACATGTTATAATTTGTAGTATTTACCATTTTAGTAAAGTTTTTTGTGTGTGTGGATTAGCGATACTCTTATCACTTTACACAATGTTAAGGTATTGGCCAGGGTGTTAGTATCCAGACTAGCGAAGGTTATGCACAAACTAATTTATAGGGATCAATCTGGGTTTATACCATCTAATTTCACTGCGCAAAACCTTAGACGTATTTTCTTGAATATACAATTACCAGTTGATAATCCTGGAATAAGGGCGATCAACAGTGTTAAATGACCCTTTCTTTGGGAGGTATTGGAGCATTTTGGTATAGGTAGCACTTTTATTAAGTGGATTTGAGTACTTTATGCAGCTCCCTCTGCTCAGGTGAATGGAGAGTTTTCCGACCTTTTTGTTATACATAGGGGCACATGGTAGGAGTGTCCTTTCTCGCCCTTGCTGTTTGCCCTGGCCTTGGAACATTTGGCTGCACATATTTGTGCATTGTCAGATGTTGTCGGGTTTATCAGGGGTTCACGGACTGATCTCATCTCTTTATATGTGGATAATATAATATTATATTTGGGAGATACACAGGAATATGAGTGCGGTAATGGCCCTTATTAAAGACTTTGGAGCCTTGTCTGGTTTCTCTATAAACTGAGACAAGTCTGTCCTTCTGCCGCTAGATCCCTTGTCACACCCACTACCTGATTGTGCTAGGTCCGTGCAGATAGTCTCCTCCTTTCGCTATTTAGGTATCAAGGTTACCTCTGATCCTAGTCAATACATAGAGTTAAACTTGCGCCCAATGCTACGTAAATTCGGTGAGAAATGTGCAGCCTGGTGGAAACTTCCTCTGTCAGTGGTTGGGAGGATTAACCTAATAAAAATGGTGTGGGCCCCCCAATTGTTGTACATATTTAATAACTTCGCAATTTGGATACCTCATAAGTGGTTCCTTTACATAGACTCCCAATTCTGAGATTTAATTTGACGTAAAAAACATCCCGAATTAGTGTGTCTACCCTACAATTGGGAAAGGAAGAGGGAGGTTTAGCTGTCCCTGATTCTAGGGCTTATTATAAAGCTTCCCAAATACAACTAGGGAGTTGGGGCCATGCAGACCCTTGGGGCTCCATAAGGGCCCTTCTTATACCCTGCAATTCGGTCTGTCCTGCCCTTACACATTTAGAGGCAGGGGGTTTACCCATATAGAACCTGTTATGCTGACAATTACCCTAATAAACTTTGTGGACATATGTTAAATCTACTCAAGGATACTCTGATCTGACATAAATCGAATTATAAGGAGATACTTAAGTTGGAGGCTTCGAGGAATGGGAGAGGTTTGGGGTCAGGTATATGTCTCAGTTGTTTGTAGGCAACGTACTCAAAACCTTCTCAGACTTGCAGGAAGAATTCGTTCTTCCCAGTCGCCAATTCTACAAATACTTACAGCTGAGATATGCTCTTCAATCTCAATTTCGTGTCTCTAGGCTCACTCTGGCAGATCATCCCATAGTGAGTGAAGCCCCACTGGCAACAGACAAGAAGGGGTTGATCTCATGGGTCTATTTAATCCTACTCAATTCTTTACATAATGCTTCAATATTGCCATGCAGGTGAGGATAAGAGAAGGATGTGGGTACCATCAGTGCTAATTTCGTCGACTAAAACGACTAAAAAATTTTAGTTGACTAAATGAATATTATTTTAGTCAACTAAAATATGACTAAAACTAAAACAACTGAGATGACTAAAATACGACTAAAACTAAAATGGCATTTTAGTCAAAAGACTAAAATGGGACTAAAACTAAAATGCCATTTTAGCCAAAAGACAAAGACTAAAACTAAATTGAAATTTGACTTCAAAATTAACACTGGTCTGTAGTGCATGTTCATACCTCAATACCATAATAAATAACATATTAGATTTTTCACTTCAGCAGTATATAATGAGTTTGGAAATTGTAGAGAAATGTTAACTAATGCATTACAATTTAACTAGTTGCCGAACGCCGCACGCCGATGTACGTCGGCAGAATGGCACGGGCAGGCATATGGGCGTACCTGTACGTCCCTGCCTCCCCCACCACCCTGCCGGTCTCGACTGGCCCCCCCCGGTGCCTGCGGCGGTCAGAATCGTTACAGGAGCGATCCATGCTGAGGGGGAGGCCACCAATTCATGGCCACCCCCTCGTGATCATTCCTGACGAATGAAAAGCTTCCTCTACTTCTGTAATGTAGACAGAAGCAGAGGAAGTGATGTCATCTCTCCTCGTGTCTGTCTTTACGTTTTGGCGCCGAGGAGAGAAGACATCAAGTAAGTGTGTACCAACACTACACTAACAGTAGAACACGTAGGCACACAAATCACTGCCCCGATCACCCCCCCTGCACCCCCTTTCACAGTGACACCAATAGCAGTTTTTTGTTTTTGTTTTTTTTACTGATTACTGCATTGGTGTCATTTGTGACTGTTATAAGTGGTAGGGGAGTTAGTGGTAGGCCCTTTAGGTCTAGAGCAGTGGTCATCAAACCTGTCCTCAGGGCCCACTAACAGGCCAGGTTTGCAAGATAACTGAAGTATATCACAGCTGCTCAGTGATTGCAGTATTCTAGTCTGCATCTGCCCAGGGTAGTACATAAAACCTGGCCTGTTAGTGAGTCCTGAGGACAGGGTTGTTGACCACTGGTCTAGAGTACCCCCCTTAATAAAGGTTTACCCCTTGATCACCCCCCAGTTAACCCCTTCTTCGCTTGTCGCCAGTGTCACTAAGCGATCTTTTTTTCTGATCGGCGTATTAGTGTCACAGGTGTATTAGCCAGGTAAGTATTTAGGTTCACCGTCAGCTTTTTATAGCGTCAGGTACCCCCATATACTACCTAATAAAGGTATGGGTGACGCTGGTTAGTTGGTTTGTTTTTTATACCCGCCGTTTATTACCCAATAAAGGTTTAACCCCCTGATCGCCCAGCGTCAGATTAGTGCCAGTACCGCTAACACCCACGCACGCAGCATACACTCCCTTAGTGGTATAGTATCTGAACAGATCGATATCTGATCTGATCAGATCTATACTAGCGTCCCCAGCAGTTTAGGGTTCCCAAAAATGCAGTGTTAGCAGGATCAGCCCAGATACCTGCTAGCACCTGCGTTTTGCCCCTCCGCCCAGCCCAGCCCACCCAAGTGCAGTATCGATCGATCGATCACTGTCACCTACAGAACACTAAACACACATAACTGCAGCGTTCGCAGAGTCAGGCCTGATTCCTGCGATCGCTAACAGTTTTTTTGGTAGCGTTTGTTACATTTGCTGACAGTCTAGGAGTTTTTTTTACCTGTGAGTCTCACTACTGTACCAGTAAATTTAGAGCCCAAAATGGCAAATCGATGGTACAGTAGTGAAGAGGCCTACACGTTTCTGAGCATGACAGATAGTGAAGAGGAAGTCACTCATCTGTCAGATTCAGGGCTCAGAATACGTTCCTGTAGAAGACAGCGGCTCCATGACCGATAGCACTGACGACGGAGTTGTGATCCCTGCCAAGGTTAGGCGTACCAGACCCCGATCTTCTTCTGCTGTTGAGGTGCAAGAACCACAGGGCTCTTGTATGGAGCAGAGAAGTACCAGCGCCGCTATTGCTTCTGATGAACTGGTCGTAGTCAAACTGCAGTAACACGTGGTGATGTGGCAAGTCCCATAAGTGCAGTTCAAGCAGGTGAGGTGGCAAGCACAAGTAGTGTCCCACTGCCACCAAGAAGACAAAGACAGGCCCGTTGTGCCCATAGTGTCCTTCCTCAAGAATTCGCCAATCCTAATTGGGAGCCCACCACTTCTGCAGCACCCGTACTTCCCCCATTCACTGGCCAACCCGGCATTCAGGTGCAAATGGTTGATTTTACGTCACTTGATTTTTATTTGCTGTTTTTCATCGAAGATCTCTATAGATCTATTGTGGACCAAAGCAATTTGTATGCTGGTCAATACATCGCCGCTAATCCCCAGTCCTCCCTTGCCAGAGATTGGAAACCAATTACGGTTTCTGAATTTAAGACCTTTCTGGGCCTATCTCTTGACATGGGCATAGTTAAAATGAGTATGTTGCAGTCATATTGGTCCACTGACCCAATTTACCATATGCCCGTGTTCTCTGCTTCCATGGCCAGGGCATGATATGAGCAGATCTTGCGGTTCATGCACTTCAACAACAATGAACTCTGTAGTCCTCGTGGAGATCCTGGATACGATCGGCTCTACAAAATTCAGCCCCTCGTAAACCACTTCAACCAACATTTTGCAGACTTGTTTACTCCCCATCAAGTTGTCTGCGTTGATGGTCCCTGATTAAGTTTTCTGGCTGCTTGTCATTCAAACAGTATCTTCCCAGCAAGCGTGCCAGATACGGGGTCAAGATGCATAAGCTCTGTGACAGGGCCACAGGCTATACATGTAGTTTTATGGTTTATGAGGGAAGAGATAGTCAGGTAGAGCCGACAAATTGCCCTGACTACATAGGAAGCGCTGCCAAGATTGTGTTGGACTTGGTGTCACTCTTATTCGGAAGGGGGTACCATTTGTATGTGGACAATTATTACACGAGCGTGCCACTTTTTAATCACTTGTTTGATCATCAGATTGGAGCATGTGGCACAGTGCGATCTAATCGCCGGGGCTTTCCCCAGCAGCTTGTAGATTCCCGTCTTAGGCTGGGGGAGAGAGCCTGCTTGAAGTGTAATAACTTGCTCGCTATGAGGTGGAGGGATAATAGGAATGTTTTCGTTCTTACCTCCCTTCATGCAGACACGACGGTCCAAATTACTACGGCAACTAGCATTGTGGAGAAACCCCTCTGTGTCCATGAATATAACCAAAATATGGGAGGGGTGGACCTCAACGACCAGTTGTTGGCGCCGTACCTGGTTGCCCGTAAGGCCAGACGCTAGTGCAAAAAAGTGTCTATTTATTTCAATTGGCTTTGCTGAACACTCATGTGCTATACAGAGCTTCAGGACGGACTGGATCCTTCCTTAAAATTCCAGGAAGAGATTGTCAGAGCCCTTTTGTTTCCAGACGGTGTTCCACCTCACCTTCCCAATCCAAATGCAGTAAGCCGGCTGCATGAGAGGCATTTTCCGTATGTCCTCCTGAGTACCCCTACCCAACGAGCCCCCCAAAGAAAATGTGTCTGTAGAAAGCGCGGATATAGGCGTGACACCCATTATTTTTGTTCCTCCTGTCCTGACAATCCTGGTCTTTGCATTGGTGAATGTTTTGAGTTTTTTTTTATTTCACAGGCTGCATGAAAAAAAAGATTAAAATATATGCCCAACAAGGACCAACAACGTACTGGTATATTGCTGGACTTGAGTGGTTGTACCAGAATGATGCCTGCGGGTTTAGGTATCATCTTGGTATCATTCTTTTCAGCCAGCGGTCGGCTTTCATGTAAAAGCAATCCTAGCGGCTAATTAGCCTCTAGACTGCTTTTACAAGCAGTGGGAGGGAATGTCTCCCACCGTCTTCCACGTTTTTCTTTGGCTTTCCTGTCCCAACAGGGAACCTGAGAATGCAGCCGGTGGTTCCGCCAGTTGACCATAGTGCTGATCAGAGACCAGAATGGCTCCAATCATCTTTATGGCCTAAGAAACCGGAAGCTACGAGCATTTCATGACTTATGCCGCGTATACACGAGCGGACTTCTTGTCGGACTGAACTCCGAAGGACTCTTCGACAGAGTTCCAACGGAGTTCCGATGAAACGGACTTGCCTACACACAATCCCACCAAAGTCCGATCATTTCGAACGTGATGACGTACGACCGGACTAGAAAAGGAAATTCAATAGCCAGTAGCCAATAGCTGCCCTTGCGTCGTTTTCAGTCTGTTGGACTAGCATACAGACAAACTTTTTTTTCGATAGGAATCGAGTCCGTCGGAAAGATTTGAAACATGTTCTATTTCTAAGGTCAGATTTTTCGACAGAAAAGGTCCGATGAAGCCCACACATGATCGGAATGTCCGACGGATTCGTTCCTTCGGACATTTTCTGCCGGAAAGTCCGGTCGTGTGTACACGGCATTAGATTTCGCCCGATATAAACAGCGCTATTGGGATATTGGGAAAGCATTTTATCACACCAATCTTGGTGTGGTCAGATGCTTTGAGGGCAGAGGAGAGATCTAGGGTCTAATAGTCCCCAATTTTTTCAGAAAAGAGTACCTGTCACTACCTATTGCTATCATAGGGGATATTTACATTCACTAAGATAACAATAAAAATGATTAAAAAAAATATAAAAAAAAGGAACAGTTTAAAAATAAAAAGCAAAATAACTAATTTAAAAAAAAAAGCACCCCTGTCCCCCCCTGCTCTCGCGCAAAGGCGAACGCAAGCGTCTGTCTGGCGTCATATGTAAACAGCAATTGCACCATGCATGTGAGGTATCACCGTGAAGGTCAGATCGAGGGCAGTAATTTTAGCAGTAGACCTCCTCCGTAAATCGAAAGTGGTAACCTGTAAAGGCGTTTAAAGGCTTTTAAAAATGTATGTAGTTTGACACCGCTGCATGTTTGTGCGCAATTTTAAAGCATGTTGTGTTTGGTATCCATGTACTCGGCCTAAAATCATCTTTTTTATTCCATCAAACATTTGGGCAATATAGTGTGTTTTAGTGCATTAAATTTAAAAAAGTGTGTTTTTTCCAAAAAAAATGCGTTTGAAAAATCACTGCGCAAATACTGTGTGAAAAAAAATTAAACACCCACCATTTTAATCTGTTGAGCCTTTGCTTTAAAAAATATATAATGTTTGGGGGTTCAAAGTCATTTTCTTGCAAAAAAAAATTATTTTTTCATGTAAACAAAAAGTGTCAGAAAGGGCTTTGTCTTCAAGTGGTTAGAAGAAGAGTGGATGATGTGTGACATAAGCTTCTAAATGTTGTGCATAAAATGCCAGGACAGTTCAGCCCCCCCCCCCCAAATGACCCCATTTAGGAAAATAGACACCCCAAGCTATTTGCTGAGAGGCATTTCGAGTCCATGGAAATGTTTATATTTTGAAACAAGTTGCGGGAAAAATACATTTTTTTTTTTTTTAGCACAAAGTTGTCACTAAATGATATATTGCTCAAACATGCCATGGGACTTTTCGGGAGCCTACCCTCATATGGGACCCCGAAAACCAAGCAACGCCTTCAGGCTTCCTAAGGTTGTAAATTTTTTATTTCACTCCTCACTGCCTATCACAGTTTCCCAGATCTCGCTTTCTGTCACAAAGTTTTGAAAATTGAAAAAAGAGAAAAAAAATTACATTTTTCTTTTCTTTCTTCATTTTCAAAAACAAATGAGAGCTGCAAAATACTCACCATGCCTCTCAGCAAATAGCTTGGGGTGTCTACTTTCCAAAATGGGGTCATTTGGGAGGGGGGGGGTTGTGCTATCTTGGCATTTTATGGCCTTCGAAACTGTGATAGGTAGTGAGGAGTGAAATCAAAAATTTACACCCTTAGAAATCCTGAAGGTGGTGCTTGGTTTTCGGGGCCCCATACGTGGCTAGGCTCCAAAAAAGTCCCACACATGTGGTATCCCCGTACTCAGGAGAAGCGGCAGAATGTATTTTGGGGTGCAATTCCACATATGCCCATGGCATGTTTGAGCAATATATCATTTAGTGACAACTTTGTGTAAAAAAAAGTTTGTCATTTTCCCGCAACTTGTGGCAAAATATAAAATATTCCATGGACTCAACATGCCTCTCAGCAAATAGCTTTGGGTGTCTACTTTCCAAAATGGGGTCATTTGGGGGGGGGTTTGTGCCATCTTGGCATTTTATGGCCTTCAAAACTGTGATAGGTAGTGAGGAGTGAAATCAAAAATGTATGCCCCTAGAAATCCTGAAGGCTGTGATTGATTTTCAGGGCCCCATACGCGGCTAGGCTCCCAAAAAGTCCCACACGTGTGGTATCCTCATACTCTGAAGAAGCAGCAGAATGTATTTGGGGGTGTAATTCCACACATGCCCATGGCATGTTTGAGCAATATATCATTTAGTGACAACTTTGTGTAAAAAAATTTTTTTCATAAACTAAAAGCTGCGTAAATTCCAGAAAATGTACCCTAGTTTGTAGACGCTATAACTTTTGCGCAAACCAATAAATATACGCTTATTGACACTTTTTTTTACCAAAGACATGTGGCTGAATACATTTTGGCCTAAATGTATGACTAAAATTGAGTTTATTGGATTTTTATTATAACAAAAAGTAGAAAACATAATTTTTTTTTTAAATTTTCGGTCTTTTTTCATATATATCGCAAAAAATAAAAATTGCAGAGGCAATCAAATACCATCAAAAGAAAGCTCTATTTGTGGAATAAAAAAGGATGCAAATTTAATTTGGGTACAACATTGTATGACTGCGCAATTACCAGTTAAAGCAGCGCAGTGCCAAATTGTAAAAAGTCCTCTGGTCTTTTGCCAGCCAAATGGTCCGGGGCTGAAGTGGTTAATTATACCCATTAGGGTAAATTAGTTTTAGTCGACTAAAATGTACTGGAGATTTTAATTGACTAAAAGGTAGGACATTTTAGTTGACTAAAATGTACTGGGGATTTAGTCGACTAAGTACGACTAAAACTAAAACAATTGCAGAAGACTAAAATGGGACTAAAACTAAAATGCAATTTTAGTCCTAAGACTAGGACTAAAACTAAATAGAAATTTGGTGCGAAAATTAACACTGGGTACCATTGATGGTGACACCTGGGAGCTCTGCCTGCCATCTGCACCTTTAGTTTCGGTTTCTGCTTCTCAGAAGCACAGAGCGTATAAAAACACCAATTCAACTACATCGTTGGTGGAGTAGGGACACTCCTATATGCCCAAAATGTGTGAGGGAGCACAGGTACCTCCTTCGTATGATATGGAGATGCCCCAAACTCTTTCGCTATTGGACAGATATTATTGGTACCATTTCACAGGTAAACAACTTCCAGCTCTCTAAGGCCCCCTTTGTTTGTTTATTGGGAGCTCTGGAAGAGGAAACATTGACCCCACATGCACATGTGGCATTTATTGTATACTGCTCGCAAATTGATTGCCTGTTATTGGATGTCTCCTCATATCCCGACTAAGAAGCAATGGGTAGAACAGGTGAATACTATGCTCATTCCAAAGAAATTAATGTACCAACACAGAAATGTTCCCAAAAAATTTAACTCAATGTGGCAACTTTGGCTAAATGTCTCAGACCTTGCACCTCATCAGTTAGTAATAAATAGACTTCCGAATTTGTTCTTTTGGCGAAATTCAACAAATTCATTAATTTGGAAATATTCGAATTAACGAAAACCTGTTTTTTCCGAAGTTTCAAAAAATTGGAAGAGCAAAAATCCGACAATCGAAAATAAGAACGAAAATTCAAAAGAATGAAAATTAGAAAATCCAAAATAATAACTAACTAACTAATAATAACTATTACTAACTATTAAATTATAGGTATTTGAATTTCCTTTCAAATTTGGCTGTTAGTGAACATAACGAATACAAATTTATCCAAAGTTACGAATTATCCGAAATAATGAATTATGCCTCTAAACGAATGGAACTTAACATATTAATAATAATACATAATAATAATACAATTTTTATTATTATTTATTATTATTAATTCATTACGTTCGATACGTTTAGATACGGCATTCGTTATTTCAGATAATTCATAACTTTGGATAAATTCGTATTTGTTACGTTTATTAACCTCCCTGGCGGTATGATTATGTCCGATTTTTGCGTCTCAAAGCGGTACAATTGTTTTGCATAGAAATTTGGTGTTTTATATTGTAGGCCTGTAATTCTTAGCAATAACACACTTAAATCTGTCCAAACAAGAGTCTATAAGATATCCCGGGTATGATAAAGTTTGAAACACAAAATCATAAATTATAATATAATAAATAACTATAAATAATTATAAAAAATAATAATATAATAATAATAAAATTAATTTCCCCACGATTCACTATCGCTCAATTCTGCAAGTGTTATAATTTACTATCGCTGTTTTCTAGCTGGTCTCAAACAACTTTTGATGTAAAGGGACAGTATATATAATATAAAATTGCATGCAGAGCATTGGACAAACCACTAGGGACAAAAGGGATGTGAAATGATTTCATACAGTAATGTAATCTGCAATATTACAGTGTAATGTATGTGTTATGTATTTTTTTAAATTTGCCGCCAGGCTCCGCCCCCTGGATTGCGACGCTTGCAGGGAACGGAGCCTGGCGCACAGAGGCATTGGGCTGAGGACAGAGCCCGCAGACACAGAGGGGGGGACATCGAAGGATCCTGGGGACAAGGTAAGTACACTGCACCAGGATCCTGCAATGCAATCCTGAGTGTGGCTCGAGGTTAACGTTAATGGTACTGAAATTTAACCCCGAGCCAGACTCGGGAAAACCGCCAAGGAGGTTAACAGCCAAATTTTGAAAGGAAATTCCAATACCTATAATTTAATAGTTAGTTATTGTTCGTTAGTTATTTTTTCGGGTTTTCATTCTTTAGAATTTTCGTTCTTATTTTCGTATTTATAAATTTTCGGATCTTCGTTCATTCTTATTTATGGATTTTCGTTCTTATTTTTGAATTTCGTATTTTTACGAATTATTGAAATAACAAGTACCGCATATAAACGAATGGAAGGTAAGGAATTAGAATTTTTCCGAAGTTGCGAATATATTACAAATAATACATTTTGATCATAACGAATGACCCGTAAAAAAAAAAAAATGAATGAAATGAAAACAAATTTTTTTGGCAGTGCACATGGCTATTTGTGACTAGTCAGCGCTTATCCCAGTGGACATTCCCTTCTTTCTTTTGTTTCTTTTCTTCTTTTGTTTGTTCCTTAGATATGGTATGATGTACAATTTTTTCTTTTTTGCTGGTTACATTTGTACTTCGTCCAAGACTTGCTCCTATGTCTTAGTCAATATTGATATTGGTCTTTTTTGACGCTCATTGCTAATTGTATTTTCAAGGATTATTGCACCATATATGATGTACCTTTTGATTTTTCTCTAAAAACTTTTTTTTGATTAAAAAAAAAACAATGTGTATTATAATGTATTGGAGATTATGTAGGGAAGTTTGAGGCTATACATAATATATCCCATTGAATTCCTCCTATTTCCAGTTGTTTTTATGCCTTTATATTTCCATGGTCTCCATGTGGATCATATGACTTGAGAAAGTGCATGCATGCGAAACACATTGTCATAGGAAAGCTACCGTAGCGCTCCATATGCTCTCCACTGCCTTCCACAGCCTGTGGTCTTGCTCAGCTGGGATCGGCATTTGGCGCAGCCCGTGTGTGGCTCCAGCCACATCACAGGGACTCCACCTCTTGCAACTCCATCTGCAGCACTACATGTCCACATCCGGACGCGGCTTATCCAGCAGAGTGAACCCAACACCCTCCAATGTGAGTCCATTAGTGACAGTGATGGCTGTTCCCTTTCCTCTGGCCGAGCATTTCTCCATACCATCTCCACCTGGCGTGCAGCAGGTGTAAGCACTACTACTGTTATTACAATACTGTGGGGCTATGGACACTGTGACATTGACATCTTCCTGGTTAAATTTCCTCTATTCTGGCACCTGATCTTTTTGAGTGTTATACAGTGGGGACGGAAAGTATTCAGACCCCCTTACATTTTTTACTCTTTGTTATATTGCAGCCATTTGCTAAAATCATTTATGTTTCAAACTAGAGGATTTCCGCTCCTGGGAGGCTGCAGGCATTCATTATATTGCCCAGTTGTTTTCTGGAACCACACTCAAATCCTTTACAGAACTTAGTGAGGAATTTCGCCTTCCTAGAACACAGTTTTATAGATACCTCCAGCTGAGGCATGCTATTCATAGTCAGGGTAGGGTGTCTCCGCTGGGGATGATGGTGCATCCATTAATGAATGATGAATTGTCAACGGATGAGAGAAAGGGTATGATTTCAAGAGTATATATCAGGTTGCTTAACTCCACACATAATGCTAATACATTGTCCTGTAGAAAGGGATGGGAACGAGATCTGGGTCCTATAGACGGAGACACCTGGGAGTTATGTCTAACTTCTGCTCCACTTGTTTCGGTATCGGCATCGCAGAGATTATCCCATCTCTATCTACTACATAGAGTATACAGAACCCCGGTTCGTTTGCACAAATGGGGACTTAGAGATACTCCACTATGCCCAAAATGCGGCACCCATAATGGTGATCTATTACACATGGTGTGGAAATGCCCAAAACTTTTTAGACATTTGGAGCTATGTTCTCAATACTATTTCACAGGTATTCCAATTTCCGATTATAAAGGATCCAGTGATATGCCTGCTAGGTGCTCTGGAGGTGCCCTCACTCTCGCCCAATGGTCATACTTGTGTATTACGTCTACTGTATATAGCTCGTAAAGCAATTGCTTGGCTGTGGATCACCTCGAGGGTACCAACAGGCGAGCAATGGGTGAAATTGGTAAATAACTTGCTTATACGCGAAAAGATTACCTATCAACATCGTAACGCCCTGAAAAAGTTTTATTCAATGTGGCAATCTTGGTTAGATACTCCAGGACTAGGCCCAACTCAACTAGTAAAAGACAGACTCCTACAAATGTAGAGTACACGCAGGGTACATGGGTGAGTTAACTTACGAGCTGTACTGTAGTCTTGCAATGTGCTGCAAGAAAAGTATGGTAGGGGTGGACATAACTTATATTTTGAATAGTTGGTTAATAGTTATTAGTTGGTTGTATACATCCATTAAGGATATATCTGTTTTGCTCTCCTTTTTTTTTTTCCTTTTTTTTTCTGGTCACACAATAATATTGACCTACTAATAGATCACAAATGCATATAATATCCAGGTTATATACCTTTGTTTTATAATTTAATGACATGCTACATTATGTTAGGCCCAAAGCAACCTGGTTTAACTATATATTGGTAAATGTTTAAGATACTAGAATGGAAAGATATTGTGTATGTAAATTCAGATATGTATTCCTATTGATCGTATGTGTGTTTGTCCAGATGTGTTTTTTCTCAAAAAACTTAATTTTGATTTAAAAAAAAAAAAATCATTTAAGTTCATTTTTTTTCCCCATTAATGTACACACTGCACCCCATATTGACAGAAAAACACAGAATTGTTAACATTTTTGCAGATTTATTAAAAAAGAAAAACTGAAATATCACATGGTCCTAAATATTCAGACCCTTTGCTTAGTATTTAGCACCCTTTTGATCTAATACAGCCATGAGTCTTTTTGGGAAAGATGCAACAAGTTTTTCACACCTGGATTTGGGGAGCCTCTGCCATTCCTCTTTGCAGATCCTCTCCAGTTCTGTCAGGTTGGATGGTAAACGTTGGTGGACAGCCATTTTTAGGTCTCTCCAGAGATGCTCAATTGGATTTAAGTCAGGGCTCTGGTTGGGCCATTCAAGAACAGTCATGGAGTTGTTGTGAAGCCACTCCTTCAATATTTTAGCTGTGTGCTTAGGGTCATTGTCTTGTTGGAAGGTAAACTTTCGGCCCAGTCTGACGTCTTGAGCACTCTGGAGAAGGTTTTCGTCCAAGATATCCCTGTACTTGGCCGCATTCATATTTCCCTCAATTGCAACCAGTCATCCTGTCCCTGCAACTGAAAAACACTCCCACAGCATGATGCTGCCACCACCATGCTTCACTGTTGTGACTGTATTGGACAGGTGATGAGCAGTGCCTGGTTTTCTCTACACATACCACTTAGAATTAAGGCCAAAAAGTTCTATCTTTGTCTCATCAGACCAAAGAATCTTATTTCTCACCATCTTGGAGTCCTTCTGGTGTTTTCTAGCAAACTCCATGCGGGCTTTCATGTGTCTTGCACTGAGGAGAGGCTTCTGTCGGGCCACTCTGCCATAAAGCCCTGACGGAGGGCTGCAGCGATGGTTGACTTTCTACAACTTGCTCCCATCTCCCAACTGCATCTCTGGAGCTCAGCCACAGTGATCTTTGGGTTCTTCTTTACCTCTCTCACCAAGACTCTTCTCCCCCGATAGCTCAGTTTGGCCGGACGGCCAGCTCTAGGAAGGGTTATGGTCGTCCCAAACGTCTTCCATTTAAGGATTATGGAGGCCACTGTGCTCTTAGGAACCTTAAGTGCAGCAGAATTTTTTTTTGTAACCTTGGCCAGATCTGGGCCTTGCCACAAATCTGTCTCTGAGCTCTTCAGGCAGTTCCTTTGACCTCATGATTCTCATTTGCTCTGACATGCACTGTGAGCTGTAAGGTCTTATATAGATGGGTGTGTGGCTTTACTAAGCAAGTCCAATCAGTATATTCAAACACAGCTGAGCTCAAATGAAGGTGTAGAACCATCTCAAGGGTGATCAGAAGAAATGGACAGCACCTGAGTTAAATATATGAGTGTCAACAGCAAAGGGTCTGAATACTTAGCACCATGTGATATTTCAGTTTTTCTTTTTTAATAAATCTGCAAAAATGTCAACAATTCTGTGTTTTTATGTCAATATGGGGTGCTGGGTGTACATTAATGAGGAAAAAAATGAACTTAAATGATTTTAGCAAATGGCTGGAGTATAACAAAGAGTGAAAAATGTAAGGAGGGGTCTGAATACTTTCCGTCCCCACTGTATATTTATGTGTGCATACAGTTGCCCCTTCTTTAACATATTGATACTCACATGTTACATATATAATGGATATATTCTTTTCTTTTCAGTATGTACTTCTACCTGATCATTACAAATTCATTTTGGTAACCCTGCTCATCCTGATGTCTGTAATCGAAGTTATCCGACTTTTTCTTGGATACAGCGGCAACCTGCAAGAAAAGGTGATCAATTCAGTTTTGCTTCATGGTAGATACAAAGTAGCCACATAATTTTGCCCATGTATATCCTGTTCTCTTTGCATTGCTTTCTGTTTTTGAAACACCTGGTTATCTGGCCAGTCTGAATTAAGTTCAGTCCCCCACTTTCCTATTTGGAACTGACCATACTAGGCATGAAAGCACATCCATTCCAGCATGGTCTGTTTTTTTTCTTTGCGTTCTACTTAGGAGTTCAGCCTGTCTATACTACAATGGTCAGACTTGTGCTGACATGCCCCCCTGCACAGATAATCATTGGAAAGGTCAGTGTACAGCTGCTCCTCTGCCTCTTGCTGAACCCCCTGCAGTTTTTACAATGTTTTTTTTTATATTCACAGACATTTTACCTTGCATTTCTATTTTAAACTGAATGAGTTGTTTCACACTTTACTTTAAAATATATCTAAATCTTAAAAATGTGTAATATGTTGCAGCTCACCTGTCTTTAGAATTGGTAGATCCCCGTTTTGCCTCTGTACTAGGCGATCGCGGGTCACCAGCGGACATCGAGCCGCCTGACCCGCGGGCACGCTCCTGCAGCGCCTGCGAGCCGCTGCACAGGTACGGCGATTCGTGCAGCACTGCCAACCTGCCCCAGTAAATCTACATGAGCTGGTTGGCAAGTGGTTAAAGACCCAAGTCACCAACCTAAATAATCTGAAGACACAGCCTGACCACCCATACACTTGTATTTTTGGACAAAATCAACAGGAATTTCTTCTCTCTTATTCTGCCTGTGAGCTCCCTCATTACATTCATAAGATTATGCAATTGCCCCTCATTCTAGGATTTTATCCCTGTTCTACAAAATGTTGCAACATACAGAACCTAAGGCAAGCTTGTCTTCATTAAAGAATGTGAAAGGGAACCTAGATCTTTTTAGAACCACACCTTCTACAAATGCTAAAACTCGCTCGTACCTCTTCAGTAGACTCCAAGACAGCAAACCTGCTATAAACTCCTCAACCATTGATAGAGTCTCCTGATTGACTACAATTTTCCCAGCCCTATTGTCACTATGCTGAAGAGGCTGCAGACAAATAAGTTTTCTCTTATGCATCTAGTGGGATTATCCCAAGATCTGTCCTTTCTGGCACGACTTAAGGCTACAGATTAGGCGCATTTTGGACATAGACTTGCCAGGTGATCCAGGTCCATATTTAACACATCTGCCTGCAATGCCTGCCAAACACTAAAAATCCAGCAACATCTTCCGAATTCTAAAAATGTCTCAAAAAAGAGCGTCGCTGTCTAAAATATTATACACTTGTGCAATCCCTAGTCAAAGGTATATCTGTAAAAACTTCAAACTGAGTGTGTCAATAAAGTGTCAAGCAGTCCTATGCATAAATATGTACATAATACCTTTAAAAAATGTAAGTGATCCAAACAATATCTTTACAATAGTGTGTGCAACATATTTTGCTAGAAAACTGCTATCCTTCAATTAAAACAAAGCTACAAAAGACTTTTTTACATACTTTAACCACTTCAATAAAAGGCACTATTACCCTCTTCCTGCCCAGGCCAGTTTTCAGCTTTCAGCGTTGTCTCACTTTGAATGACAACTGCGTAGTCATGCAACACTGTACCCATATGGCTCAAAAATAGAGTTTTTTCTTTTGGTGGTATTTAATAACCACTTGGTGTTTTTATGTTTTTGCTGAATTAATGAAAATAGGGCAAAAATTTTAAAAAAAAAACACTTTTTTTTTTGTTTCTGTTATAAATTTATTTAGCCTCAAATGTATTCTGCTACATTTATTTGGTGAAAATAATCCAAATCAGTGTATATAAGTTAGTCTGTAGTCTGTATCTGAAAAACAATCAAACAATCTCATTTCGTGATACCTGAAAATGCCAGGACAGTACAAATACCCCATAATGACCTCTTTGAAAAGTAGACAGTCTTAGGTATTTAGTAAGTGGCATGGCACATTTTTTTGAAGCTGTCATTTTTTGTCCCAATTTTTTGGAAAATGAAGAAAAAAAAATATTTTTGATTTTTACTTTTTTTTTTTTTTCTTCCACTTAAAAAGATGAGAGAGGCCTGTAATTGTCATCATAGGTATACCTTAACTTTGAGAGACAAAATGTGGAAACAAATCCAGACAATCACATTGTCTGATTTGGAAATAATTTATTTGCAAATTATGGTGGAAAATAAGTATTTTGTCAATATCAAAAGTTCATCTCAATACTTTGTTATATATCCTTTGTTGGCAATGACAGAGGTCAAATGTTTTCTGTAAGTCTTCACAAGGTTGTCACACACTGTTGCTGGTATTTTGGCCCATTCCTCCATGCAGATCTCCTCTAGAGCAGTGATGTTTTGGGGCTCTCGCTGGGCAACACGGACTTTTCAACTCCCTCCAAAGGTTTTCTATGGGGTTGAGACCTGGAGACTGGCTAGGCCACTCCAGGACCTTGAAATGCTTCTTACGAAGCCACTCCTATGCCCGGGCAGTGTGTTTGGGATCATTGTCATGCTGAAAGACCCAGTCACGTTTCATCTTCAATGCCCTTGCTGATGGGAAGAGGCTTGCACACAAAATCTCATGATACATGGCCCCATTCATTCTTTCATGTACATGGATCAGTCATCCTGTTCCCTTTGCAGAGAAACAGCCCCAAAGCATGATGTTGTCACCCCCATGCTTCACAGTAGGTATGGTGTTCTTTGGTTGCAACTCAGCATTCTCTCTACTCCAAACACGACGAGTTGTGTTTCTACCAGAAAGTTCTACTTTGGTATTATCTGACCATATGACATTCTCCCAACCCTCTTCTGGGTCATCCAAATGCTCTCTAGCAAACCTCAGACGGGCCCAGACATGTACGGGCTTAAGCAGGGGGACACGTCTGACACTGCAGGATCTGAGTCCCTGGCGGCGTAGTGTGTTACTGATGGTAGCCTTTTGTTACGTTGGTCCCAGCTCTTTGCAGGTCATTCACTAGGTCCCTCCGTGTGGTTCTGGGATTTTTGCTCACCGTTCTTGTGATCATTTTGACCCCACGGGGTGAGATCTTGCGTGGAGCCCCAGATCGAGGGAGATTATCAGTGGTCTTGTATGTCTTCCATTTTTTAATTATTGCTCCCACAGTTGATTTCTTCGCACCAAGCTGCTTGCCTATTGCAGATTTAGTCTTCCCAGCCTGGTGCAGGTCTACAATTTTGTTTCTGGTGTCCTTCGACAGCTCTTTGGTCTTCACCATAGTGGAGTTTGGAGTGTGACTGTTTGAGGTTGTGGACAGGTGTAATACAGGTAATGAGTGGAGGACAGAGGAGCCTCTTAAAGAAGAAGATACAGGTCTGTGAGAGCCAGAAATCTTGCTTGTTTGTATATGACCAAATACTTATTTTCTACCTTAATTTGCAAATAAATTCTTTCAAAAATCAGACAATGTAATTGTCTGTCTGGATTTGTTTCCACATTTTGTCTCTCATAGTTGAGGTATACCTATGATGACAATTACAGGCCTCTCTCATCTTTTTAAGTGGGAGAACTTGCACAATTGGTGGCTGACTAAATACTTTTTTGCCCCACTGTAACTGGTATGGCGGTGACCAGGGACACTGGTGACAGTATGTAATTTTCTTTTCTTTTTTTTTTTACATACTGTGACCAGAGCAATACAGTGTTACCATAGTAACACTGTACCACTCTGGAGAGTTGATCAGGATTTTTTTTTATACATACTATAAGTGCTTATAGCAGTGAATTTCACTGCTATAAGCAAATGTTTTTACTGAATGAAAGTGTGTAGACACTTTGTAATGTTGTAATGTTGTGATTAGCTGTGATTGGCCACAGCTAATCATATGGTACAAATTGCTGTGTGTGTGCTGTGTGTGGCCCTGTCTGTACCATGTGATCACTGTGACGAATCACAGCTAGCAACACAATTGTATACAATGAATGGCATGAAAGGAAACCTTTCATTGTTTAAAATGGTTATGTGATCTGCTGTGATTGGTCACAGCGATCACATGGTACCTGCAGCAGGCCAGTACACTGATCAGTCATCTGCGGTGTTCGGTGGACACTGCAGGTGACAGATCGTGGCAGAGTGCGGTCCGTTCTCAGGAGGACATCATATGACAACCTCCCAGAACAGTAGGGTTCCCACTTGACCGTCATTTTACAGTGGTGCGGGTGGGAAGCAGTTAATATTATTTGCACCTTGGGATTAATTAATGAATGATGTGCAGTTTATTTTTGCACATCAACTTTGTTTTGATTGAAGGATCGCAGTTTTCTAGCACAACATGTTGCACACACTATTGTAAGATATTTTTTAGATCACTTACATTTTTTAAAAGGTACTGTATTAACATTTTCTTTCTAAAAACAATGTATTTTAATCATACCATATAGGACACAGGGGAGCATTGTTAGACTTTGGGTTATAGGCTGGTACTTTCAGGTGATTGGACACTGGCAAGCTTTTGAGGACATGTTCCTGGGCATTCCCCCTATAACCCTACCCCGCTACACGAATTCTCAGTTTTTTGCTAGTGTCTTCTCTTTTAATATTTTTATTGAGGTTTTCATAAAGAACATAAGAGTAAACAGATATGTAAAATTGTCATACAATAGGCATTGTAAAGTGATCATAATACTAACAACTCGTGCTAAGTTAGTTAACAGTTATAAAGCATGTATATGAATAGTATCAAAACATGGCTAGGAATGAGGAGTGTTCCTCAGCTTCCCTCGCCACCCCATGAGGGTACAAGCTGTGGCAGGGGAGAGAGAGAGAGAGAGAGACACGTCTCCTCGTATATATACCAACAAAAATAGGAAATTTTTAGAGGAAGGTCTAATAATCTATTGCCATATGTGGGTGATATTCTAACACAGACAACAATGAACTGAGGACAGGTGTAACAGATGTTGCCGCCATTTCTGTAACAATGTCAGCTGTCTACATATATCAGCGTGTTCACTATAATGATACAACAGAGGTACAAAGAATAAGTGATCAGAACAGCGTGAGTAACTATATAACATACACTGGCCTTATTGTTTAGTCTTATTAAACACTTCTTTGTACCAGATGAACCAGTGAGACCACTCTGCTTGTGTGGAGCGTAGACGGCCTTTGCTTGATGCAAACAAACATTCATAAGTACTGTGTAGTTGAGTAGTGGTTATGACTTCTGAGCAAGAAGGACTTAGTTTAGAACGCCAGTTACGCGTGATGATCAATTTAGTCTCTAATAGTATGTGTGTAATTATACATCTGAATGAGTAGGGGAATTTCTCAATTCCTAAATTTAAAATGGCAAGTTCTGGAGAGGGATTTATCTGAATGTGGGTGACACTTTGGATGAGTGTGAAAACATCAGACCAATATTGAGTGAGGAATCTGCAAGACCACAGAATGTGTAAGAGTGAACCATGGGAGCCACACTCTCTCCAACAAAATAGAGATCTGGAGGAGTCTATTGTGTGTAGGATATGTGGGGTTCGATACCATCTGAAGGCAATCTTATACGATAATTCCCATAAATTGGCTGATTTGGTTGCTTTATATGGCGCATTTAGGGCCGCTCTCCATTGCTCTTCTGTGAATTGTTTTCCTAGTTCTATTTCCCATTTGTTCTGGGGTTGAGTTTTAGTGAAGAATGATTTATTTTTTAACGTTTGGTAGAAAAGAGATATACCTTTAATGTGAGGGCTCTCCTCGAACCAATATTTCAGTAGTTGACTAGGAACGTTTTAGAATATTGCAGATGAATGAATTAGGCAGTGGGTGATTCTGAGGTATTGATAATACTCTTTATTAGGGAGATTTAACTCCTTTTGAAGTGTCGGGAATGATTTAAGTGCTCCGGATGTGTATAGGTCCGAAGCTAGGGTGATGCCTCTCATTGTCCATGGTGAAATACTGATGCCCGGTGTTAGAAGAGAGATTGTATTTAGTGGGATGGGGATAGGTGTTAGGGAGCCTCTATGTGGAGATTACAGGATCAGATGTTGGAAGGCTGACATAGACACTAATACGGTAGGAGATAGGAGTGTATCTTTCTTTTGTTTGTGAAGTGTACTGATGATCCAGCTGTGGAGGTTCTTACCTGGAACTTGTAGGGTTTCTAAGTTCCTCCATAGACTCTGTGTGTGTGGCGTAAACCATACCTTTAATTGTGCTAATAGTGTGGCTAGATAATAATCTTTGAGGTCGGGTAGTCCCATGCCTCCAGCTGCTTTATGTTTGATGAGCTTAGCGTGTGAGCATCTCGCTTTTTTCCCTTGCCAGATAAAGTGGTTTAACACTGTCTGTAGCTTACGGAAATATGATGGGGGTATCAGAATAGGTAGGTTGCAGAAAAGGTATAATAGCTGTGGGAGCTTAAGCATCTTGAAAGACGCCAGTCTTCCCATCCATGAGAGTGTGAATTTGGCAAGGTGCGATAATTCAGATTGTAGGGATTGGAGGTAGGGAATGAAGTTTTCTTGGAATAAGAATTTAGGATTGGCTGTGAGCTGTATTCCGAGGTATTTTATAGATTTGTCCGCCTAGAGAAATGGGAAACGGTCAGAGAGGATCGATTGGGTAGTAGAGGGGATATTAAGCCCTAGGATGTGGGATTCGGACTCGTTGACCTTATAATAGGAGATGGAGCTAAATTATTGCAGTGTTGATTACACAGCATCTAGAGAGGATTGTGGGTTTGACAACATAAGAATTACGTCATCCGCAAATAGGTTAATTTTATGTTCCTCAGTGCCTATTTTAATTCCTACAATGTTTGGTTGGGAGCAAATCTTGTGGGCTAATGGTTCCATAAGTAGATTGAAAATCAATGGGGATAGGGGACAGCCTTGGCGGGTCCCATTTGATATAGGGAAAGTGGAGGAGAGCATTACCGAACAATAAACCTGAGCTGAGGGTTTGGAGTAAAGAGCCATTATAGCGGATGAAATGTGACCTTGGAATCCAAATTTTTGTAAGGTCTGCTGGAGATATGACCAGTGTGTTCTATCAAATGCCTTCTCTGCATCCAGAGCTAGAAGGAGAGAAGGCATTTTCTGATGATTGGTGTGATGAATAATATTGATTATACGCCTTGTAGTGTCTACTGTTTGTCTCCCTTTTGTGAACCCCGATTTCTCCGAGTGGATCAATGCGGGGAGGATGTCAATAATTCTACTCGCTATTACCTTGGCAAAAAGTTTCAGATCGTGATTCAATAATGATATGGGGCGGAAATTTTTAGGGGAAGAGGCCTCTTTACCAGGTTTAGGCAGTGTGATAATTAAAGCTTTTAATATATCATCAGGGACAGAGGAAGAGATTGCAGCTGCATTGAATACTGAAGTGAGAGGATCCAATAGAAGAGGTGTGAATTGTTTGTAGTATTCGGCAACAAAGCCATCAGGCCCTGGTGCTTTGTTGATAGGAAGGAGTTTGATAGCTTTTGCTATTTCCTGGGTGGTGAATGGGAAGTTCAAGGTTTCAGTTTGGAGAGTGGACAGAGTGGGTAGATGAATAGATTGTAGAAAGGCTGTTATGTCAGAAGGTGTGGGTTGCTTAGTGTCAGGGTCTTCTTTCAAATTATATAAGGAGCTATAAACGCATTAGCTATATCTTGGGGGTTGATCAATTTTTCTTTAGTGAACGGGTGGTAAAGAAAGGGAATGGATGATTTAGTGAGTGACCCTTTAATTTGTTTGGATAGGAGTTTCCCCACTTTATTACCAGTGGCATATTGGGTAGATTTAAAGTGTTTGTGATTGAATTCAAATTGATCCAATAATATGGATCAAAGTTCTAAACGGAGTTGGCCCAGTTTGGTTTTTAAGTGATCGGTTGGTTTTTGTTTGTTTGTGGAGTCAAGATCATTATTTTTTTAATGAGGGTATCTATGCGCTGCAATCTCTTTCTCTTAGCCCTAGAGCTTTGCTGAATAAAAATACCCCGCATGTAGGCCTTATGCGCTGCCCATATTGTTGCTGGGTTAGAGACCTTGTTGGTAATGAAGAACTGTTCCAGATGGTCCTTTAGAATAGTGCTGCAGATGTCTTTCTGGAGAATATTAGTGTTCATTCGCCAAAGGAAAGTTGGTGAGTGGTGAGAAGAGTCCGCGAATACTCACTGGAGAGTGGTCTGACCAGGTTATCGAGTGAATGTGGGAGGCTGAGATTTTCTGAAACGTCCACTAATTGGATAGGAATAAGTCTATCATGAGTTATGACACGGTGAGAAGAAGGTAAAGTCGCGTTCTGACGCGTGCTGGCATCTCCATATATCTTGCAACTGAAATTCTTTCAGGAGAGGACCCAAGGAAAGATTACGGCGCCTGGATGGGATGGAGGAGTCCAAATTAAAATCCGAAGTTAAGTTAAAATCTCCACACCAAAGAAGAGCACCTTTTTGAACAGTGTCAATTTTCCTTTTGAGTTTTCTTAGGAAGCTGATTTGGTGAACGTTTGGCGCATAGATGTTTACTAAAGTAAACAAGAAGTTGTTTAGGGAACATACTAGTATGATGTAACGGCCCTCGTGGTCCAGTACCTTGTCATGCAGTTTAAAGGTTATAGAAGAGTTTACTGCTATTAATACCCCTCTTTTCTTAGTTTGTGCTTGCTGTGAAGATGTGCGGGAATTGGCTTTTGGAGCAATTAGGTGAAGACGAGGCTTTGAAGTGTGTCTCCTGCACACATAAAATGTTGCAGTGAGATTCCTTAGCCAGTTTCCAAAGGGAAGACCTTTTTGCTGGATGGTTGAGGCCTTAGGTGTTTATCGTCAGGAATTGATAGTCATTCTGAATGTTGAGGAAACAAAACTTCCAAGGAGATCTAAGATGTTAGCTTGGTAGGAGTACTGTAGAAGTTGCCAGCAAGTGTTAGCTCTATAGCGTATATGCCCCGAGGTTAAGCTGTATGGTAAAATAAGACTAGAAACGGTAGGCAACAAACAATGACACAAAACTAAAAAAAATTAGATAAGAAAAACGGAGAACTGTGTGCCAAGTGGCCGAACAGTCGGCCTTTCAGGAAAGTGCTGTGCACTTACTTGGCTAACTTGTGGGGAAAAAGTTCAAGTGGCCTATTCAGAGCCATGTAACAGACCAGGACATAGATGCTGGCTTAGTAGGACCCTGTTCAGCGACTGGAGGAGTAGCGGGGGCACTGAGTAAGTTGGACATCAGTATGCGGGATAGAGTGCTTGCGATTCTCAGATGGTGAATTTGTGTTTTCTGGGATTATTCCCCATGAGCGGAAATGTTGCAATCCTTCATTCAGGGTAGAAGCTGTGAATTTAGCCCCTTTGTAAGTAATCAAAAGCTTAGCAGGATATATCCACTTGTATGGAAGATTATGGTTTCCCAATGCTTTGGTAACTGTATTTAGTTCCCTGCGCAATTGGAGGGTATATTGTGATAAATCAGCAAATATTTGGAGGTGTGAATACGGATCCGGTAGGGATTTCTCACTTCTGGATGCCCGCATGAGTTGTTCCTTGACATGGTAAAAGTGTATGCGCAAAATCACATCCCATGGAATAGTGTCAGGAAGTGATGGCGGTTTTGGCAGACGGTGGATACGATCAATCACCATTTACGTACTTTTAAGGTCGGGCAGTAATGCTTTGAAAAGCCCTTTTGCATAGCTTGCTAGTTCGTGGGGTTGCACTGTTTCCGCTACTCCTCTGATTTTGATGTTGTTGCGACGTGACCTGTCCTCCAGGTCCACCAGCTTGCATTTGATCCAAGCGTGATCCTCAAGCTTATCCTCATGTGCATCAACGAGGTCGTTTACGGTCAATGCAAAACCCCCCAATTGGTTTTCAATTTGTGACACTCTGCCTGAGACTGAGGATATATCGGCATGTAGGCGCTGCATAATGGTTAGCATATCTGACTGCATAGAATTCCTGAGGGTGGATAGCATGTCTTTGAGTGTAGTGTCTAGTATAGGCTGATTATTAGTAGGGAAGCTGGCAAATGGGTCAGGTGCACTGCAGGGGTTAACAGCATGCATAAGGTTTAGGCTTACCTCTGGCGTTGCTGTGTGGTCTGTGTCCAGCCTCATCCTAGCTTTAGCAGGGCTGCCTGTTTGTGGAGTGCCAAGATAGGAGGTGGGCAAGCCTTGCTCAGGGTTGGTGAGCTCCATAAACCCCTCTTCTTTGTCCCCAGTGCTGTGGCTCTGTGAGTCTGAGAGTCGGGAGGGGAGAGAAGCAGGCGCTGCAGCTGCAGCGCCATCTTGGATTCGTCTGGCGGCTGGCTGGTTCAAATATGCCATTATTTTTTAAGGGTGCCTTTCCCCTTTACATTTGGCAGACATCATGCCACGCTGCAGGGGGGATAGGAGGGTCTCTGGGTGCTTTTTCCATTCAAAAATGAGGTCCCAATGCACTGGTGTGAGTCGCTGAATCCCGGGCTTAGACAGAGTTTATAGGAGAACGTCCATGCTGCTCGGATGCCAGCCACGCCCCCAGTTTTTTGCTAGTGTCTTAATGTGATGGACCTCTTCTCCTTTAGGGAGAAATCACTCAAAAGCTGCCCACAGATGATTCAAATCTTAGCCGGTTCACCAGCCGAAATTCGAACCGTTTATGGACAGGCTGATTGTACCCAGGTCGATCCATTGATTGACTTGGGTACAACCAGCATGTCCAAATTTTACACAAGATTATTTCCAGTTGGCCTCCCCTCCCTGGAGAACACGATAGTTCTGCGGGAGGGATTCCCCCATGAACACTGACTGCTGATTGGGAAATTGAGCGATTTTTTTTTTTTTTCTCTTGAAAATCGCATAATGTATGACCTGTCTTACCTTAACTACTTTACTATTTTCTTTTCGGATTCTTCAGTAAACTCTTCAATCACCTATTCACTGTCTTCAAAAACAGCAATAGTAGCAGTGCATCTGGATTGATGCAACCTCAGCCTGGAAGCTGACTGGGTATCCCGTTAAGAGTCCAGCTGGCCACCCACTCAGGATTTAGTAAAGTCTTGCTGAGCATCAGCCAGAGACTTAGCAAAGTCTGACAGGGCAACGGCCAGAGAATCAGAAAAGTCTGGCTGGGCAGCGGCCATAAAATCAGCAGAGTTCCAAAAGAAAGAAAAGAAAATCTGCACTGGTCTGCTATGTAAAATCCTGCAGCTGACACAATACCTTGACACCAGACACATCAAACAATATACAGTGCCTTGAAAAAAGTATTCATACCCCTTGAAATTTTCCACATTTTGTCATGTTGCATCCAAAAACGTAAATGTATTTTATTGGGATTTTATGTGATCGACCAACACTAAGTGGAACATAATTGTGAAGTGGAAGGAAAATGATAAATTGTTTTCAACATTTTTTACAAATAAATATGTGAAAACTGTGGCGTGAATTTGTATTCAGTCCCCTTTACTCTGATACCCCTAACTAAAATCTAGTGAAACCAATTGCCTTCAGAAGTCACCTAATTAGTAAACAGAGTCCATCTGTGTGTAATTTAATCTCAGTATAAATACAGATGTTCTGAGAAGCCCTCAGAGGTTTATTAGAGAACCTCAGTGAACAAACAGCATCATGAAGGCCAAGGAACATACCAGGCAGGTCAGGGATAAGGTTATGCAGACGTTTAAAGCAGGGTTAGGTTATAAAAAAAAATATCCCAATCTTTGAACATCTCACGGAGCACTGTTCAATCCATCATCCAAAAATGGAAAGAATATGGCACAACTGCAAACCTACCAAGACCTGGCCGTTCACCTAAACTGACAAGCCTGGCAAGGAGAGCATTAATCAGACAAGCAGCCAAGAGGCCCATGATAACTCTGGAGGATCCACAGCTCTGGTGGAGAACCTGTCCACAGGACAACTATTAGTCGTGCACTCCACAAATCTGGCTTTTATGGAAGAGTAGCAAGAAGAAAGCCATTGTTGAAAGAAAGTCATAAAACGTCTCATTTGCAGTTTGAAACCATGTGGGGGACACGGCAAACATGTGGAAGAAGGAGCTCTGCTCAGATGAGACCAAAATTTAACTTTTTGGCCTAAAAGCAAAAGGCTATGTGTGGTGGAAAACTAACACTGCACATCTCCCTGAACACACCATCCCCACCGTGAAACATGCTGGTGGCAGCATCATGTTGTGGGGATGCTTTTCTTCAGCAGGGACAGGGAAGCTGGTCAGAGTTGATGGGAAGATGGATGGAGCCAAACACAAACACAATCTTAGAAGAGAACCTGTTAGCGTCTGAAAAAGACTTGATACTGGGGTGGAGGTTCACCTTTCAGCAGGACAATGGCCCTAAACATACAGCCAGAGCTACAATGGAATGGTTTAGATCAAAGGTAGTGGGTCCCCCAGGGTTCTGTGCTGGGACCAATCCTATTTAATTTGTTCATAAACGACCTGGAGGATGGGATAAACAGTTCCATCTCTGTATTTGCAGACGATACTAAGCTAAGCAGGGCAATAACTTCTCCGCAGGATGTGGAAATCTTGCAAAAAGACCTGAACAAATTAATGGGGTGGGCGACTACATGGCAAATGAGGTTCAATGTAGAAAAATGTAAAATAATGCATTTGGGTGTCAAAAATATGAATGCAATCTATACACTGGGGGGAGAACCTCTGGGGGAATCTAGGATGGAAAAGGACTTGGGGGTCCTAGTGGATGATAGGCTCAGCAATGGCATGCAATGCCAAGCTGCTGCTAATAAAGCAAACAGAATATTGGCATGCATTAAAAGGGGGATCAACTGCAGAGATAAAACGATAATTCTCCCGCTCTACAAGGCTCTGGTCCGCCCGCACCTGGAGTATGCTGTCCCGTTCTGGGCACCAGTCCTCAGGAGGGACGTACTGGAAATGGAGCGAGTACAAAGAAGGGCAACAAAGCTAATAAAGGGTCTGGAGGATCTTAGTTATGAGGAAAGGTTGCGAGCACTGAACTTATTCTCTCTGGAGAAGAGACGCTTGAGAGGGGATATGATTTCAATTTACAAATACTGTACTGGTGACCCCACAATAGGGATAAAACTTTTTCGCAGAAGAGAGTTTAATAAGACTCGTGGCCACTCATTACAATTAGAAGAAAAGAGGTTTAACCTTAAACTACGTAGAGGGTTCTTTACTGTAAGAGCGGCAAGGATGTGGAATTCCCTTCCACAGGCGGTGGTCTCAGCGGGGAGCATTGATAGCTTCAAGAAACTATTAGATAATCACCTGAATGACCGCAATATACAGGGATATGTAATGTAATACTGACACATAATCACACACATAGGTTGGACTTGATGGACTTGTGTCTTTTTTCAACCTCACCTACTATGTAACTATGTAACTATATGTAAAGCATATTCATGTACTAGAATGGCCCAGTCAAAGTTCAGACCTAAAATCAATTGAGAATCTGTGGCAAGACTTGAAAATTGCTGTTCAGAAACTCTCCATCCAATCTGACAGAGATTAAGCTATTTTGCAAAGAAGAATGGTCAAAAATGTCACTCTCTAGATGCGTAAAGCTGGTAGAGACATCCCCAAAAAGACTTGCAGCTGTAATTGCAGCGAAAGGTGGTTCTACAAAGTATTGATTTAGGGGGGCTGAATATAAATGCACGCCACACTTTTCACATGTTTATTTGTAAAAAAAAATTGGAAAACCATTTATCATTTTTCTTCTACTTTACAATTATGTGCCACTTTGTGTTGGTCTATCACATAAAATACCAATAAAATACATTTACGTTTTTGGTTGTAACATGACAAAATGTGGAAAATTTCAAGGGGTATGAATACTTTTTCTAGGCACTGAAATCATTTGTGAGAAAATATCAATACCAGTGCAATAGCAGATATTATCCGGTAAAGATACCCCAACTTAAAAAATTTATTAATTATGTTTAATCATAAAAATTCATAATATCACATAACACAAATAATCCAGCAAAAGAAAGAAATAAAGCCAAGGTAAATTAATGTGAAAAAAAGTTCATGTGAGAAAAGTCCCAATTCCAATATGGCAAATCATGTAAAGATCCCAATCTTCTCAATGACAGCTATTAAAAGAGAAGTGTGTTTTTTTTTTTTCTTTTCAGAATACTTACCTATGTTTGGTTGTACTTCTCCTTTAAATTCAAAGAGTCACTCTAAAGCCACCCCAGTGCACACCACTCTTGTGTGAAAAGGAGGCTTACCAGAGGATTTTGACCCTCAAATTATACAGCGGCCATAACCGATTTGCATAAGGGCTCCAATTGAGAAGTGAACATCCACAGCAAATGGCACCCAGATCCTTCTTAGCAACTGCCACAATCCTCCTCCTTGAATCACGTGTGGCCCTTTAAACATCCATACCAAAAAATAGCATTTATTAATTAGAATTGCACTTACCAAAATGCAAAGCATAAAACAGCCCTGTTCACAAACAATCTCCGTGATATCCACATCAAAGATGGCCGACGATTGACACATATGCGTGGTGACATACATCCTGGCTCCTTCCAACACAATTCATCAGATATGTCATCAGGGGATTGGAATGTATGTACGTCACCACTCTCCTAAAAAGAAAGATCACAAGGAGAGGATCGGCTGTGATTGGCTCCCCCCCAGCAGGAGATTATGCAAATACACCATTACCAGGAAATCCTGAGGCTGTAACTGTATCAATGCTGGACCTATGATGATGGGCCTACCAGGGGGATTAGATAGAGATTTGTGTATGTTGGGTAGATAGTACATAATGGGTACCCTTGGAGCTAGTGGAACAAGAAATACATGTCCTTTCTTATTTTTAGGGAAAATATATAATCTAAATATATAAACTCGCACTGATGGTGTGAAATTTTTTTTTTTAAATATTTTGAAAATAGGTGGTAAAAAAAATTGGTGGTAAAAGAAAAAAGGGTGGTAAAAAATGATTGAATGGAGCTGCTATACACAAAGTGCTAGAAACTTGAACATAGTGGTAAAGTATATAAATACAGCGCTCACAAACAAAAACCCATAATAAGTGATAACAAAAAACATAAAGTCCATACAAAACTATGAAGATGCTTCACAAATAGTGTGTAAAAATGCAGGGAATGCTTCACATCTGGTGTGCGGAAAGTGCAGAAAAATGTTCAGGTGTACCAAGACACCCCCACAAGTGTCCCCACTCACCAAATCACAATGACACCCAGCTATTCAGACTGGGAGTCAGTAAAAGCTTGTAACGATATCCAAAGAATGTTGCAGGATGGCAGGTTCACTGATGAGATGAAAAGCGATCCTTCAACGTTAATAATCAGCCATACGAAAAACAGGTACCCAAAAGGGAAGAAAAGGAGGGGGACCAATAGTAAAGTATGCTAAGATTGAAAATTTACATGAGAAACATTTTGCTTTTTATTTTGTCAAACATGATAAGTAAAGAGGAGCCCCGGACTCGGCAGGTTACAAAAATTGTTCTGGCAGAAATGCTGCATACAAAGACTCCCCTACATAGAATATATATATATATATAGGATCCGTCCCGGGGTCACATTCAGGATCTGGTGCTGTACATATCCACATCTTCCGGATTGGACTGTCCGTGCTCTGTCAGGCCTGGGGGAGCTATAAATACAGATTGCTTCACTGCTGGGGGGACACTCACGGTGCTGCCCACTTGTGTATTTGGAGACTGTGCCGGTTCAGGAGAGGCGGGAGGTTCTGCATGCTATGCTGTGATTGGTTCCTCTGTTGTGCTCTCCGTCTCGCTGGTCGTCTCTTCTCTCTGAGGTTTATCCTTATTGTCTGCCAGCGTTGAGTTGCTTTCCTTGAGGCTCCGCCCTTCCATAATGAGCTCACAGAGTCATGCGTCCATACGTAAGATTGAAAATTTATTGCGCATAAAAGGTTATACTTACAAAAGTAAGTTAGAAACAAGCATTGAAACAATCAGAGGATGCAGCAAACCCCATTGACAGTGTTCCCACGAGACCGAAAATGACGTCAGAACCGGAAGTGTGTCACGTCTTTCTTATCTGTAATTCCCTTTTTAATATCGTAATCAACTAATTTTTTCAAATCCCTGTTATATTTCAAAGTGGGATTATATATGATGGGAACATAAGAGGCAGGCTTGGCAGCAGACAGTGGATCATCAGAGGCAGGCTTGGCAGCAAATAATGGATAACCAGAGTCCGGCTTAGCAGACAGCAGATCACCAGAGGCAGGTATTGAGGCAGACTGAACCCCATTAGCGGGCACTGAGGCAGACTGAACTCAATTGGCAGGCAGCTTGGAGGCAGACTTGACCCCATCGGCAGGTAGCTTGGAGGCGGACTTGACCCTGTCGACAGGCAGCATGGTGGCGGCCTGTACCCCATCGCCAGGCAGCATGGATAGTGGCAGAGATATATGAGTAGGAATAATGCCGCATACACACGAGCGGACTTTACGGCAGACTTTGCCCGGCGGACGGGATTTGGTCGGACAATTCGATCGTGTGTGGGCTCCAGCGGACTTTGTTTTCTCAAAAGTTGGACAGACTTAGATTTGAAAAGTTTGACGGACATAAAGCCACGCTAGGGCAGCTATTGCCTACTGGCTATGAACTTCCTTGTTTTAGTCCGGTTGTACGTCATCACGTACGAATTCAATGGACTTTGGTGGATTGTGTGTAGGCAAGTCCGTTCATTCAGAAAGTCCGTCGTAAAGTACGTTGAAAAGTCCGCCGGGCAAAGTCTGCCGTAAAGTCCGCTCGTGTGTACGCGGCATAACTTGTATCTTTTTTGGTTTAAATGCTGGAGTGAGTCCTGCAAGTGGTTGCAGGGTGCTGACCAGATTGTGCTGCTGGTGGCAAAGTAGTAGTAACAGTACTGATGAGCATAGAGGGAAGGGTACCAAAAGCAGAGGAAGATGTCTGAGAGGTTGCTAAAAAAAAACAAATGATATGTACAATCTCTTTAAATGGCAAGACTCCCATCTGTACACATACATGGAAAGAAAAGGGGAGACCATCATGATGCAATACCAAAAGTATCATAATTTATAAAAAAAAAGGTAAAATACTCATAAATATAGTGCACTAGTGACATCCAGTGCACTAGATGGTAAACATATAAACATTAAATCTAATGCCACGTACACACGAGCGGACTTTTCGGCAGACTTTGCCCGGCGGACTTTTCGACGTACTTTACGACGGACTTTCTGAATGAACGGACTTGCCTACACACAATCCACCAAAGTCCGTCGAATTCGTACGTGATGACGTACAACCGGACTAAAACAAGGAAGTTCATAGCCAGTAGCCAATAGCTGCCCTAGCGTGGCTTTATGTCCGTCGAACTAGCATACAGACGGCGGACTTTTCGACGGATTAATTTAAAACATATTTCAAATCTAAGTTCGTCCAACTTTTGAGAAAACAAAGTCCGCTGGAGCCCACACACGATCGAATTGTCCGACCAAATCCCGTCCGCTGGGCAAAGTCTGCCGTAAAGTCCGCTCGTATGTACGCGGCATAAGGGTCCTGGATAGTTGCTAGAGTTAGCCAACATGCAGACATGTGCAATGATCATCGCGTGACCGTGACTTAATCATAGGTAACCCATGTATGTGTGCACTGATGGGAGTCTTGCCATTTAAAGAGATTGTACATGCCATATCAGTGGGGCTAAAGACAGGAAGAGGATACTGTATATACCCAATATTGAGACTGCCATTTTTTGACCTTACATTTGTGTGGGTCTAAGTGTGAGGTAAGGGCCCAGAGTGTGAGGTGGTGGTACACTGTGGTGCAAGACTTTTGAAGCACTACTTTATGCAAGATTTTTTGTTTTATTCATTTGTTTTAAAGATTTTTGTACACAAGGACACTTTTTGTGGATTTTGGACTCACCTTTACATTTGTTTACCTATATCACATTTTTTTTTTGGTTTTCTCAGTATGTTTAAACATATATATATATCATATACATATACAGTATCTCACAAAAGTGAGTACACCCTTCACATTTTTGTAAATATTTAATTGTAAAAATTGTAAAATTTTTATTATATCTTTTCATGTGGCAACAGTGAAGAAATTACACTTTGCTACAATGTAAAGTAATGAGTGTACAGCTTGTATAAGACCCCTTTCACACTGGGGCGTCAGCGGCGGTAAAGCTCCGCTATTTTTAGCGGCGCTTTACCGTCGTTTTTGCGGGGGTTTTCGGCCACTAGCGGGACGCTTTTAACCCCCCGCTAGTTGCAGAAAAAGGGTTAAAATGACCCGCAAAGTGCCGCTGCAGCACCGCTTTGCCGGCGGTTCGGCAGCGGTGCCCATTCAGTTTAATGGGCAGGAGCGGTGAAGGAGCGGTGTATACACCGCTCCTTCACCGCTCCAAAGATGCTGCTTGCAGGAGATTTTTTAACGTCCTGTCAGCGCATCGCCTTATGGTGAAAGCCCTCCGGCTTTCACACTGGGACTGCAGGGGAGCCGTTTTTCAGGTGCTTTACAGGCGCTATATTTATCCCAAAAGCGCCTGAAAAACGTCTCAGTGTGAAAGGGGTCTAACAGTGTAAATTTGCTGTCCCCTCAAAATAATTCAACACACAGCCCTTAATGTCTAAACATCTGGCAACAAAAGTGAGCCATTTTCCCTTCCCGGTGTCATGTGACTCGTTAGTGTTACAAGGTCTCAAGTGCTGCCAGCACTGGGGAGCTACAGTTCATTGAGGGAACCATGAATGCCAACATGTACTGTGACATACTGAAGCAGAGAATGATCCCCTCCCTTTGGAGACTGGGCCGCAGGGAACTATTCCAACATGATAACGACCCCAAACACACCTCCAATATGACCACTGCCTTGCTAAAGAAGCTGAGGATAAAGGTGATGGACTGGCCAAGCATGTCTCCAGACCTTAACCCTATTGAGCAATGTGGGGCATCCTCAAACGTAAGGTCTCTAACATCTACCAGCTCTGTGATGTCGTCGTGGAAGAGGACTCCAGTGACAACCTGTGAAGCTCTGGTGAACTCCATGCCCAAGAGGGTTAAGGCAGTGCTGGAAAATAATGGTGACCACACAAAATTTTGACACTTTGGGCCCAATTTGGACATTTTCACTTAGGGGTGTACTCGCTTTTGTTGCCAGCAGTTTAGACATTAATGGCTGCGTGTTGAGTTATTTTGAGGGGACAGCAAATGTACACTGTTATACAAGCTGTACACTCACTACTTTACATTGTAGCAAAGTGTAATTTCTTCAGTGTTGTCATATGAAAAGATACAATAAAATATTTACAAAAATGTGAGGGGTGTACTCATTTTTGTTAGATACTGTATTATCATGCTTTAAGATACATATATTTCTGTATTGTATTGTATTCTGATTGTATTGCCAAACCAATCTATTAACCTTCTATAAGGAGGTGAGTTGCCATCTAGATAAAGGAAGGCCCGTAGACTTGGTGTATCTGGATTTTGCAAAAGCATTTGACATAGTTCCCCATAAACGTTTACTGTACAAAATAAGGTCTGTTGGCATGGACCATAGGGTGAGTACATGGATTGAAAACTGGCTACAAGGGCGTGTTCAGAGGGTGGTGATAAATGGGGAGTACTCAGAATGGTCAGGGGTGGGTAGTGGGGTTCCCCAGGGTTCTGTGCTGGGACCAATCCTTTTTAATTTGTTTATAAACGACCTGGAGGATGGGATAAACAGTTCAATCTCTCTCTAATACTCTGGTTTCTCTTCAGATGGAATAAATCTTTTGCCTTTTACTAAAAAAAAAAAAAAAACAGTTCAATCTCTGTATTTGCAGACGATACTAAGCTAAGCAGGGCAATAACTTCTCCGCAGGATGTGGAAACCTTGCAAAAAGACCTGAACAAATTAATGGGGTGGGCGACTACATGGCAAATGAGGTTCAATGTAGAAAAATGTAAAATAATGCATTTGGGTGGCAAAAATATGAATGCAATCTATACACTGGGGGGAGAACCTCTGGGGGAATCTAGGATGGAAAAGGACCTGGGGGTCCTAGTAGATGATAGGCTCAGCAATGGCATGCAATGCCAAGCTGCTGCTAATAAAGCAAACAGAATATTGGCATGCATTAAAAGGGGGATCAACTGCAGAGATAAAACGATAATTCTCCCGCTCTACAAGGCTCTGGTCCGCCCGCACCTGGAGTATGCTGTCCCGTTCTGGGCACCAGTCCTCAGGAGGGACGTACTGGAAATGGAGCGAGTACAAAGAAGGGCAACAAAGCTAATAAAGGGTCTGGAGGATCTTAGTTATGAGGAAAGGTTGCGAGCACTGAACTTATTCTCTCTGGAGAAGAGACGCTTGAGAGGGGATATGATTTCAATTTACAAATACTGTACTGGTGACCCCACAATAGGGATAAAACTTTTTCGCAGAAGAGCGTTTAATAAGACTCGTGGCCACTCATTACAATTAGAAGAAAAGAGGTTTAACCTTAAACTACGTAGAGGGTTCTTTACTGTAAGAGCGGCAAGGATGTGGAATTCCCTTCCACAGGCGGTGGTCTCAGCGGGGAGCATTGATAGCTTCAAGAAACTATTAGATAATCACCTGAATGACCGCAACATACAGGGATATGTAATGTAATACTGACACATAATCACACACATAGGTTGGACTTGATGGACTTGTGTCTTTTTTCAGCCTCACCTACTATGTAACTATGTAACTATGAAGGTATATTATTATAAGTATTATTCTTTGCACAGATTGATTTATTTATGTTATTGTGAGCACAGATGTAGTTGCGCTGCATTTGAGTTTGAAGCTTAACATTATTCTGACTTTAAGCACTGGTCAACACATTCTGGCATCCGACAGTGCATTGTATTGTGGGTTGCTAGGAGGGGACAACTAAAGCTACAATCAGAGAAAGTTGATATCAGACAATGTGCATTCAGATTTGGGGTTTACCAAAGTGCCAAATCAAGGTACAAGCAGATACCATGAGGTACAGAACTTTGCAGAACAGTTAAATAGGATTTGGTGTTATTTTCATCATAAATCCTTCTGTTTAGATTTACCCACGTGCACTTGTCTGTTGAGGCTGCACTGCGTTGCAGGTAACTGGAAGATACAGTCAGGCTAGTCTAATCTCTAGGGTCCATTTTTGGTACTCATAGTAGCTCCCGTGTTTACAAAAATGGCTGCCAAATGTTAATTTTCAAAAAGCAGAGTGGTCATAATCGAATAGTAAATGGTGAAAATGAGGAAATGCAGGTGAACTTAATTTTCAATTATTTTATGTTGTTTCTATGTTAGGTTCCAGAACTTGCTGGTTTTTGGCTTCTCAGTATCCTGTTGCAGCTCCCTCTTCTGCTCTTCCTTATATTTGATCCAGGAGCAGAGCCATTACCCCTTGAGCGGGTATCCCATGGAATTCTCGTCGTATTGTTGCTTTTCCAGATACCTGTGTCATCACTTACACTACGGAGGACTACTAAACGTCTGGCAGGCAGATTTCATCAACTTGGAAACTTAGTGGAACAAGCATAAAATGGGGACACTTTTGATTATCTACAAGTGGGAGACAATGATATAAGATAAATGTCTATTGGGGGATGAGTGTTAAAATTAACCTAATGTTTTGAAAATCAGTATATATATTTCCCAGCACACCATGGATCTTCAAATAACGTCCAGTTTTTATTTACGAATGATCAGATCACAGCAAAGATATGCAACGTTTCAGATGTTTCCAGTCTCCAGCTGGTTGTTACTACCGCATCTGCTATCCTCAAGCCTTTTCCAAGAAGTGTGCAATGGGAATATTGACATTTGTTAATGTTTTGAAAATAACACATTTACATGAACGTGCCATAAAAGGAGGTTGGTGCCCACTTTTTTTTGCAGGTTTTAAGATATTTTAAAATATGAATTTTAAAATGTATTCTCCGTAGCCATTCTTCTTGTGTACTCCACCTGCTTTTTATATTTGCAAGCTGTAAGCAAGTAAGATTATAACATTTTTTGTTGAATTGATGTTCTGAGTTGGTGGGTGACATTTGATTCTGTTAAAACCGCTGTATGGTCTTGGCCACTGTGCTGCAGCTCAGTTTCAGGGTCTTGGCAATCTTCTTATAGCCTAGGCCATCTTTATGTAGAGCTACAATTCTTTTTTTCAGATCTTTAGAGAGTTCTTTGCCATGAGGTGCCATGTTGAACTTCCGGTGACCAGTATGAGAGAGCGAAAAACGATAACACCAAGTTTAACACACCTGCTCCCCATTCACACCTGAGACCTTGTAACACTAATGATTCAAAACACATAAAAATGGCTAATTGGGCCCAATTTAGACAGCTATCACACCGAGCCGCCCATAGCGTCGGCGGTAAAATGCTGCTATTTTTAGTGGCGTTTTACCGTCAGATTTGTGGCGCATTTCGGCCGCTAGCGGGAGGGCTTTTGATTTCAATAGGAGCAGCAGTGGAGGAGTGGTAAACACACTGCTCCTTCACCGCTCCAAAGAAGCTGCTAGCAAGACTTTTCCTGACATCCTGCCAGCGCACCGCTCCAGTGTGAAAGCCCTCAGGCTTTCACACTGGAGACAATGAAGCAGCTGTTTGAGGGCGGATTGCAGGCGCTATTTTTAACGCTATAGCACCTGCAAAACGCCCTCGATGTGAAAGGGGTTTTAGATTTAGATTTAGACATCAATGGCTGTGTGTTGAGTTATTTTAAGGGGACAGCTAATTTACACTGTTATACAAGCTGTACACTCACTAGTTTACATTGTAGAAAAGTGTCATTTCTTCAGTGTGTTCACATGAAAAGATATAATAAAATATTTACAAAAATGTGAGTGGTGTACTTACTTTTGTGAGATAATGTATACTGAGATTAAATTACACACAGGTGAACTCCATTTACTAATTAGGTGACTTCTGAATGCAATTGGTTCCACTAGATATTAGTTAGGGGTATCAGAGTAAAGGGGATTGAATACAAATGCACGCCACACTTTTTAGATGTTCATTCGTAAAAAAAATTTAAAACTATTTATCATTTTCCTTCCACTTCACAATTATGTGCCACTTAGTGTTGGTCTATCACATAAAATCCCAATAAAATCCATTTACGTTTTTGGTTGTAACAAAATGTGAAAATGTGAAGGGGTATGAATACTTTTTCAAGGCACTGTACATCGGCGCTTTTAATCTGAAACATCCAAAATACACTAAAGCACTCATCAGTGGGAGAATCAAGAAAATAGCTACCACTTATTAATTGCCATTTTATATATAAAAAGTGATTGACTAAATCACTAAGGTTGGACTTGTGTCTTTTTTCAACCTCACCTACTATGGTATCTATGTAACTAAGCATTTAAGGTGGCCAAAGTAATACTGTCTATAGGTTTGTATACTGACACGTCACTATTAAACCTGTAGGAATACATTGTTATATATTACAGGTGTAGCTGCAATGCAATCTGGTGAGAAAAAGTGATTTAATTCTATAACTTACAGGGTTCAGGACCATTTAATGTACAGAACAGTCAGACGTTAGTTTCACCTGGTGGTGGTTGGTGGTGACCATTTAAATATTGGTTATCATTTGTGTGTGCCCCCATAAATGTTGGTAATTTAAGTGTCCATGTCATGTACCTGAAGGGAGACTGAAATGACGAGGTCGGCCACTCTTGTGTCTCCAACCCAGGTCCTACTGAGAGTGAAACAGAGGGAACCAAGGGACAGGAGGAACACGAGTGACTGTAGGTGTAGGCCCAAGAACTTGCAGCAGGAGATGCGACTCAGAGAAAACAGAAGAATCATCAGGAGCAGAAGCTGTGCACTGTGGTTCAGCTGGGTTTAAGGACCGGAGCGCGTGGCAGGTTCAAGCTCCCAGCAGGCTTGTAGCAAGAAATCACAGCGGGTCGCAGGACTGTGATTGCAGACAGCGGAGCAGGCACTCGGATGAGCCAGGATAAGAAGGCAGGAGCGTGGTCGCAGGATAGCCAAGGTAATCAACAGGCAGGTAGCGAGGTACAGAATCAGGAACAGAGATAAAGTTGGGAATGAGCCTGGTCAGGAGTAAGTAGCAAGACAAGCATAATCCGAGATCAGGTCAGGAGTAAGTCGGGTCAGCAACCAAGGGAACACACAGGAAGTACACCGGACTCAGGGAACAGCTGAAGACCAGTCAGCATTAAAGCACAGACAGAGTCCTCCTTAAATAGTCCATCTGGCGCCAAGATACCTTGTGTGTACACCAGTTCACATGCGCGCACTCCCATGCGCATTCGCATTGCCACGTGCCCTTCTGCGGAGATTCGTGCGTGCATATCTATTAGCCAGATGTCTTACAGGAATTCCCTGACAGTCCAAAGCTGTCGTTGGTCAGTGGTGTTTCTCCCTGAATACATTGGTGGTCAGTATGGTCAATATGCCCTGTAATCCCCTGTGCCCCACATAATAATAATAAATAAATGGAAATGCTGCAATACCTGATGTGTTCACAACTACACGTGCAATGAATATATGGGTATAGGTGGTGTTGTGCAATTCCGTAGTTGCTTAAGACTGGGTTCACATTATTGCGAATTGGATGCAGTTTTTCCCGGATCCAATTTGCATAGCAGGAGATTGTGACCAGCTCTCTATGGAGCCGGTTCACACATCTCCTTAGTGGCTCTGGTGCGAATTGCACAGGAGTCCTGTACGTCTTTTGGTCTGTTTCAGGTCTGAATTCAGCCTAAAATTCAGGCTAAAATTGGACCTGAAATGGTGAATGGAGACGCATCAGACTTCTCCAGTGTGAACTCAGCCTCAATGTGAAATCAACATAGTACCTTCATCCCATGTAATCAATGGTTAAAAGTGATGGAAAAATAATGTATAATAGTCAGCATAATCCATAAGCATATAATAATAATAATTGTTTTTTTATTATAATATAATATAATATAATATAATATAATATAATATAATATAATAAAAAGCGCAAAGCATATAGACTGTCCGATAAACTGATAAGTGTCCAAGTGCTCTGTTTCAATATGGTGCTTAGTTATTTAGTGTAATCCAAAAAACGCTGTTTTTCACCAATCACCTCAGTGCTCACAGAACTCTCACCTCATAGCCACATATTAAAAGCCTTGGGATCAGGTTTTATTAGGGAACTGGTAATCCTTCCTTAGAATGTCCCTCTCCTTATCACTGCTGTGTTGGTTCCAAGATCCAGGCTCTTGAAGTATTGCTAATAACTCCAATCCATATATATGAATGAAATAGACAATATGCCTGCCATAGTGTGAAATTGTTTAAAACATAGTCACTTATTAAAAGACAATTGGAGGCTTACATCAAAGCAAAATTAAAATTGCATTAGAACTTAAAAACATTTCTGCCTCTCACATCACTTCCGATCCACCGTCCGCTCCGGCCACGCCCTACAAGTTACATCACGTCACGTGACTTCCTCAGAGGACCAACCATTTTGTTGCTGGTCAGCTGGAGCAGGGTTACACAGAAGCATTGGCAGGGAAGTGCTGGCAGATTATAAAGGAAGAAGATCGGCAACAGTGCAGGAAAGGGAGGGTTCTCATATGTAAGCATAGGGAGAGTATTATTGTGATCAATGTAATTGGTCATTACAGCGATTACAAGGCACAGAGCGCCTGACTGTGCATTTTGCCTGTGGTCTTAGCTGTCTAATGAGGGCTTGATCACAGGTTTTCAAAGGGAACCCTAGCTACCTGTGTGTGTTTTCTGCAGCACCATTGATTAATGGCGCTCCAGAAAATGGATTTTACCTTTCTGCACTTTTTTTTTACAATATGACAGTATTAAGATGGTTAAAAGTGAATTCCAGGTATTTTTACATCCGTACAGTGCCTTGAAAAAGTATTCCTACCCCTTGAAATTTTCCACATTATGTTACAACCAAAAACATAAATTTTTCTTATTATGATTTTATGTGATAGACCAACACGAAGTGACACATAATTGTGAAGTGGAAGGAAAATGATACATGGTTTTCAACATTTTTTACTAATAAATATGTGAAAAGTGTGGCGTGCATTTGTATTCAGCCCCCCTGAGTCAATACTTTGTGGAACCACCTTTCGCTGCAATTACAGCTGCAAGTCTTAAGTACCATATTTATCGGCGTATAACACGCGCCGGCGTTTAACACGCACCCCAAGTTTAGGAGGGAATTTTAAGGAAAAAAACTTTTAGGAGGAAAGTTTAAGGAAAAAAAACTTACATTTAAATGCCCATCAATGCAGCCTCATCAGTGTCCATCTGCAGCCTTGTCAGTGTCCATCTGTAGTCTTGTCCCTGATTGCAGCCTTGTCCCTGATTGCAGCCTTGTCCCCCATTGCAGCCTTGTCCCCCATTGCAGCCTTGTCCCCATTGCAGCCTTGTCCCCATTGCAGCATTGTCCCCCATTGCAGCCTTGTCCCCATTGCAGCATTGTCCCCCATTGCAGCCTTGTCCCCATTGCAGCCTTGTCCCCCATTGCAGCCTTGTCCCCCATTGCAGCCTTGTCAGTGTCCATCTGTAGTCTTGTACCCGATTGCAGCCTTGTCAGTGTCCCTCTGTAGCCTTGCCCTGTGTCGTTTGCACCTTTGAAAATGGCGCCGCCGTTCTCGGCTGCTTTCGGCCATTCTCGGCCGCTCTCGCCCATTCTCGGACGCTCTCGGACGCGCTTGGCTTTCGGCGGCTCCCGCGGGACTGCGAGAGCCGCCGAGAGTGGCCGAAAGCCGGCGAGAATGGCCGAGAGCCGGTGAGAATGGCCGAAAGCGGCCCGAGAGCCGGCGAGAATGGCTTTGCACATCTAGAGACATTTTTGCCCATTCTTCTTTGCAAAATAGCTCAAGCTCAAGTCAGATTGGATGTAGAGCGTCGGTGAACAGCAATTTTCAAGTCTTGCCACAGATTCTCAATTGGATTAAGGTCTGGACTTTGACTGGGCCAATCTAACATGAATATGCTTTGATCTAAACCATTCCATTGTAGCTCTGCCTGTATGCTTAGGGTCGTTGTCCTGCTGGAAGGCCCCAGTCTCAAGTCTTTTGCAGACTCTTAACAGGTTTTCATCTAAGATTGCCCTGTGTTTGGCTCCATCCATCTTCCCATCAGCTCTGACCAGCTTCCCTGTTCCTGCTGAAGAAAAGCATCCCCACAGCATGATGCTGCCATCACCATGTTTCACAGTGGGGATGGTGTGTTCAGGGTGATGTGCAGTGTTAGTTTTCCACCACACAGAATTTTGCTTTTAGGCAAAATAGTTCAATTTTGGTCTCATCTAACGAGAGCACTGAGTTGAACATTTTGATGATAGGCAACTCCTATCCTCATATTGATTAGTGGTTCCAAATTAATAACTACAGCAGTAGGGAACAGACACAAAAGATATGCTCAGCATCTTTCCAAATAACTGTTCTGCTTTATTATGATGCAATTGAAGGTTTTTATACAAATGATTACGTAAGTATCACATTAATATTACAATTGTACATTTATGGTAACAAGGGGCATTACATAGGCAGGCTAATTCTAATCAGGACTCGAAAGAATGTAAACATGTACTGAAAGCATTATTAGTGCCATGTGCACAGTGAGGGCAGTGTACAGTACATACAAAATAGAATACAATTATATACAGAGTACTGGCTGTACACTCCTGTGGCCAGAATGGCCTAGCTGAATTGTTGTCATGCTGACTTATTAGCACATGTAAACACAGACAATTCTACATAAAATGGAAGATGTACAAAAGACAAATATGACTTCAACATGACTAAACTACTTTTCAAATCACATTGTATATATATATATATATATATATATATATATATATATATATATATATATATATATATATATATCCCTTACAATTAAAGTAATTGAATCAAAAAGTACCATAGACTGTGATCACAAGAGGGAAACAAATCAAACACAGAGACTTCTTTAATTAAGTCATTTTTGCAGTGTCTGGTGTGGATTGTGGATCCAGGTGACTTTTTCTTCAAGTTTTGCAAAACTGTACATAAAATAGATGCTGTATTGAGTCTCCAAACATTTCCTTATATATAAATGTCTCTTAACAATCCACAAGTCACCAAACTTTTAGGATCTGGAATTGGGGAGAAAACACATAAATGAGTTTGTTAAAAACCTTAAATGATCAGCAACATTCTCTGTGAGATCCAAATGGAGGACTTCAGCTGCTGAGACAAAATATAAGCAAGTGAGTAACACGCCATAGGGAGAGAGTCCAATATCCCCTTAGGGGCTTGATAAAATATAAGAAAACATTCAGGCAAAAGTTTCTTACTCTACTTTGTCCGCTACATTATAGACAGTAGGGAGTGTAAAAATAAAACCTCAAAACTTCTAGTAAGGACTCTCCTATAAAAATGATTTCCTCTGTTACTCTCTGTAGATTCTGCACTCTATATTTACAAACTACTTCTGATAACACTTTTTTACTATGGCATTTGCAGTAGCATTTGCCATTGGACATCCAGAAAACATGTCCATACAGACAGAATACATACTCGTAAGATCCTGACTTGGGCATCTGGATATATCTTTTTGTAATCTCTGGGAGGGATGTTCAGATTTTGGTTACACCTTTGGTAACAGGTAAAAGAAGAAGTGGTATGTTATAAAAACAACTCTGGAGAACTCTGGCTTTATCCCACGCTCATTTACTAAGGCAGCCATAACTGCTTGTGACTGATGACATGGCGGTCTATGTGTCAAGCTGGAGGGAAAAGAGTGGCTGGCAGACATAAATTATCACCTTTTCCAAAGTCCTGTTTCATAAGAAGTTGCCCCCTGTGGACCACTTGTTCTTCTCGTTCTGGGGTCCTTAAAGTTGAATTATTAATCCCAGCTATACTGGGCCAGAACTAGGGTGGAATCTGTGAGTTGCACAGACCCAGCAAGTGTCTGGGGCCATAATGCAGCATCCTGCGTCACCTGGTCTGCTTCCATGTGTGAGTTTTAAAGTTAATATGGCTACCTCAGCAAGAACCTGGAAGGCTGAAAACAGCCAATCAAATTAACTTAGCATGCTTGACTGGTTTACCTGCCGAAGTAAAAACAAACTTCTGGCCCTTCAAATGGAACCAAAAGCTCTCAATATCTCGACTATATAAATATACACTCTTTTTATAGCTCACAGGCTTTGCTAAAACATGCAGTTCTGCTTCTTGAGCTGGGGAAAAAGGATCCAATGACTTTAAATACAGAGTATCCTTCTGGGTGATAAACTGCATACTCGGTATGGGTATTGCCATCCTCAGTATAAAACCAGGATCAAATCTACAAAAAAATTAATATCTGGGTCTTCAGGGAATGTGTCCTGCCCTGGGCTCACAGCAGCTGATTCCTTCATCATCAATTTAACACATGTGGTTTTCCTTTGTCTCCAGCCTCCTCTAATAAGAGGCAATAAGGTGGCTGGATTCAAATGTACGCATTTTTCATTGTTAGATTTGTACATAAACAAACAAAACAAATTCATATTTTGAACCTTTCATTAGACAAACATTTAGTTAGCTGTATATTTGCTGTGCAGAATGTTGGACCATTAAAAATTACATATTTGACCAAAATAATGTCTGTAACTTTGTCTAATAGCACCTTTGCATAAAGCTACAGCTCTGATATATTGGGGGGAACCCTTCATTACTGGGTTCAGCTTGCATAAATATATTACAATGGCTTGATTTCTATCATGCTGTGTGTAAGAACTCCAGTTTCATGTTTCAAAAAGACAACTTTTTCCTGGCAATATTATAATAAATGATAACAATACCCTGTAGTCACGGAGAGATGTCCATAAATGCAAAATATTCTTCTGCTTATACCACTGCACTTACAAGGAAAAGGGGCACATCATTTCACAATCCACACATTCTGCTTTGGATTTAAAAAAAATAAAAAAAAATAAAAACAAACGGACCAACAATCTGTATGATGGACCAGAAAGCATCAAAAACTATAAAACAACTGGCTGTAGGTGGCATCTATCCTAACAGGGTGTGTGGACTTGATGTGATGGGTCTGTTATATTTAAATTGTATTTATTATAACTCTCGCATCATGGGCCGCACATCTAGTTATTATCAAAAACCTTAAAATGTCATTTTTGTATTTTTGTAGAAAAAATTTCTTATGTATCCCATTCATCTTGGCTTTGTTAAATATTATGGCAGCTTTATTCCAAATAACAACCTCATCTTAATCTTTTTTTTTCTCTCAATAAGGGCTTTTTGTATAAATGTAAAATTACAAAATTGTTATCTTAATCTAAACTAATCCCATTCATTACAAATTTCCCCATTAACCTGGATTTCATTTCCAACCAAAGGTTGTCTAAACCAGTTTCAATACTGAATATCTATATTATTAATAAAATTGTTAAACTCATATTAGAAATTAATACTCATTATTACTCAATTTTACTTAATTTCCCTTTTTTAAATGCACTGTTTCCACTATCAAAGGATATTCAATTTGTGTAATACACGGTTAAATGTAACCTTCATTTTACCATGTTTGGAAAACAGTTTAAAAAAATAATTGTGATCACATTGTTTATCATTAGATTTGTTAACCTGGCACATTTTGTTATAAATGTTTTGTCTAAAAAACTGGAATTGGCATGGTGTCCTTCCAGCTTATCACTGACCTCTCATCCCAGCCACATTCTTTCATGAGAGCACAAAGGGTCACATCTGCGTACATGACACACACACGCGATAGAACTAAAGGTTCCAGCATTCACACACATACACAAATATCTCTCTAAAATCGCTTACATTTTTCCCATTTGTACACAACACATGCATATCATTCTCTCACTTTCTTTTAACTCTTTAATATTTCCCTGCTTAAATTTTGCTTTCCTTATTTTGTTCAGATATCCTTTATATCTAGCTTCTATGATTCTATGATCAAACATGCAGCTGCAGTGCTCATCCCATCTTCCCTCTCTGACAACATATAAAGTATTCTGTTTTAACTCTCATTACTCTGTTTCTTGACTTTACTAGTTGTAGTGCCTGACCCTAAATTCATAAAACAACTTAACATGAAAATGTCCCTTTCTGTCTAGTGTTAATTGTCACCCTTGATCCATCACATAGCTGTTTCTCTAGCTGTTTACTCTGCATGATTCTTAGTCTCTGTGGACTTTGGTGGTAACCCAGTTACCCAATGTGGATCCCTGTCCACTTTAACCATTATTCTTGGGGCTCAGTAAAGGCAGAACCGCACCTCTGGTTCATATATAGCGCTCCTCTTGCGCTGGGCATTTTTGAGGGTCTCTTACCCTTCATTCCCTTAATTAATTTAATGCCCATAATGACTGGTCAGTCTTCTCTAAATGTGCCTATACCCTCTTGCCTCTAAACTACTTTATCTAGCAGATGCACTACATATACCTGTGAACAGCACTATTCTTCCCTTTCTTATCTATAACACTCTGATTGACAGAAGACAGTGACAACATAACTAATGACCACCAATCAATACAGTTCGATTAAGGGGAGTAAAATGGGTACCCTTTGTCCCGAAAATGCCTTACCGATCAAGGAAGTCTGATAACTCAAATGTAAGCAAAAGGCTTACCTCAGCCGGCTGATTATCAGAAATTCCCGGATCGTCTCAAGCTCCTCGTTTTGGATACTCAAGGTCACCTGTAAAGCCCCTCCTAGGCAAAGCTCGCCACGTGAGTTGGACATTTTGGTGATAGGCAACTCCTATCCTCATATTGATTAGTGCTAATAACTACTGCAGTAGGGAACAGACACAAAAGATACGCTCAGCATCTTTCCAAATAACTGTTCTGCTTTATTATGATGCAATTGAAGGTTTTTATACACATGATTACGTAGGTATCACATTAATATTACAATTGTACATTTATGGTAACAAGGGACGTTACACAGACAGGCTAATTCTAATCAGGACTCGAAAGAATGTAAACGTACTGAAAACATTATTAGTGTCGTGAGAGCAGTGTGCAATACATACAAAATAGAATGCAATTATATACAGAACTTACAAATTTCCATTACAGCACCTTCTTCCACATGTTTGCTGTGTCCCCAACATGGCTTCTCGCAAACTGGAAACGGGACTTCTTATGGCTTTCTTTCAACAATGGCTTTGTTCTTGCCACTCTTCCATAAAGGCCAGATTTGTGGAGTGCACGACTAATAGTTGTCCTGTGGACAGATTCTCCCACCAGAGCTGTGGATCTCTACAGCTCCTCCAGAGTTACCATGGTCCTCTTGGCTGCTTCTCTGATTAATGCTCATCTTGCCAGGCCTGTCAGTTTAGGTGGACAGCCATGTCTTGGTAGGTTTGCAGTTGTGCCATACTCTTTCCATTTTTGGATGATGGATTGAACAGTGCTCTTTGAGATGTTCAAAGCTTGGGATATTTTTTTATAACTTAACCCTGCTTTAAACTTCTCCACAAATGTATTCCTGACCTGTCTGGTGTGTTCCTTGGCCTTGATGATGCTGTTTGTTCACTAATGTTCTCTAACAAACCTCCGAGGGCTTCACAGAACAGCTCTATTTATACTGGAATTAAATTACACAAAGGTGTACTATTTACTAATTAGGTGACTCCTGAAGGCAATTGGTTCCACTAGATTTTAGTTAGGGATATCTGAGTAAAGGAGGCTGAATACAAATGCCCGCCACACTTTTCAGATATTTTTTTGCATAAAAATTTGAAAATCATTAATCACTTTGTGTTGTCCTATCACATAAAATGCCAATAAAATATGTTAACACTTTTGGTTGTAACATGACAAAATGTGGAAAATTTCAAGGGGTGTGAATACTTTTTCAAGACACTGTACTTTGGTCTAGCCTGGACCAATGTAAGTACAGTACGTACAGAATGCCATACCTGTGGAATCCCCGCAGAAGCTGGAAATTACTGTAGTGGGCACAGCTACTACAGTGACCTACACTAAGTTATGGGTCCCATGCCAAGTGGCTGCCCTGCTGCATTGTGAACATGAGAGCTTATTCGCACAGTGTGAGTGCCATTCGGGCAAAACTTTACTTAATCCTCTGGTTGGGTGCGATGGAGATGTGCAGCAGTGATGTCATAATTTTTACCTCATCCAATCAGAGAATACTTTGCATTCAGTGAGAAAATGAAACTGTCCTCGGAATAGCACCTGTGCTAAGTGAGCGATCTCTTTGGTTCAGTAAGAGGCTGTTCTGCCTTTCAGCAGGGGACCCATAAGCTAGTGGAGATCAATATAGTAGCAGTGCCTACTACAGTGATTTCCAGCTTCCAGGGGGATCCCACACATATGGCTCATCTCAACTGACCCCTCCCACAACTTGGCGTACCCAGCAGGCAATACCTCACACATTGATTGGCACAGAAAGGGATCTAGGGACCCCTATGGCACCCTTAGGACAGTCTTAGCACTAATTTAGTTTAACACATCCAAAAAGAGTGGTAAGAAAGTTAGCTATCAATTCCCTAGAGGATGATGCTCTTCCCTCTAGTATGGTACTGCAGGAGGAGAAACAGGCTAGCTTGGAGCAAATAGTGGTGTAGCTGGATAGGCCTATTTGCGGAGAATGTCACTCTGACTAAGCTAAGACGCAGATTTTTCATTCACAGACAGCAAGAGGGCAAAAGTCCCACTCACCATGGGGTTGATTTACTAAAACTGCAAAATCTCAGCTGTGTATAGTAACCAATCACCTTCTAATTTCAGCTTGTTCAATTAAGCTTTGACAATACAACCTGAAAGCTGATTGGTTTCTATGCAGAGCTACACCACATTTTGCACTCTCCAGTTTTAGTAAATCGACTTTGTACTGCAGAAATTATGGAGGTGGCTGGAAAAAAAAAATCATCAAGGGTTTGCTGATTTATGCACTCCAGGTAGACTATTAGGGGTGGTTTGGGGGCAGGAGGACGCGGAAGCCACTTTAGGGGTGACAAAGAAAAGTGAGGCCTTAGAGGCCATAGAGAACAGGCTCTGACTCTTTTCACTTTGTCGGCTTTGCAGACTGTTATATAGGAAATGACACAGAATATGTCCTCCAAGCGACAAGAGATGACTACGGTCAAACAGGAGATAGCCCAGTTTATAATGCCGCGTACACACGGTCGGATTTTTCGACCGGACTTGTCCGACGGACGCCGACGGACCAAATCCGGCGGACAATCCGATCGTGTGTGGGCTTCACCGGACCTTCAGCTGACTTTTCCAGCCGTAAATCTGACGGACTTTAGATTTGGAACATGCTTCAAATCTTTACATCATAACTCCGCTGGACCCAGAAATCTGCTCGTCTGTATGCTAGTCCGACGGACAAAAACCCACGCTAGGGAAGCTATTGGCTACTGGCTATTAACTTCCTTATTTTAGTCCGGTGTACGTCATCACGTACGAATCCGTCGGACTTTGGTGTGATCGTGTGTAGGCAAGTCCGGTCGTTAGAAAGTCTGTTGAAAGTCCGCCAAAAGTCTGTCGAAAGCCTGTCGAAAGTCTGTCGGATAGGCTGTCGGACTTTTGTAGCTGAAAAGTCCGACTGTGTGTACGCGGCATAAAGGTAGGAATCTTTTTCAAAGGGATCCTGACAAAGATCAGAGGTGCTGGCGGTGTGGGTGCCTTGATCCAACTAGCCAGAAATTACCGCCTTGAGAATAAGGGCACCCCCCATCGGCAGTTAAAGTGGTTGTAAACCGTGGATGTTCAAAAAAAACAAAAACCTGCAAGGCAATGACATAATGTACTAGTATGCATTGCATCGCATACTAGCACGTTATGAAATATTCACCTTGGAAGGAAGCCCTCTAGCGCTGTAAAGTCACTGGTGAGAGGGCTGACATGCTCGCCCTGTCTTTCTTCCAGGTTTGCGAGCGCCGGCTATGTGATTGTCCGGAGCCGCGATTACATTACTCCCGCGCATGTGCTCGGGAGCCCTTGGTTCTGGCACAAAGCTCTGAAGTTGCGGCAAGTTATGATGTCACTGACTGCATGCAGGGTGAATATCTCCTAAACGGAGATAGAGTCTTATTATAGGCTTACCTGTAGGTAAAAATGTCCAAGCAGGGTTTACAACCACTTTAAACTAAAGGTTCCATGGGGGGAGGGGCAATCTCCAGGAACTTTCCACAAATGTCTGTCGCATGCTCCAACCCCGTCTTAGTAAATGGGCAGCAGGTACATTGTTTTATAGATACAGGGTATAAAGTTACCACTGTGGAGTATGACTTTTATGTGCAGCGGTTCAGGGTCTGGAGACAGCTAGACCCATCATGGTTGTCCTTGAAAGAGGCCAATAACTTACCTATTGTGGGAGAAGGGGTCACCTGGGTGATGATGCAAGTATTCAACCAGGTATTAGACACCTGCAGTTCGGTTGTCTCCTTTGTACCCATAGTACTGGGTATGAATGTCCTCAAGGACTTGCACTTATCTCAAATGACAGAAAGGGAGAGGCTATGTGGCCATATTAAGGGGTGCAACCATCAGGCAGTCTAGCTAAATTTAATTTGTGCCTACAAATTCTATCACACAGAGAGCTGGCAATAGACATAGCAAGCAGGCAAAAGCTACTATAGCCCCACATCAGGAGGTTTTCTGGTTAATGCCCATCAGGGCCCATAGAAGGCTCAAAGGGGCTTTAGTTATGATTGAACCCCGCAGGGACAGGGAAGTGCCAGGAGAATGGTTGAGAGCTCAAACACTTTCTAAAGTTTATTGGGGTAGGGTGCTGGTTCAGCTATTTAACCTGTGAAACATCCCCACCCTTTTACCCAACCGGATTAACAGAGCAGACCTATATGTGGTACTCAGGCACTGTATTGCTATGTCTCTACCTGTGGTCGAGGCTGTCTGTGCCCCTCTGCAAGCTGCCATGTCCCCCCTGGATGTTGACCAATACAAACAGCTGCTAGATCCCTTGGATGTCCCCTTCCAGGAATATCCGCTGTCCCAGCAGTGCCTACTGCATCAGCTTTTGGAGAAACACATATTGGTTTTTGCTGCTGGTCCTGAGGATTATGGATGACTATGATAACCCTCAAACAGCTGAGGTTGAAAGTTCTGATGCTGAGCCCAACAATGACAGTGAGGTCAATCACCCTATTTGGTCTAACCGAAGGCAGTAAACTGCAAAGTATTCGGATTGCGTGAGTTATATTTTATTTTTGTGTGTTACTGATGCTAAAGACCGCATCTGGCAAAGGGGTGAGTGTAGGCAGGTGCTTTTTATCCGTAGGTGGCACTGTGTTGCTGGCAACTGTACAGAGGGAATGGAGGATGAGAGGAACTTTGTGCTTCTGAAGCCTCCATAGGTGTCATCAGGAGAGCAGTCATCTTTAGTGGGGGCATGTTATGCTTTGCATCTGGTTCTTTGCCTTAAAAGCAAGGAAACAATAAAAACTCTGTAGTGTAATGTGCTTTACTAAACAAAATGCTGTACATACAAACTATAATTATGGGAAAACCATACTAGAATGACAGATATGGATAAAACACGTGCACACTTCCACAAACTTCCTAGTGAATTAGCATGAACAATGCAGAAATGCAGACATCTCAACTCTCCCACGAGTCGCGGGAGTCTCCCCCATTTGGCTGCGGGCTCCCGGACACCCGTGACCGCCAGGCGATCTCCTGGCTAAACCCTTAACCGAATGGAGTATGGCCGCTTGGGCTGCTCTGTCTGTGGCAGAGTGACAGGCAGACTGTCAGGTCACCTTGAGGCTAGGTGACAGATGCACACCGTTGGGATCAGGAGTGCACCGCCAGGCAGTGGACCCTACGGCTGACTGCTGTGGATGGGAGTCTGGGTATAAGGAAGGCAGGGTCGCTGGAATACCAACACGGATCCCACCGGGGTTAGAGCGTAGGATTCCCTGGGGTGCAGAGTCTAAGAGCCAGCAGGTGTTCACCAGAGCCTCTAGAGGTGAGGATGGACTGGGCTGCAACTGGCTCCAGGTCGCGACCCCCAGGGTCCTCCAACTCACACCCTCAGTAGGCAACAGAAGGATAAGGATAGTAAAGGAATAAGCCAAGGTCAGGGCCACAAGCAGACAAGGACAACAGGGTACACGCCAAGGTTCAGGGTCACAGGCAAACAAGGATAGTCGGGGACACGCCAAAAGGTCAGGGTCACGAGCAGACAGGAATAGTATGGAACACGCCAAGGTCGGTAACAGAGATAAATATAGAGCACACGGCAGGCAGGAAACAGGAAGCCAAACACACACAGGTTGATCAGCAGGGCTGACCTGCAGTGCAGAGGTTAATATAGAGTTCTCTGATAAGAGCTGGGGTAGAGCCATGCTAGAGGAGAGTTAATAAAGCAGTCAGGTGAGAGACAGCTGGTCTTTGGAGATGAACACATGGAAACAGGTAGGCTGACAAACAGACTCTATTGCATAACCATGACACGGACAGAGCGAGAGGAGGGGTGGGCGGGGTCGTGTCAGGATGACTACATGCTGAAGATCTCTTCATTGCAATCATCTGGCTGTCACACCACTCCATTCCTGACACTCTGCTACAGCCCTCACGCTGGGCTGAGGTTGTGTCTGTGCACACTCTGTCCCTCTTCTCTGCAGCTATGCCAGTGTCCAGACAGGAGAAGAATGATCCTTCCCAGGTTTGGATGCTGATAAAGTGTGCCTGGCTGGATCGAGGCTTGCACAGTCTCAGCAGCAGTAGGGATGGGCGGAGCTGACAGAGAAAGTTTATCACTCTGCACACAGCAGCACCGATCACTGTCCAGGCCAGCAGGAGCCAGAACTCTCCCCAGGCCAAATGCTCTTAATTGAAGCCATGGCAGCTGCCATTAAGGTGAATTGCTAAAATGTATATGTAGAACAAGCTAGATTAGTGCCAGCAATACTAGATTTGTGAAACTTCCTGTCTGTGTCAGTCTGTCCAGCAACTCTGATGAGAGCACAGACCAGGGCGACTTCTCTGTTTCCCAGGATCATTAGAAATCTTTATTGGACATTTACTGACATTTACTGAGGGCTAGGTGTTTGCTTGTGTGAGTTTAGGGTCTGCTTGAATTAATTTCAAAGCCTACGATCAGTTGCACTTATTCTTTAATGTCACTTAGACCCCTTTCACACTGAGGTGCTAAAAATAGCGCCTGTAAAGAGCCGCTCCTGTCTCTCCAGTGTGAAAGCCCGAGTGCTTTCACGCTGGAACAGGGCGCTTGCAGGATGTTAAAAAATACTCCTGCAAGCAGCATCTTTGGAGCGGTGTATACACCGCTCCTGCCCATTGAAATCAATGGGGCAGCACGGCTATACCGCCGGCATAGCGCTGCTGCAGTAGCGCTTTGCGGTGGTTTTAACCTTTTCTTGGCCACTAGCAGGAGGTAAAAACACCCCTCTAGCGACCGAATAGAGCCACGAAATTGACGTTAAAGTGCCGGGACAGATAGCGGCGCTTTACCGCCGATGCACCCACCGCCCCTGTGTGAAAGGGGCCTTAGAAATGTCTAAAAATCTCTGCAGTGACTCAGTATAAACAATTTTTTTGGATATCTCTTTGTAGCTGCTAATATGTTACAAGAAATCTATATTTTAGGCTGGCTATGAAACAAACTTTAGTCCTAGTGCGGCCCTCTTCCTCTCATAGTAACCATTCCTCCTTCAGAGCCCCTTATTATTTTTATTTATTACTTATATAGTGCTGTCAATTTATACAGCACTTTACATATACAGTCCCTGTCCTCAAGGAGCTTACAATCTAATGTCCCTAACTCCAATACTAGGTCCAATTTAGACAGAAGTCAATTAACCTTCCAGCATGTCTTTGGAGTGTGCGAGGAACCCGGAGTACCTGGAGGAAACCAACGCAGGTACAGGGAGAACATGCAAACTCCAAGCAGGTAGTGGCATAGTTGGGATTTATACCAATTGCCCCAGCACTGCTGGGCAGAAATGCTAACTACTTATAGGGGAAATCCATTCTATTTTTTTCTTCTGTCCACCAGCTGAACAAAAAAAAAAAAGAAAGTATACTCACCTTTAGATTTATACTACAAAAAAAATGTGTACCTAGCTTTAGTTAAATGCATCCACAGAGCTCCACCCTCCTAGTTGCCAGCCCTCCTTCATACCACCACCACATCAGCCCTCCTAAAGGTGGGTACAGACGAATTGAAATTACACCAGTTCAACAGGGAGCTGCAAAATTTCAATCTGTGTGGGGCGCTCCCCCTTCCTGTTAGAATTTGATCGGTAGATTAACTTCTGTCGAACGGTCATGCTAGAAAACTTTCATTTGATCAGTTGCCAAAGCTAAATGGCTGCAGCCACTGATCAGTGTATTCTGACAGTGGGGAGTCCCTACTGTCAGAATACAATGGCACAGTGGGGAGGATTCCTTCATCCACCTCACTTGTGTGGATGGGAAGAATCTGTTCTTTTTTTTTTCTTCCGCCCACCAGCTGTACAATAAGTGAGCTAACTGTGTATAGTCACCTTTAGACTTATGCCACAGACGCCAAGGCATCTTTTCCTTCCAGTGAAAACACCAACATGCAGGCATTTTTCCTCACACTGACCCCAATATATTACTGCGGGATAGAATGTCTACTGCTATTAAATTTATATGTTACATATGTTTTGATGAGACGTGTTGCACGTGTCGCTACAAGCTGAATCCCACCCCCTACTCCATCTGGTGGGGGAGCACAGTTTAACATCTTCGCCCTGGGCACTGGATGCCCTTGTCCCGGCACTGCAGGCGGATGTGATGATGTCCTCGCCAGGGAATGCCAGTCTGTGCGAGGTGGAGGACTCTAACAAAGTCCTGCCTACTAGATAGATGGAACACTGATCCAAAGATGCATTGAATCAGTGTTATGTGTATCATAGGAGGCGGGACTTTGTTACAGTGGCCTCTGGGACATTCAAATCTGTGATTGAGCTCTGCGTGAGCAGGATGCATTTAATTTGCACTGATCAGGCTGCATTTCATGGGCACTGGTAAGGCTGCATTTAATTGTGTGTGTGTGTGTGGGGGGGGGGGGGGGGGGGGGCAGCGGCAGCGCAGAGCTCCACCTCCCTGGAATGAGTTTGCCACCTCCCTGAAATTAGTTTTTGCAGGTTGGGATGTCTGACAATTGTGTACAATAGGAACACGCTAAAGTTTCTTTAACCAGGTTATAGGATCCCAGGCTCTACTACGAGCAATAGCAGGAAATCAGACATTAGCATCATCCTCAGGTGAAGTTTCTTCTGGCACAGACTTTTCTTGTTGTTATGTCTGTGACAAACCTAGCCGGAAAAGAGGCTTTTGGAGGGGACTGAATGCCAGGCTCCTGCAAACCAACGTTCTATTATGTTTGTCTGCCTTGGATCACAGGATGTGTATTGCATTGGAGGGTTTGTGTTTGTCTGCCTTGGATCACAGGATGTGTATTGCATTGGAGGGAGGGGGGATTCTTCCAACAGCTCTCCCTGCTAACACTGTGTACTGATGAGACGTTAAACACACCTGACCTGTGTGTCCATTGTCATTGGACAGTTTAACCCGCCCTCTTTTCCAAGGGTGGGGGGAAAGAGTCTCTGAGTTATTTTATCTATTGTGTCCATGTGTTATAATAAATGAGTTGATTCCTGCTTGGAACCTGAAGACAGAGCCGTGTCTCGTTTTTGGGGTGGATTATTTGTATGGGTTCCTTGTTCGGCTGATTGGAGTGTTCGGTAGCTGCCTTTGTGTTTGGGTATGAAATGTCCTAAACGACTTTAACCCCTTTCATACTCGGGGTGTCGTTACACTGGTGGCAAGCAGCGGGATCATTCCCACAGCCCAGAAGGACAGCTACAACCGGAGACCGGCCAACAACCGTAAGAAGAGGGACATTATCGAAGAACTAGTCGAAATGGATAGAGCGGAAAGACCCAGCATAACCGAAAGACCCAGCATAACAGACAGGACACCCGAAGAGGCAAGTTTTGATCGGGCTGTTAAAATAAGACTGGCACATTATGGCCCTAACCCTACAGTGGAGATCATAGACCGAGTTATAGCGGCTGTGGATGCAAATTGGCTACAGCAAAGAGGTGCTGCAGCAGCGGGAGTCACAACAGCACCTACTGAAAGGAGAAAGGTACATTTTGCTGCTTTTAAAAATTTCATTGAAGCAGAAGGGGAGATTGATGGGTACCTTGCAGATTTTGAACGGCAATGTGCCCTACACCGGGTGCCCACAGAGGAATGGGTTACCATTTTGTCTGGGAAATTGTTCGGCCGGGCCAATGAAGCATTCAGGGCCATCCCAGACAAGGATATTATGAACTATGGGCTGGTAAAAGAAGCACTTTTGGGCAGGTATGCCGTCACACCAGAAGCATACCGGAGGCGGTTCCGAGAGACGAGCAAGCAGACTGGAGACTCATATGCCGAGTGGGCATGCCGCCTACACCGCACGGCATCCCACTGGGTCGCTGGATGCCAAGTAGTATCTGGGGAAGAGGTGCTGCAGCTGTTCCTGCTGGAGCACTTCTTTGACAAGCTGTTCCCAGAAGTCAGAGAGTGGGTCCGGGACCGAAAACCTTGCACCTTGTCTGAAGCAGCTCGCCTGGCGGACGAATACACAGACGCCCGCAAACTGGATAACCATGTGGTCAAGACAACAGCTCGGGTGGATTATCGATCAGCGGCACCCCCTCCAGCTGGTGCCTACAAACCACAGTTGTACCGCCCTACAGCATCACCTCCAGTGGCCACTTATTCTCGGCAGCCCAGGTTCAACTCCCAAGACTACTCACAACCCCTCAGGTGTTTCGGATGTAAACAGCTAGGGCACAAAAAGCCAGACTGTCCGTTGAATCCAGCCAGGCAGTCCCACTTGTGGAGAAAGCCAGCAGGGGGGAATCCCCTCACATCCATGCCTGCGGCTCACTGCATTGAGGAGGAAGAACGTTGGGGCGTCCTGCATGAGGCTGATCTAGTACAAGCAGCTAACCAGGACAACCGGCAGCAACACAGGCAGACCGTCCGGGTTAATGGAAAGGTAGCCAATGGCCTACGTGATACTGGTGCCACCATGACCCTACTACGGAAGAACCTCATCCCAGAGAGCCAACACACCGGGGACACTGTAGTCGTAAGGGTAGCGGGAGGCACCATTTTCCGGCTACCCGTTGTCCGTGTTCACCTGGATTGGGGGGTTGGTTCGGGACACGTGAATGTGGGGGTGATGAAGGATTTGCCAGCGGATGTACTACTGGGGAATGATTTGGCCCCCCTCATTTCTGCTTACGCCCCGATAGGCCCCACTGAAGCCAACCCAGTGACTACCCGTGCCCAGATCCCCAACAGCATGATGGTGTGAGCCCAGTCACCCTATCTTCTCTCCAGTGGCTGAAAAGATTACCAGTAGAAGGGCCAGTCCAGGCCTCTCCCCAACGGCGGGCGTGTTCTCCGAGAGAGGCAGAGGTCGGCTAGGTAAGTAATGATCTGTTTGGAACAATTTTTGTTTGGGGTACGGTGTGGATACCAGCATTAGAGGACTGGAACTACTGACTAACTTCAGAGTCAACCCGTCTGGGGTCTCCTCCTGTGTTAGTCTCCTGACGAAAGGGGAGAAATGTGACAAACCTAGCCGGAAAAGAGGCTTTTGGAGGGGACTGAATGCCAGGCTCCTGCAAACCAATGTTCTATTATGTTTGTCTGCCTTGGATCACAGGATGTGTATTGCATTGGAGGGTTTGTGTTTGTCTGCCTTGGATCACAGGATGTGTATTGCATTGGAGGGAGGGGGGATTCTTCCAACAGCTCTCCCTGCTAACACTGTGTACTGATGAGACGTTAAACACACCTGACCTGTGTGTCCATTGTCATTGGACAGTTTAACCCGCCCTCTTTTCCAAGGGTGGGAGGAAAGAGTCTCTGAGTTATTTTATCTATTGTGTCCATGTGTTATAATAAATGAGTTGATTCCTGCTTGGAACCTGAAGACAGAGCCGTGTCTCGTTTTTGGGGTGGATTATTTGTATGGGTTCCTTGTTCGGCTGATTGGAGTGTTCGGTAGCTGCCTTTGTGTTTGGGTATGAAATGTCCTAAACGACTTTAACCCCTTTCATACTCGGGGTGTCGTTACAATGTCATTCTATGTTGCTAGTTGTATTTGGAAAGTTATACCATCCCCACATTGGTGTGGCCTCTTTCTCGCTACCTCCTTTACGTTAACTTTTTATGGGTAAAAGATTTCCCAATTCAACCTCTAGTTGGCACATTGTATCATACATGTCATAGGTCATATATGTCAAAAGGTCAAGCTATTGTTGACCATTATTATACAGTGTTTTTTTTTTATAACAAAGTTTGACCACAACACCTGTAAACACAATAGAAGCAGAGATGACTGCTTATGCAAACATTCCAATGACATCTGTTTCCACTGAAAGAAATCTGAACAAACAAATGTAGTCTGAGAAAGTCCCAAAACTATATAACAAATATATACTGACGTAACACATTCCACCCATGATCTTCAAGGTGTGGAAGAAGTGGTGGCGTGACATCAGCGTATAGCTCCGCCCGATGCATTTCATGCCAACGCACGACTTCAGGGAACTCTAGTAAGCCAGTAAGTTACTAGAGTCCCCTGAAGATGGACGTTGATCTGAAACGCATTGGGTGGAGCTATACGCTGACATCACACTGTCACTTCTGGTTTCGGAACTGGCGGCCATCTGAGTAAGTGGACTACTGTAAAGTAAAGGTTTTTACTACTTGGCATCTGGAGATTTTTCATAGTTTTTATGTGATTTTTTTATGCATCAGTAATACATTATTACACTATATCTGGCCCATTTTGGTATTTGGCTCTGTGCGCAAGGGCTTCTTTTCCATCTAGAGTCATTGTGGTCTTTTTCAAATCTCCCCCAGTGGGGTGGGCTGCTGCTGTACAGTCAAGAGTACCTTAGGTGGATGGATGGAGCTGGATGTCCATAGAGTGGAAGCTGAGATTGTTACTTCTCAAAGCATGATTTTCTACATTGGCAGCTGGTGAGTTCAGTCATACCATCAGTTGCACATGGTGTACTCTTTTTTGGATGGTGGAAGCAATACACGGACATTTCTAGAGTTAAGCCTGTGTTCACATATGTGCGGTGCAAATTGAAGCTCAGGTTTCACTGGGAAGATAAAATTCTGCTGTTCAAAGGAATCACTGCATTGTAGCTGCGGATCAGTGAGCAGGGAGAGGGAGAGGGGGAGAGAGGGGAGGGGGAGGTGTAGTGAGGAGAAGGAGAAAATCCTTGTTCAGAACAAAATGCATCTGCGAATCAGATGCGTTCCAATAGGAGATAATAGGCTTGTAGTTCGCACCGCAATGCCCAAAAAACGCATGTGTTTTTTATGCAATGCACATATGTGAACCAGATACATTCAAATGAATGTATTTTAAAATGTCCTGCGAATTGGATGCGGTGTAATCCGCATCTAATTCGCATAGGTGTGAACGGGGGCTAAAGGACTTTTTAGGTGATTTATGCATTATTTGTGTGATTTTCCACTTTCATGTTTCTATGCGCATGATTTATAATGAATGTTTTAGTTTGCTGTTGCTATATTAAGGCGTTGCACCTTTATCACTTTATTTCTAACTACACTCATCCTAAACACTTATTTGCCATGAATGCATCTCCTTCCCATATTTCCGCCTCTGAGAAGGTATTTCATTAATAAATTAAAGACCTTGCACTGAACAGCTCTTGTGGTCTTCTATCATTCTGTCCATCATGAAACCACTTTCTATGTTCTTCCTTTGGATGAAATAGGGGAAAGCCTATTGAGGGGGAAACAAAGTGGATTATTTGTTCCTTCCAGTAAAACAAGCAGTAGACCGTGGCTCTTCAGCTACAATCTCTCTTCTTACTGGTTCTTGGCTCGCTCTCTGACTAACCTTTGCCACCTGCCTGTATCTACTTATGATCCATCGAAAGATCGATGAAAGGGAGGAGAGGAAATATACTGATATTTTGCAGAGGAACATTACTGTTTATCTTTGAGGGTTTGATGTTATGGAGCCTATAGCCTCGTGCACACGATCTGACTTTCCAAAGGGAAATGTTCGATGACAGGCTGTTGGCGAAAAATCCGACCATGTGTATGCTCCATCGGACAATTGTCGGATTTTCCACAGACAAATGTTGGCTAGCAGGTTTTAAAATTTTACGCGGACAATTGTCTGTTGTCAGATTTTCCGAGCGTGTGTACACAAGTCCGTCGTACAAAAGTCCAAAGTACAAACACGCATGCTCGGAAGCAAGGACGAGCCAGAAGCGGTCGGTCTTGTAAACTAGCGTAATAATAAAGCTAAGTTACCACAACACCATTATCCCGTAGTTTTTAAGATCAAAGATACAACTATTATATGGAATAGGGATGCGTGGATTATAGCGGTGCCAAAAAAACAGAATATAATTAGATAACAAACATGAACTTTTATTAACAAATTTTAAAAGATACGAAGTTTGTAAATTGTTAGGTACTTGGGGGTCCTACATGTTTCGCCAGAAGTGGCTTCCTCAGGGATAGTTGGTTATACCTATACCGCTACTATATAATCTATAGAGAAAAATTAACAATCAGAAAACAATTTATATGATAATCAATTACAGCAATGTAAAATCAATTACATCAGAGAAAATTTTTTTGAATATGAATGAATATTTAATATGTTTGCGAACTGTCAGGTATGATCCTGCAAACAACACCCAAAGCGCAACCATGGGTAGCATAGTACCCACCAGTAAGCCAACCCATCCTCCACCCACTCCCCCATCCACCCAGCAAGCAACCCAAGCTACCCACAAGATGGAGAATGACTACCTGCAAGTCACCACGGGCAGACGCAGAGAGCCTCTAGAACGGTACCAAGGGCCGGGGTACAGTAAGCAGCTGCAGGGGGCAGATAAGAGGACCTGGCGGAGAATACATACAGTTTGAGGCAGATATGGCGGTTTCAGTGGGTCAGGGTCCACAAATCTGCAAATATATACTGGACTAACATAGTCTCAAAGTGATACTTACAATATTTATATATAGTGAAAATGTAGGTCTTCCAAAATGCGAAGGAGATGTATAGTATCCTTGACATAGGAGGGGAGTGATATAAACTCCCCTCCTATGTCAAGGATACTATATACACCTACATCTACCGCACAACGTTTGGTTGGTGGCATTAGATGTAGAGAGTCTCTATAATGCTATTTCTCACAACAATGGCATTAAAGTAATTTCCAAACTGTTACAAGAAATAGGCCCTAAATTTGAAGCCTATGGCCAATTCGTTATTGACCTTCTACGTTTCATTTTGACGCGGAACCATTTTATGTTCGGCTCTTCCCACTTCCTCCAGGTACAGGGTGTAGCTTTGGGCACTAAATGTGCACCATCCTACGCCAACCTGTACCTGGGGGGCTGGGAAAGAGAACTTTTTGCCAATCCTGATCTTACCGAGTTTCTGTGCCACGTGGTGTCGTGGCACAGGTATATTGACGACGTGATTTTTTTTCTGGTCTGGTACTCGAGAACATTTTTTGAAATTTGTCGACACTTTAGCTACCAATTCGTACAATCTTAAATTTACGATGGAGTGCAGCCAGAGGAAAATTACTTTTTTGGATCTAGAGATTCAACTGGATCCTAATGGTAACCTTTTTCATTTTTATATCGTAAGGAGACATCTGGAAACACTATCCTTCATGCCAACAGTGCCCACCCAAAACCACTCTTAAATAGTATCCCGTATAGTCAGTATCTCCGTATCAAACGCAACTGCTCGCATGAGAATTACTTTTTTTCGGCCTCTCGTGATTTATATCAGAGACTAAAAAGAAGAGGATATAGTCACAGACTATTGAAGCAGGCCTTCAATAAAGTCAAAAAACTTGATAGGAAAAAACTAATTTACTCTAGCAAAAATATGGACACTTTTCAGCCAGTTCGTTTGATAACACAGTTCTCACAACATCACAATGAAGTCAGAGATATTCTTAATAAATTTTGGCCTCTTCTTATTGCAGACAACACTATCAAGAAATATATCAAATCCCATCCGGAGATTACTTATCGACATTCTCCATCATTAAGAGACAAAATTATAGTCAGCCATCACTCACATAAATCAGAATCTACACTGACGACTTCTGATACATTTCCTTGTGGAAATTGCAACATATGCGATTTTGTCTACGATCCACGTAAAATTCCGCTCCCAAATGGTCATATTCACAGAATTAAACAAAAAGTTACTTGTCAATCTGTATGCATAGTATATTTGGCCACTTGCACATGTGGCTGCTATTATGTTGGGAAAACCAAACGTCCATTCAATGTACGCATTCGCGATCATATAAAACCATTGTATAAGCATAAGACATCTACTTCAATTAACCGAAATATAGCAGATCAACACAATTATGACCCCCATGTTATGGGTTTTACGGCTCTCGAACATGTCCCTGCACATGCCAGAGGTGGTGATATCGATCAAAAATTGCTCCAATTGGAGACAAAATGGATACACACCCTGGATGCTACCAAGTACCCAGGGCTCAATGAGCACATTAGCTTTAAGCCATTTCTTTAAATATTCTTTCATTGATCGAATTGAAATATTGGTTACACACCATCTTTTTGTTCCTCCCGTCTTTTTCTTCCCCACGTTAGAGGTCGGCCCTGTCTGTTCAAGACTTAGCCTGGGTTCGTTATTGTTAATTTTATTACTTCTTTATTTTCATTGAACATCTTTGCCCATAACATCATTAATTACCTTATGTAATGTATGCACTACCTGTATGCTCATTATTCTATGATGTTTTGTCATAAACTGATGTTTTTACATATGTATATGCGACTCTGTAATTTGCGAATTGTCAGTCCTGTTTTTATTGGGTAACACGCTGTGGACATGGCCCTCCCCTCCTTTTCGCCCTATTGTGTGCGGACGTTTTGGAGTTCCATATTTGTCATATGCTTGCTCCCACCTGCTTTCGTCTCACCCACTGCGCTCCCATGGAGTCTTTTGTGCTATCGGATGCCGTCTTCCCTCCTCTCTCTTTTCCCCTTCCCCGCCCTGTATGGCTTCCCATAACAGCCCCTAATGGCTTCCATGTTGGGTCCTAACGGGCGGTGCGGGTCCACTCCGGTGCAGGTATCCGAGTTCATGGGGATACCCTGGCTGCATGGACACCCAAGGGCATTGCAATCCAGCAACTGCCTGTCTTATGCCACTGACATCTGGTGATCTTATGATCGCTTCATCTCCAGTGTACTGTGTTGCTGCCCCCCAGTGGCTGCATAATACAGCGCTGTGTCTGTAGCGTGTTTACACACGTGACATTCGACACTGCCGCTAAGTCTCCTGGTCTTTGTAGGCCCGGGAGCCTTGGCGAGTTGCGCATGCGCAGTGGCTTCTTCTGTCCGCTCACACGTGCAGTGACGTCAGACGCTGCACGCGTGTTGGGGGGCATAAGATCGCCGGCATCCCTGGCTACAGCACCACCGGGGTTAGTAGGACACGGATGCTCTATCTTTACTCTGCTCTGGTAAGCTCATTAAAGCCTTGCAACCTTTCTATATGATAAGTGTCGCTTTCTAGCAAATCTATATGTGTTCCTTTTTCCTTCTATCTTTACCTTAGTGCAATAGGCTGTGTGCTGTAACCAACTCCTTATCTTTTGGATTAGCCATCTATCCAGTCCTCAGCACTATCCATTTTAGGTAAGTGCATCAATACACCCGGACCTTTGCATATGCCTTCATTAGTGTATATATGATGACATTTGGCTGTTTGCCTGTACATCATCTAACATGGCTTACTGATGCTGATTGGTTTTACCCCTACCATTTTTTATTTGTAGATAATTCATGTCCAGATTCCGTCATCTTATATGTGGCCGTTTTTGATGCTAAAATCGGAGTGTGCTCTGGTGTCCTGCGTTTATAAGCACTATATATAAATATTGTAAGTATCACTTTGAGACTATGTTAGTCCAGTATATATTCGTAGATTTGTGGACCCTGACCCACTGAAACTGCCATATCTGTCTCACACTGTATGTATTCTCCGCCAGGTCCTCTTATCTGCCCCCTGCAGCTGCTTACTGTACCCCGGCCCTTGGTACCGTTCTAGAGGCTCTCTGCGCCTGCCCGTGGTATCTTGCAGGTAGTCATTCTCCATATTGTGGGTAGCTTGGGTTGTTTGCTGGGTGGATGGGGGAATGGGTGGAGGATGGGTTGGCTTACTGGTGGGTACTATGGTACCCATGGTTGGGCTTTGGGTGTTGTTTGCAGGATCATGCCTGACAGTTCGCAAACATATTAAATGTTCATTCATATTCAAAAAAATTTTCTCTGATGTAATTGATTTTACATTGCTGTAATTGATTATCATATATATTGTTTTTCTGATTGTTAATTTTTCTCTATATATTATTTAGTAGCGGTATAGGTATAACCAACTGTCCCCGAGGAAGCCACTTCTGGCGAAACATGTAGGACCCCCAAGTACCTATCCACGGGATTGGCCGCCACACTTTTAGGCCGAATCGTGTAAAACCTCACTACAAATGGTTTTAAATGTCTTGTATGTTGATGCACAACAATATCACCACCTAAGTAAAAAGGTGCAATGCTTTTTCTTTTGGGAGAGATGTAGATATACATAAAAGTAAAAATAAAGTGAAGTAAATCAACAAATAGTATTCTCAAAAGTCCACATTTTTGGTAGTGAAAAAAGGGAATATAAAAGTAGGAAATATAAACAATGTCCACAATAATGGTGGGGAAGTGTAAATCCCAAGTGAATAATATAGGCTTGGTAATTTGGTCCATATGTTGCATAGTGCAGTTGAAACAAATGGAAGCCAAGGCAGATATCCTCACAATAAGGAGACTCCAAATCAAAGTGAAAGGTAGAATACTCTTACCAACTTCGGTGGACTCACAAGCCGTGGGCGGTGAGTCAAAAGAGCTTGTACTGTCTCACGATGAATGACAGTGTAACGATGGGTTGTGCACCGGAAGGTATCCTCCTTGGATGGGGAGCCCGGAACCTGTCCTGAAGGTCAAAAAAACTGCCCGCTGACGTATGGCAAAGATCAGTAGTAGCGAAAGGGTTCCAGAAAAGAACATTGGTCGAAGAACTGCATACCTCCCCGGTCAGCAGGTAGATGATCTCCAAGGTGAGCCGTAATATCCTCTCCGCATGTTTGGTTAGAACTTAACCAAACATGCATTCTAAGCATCCAAAAATATAGAAAATATACCAAATCAAATCATTATTCAACCAAAAAAAATAATGTCAAAGTAATAACTCCAAGGCCAATAATAAATAACACATTATCTCCTCCGATTACGCAACATGGCTGGTTAACAAATGGCCGCTCAGAAACGAACTGAGAAGTGCGAAATGAAAAGCGCAAAATGAAAAGCGCAAAACAAAAAGGGAAGGACTGCTTGAGAACAACTGAGCGGATGTACAGGCTCCTTTCAGATCCCCAACAGGCATACTGTGACTTGGCCCCAGAGTCAACTCGGAACTACAAACTGCTAAAGGTGGAAATACTAGCCAGGCTGGGAGTGACTGTGGTTTTAGGGGCAAACCAAGTACATACCTTTCGCTTTGACACAGCTAAAATTGCCCGTGCGCAGCTGTATCACTTAATGCACTTGTTCCAGGATTGGCAGAAACCAGAGGAGAAGACTCCCACTCAGATTGTGGCATGAGTTGCACTGGACCATTTTCTGCATAGTCTTCTTTGGGAGCTCCAACAATGGGTGACTCAGTCAGAGCCTCAGTCCTTGGATGAGATGACCACTGCTGTCGAATGCTACAGCTGTGCAGAAAGTTCCAGGAGGGTCCCTGTCACCTGAGAGCTGGGGCAAATAGAGGAAGCGCATTCCAGCACCAAGATGGCACCCGCTAACTGTGTGGTGTCTGCTCGGGTGCATAACACTACTGCCAGAAGTACCCCAGTGCCAAACACTCCTGAGAGGCGACAAGGGGAAAGGGAACCCCGAGAGGTTTGCTGTTGGTTCTGCCACCAACTGGGTCATGTGGTGGCCCAGTGTCCAAGACGGAAGGAGCCAATAGAATGTGAAATGGGTTAACATTGCTCCATGTATGCCTATGTGATGTGGGTCATTAGACAGGAGGTGGTAGTGCACCTTGATTCAGGGAGTGTGGTCACCCTGCTCTGATCGGACAGGTTGTAGGGAAAGGTGATACCAGGGAGATGGGGGCGTGTCCGGACATCCAGCAAGGAGGACGTGTGGATGCTGAGCTCCACACATTCAGCTGTAAATCCACAGCCATCCTTGCCCAATTTAGCCTGGAGAAACCTCAGCTCTCTAGGATTACCATCCAGACTCCCCCAACTTTCGTTTTGGCCGACTATTAGCAGAATCTGACCGGCCCCACCAGATCCTCTCAGGCCTGTAGCTAGGCCCACACTGCAGAGACCAATCGCCATCTTGGAATCGGCGGATCGCTCGGATCCCTCTGCTCTCCTCTCCCGTGAGCCCGGGAACCACTGATCTTCCGCGGCCTGACGCCATCTTGCGGCCTGCTGCTCCGGCCCTTCACATCTCACATCCCTCTGACGCAGTGAGTAACGGGCCTGCTGGCCATTTACATGTTCGCCTGAAGGTGACTGCGCAGTGGTGGGGTTCCGCTCCCTGATCCGGTCGGAGGATCTTGAGACACTTATAGAGCGGTGTTTGCTGGGTCGGCCGCCAGCTCTGGGAAAGTCCTACCCTCGGTAGTCGGCGGCCATCTTGCTGCTCCCAGTACACCCCATCTCTCTGGGCCTAGTGTATATCCCCCTCCATAATAAGATCTGGCACATCTACCAACCCGACATACACTGCAACTACAGGGGTCACTACTGCTACACTCATTGAAGAAATAGTGGCCACTATGAAGAATATTATTTAGTCTTTAAAAAAAATTTTTTTTTTTTTGTGTGGACGTTTTTTTTTTCTTATTTTAACATCAGAATAAAGGGGCGTGGCTTGGCACGCAGTGTGTAAGGCCGCACCGTGACTGAACTCCGGGGGGCTGCGAGGCCCGGGTCCCAATTACCGCCGCTCTGAAAACGATTATGTCCGCTCGGCTAAAAAGGGCGACACACGGACACACTCTCCGCTCTCTGATTACCCCTAAAAAGAAAACCTCCCCAGGAAACCTCAGCAAGTTTAGATACAGCGGAGGTGGGAAATCTACCAAGATGGCGCTGACACACAGACACAACATGGAGGATGACATAGAAGATGACGAGGTGTCCCTACCAGCATCTGAAGACTCTGCAGGTAATTTTGATAAGGACAAACCTCTGACTTACGCTATTATGACCGATATAGCTGCAGATATCAAAAGATCGTTTACCTCAGCTATAACAGATATTAAAACGGAGCTATTGAAACTTTCTGAACAAATGGCTGTGTCTGAGCGCGCTGGGAGGAGGAGAGATAAAGCACTGTCCAGATTAGACGACATTACCAATGCACATAACCAACATCTAATTGACATGAACAGACACTTAGAAGATTTAGACAACCGAGGAAGAAGGCACAACATAAGAGTACGTGGAATTCCAGAAAATGTTAACCCAGACCAAATCAAGCCTGCACTGACCTCCATATTCAACGGCCTTTTAAATAGACCTGAACACTCTCCCATAGATTTTGACAGTGCCCACAGAGCTCTCAGACCTAGAGCTCCAGATGATAATCCTCCCAGGGACATCATTTGTTGCCTTCCCAATTTCAGTTTAAAGGAAGAAGTATTACAAAAAGCAAGGTCCAATGACCAGATCTTGTTTAATGATAACACAATACAACTATTTCAAGACCTATCACCCATAACACTAAAAAACAGAAGGGCACTGAAACCCCTCCTGGAGGTTCTAAGAGAAAGGAACATAAATTACAGATGGAAATTTCCTTTTGCTCTCCAAGCTTCATACATGGGCAAACAATACACACTCAGAACCCCCAGTGAGCTGAACAGATTCTGTGAAAACCTTCAAATTACGCCAGTAGCATTGCCTGACTGGTACTCAGAATTTCTGCTTCCCCCTGAAATTACCAATCCTCCAGCCTTCGGTGGATCAGATATGTTCCATACACCCTCCCAGCAGGGGAAAATCCGCAGAAACGCCAACAGAAACAGTTACGACTCTCCTTCTTCCTCCAAAAGCGCCAAAAGTCAAAGATTAAAATAAACCTGACTTACCGAACACTCTTAATCCAACCATTGCGACATTTACCTGGATTATACCTAAGACAGTCTTTTGATCTTCATCCCCTTTCACCACAATTACCAATTTTTGGTCTCTATTTTATTCCTTGGAGAAGAGAGGGAAGGAAGAAAAGAAAAGAAAGTTTTTTTTTTTTTTTTTTTGTTGTTGTTTTTTTTTTTTTCCAATACTTCTGCCTCAAATCCTCACTAATATGTTGTCCAAAGCCAAAAGCACTAAAACTGCTGCAGGATCCCTTCTCTGAACATCCACTAGAGGGCAATCCTACACAACAGTTAACATCCTACTCTAACTTCTAAAGATCCCTCCCTGGGAGTATACAAAGCTCAATACCTACTGGAAATATTCCCTGCTACCTGCACTTATTAAAAAACACAGGTTCTACATAGATGAAGAGGGAATCAAGGGATAAGAGACACATATTGTATATACCCATCATGTGAGAACTTATACATGCAGATCTGGAAGCAGATTCTAGCATTGAATCCCTCCCACATCCGCTTCTACTGAAGAATACATCCGATATGGGAATCTACCTAGATGACAGCCAGACTCTCAATATTAATCCACACTTAATAACTTTTCTTTCACAGGAGCTATAAATGCCTACAAGAAATACACTCTTAAAACCACGAAACTGTTACCAACTGAACAGGCTTCTTCATTGGGGTTTACCTCTGTATCCAGAAACAAGGGTGACATACACTAAACCTTTACCATGAGACTATAAACCATAGCTAGAAGTTTAAGTATTCGGCCCACCTGTGACATCTCTAGCTATGCAGTGATTACACAGATATACGGCTGCATGTTTGCTAATATGCAACACCTAACCCTTTCACTGTAGGATCTTCAAATACCACCAGATTGAAAGGACTTTGGATAATATGAGACCTCGCATGCCTGGACTTACCTTTTCTTAAGCGTTAGAGAGGAAGCTTCCAAGTGAACCTGCTTACAGACCCTTCATTTTATATCAGGTCGCAGAATCAGACATAATTCCATATAGCTTGTTTGAACTTGAACCATAGAATACTAATATAGAAGTTCTAATCTTTATACAGTACTTTTTGAGTTTCTGATCCTTAGACATACTTAAACATAAGAATAGATTAGATCATCTAACTCACTTCAAGTTATTGGATTATACTAGACTAGAACAGAGAATACCCTGCTAAACTCAGGGTTAAGGTATCACAATGTTAACTGTTAATTGGTTTGAAAGGTTTTGATTTCTCTCTTTTTATTCTTTTCTTTTTCAAATGTTTTACATGTTAACCGCCCTTTCCATCCTACGCAGAACATCACTAAATGTATGTAACAGACGGGATGAACGTTATGGGGTTTTTTCCACATTTACAGGTATCTTTCTTATACCCTCTTCTTTAACATTCAAGCAGGTTGTCGTCCTTAGTGGCTGACCGGACTGCGGTTGGCGATATTTCTACATGATAATAAGCGGCCTAAAACCCACCTCTCACACTATCTTTTTTAACATACCCGGGTCTCGCAGTACACAGACCCAGTTACCAAACTCACAAACATAACAAACAACGTATTTCGACACTAACGCGCCTCCCACTTTCCCTCCAGAGTACATAGTAGTACCTATTATATCTAGGTCACTAACTAGCTCCTCACTTTCTAGGTGAGATTAGAGCACACACTCAACCACCCCTTTTTCAATCCACCCCAACTTATCCTACCTCCCTTGTCCCCCCTCTTCTCCCCTGGAGTACGCCAAAAGAGACCAGAACATCTCATATAATAAATAACTATTAGACAAAAACCACTTGACTCAATATATACACCTGAATTTTCTGACAACTTACATTATGGCATATAAATTCCTGGGAAAAGCACCAACTTTAATTTCCCACAATGTCAACGGCCTGAACATACCTGAAAAAAGAACAAAAATGCTCAAAGAATTGAAAAAAACTATGCCGTCAATAGTGTTTTTACAAGAAACACATTTTAAAAGCAAACATATACCCAAATTTACAGACAAAATATTCACAGAAATGTACCACGCCACTAACCCTTTAGCCAAAACAAAAGGAGTATCAATCCTCATTAACAAAAACTCCCCCTTCAAAATCCAACAAAAACTTGTAGATCCAGAAGGACGCTATCTTTTCCTTAAAGGAGATTGGGCAGGATCACCCATCACATTAGCTAACGTATATTTCCCAAACTCTACCCACATCCCATTTTGTCGTAAAATCATAGACAAACTAAAATGGTTTACTGAAGGATGTATAATCTTGGGTGGAGACTTCAATGTTCCCCTCTCCCCCCAAAAAGACACATCAACAGGCCACACCATCCTAACATACAGAATCCTCAGACGCCTCAAATTACTCTTAAACTCCTTATCACTAGTAGACACTTGGAGACTCATCCACACGAATGAAAGAGACTACACCTTTTTCTCAAACCCACACAAACGATACTCCCGTATTGACTTAATTTTCGTTTCACAGAGAGATCTAAACAAACTAGAAGCAGCAGAGATAGGCATAGTCGCTCTCTCAGACCATGCCCCCACGGCTATATCTATGCGACTTGACTCACCTCAACAAACGACCTTTAATTGGAGACTCAATGCATCACTTCTAACCGACCAAAGAGTGAAAGATGAAATACAGGACACTTTGACAGACTACTTTAGGAATAACCTAGATACAGATACCAACCCTTTGACTAACTGGGAAGCTCACAAAAGCGTTATAAGAGGTCATCTAATGAAATGGGGTTCTAGATTAAAAAGAGAGAAAGAAAAGGAAATTTCCAAACTGACCTCACAAATAGCAAAATTGGAAACTCTTCACAAACAATCCCTCTTAATCTCAACAGAGGAGGAATTGATCCGTTGTAGGAACTCCCTAAAATCATTACTAGACCTGAAGACCAAAAAAGCACTTTTCTTCAAAAAAAGCATATTTTTTGAATATGGGGATAAAAGTGGGAAACTATTAGCCAAAGCTCTCAAAGATTTGACACAAGCCGGAAAAGTACATGCCATACGAGACAAAGAAGGAATACTTAGACATAAACCTACTGATATTGCGGATCTATTTAATAAATTTTACTCAAAATTATACAATCTCCCTGAAACACATAAACCCACACATCTAAACATGACGAAACAAGAAATGATACATCAAGTTTGGAAAAACAGCAAAATACCCTTACTTCCCCAAGTTGACATAAACAAACTAGAGGAACCTATCTCCACAAATGAATTACTTGAAGCGATTAAAGATCTTAAGACAGGGAAAAGCCCAGGCCCAGACGGCTTTACCTCACAATATTACAAAACATACACTCAAGCTTTAATTAAGCCACTTATTTCAGCTTTCAATTACCTGGCAAAACACAATCATGACCACGATTCGTTCCTCATGGCCCATATCGCAGTAATCCCCAAACCTGACGAAGACCATACAGACTGTGCCAACTACAGACCTATATCTTTACTAAATATAGATTTAAAAATCTTAGCCAAAATACTAGCAAACAGACTGAAACCCCTCCTCTCAAAGATCATAGGCCCAGAACAAATAGGTTTCATGCCAGGCAGAGAGGCACGTGACAATACAACCAAAGCACTTAACCTAATTCACCATGCTCACAACTCTGAGATAAAAGGACTCCTTCTCTCTACAGACGCCGAGAAGGCTTTCGATAGAGTCTCATGGGACTATATGATGTCTACTTGCTTCCATATTGGACTAAACGAAAATATGCTATCTTGGATCTCAGCACTCTATCGAAATCCCCAAGCTAGAATCAAAGTCAACAATATTCTCTCAGACCCAATTAAAATACGAAACGGGACTCGTCAAGGCTGCCCTCTCTCACCCCTTCTATTTATCATTTCTTTAGAACCCCTAATAAGAACAATCAAATTATCTGCGGATATCAAAGGTTTCAGAGTAGGAGACAAAGAATATAAAATTGCCGCCTATGCGGATGACCTCTTATTTTTCTTGACACAACCACATATCTCTATTCCAAACCTTGAGAAACACTTCAAAATCTTCGGCTCTATCTCCAACTTCAAAATTAACAAATCCAAGTCTAAGGCACTGAACATTAATTTACCAATAGACCAACTCAAATTAATGAAAGACAATCATAATTATAAATGGGAACATAATACCTTGAAATATCTAGGAATAAATCTAACCAGCAATATAGACTCGCTATATTCTTATAATTACAAACCCCTTCTCACCACATTGAATAGAGACCTTCAAAAATGGTCAACCAAATCTTTCTCTTGGTTCGGCAGAGCCTCAATTCTAAAAATGACAATTTTACCGAGATTACTTTATCTTTTCAATACACTCCCCATCAAAATCCCCGAAACCTTCTTTACCAACCTTCTCAGAACACAAAGACGCTTTCTTTGGGCTGATAGAAGACCCAGAATAAATCTCAATTTACTATCACTACCCAAGCATAGAGGGGGAATAGGACTCCCAAATTTTAAAAAATACCATCAAGCATCCCACATCACAAGAATCATTGACTGGCACTGCCATAGCTTAAATAAAGACTGGATCCAATTAGAACAAGCTCTAAGCCCCTTCAACCTAACCTTTTATCCATGGTCCATACATTCTAAAACGGATAAGACTATAAAACATCCCCTAATAGCAAACACACTTGAAGTTTGGCATAAGGTAGCTCGTACTCATAACTTAGCCTCAATCCCTGGTCCACTGACTCCTGTTACTAATAACCCTGACTTCATTCCAGGTCTACACCTGAGGAATATGCCGACCCGCACAGCCTCCCAATGCCTGGTAAACTCTAAGATCAAACCCCTAGACATACTCAAAACAGAGTGGGAAGGATCACCTCCTGGATCATGGCTTTATATGCAACTCAAAAGCTTCCTGTTAAATAGCAAACACAGAGCATTTTACAGCTTACCATTACTCCCTCTAGAAGAACTATGCTTTAAAAGATCACCAGTAACTAATACCACTTCTCTAGCTTACTGCTTGTTAAACCAAAAACAGCACTCAGATGACCTAAAACATAAAGAAAAGTGGGAAAAAGATCTAAAAACTAAGATTTCCTCTAAACAATGGGAGAATGCCTGTATAATGACTCATAAATGCTCTTTAAGCACAAAATATCAGGAGATCTCTTACAAAATACTCACCCAGTGGTATATCACACCACATAAAGCCAGGAGGTGGTCCCCTACAACCTCAGACACCTGTTGGCGTTGCCGGGCAGATGTTGGTACCTTTCTACACATATGGTGGGAATGCCCACCACTATATGTTTTCTGGGAAACAGTAATAAAATGGACTAAACTCATAACAGATTCTAAAATTGAATTTAATGCTGCCACTTGCCTAATAAACGTAAATGAACTCTCCATAAGCAGATACAAAAAGTCCCTTTCTAGGCATCTACTACTAGCTGCTAAAACACTTATACCCCTCCATTGGAAGACCACACACATCCCAAATATTAAAGATTGGCTAGAAAGAATAAATTATATATACAAGATGGAGGAGATCGCCGCTATGAAGAAAGAAAATAGCACGAATTTCAATCATACCTGGCAACCTTGGTTATTATTTGTCCACTCTTCAGTTTTTAATTCCCTCACTAATTAATACCTTTTAAGAAACCGACTGCTGCTCCATTATAAGATTGCTCTTTGCCACATTATGATCTAACACTACTTAAGCTTTCCTTTAATTGTTGGTTAATGATTATAACATCTTATGTACTTAACTGTAACAATTTTCAAATGCCGTCTTTCACTAAAATGAGATCATTATTATTTACTATCGTACTCCTTTTTCTGCCCCTTTCTCTCCCTCCCCTCCTTCTTCCCTACCTAACACCCCCACCCCACCCCCTTCCCCCTTTCTGTTTCCCCCCCCTTTTTTTTTTTTTTTCTTTTTTCCTCCCCCCTCCCCCCTCCCCCTCTATACCTCAACCGTTTCCTTCCCTAAAAAAAAAAAAAGTTTTTAAATATATTCATAAATTCCAAAAGTCACTCACTCAGCTACATGACGAAATTTCACACGCAAGCAACAGATACTAAATGTAACTCCTTTAAATATAGATAATTGTTATACTTTCTAAATTGTATTATATGCAGTTAATTGTAACATCACAAACTTTAATAAACCTTTGATTGTGAAAAAAAAAAACCCGGGAAGCAGGTCATGGTCATCTGTGTGCATGGTGATTTTAAAGACTATCCTGTGGCCTGTGTAACCCTGTCTACACCAGCAGGAACTGCTACGCTAAAAGTTGGGGTGATCCCGAGATTGCCTCATGACTTGCTAATTGGGCGAAACTGCCCCAAATTTTGGGACTTATTTGAACAAAAGCGTAAGGGCTCGGGAGTCCCCCCCCCCAAGTAGGAACCCTCAGAGGTAGCGATTAATACTGGGTTGCAGGATGGGAATAGTGATGAAAAATGTACCAGATGATGTGTGAACCTACAGAAGCTAACCCAGGTCCTCCCGGAGGATTTTCTTAGTGCGCAGACGAGGGACTCCGTTTTGATCCTTGCTAGGGAACAGGTCACAGTGTTAAACGGTGAGCCACAGCAACCTGGGGTGGCTATGCGATTTCTCCATTTTCCTGAGAATCATGGTTTGTTGTACAGAGTAACCAAAGACAATGATGAGGTGTTGGAACAACTGGGTGGTACCCCAATCTTTTAGGTCTAAAGTGTTATATTTGGCCCATACCCCATTTTTGCAGTCCACTGATACTGCCTGTCAGGGAATCAACAGCAGGAGAAGGGCTCTAGGACCCAGCATCTCTACCAGCACTTATGGCAGGAGAAGGACTTTAGGACCCAGCATCTCTGGCAGGAGAAGGACTTTAGAACCCAGTATCTCTACCAGCAGGTCACATGGGCCTATATAAGGAAGTCTGCCAGTGTCTGCAATTGCTGGTTTGTCTTCAGCTCCCCCTGTGTTCCTGTGCCCTGTATTATCTGCTGATCTGATCTCCTGTGTACTGACCCAGCTTGTTTTGACCTGCTCTTCCTGATCCTCTGGCTTGACCCCTTTGGCTTGGACCTGACTTCCCCCTGCTCCCAGCATCTGACCCCGGCCTGGCTATTGGACTCTGCTTATCCTGCTCCCTGTACTAAGACGCAGCTGATCTTAGGTCATTCTGATCCTGGACTGTCTCTCTGTGAATGATCCCTGGCCTGGCTCCTGGCTGCGCTATTCAGTTATTCCACTGGACTCTGTCTCCTGGACCTTTCAAGCACGCCTGTCTCTAGCAACCCGGCACCCGTGCTTCTGTCGGCACCACACCTGCTGTTCCACCCTCAGGGGTGTGCTGTGCTCGGCTGCAAGGGGAGCCCTCCCAGCATCTCGGCCTCCTACCAAGTTACTGACACTGCCAATTATCGAGTTTCCCTTTGATTGCATAGCCATGAAGTTGGTGGGCCCCTTACTCAAGTCAGCTAAGGGACACCAATACATTTTAGTTGTCCTTGACTATGCCACCAGGTATCCGGAAGTGGTCCCCTTAATAAATTGCTCATTCAAGGTCACCGCATGGGAGTTCTTTCACATGTTCATGAGAACAGGGCTCTTATCCAAGATCTTGACAGATCAGGGCACCCCATGTATGTCTAAAGTGATGAAGGAGCTTTGTAAGCTGTTTAAAATGAAACACTTGTGGACTCTGGTGTATTCTCCACAAACTGATGGGTTAGTGGAGCAATTCAACAAAACCTTAAAGGAGATGCTAAAAAAAAGGCAGTTACAGAGGATGGTCGTGATTGGGATTGTTTGTTGCCTCCCTTATTGTTTGCCATACGATAGGTACCCCAGGCCTCCAAGGGCTTCTCCCCTTTTGAGTTGGTTTATGGGAGAAACCCCCGTGAACTACTGAATCTAGTGAAAGAGACGTGGGAACAAGAAGCTTCCCCTTATCTGAGTTTGGTGGAAAACATTTCACAAATGCAGGATCGAATGACAAAAGTTATGCCCATAATTAAGGAACATTTGCAGGCTGCGCAAAAGGCCCAGAGTCGTGAATTAAATGAAAGATTAGGGCTGGCCCTTGGAAGTTAGTACTTTTGAAATTTATCTTTATAGTTTTCCTGACATGCAACCCTCGTCACGAAGATATTGACACAGGAAATCTTTGGTACTTAGGTGTTTGTTGCCGAGATGTGCCGTTCTTATATGCTGAGTCTGTGAACTGCTCTCAGATCTGTCATATTAAGCAAAAAGAAAAAGGGAAAACGTTTTTTTCCCAGATTATCGGGAACGTTTTTTTTTTTTGTTCGTTTTTTCCTCCTGTTTTTTGTGGGGAGAACTGTTTTTTGGTTTCTGGTAAAGAAGGCCTTTTTTTTGATGACCTGTTTTATGTGACAGTTTTAGGTCGCATCTCTGCTACCTATCTGAACTCAGTTTATGGGAAAAAAGTGCCTAGCAAGTTGGGGCTGGGTGCGGGAAGGGGGGTGGGGGAAGGGGGGGTTTTCTGGTTGTTGGGAATTTTATGTCTGTATTTGGCTGGGATTGTCTGCATTCTGTGAGATTCAAGTGGGACTGTTAAGGCGTCATGAATACTGTCCACAATACTTGTGGGAGGAGAAGCCTGGAGCCTTGTTCTTTTTTGGCCGTCTATATCTCAAGGGGGGAAGGACGCCCCGTTTCCTCATATTTTTAACTCATGGAGGTAAATCTTAAGATTTTGGCCTGGAATGTTAAGGGCCTCAATGCTAAATGTAAATGCTCGTTAGTTTTTGACTACATTAAAAAATATAAGCCTCACCTAATACTTTTTCAGGAGACACATCTTCAGGGCTCCAGGCTCCTCTCTCTAAAAAGGGCTCACATTGCGGGGGCTTACCATGCCAGTTACTCCTCCTATGTGAGGGGGGTTTCTACTTTAGTTACTAAGGCTATGCCTATATCCATTCATGCAGTCCGGACGGACATTAAAGGGAGGTATGTCATATTGGTGATACGGGTGATGAATAGACTACTAACAATTGTAAACATTTATGTCCCTCCTTTTTCGCTAGCTCATTTGGATGACATGATACAGGCTACTTATGAGATAGCGGAGAGAAAGATCTTCATTTTGGGTGATTTCAATTCTGTATCTCTACCAACTTTGGATAGATTGGGGGCAGCAGCTGACACTCCAGCCCCCTTGCGGGGTGGATGTCTACTCATGGACTTAGAGATGTCTGGTGGTTTCATCATCCTGATTAGGGATGAGCTTTGAGTTTGAGTCAAACTCATGTTCGACTCGAACATCGGCTGTTCGCCAGTTCGCCAAACAGCGAACAATTTGGGGTGTACGCGGCAAATTCGAATGCTGCGGAACACCCTTTAAAAGTCTATGGGAGAAATCAAAATTGCTAATTTTAAAGGCTTATATTCATGGTATTGTCATAAAAAGTGTTTGGAGACCTGGGTCAATGCAAAAAAAAGTTTTAAAAACGGCCGTTTTTTCAGGAGCAGTGATTTTAATAATGCTTAAAGTGAAACAATAAAAGTGTAATATCCCTTTAAATTTCGTACCTGGGGGGTGTCTATAGTATGCCTGTAAAGGGGCGCATGTTTCCCGTTTTTAGAACAGTCTGACAGCAAAATGACATTTCAAAGGAAAAAAAGTCATTTAAAACTACTCGTGGCTATTAATGAATTGCCGGTCCGACAATACACATAAAAGTTCATTGATAAAATCGGCATGGGAATTCCCCACAGGGGAACCCCGAACCAAAATTAAAAAAAAAAATGACGTGGGGGTCCCTCTAAATTCCATACCAGGCCCTTCAGGTCTGGTAAGGATATTAAGGGGAACCCCGGCCAAAATTTTTTAAAAAATGGCGTGGGGTCCCCCTCAAAATCTATACCAGACCCTTCAGGTCTGGTATGGATTTTAAGGGGAACCCTGCGCCACAATTAAAAAAAAAACGACGTGGGGTCCCCCCAAGAATACATACCAGACCCTTATCCGAGCATGCAACCTGGCAGGCCACAGGAAAAGAGGGGGGGACGAGAGAGCGCCCCCCTCCTGAACCATAACAGGCCACATGCCCTCAACATTGGGAGGTTGCTTTGGGGTAGCCCCCCAAAACACCTTGTCCCCATGTTGATGGGGACAAGGGCCTTATCCCCACAACCCTTGGCCGGTGGTTGTGGGGGTCTGCGGGCGGGGGGCTTATTGGAATCTGGAAGCCCCCTTTAACAAGGGGACCCCAAGATCCCGGCCCTCCCCACTGTGTGAAATGGTAAGGGGGTACCCCTACCATTTCACTAAAAAAGTGTCAAAAATGTTAAAAATGACAAGAGACAGTTTTTGACAATTCCTTTATTTAAATGCTTCTTCTTTCTTTCTTCTTTCTTCTATCTTCCTTCGCTTTCTTCTTCCATCTTCTTCTTCTTCTTTTTCTTATGGTTCTTTTGGTTCTTCTGGTTCTTCCTCTGGTGTTCTCGTCCGGCATCTTTCTCCGCAGCATTGGCGTCTTCTTCCCTTCTTCTCCTCGGGCCGCTCCGCATCCATGATGGCATGGAGGGAGGCTCCCGCTGTGTGACGCTTCTCTCTTCATCTTCTTCTCTTCATCTTCTTGTCTTCATCTTCTTTTCGGGCCACTCCGCATCCATGATGGCATGGAGGGAGGCTCCCGCTGTGTGACGCTTCTCCTCTTCTTACGGTTCTTAAATAACGGGGGGCGGAGCCATCTAGTTACCCCGCCCCCTCTGACACACGGGGACTTGACGGGGACTTCCCTGTGGCATTCCCCGTGACGTCAGAAGGGGGTGGGGTTACGTAATGGGTGCCCCACCCCCCCTGTTATTTAAGAACCGTCAGAAGAGGAGAAGCGTCACACAGCGGGAGTCTCCCTCCATGCCATCATGGATGCGGAGCGGTCCAAAAAGAAGATGAAGGCAAGAAGATGAAGAGAAGAAGATGAAGAGAAGAAGATGAAGAGAGAAGCGTCACACAGCGGGAGCCTCCCTCCATGCCATCACGGATGCGGAGCGGCCCGAGGAGAAGAAGGGAAGAAGACGCCGCAGATGAGGATGAAGGACGAGAACACCGGAGGAAGAACCAGAAGAAGAAGATGGAGGAAGAAACAGAAGGAAGATAGAAGAAAGAAGAAGCATTTAAATAAAGGAATTGTCAAAAACTGTCTCTTGTCATTTTTAACATTTTTGACAGTTTTTTTGTGAAATGGTAGGGGTACAAGTACCCCCTTACCATTTCACACAGGGGGAGGGCCGGGATCTGGGGGTCCCCTTGTTAAAGGGGGCTTCCAGATTCCGATAAGCCCCCTGCCCGCAGACCCCCACAACCACCGGCCAAGGGTTGTGGGGATGAGGCCCTTGTCCTCATCAACATGGGGACAAGGTGTTTTGGGGGGCTACCCCAAAGCACCCTCCCAATGTTAAGGGCATGTGGCCTGGTGCAGTTCAGGAGGGGGGGGCGCTCTCTCGTCCCCCCTCTTTTCCTGCGGCCTGCCAGGTTGCGTGCTCGGATAAGGGTCTGGTATGGATTTTTAGGGGGACCCCACGCCATTTTTTTTAAATTTTGGCGCAGGGCTCCCCTTAAAATCCATACCAGACCTGAAGGGTCTGGTATAGATTTTGAGGGGGACCCCACGCCATTTTATTCTTTTTTAATTTTGGCCGGGGTTCCCCTTGGTTGATGGGGATCAAACGGGATTTATAAGGGACGATGTGCACAGATGAACGTTAGAAGACTCTTTGTGAATCTTTAAACTGTCCATGACAACTCCAGGACTAGAGTGGTGGCCTCTTTAGACACTAAGAAGGCCTTTGACTCCATGGAGTGGTCTTATCTCTTTCACCTATTGGACCTGAAGGGCCTGGTATAAAATTTAGGGGGACCCCACGTCATTTTTTTTTTTAAATTTTGGTTCGGGGTTTCCCTGTGGGGAATTCCCATGCCATTTTTATTAATGAACTTTTATGTGTATTGTCGGACCAGCAATTCATTAATAGCCGCGAGTAGTTTTAAATGACTTTTTTACCTTTGAAATGTCATTTTGCTGTCAGACTGTTCTAAAAACGGGAAACATGCGCCCCTTTACAGGCATACTATAGACACCCCCCAGGTACGAAATTTAAAGGAATCGTAAACTTTTATTGTTTCACTTTAAGCATTATTAAAATCACTGCTTCCGAAAAAACGGACGTTTTTAAAACTTTTTTTTGCATTGATCCATGTCCCCTGGGGCAGGACCCAGGTCCCCAAACACTTTTTATGACAATAACTTGCATATAAGCCTTTAAAATTAGCACTTTTGATTATTCATGTTCGTGTCCCATAGACTTTAACGGTGTTCGCGTGTTCGAACAAATTTTTTGCCTGTTCGCAAGTTCTGGTGCGAATCGAACGGGGGTGTTCGGCTCATCCCTAATCCTGATGTTAGGGAATACTCCTGTTATTCAGACACGCACAAGACTCTCTCCAGAATAAACACTATCCTGACAGAGGGAGAGGGAATGGATATGGTGGGGAAGGTTTCCTATCTACCCAGAGCCCTATCTGACCATTCTCCCATGTTTTTGAAACTTAAGTTAGGACCAAAACCTAGTATACGCTTGTGCCGGATGGAGGTTAGTTGGCTTCAGAAGGAATATATGAAGCTTAAGTGTACAGAGGCCTTTAATCAGTTCTGGGTCAAAAATGGTAACTTTGGGTCATCCCCTCTTCGGTGGGAGGCTTTTAAGGCCACACTGAGGGGAGTGTTCATAGCAGAGGTACATGGGTTCAAGAAACAGTTAGCTTCTACAATACAGTGTAAAGAAACGGAGGTGACGTTAGCAGAAGCAGAATATATTAGAGATCCCACTAGTGAGAGGTTGTTGACTTTGCTCATGAGAACCAGGAAGTACAAGACGGTCCTCACTGAGTGTTCTACAAAACTTAGCCTTGCTCAACGCAGGCGTATATTTGAATTCGGCGACAAGAATGGCAGACTCCTGGCATACTTGGCGAGGCCAGAATATGTTCCGGTGTGTATTAAGTCAGTTTAAGACAACTGCAGGCTGGAAGTCTATGACTCAGCCGATATTTTGAAATATTTTGTTCAAATCTATGCAGAATTATACAAGTCTTGTGCTCCTCTGGAGACAGAGGATTTACTGACCTACATTAATGACATTGATTTACCTAAGCTGACAGAGGAAGAAAGCAATGCTTTAGAGTGTAGTATTACGATAGAGGAGGTGGAGAAGGCAATTGCCTCCTTCCCTCCTAGGAAGTCCCCTGGTCTGGATGGTCTCCCCTCGGAGTGGTATTATACTTTTAGGTATGGTCTGGCCCCTCGCTTGCTTAAGGTGTTTGATGCGATGAGATCTGACGGTAGACTACCTCCATCAATGCGGGAGGCCTGGCCAAAATACTTGCAGGCAGGCTACAAACGGTCATCCCAAAGTTGGTTGATGGGGATCAAACAGGGATTTATACAGGGACGATGTGCACAGATGAACATTAGAAGACTCTTTGTGAATCTTCAAACTGTCCATGACAACTCCGGGACTAGAGTGGTGGCCTCTTTAGACACTAAGAAGGCCTTTGACTCCGTGGAGTGGTCTTATCTCTTTCACCTATTGGAGTCATATGGCTTTGGCCCTGTTTTAATTTCATGGGTACGGCTCTTATACACGGATCCGTTGATTAGACTGAGGATTAATGGTATTATTTCAGACCCATTCCCAATATTCCGGGGCACCAGGCAGGGGTGTCGTCTTTCACCCCTCCTGTTTGCCTTGGCAATTGAGCCCTTAGCGGTTAAGATAAGATCTACTTCAACTTTGACTGGTCTGAGGCTTGGGGAGTTTGAGGAGCGAGTGTCACTCTATGCAGATGACATGCTGCTATATCTGCAGGATCCGGGACCCTCGCTTTCAGAAGCCTTCCGATTGATTCAGGAGTTTGGAGACTACTCCGTATTTCGCATCAATTGGAAAAAATCCTCCCTTTTCCCTATTGATGAGGCGGTGGTAGTTCTGCCGGATTGTCCCATCCCTTTATCCACCTCTTTCAGGTATCTGGGGGTTGAGGTGCAGCTTCCCATCTCTAGGTATCTGGAGAACAATTTGTCGCCTATTGTGGGAAGTTTGCGAGAGAGGGTGCAGAGATGACGGAATTTACCGATCAGCTTGATGGGACAGATAAATTTGTTTAATATGATCTTCCTTCCTAAGTTTCTTTACATTCTCTCGAACTCCCCGGTTTTTGTGACAATACGGGTTTCCAGACACATTGACTCTATTGTTGTGGGATTACTTTGGGGCTCTAAAGCACCCAGGATATCCCTGGTGATACTGAAGTTACCAGTTACAATGGGAGGGATGGCCCTTCCTGATCTCCGCTCCTATTTTATGGCCTCACAATTAGCCTTTTTGCACTGGCGACTTTTTCAGCAGAGGCCTAATGCCACTACATTGTTGGAGGCAGCAGTTGCTACCTCTCAAGAAACCCTGCAGAATATGCTCTATAGGAAGGGGATTCTGGGGAGGAGGGTGTAATCAGTTATGGCACTGCCTGGGAAGGTATTTCACTTGTGCTCCCAATGGCGGAAGGATACATCTTTGTGGCTGTCTCCGAATAGCCCTTTATGGTGTAATAGATCTTTGGGGGAGTTTTTAAAACTACCTGATGGACAAAAGACCTGGGCACAATATGGTATTAAGTACCTACACCAAATTTGCCAGAATGATCATTTATGCACTTTTGCCCAATTGAGAGAACAATTTGAAATACCCAAAACTTGGCTTTTTCGATATATGCAGTTGAGACATGCAGCGAACGCCCAATTTGGGGGGAAACAATTCTGGTATAGAATACGGACTTGGAAAAGGTTCTGATTGACCCGGATCCATCTAAGCAAATCTCTAGATATTATGGGGCAGTGGATCCAGGGGTAAAGATGTTAACGATTAGGACCAAGGCGCGGTGGGAGATGATTGTCCCGGAGTTGTCAGAGGAACTGTGGCAGGAGGTTCTGGACACATATTTGGTGTCGGTTATCTCCTCTATGGACAAAATTATTTTGTTTTGATATCTTCATCAACAGTATTATACTCCAGTTAGACTCTACCGAATGCAAAGAAAGGAAACTGCTGTATGTCATAAATGTATGGAGGAGGAAGGCACTTTCCTACACATGGTGTGGGAGTGCAAAAAGGTGAGACCACTGTGGTCAAATGTGACTGAATTTATTTCTGATAAGTTTGCTTTGCCTAACATCTGTTCCCCCCTGTGTTGCCTCTTCAGGGGTCTTTGATCAGGAGGAGATTAAGGCAGGTACTAAATTGTTACTTAGGATTCTATATTTTGGGGTGAGGAAACTCATTGCCAGACGCTGGATTCATGATGAGCAATTGACTCTGGGGATGTGGATAAAAATAGTAAATGCGGACATGATGATGTATAAGATGACCTATGAAGCTAGGGGAGCTCCAAAGAAGTTTAGGAAGGTATGGTTTAGATGGGTGGACTCTGAGAACACACTGGAGGAGGAAGAGCCACAGAACATTAGATAGTAAGGACTGTTTTTTTTTGTTGTCAAACAAAGGATGAAGGGGGGATAGGAGACATTCTCCTCTTACTGTGGAAGAGCATGGATTCTCATGTACTATTGCACAAAACATCGAATGCAGACATCTCAGGGGGAGGGGTTTTTTTTCTGTTTTTTTTCTCTTCTCCGGTTGGGGTGTGCAGGGGGGCGTTCACCCTCTGAGGGGTGGGACACCTGATCTGTTGTCTCTCCCAGGGAGAGTAACAGGTGGAGGGCTGGGAGGGGGGGCGTGGTGTTTATTGTTATGAGAGATTCTCTCTCGTTTTGTTAAAAATAAAAAAAATGCACATATGCTACAAAAGTAGAATAGGGTCGGAGACCCACATGGCGTATGAAGGGTAGATGGATATCTGCACTGGTGGTGTAATGGGTATGTGATTTCTGCTTTTTTTTAAAAGCAAAAATACACAAGAAAACGGTACAATTTTTGTGTGCTTTATATTCTGCCTAAAACATCAATGATGTTCTTCATTTTTTGTTGAACATCATTGATGTTTTCCTTTATATTTTCTAAATCAAGATTGCACCCCATTCTCTCCCCAAAGAGGATCTGGGCACTTTCACTTGTGAAATGAGATTCTTCTTCCACAACATCCACATGACCTAAAATAAAAAAACACACCATGTATTATAAATATGCAGGCATCCATCTATTACCTGAAGCTGTGGTCTCAGACACTCACCTGTTGTGGTGAGTATTTCGCCCACTTCATAAACGTCTCCCTCCTCATCCTCTGCTTGTGGTTTTGGGATTTCCTCTACTTTAGGAAGTGTGGGGTTCGTGGTGTCCTCAGATGTCCCAATTCTTTTCTCCCCTTTGTGAATAAAAAATAGGTATACATAGCACATAGATATTTGAGGGCAGAAATAGTACTATGAAACATTGCTTGCAAGTGTTGTACAATTGTCTGCTTTGGCAGAGTTCCAAGATGAAAACATTATTTATTTCCTTTCTAAAGCTGGAATACTTCCCTTTTTTGTTAAAGTATCACACATGTAGAGACCCCTAGTATCCACTGGAGCACCTATGTGGGACACCCTAAAAAGTTTGTTCTGGTGTCCCACACTAGTGCTCCTGCATCCAGATGTGTAAACAGCTGCTGAGTGTCCTCTCCTTACACTGAATCAAGTTTGCATTTCATTCTAGTTACAAACCCATCTAGAAAACAAACTTATTTTAATACAAATAGGCCTGAATAAATGTAGTTAACCTGTATCTGCCAAAAACATCTTATAAGTGGGCGAACGAACGATGTTTCCTACGACAGATTACTGTGCCCATGAACATGAAAGTTGTCATTTTAAACTGTACAACAGTAAACAAAAGCACATGGAGCAGCATGCAAGTAATAATAAAAATAGGAACACACGACAAGTACTTACTTTTTAGAAGCAGTTTCCTGATCTTTCTGTACTGATTGTGCTCCCTAAATTTGAGGTCTGGCAATCGTTTCCTCAATTGCTCCTTGGATCACCGTACCCCAAAATTCCTGTGCAGACTCTTCACAACTTTAGTCATGATCTTGGCCTTTCTCACATTTGGGTTTAGGTAAGGTCCATACTTCCCATTAGTCGGCCCTCTTCAAGATGTCCATCATCTCTATAAAGGACATATTTGAGGTCTTAAATCTCCTTCGGGATCGGGATGTTCGTGGCTCCGGCCTTTCATCGTTGCTGCTCTCCTCTGCATGCAACTGTTGTCTCTCTGTCATGTGCTCTCCCACTGTGCCGAAAGAGAAGGGGCGGGGAATATACTAGAAAGAACATCAGGGGCGGGCGGACTTTCACGCATGCTCAGTGTATATATAACGTAACACGCGTGCGTCGTACGTACGATCTGTGAGCGGAGGACGGAGTATCGGAAGCGACGATCGTTATAATGAAGGTACCATTTTAACTTGGTGCATTAGTGTCCTATACTGCTTATAGATTGAGGCCTATAATGGGTCAAGATTAGGAGAGTTTTGTCTGACATTAGGGTTTGTCTTGTGTTGTGTCTTGCAGAGAAAATGGATCCCTTCAATGATAGGGAATTTATAGGAATATTCATTGATATGTTCAGGGAGCTGCCCTGTCTGTGGCAGCTAAACCACCCGTTTTTTAATAATCAAACAAAGAGGCAGGCAGCGCTGGAGAAATTGCTTGAATTTGTGAAGCCAATGATCCCCACGGCAGACATCAAGTATTTAACATCCAAAATTGGTGGCATGAGGAGCACTTATAATAGGGAGCGCAAGAGGGTCCAGGATTCCCTGAGATCAGGAGCAGCAGATGACATTTAGGTACCCAGGCTGTGGTACTATGACAGACTGCATTTTCTGTAAGACCAGAGGGAACCCAGGCCAGGACTCTCCAGTCTTCCTTCAAGGCTTCCTCCCACCCCTCAGCTGATGCTTCCGACGACCAACCTGGGACTTCCAGGCAGCGACATGTGGAGGAGCCCAGCTTGAGTCAGGTATAGCATTCTTCAAAATATTTCTGGTTGTCAAATTAATGATGTTAAATAGATGTTAGCTTTGATCACTAATTTATGATTTCACAAAGTGTTTTACATTTCAATAGACAGTAGTGGCCACAAATGATTGGAACTAGAATGAAAAATGCTGGGGTCAGAATGATATTCTTTTCAATTTATAAACATTCAATTAGCAGCAGTCATGAGCTGAAAATTGTGTGTGATTGATGAACCAAAGACTAAAACTATGTCCCTTTTTCATACACAGGAAAGCCTCAGCCAGGCCGTGGAAAGTGGCAGCCAAGAGGTGACCGGGCCCAGTAACCTGCCCGAATCCCAGGTCCCTCCTCTCGGCCTTCCACAAAAAAGTGCCAGGAAGAGGAGTAACCTGGAGGAGGCAGCACTTGGCCTATTTATGAAGGCTACTGTGGCCCTCAGAAACCCCCCCAGTCTTCAAGAGGACTATGCCTACATGTCAACCTACAAAATGCTGGAAATGGAGGAGGGCCACTGCCTCTTATGTGAGAAAGTTATGTTACAAGCTCTAAATAAGGGGTTGAGGGGAGAACTCACAAGCCAAAGCCACGTTTGCCACGAGTTGAACCATGGTCCTCCTCCACCTCCTGCCACAACTTCAACACCAGAGCCACAGCCTGGAAGGAAGTGTGTAAGGAAGACAAGAGTGTGATGGCCTGGATTCAGTCTGGTCTGACAAAAGACGCAGACTGTTGTATGACCACAGCCTGGGGACAGATATGTTATCTGCTGCTGTTCCTGATCTCTTGTAGTCCTGGACTGGATTGTGCTCACTATTATAAGGACTCCTCAGGCCACCAATTTTGACTGTAAAATAATTGATGTCTGCCCTGGGGTACAAAGGCTTCGCAAACTTCACCAGTTTCTCCAGCGTTTCCTTCCTCCTTTCTTTTGTTATGACCCAAAATAAATGGCTATTTATTTTTCAGAAATACTTGCCTATGTGTTTTACTTCAAAAAGGACAGTTTGTTTGTGAGTAGGCAGGTACTAATTTCCTAAATACAATGTCAAATTAACAAGGGACACCAACACAAACCAACCTCCTTGAGGTTAAAAAATACAAGATAATAATGGTGTTGTGGTAACTTGACACACAAAACGAGAAATAATATTATGGAGAGCACTATAAAAAAGAAAAAAAAAATATCTCTAATGAAAAAAAATCTAAACAAAAATTAGAAACATTATTATGGAGATCTGACGAAAAAAAAAAAAATATTATTCAGGAGATCACAAGAAATAATAAAGAAATCAGTTTGTCAGAACTCTGTGTGAATATGAGCAGCAAAACAACTTCATTATTCTAGCATTATAAAGAAGAAGAGAATGCGCTGCATTAACCTATTTAAAAAATTGCAGCATGACGAATGTGCTATCTCCATTACAAACCAGACCAGACCGAGCGCTTTTACCAGACTGAGCGCTTCCGTCTCGTAATTTATTTTGAGCATGCGTGGCACTTTGTGCGTCGGAATTGTGTACACACGATCGGAATTTCCGAGAACGGATTTTGTTGTCTGAAAATTTGAGATCTAGATCTCAAATTTTCTGCGACGGAAATTCTGATGGAAAATGTCTGATGGAGCCTACACACTGTCGGAATTTCCGACAAAAAGCTCCCATCGAACATTTTCCGTCGGAAAATCCGACCGTGTGTATGAGACATAACTGTCTTATAGCACTGAACAGAGCCCTGTTCTATCTCTCTCCACACTGCTATCACACTACAAATGACCGCTATAGAAAGAATACTTTTATAGTGTGGGGCGGGAATAAGAGCAATGAGCCATGATTGGATATAGTCATCATAAAAGCGTCCAATCATGGCTCCAACAGTGCTCTGTGGCCTCATTGGGCAAAACTTTCATTGCTTTAGCCAATCAGGGCTTTCAATGCACTGTGCGGCGGCACAGTGCATTGCGGTCTTTTGGCGGGCCGAACAAACGGTCGACGGAGAACTTTCGAACAGCCAATGTTCGGCCCAAACTCATGCTTGGTCCGAACCATTCACCCATCCTTAGTGAGGAATACAAAGTGTCAGGGAAACAGCAATGGAATCAATGGCAGAAGTATTAACAGCTACTGGTGCATTCCCGTGCGTATAGGTATAGAATGGCGGTCCAGCGCATGTGGGGCAGATAGGGACAGCGCGTCCGCAGTGCGCGCACATAGCATGAAAGACGCCAAATCCCTGGTGGCCTATAAAAGGCTGCCCAGGATCCCCTCTCGTTGCTGGATTGTCTTCAGCTTCCCCTGTATTCCTGAACCTGCATCTGCTTCCTGTGTTTCCTGTTGTGACCCGGATTGTTCTTTGACCTGCTCTGTTCTTCTCCTGGCTCTGTCCCCGGCTTCCCTTATGGATTTTGCTTCTGCCTGAACCTGCCTGATTACCTGTGTTTGACCCTGGCTTACCTCAAAGACTTTGCTTCTGCCTGAATCTGCCTGTTTCTCTGTGAATGACCCTGGCTTGCCTCATTATCCTCCTTGCAGCAGTTATCAGCTTGATTACCAGTGTTGGATATTCTGCCAGGCCTTTACTGAGCTTCCTGGATGCTCTAAGCCGCTGTGCTCAGTTTCAGCTCACTAAGGACTTCCTCCAGCACTCCTGTTACAACCTCAAGTAGCCATCTAGTGATCATCTGCTCAAGTTTTCCATACCCTGCTGGCAACCCATGATTTTTTGACCATTATACCCTCTGTACCACCTTCAGGGGTATACTGCGCTTAGCCGCAAGGGAAGCCTCTCTCAGCATCTTGGCCTCAGATAAGGTACGTGATACAAAGACAAGTATGTCTTGCCTACAGTCAAGCATAGTGGTGGGAGAGTCATGGTCTGGGGCTGCATGAGTGCTACTGGCACTGGGGAGCTACAGTTCATTGAGGGAACCATGAATGCCAACATGTACTGTGACATACTGAAGCAGAGCATGGTCCCCTTCCTTCAGAGACTGGGCCGCAGGGCAGTATTCCAAGATGATAACGACCCCAAACACACCTCCCAGACGACTACTGCCTTGCTCTTGCTAAAGAAGCTGAGGGTAAAGGTGATGGACTGGCCAAGCATGTCTCCAGACCTAAACCCTATTGAGCATCTGTGGGGCATCCTCAAATGGTAGGTGCAGGAGCGCAAGGTCTCGAACACCCACCAGCTCTGTGATGTCGTCATAGAGGAGTGGAAGAGGACTCCAGTGGCAACCTGACTCCAGTGGCAACCTGTGAAGCTCTGGTGAATTCCATGCCCAAAAGGGTTAAGGCAGTGCTGGAAAATAATTGTGGCCACACAAAATTTGACATTTTGGGCCCAATTTGGACATTTTCACTTAGGGGTGTACTCACTTTTGTTGCCAGCAGTTTAGACATTAATGGCTGTGTGTTGAGTTATTTTGAGGGGACAGCAAATTTACACTGTTATACAAGCTGCACACACACTACTTTGCATTGTAGAAAAGTGTAATTTCTTCAGTGTTGTCACATGAAAAGATATAATAAAATATTTACAAAAATGTGAGGGGTTTACTCACGTTTGTGAGATACTGTATATGGTTTGTTCTAGGCCTCCAGTTATATTCCAAAAGTGAAGACTTGGGAGCATTCTGGCTTTTAAAGAAAAAGTGGATCATGTGTTTTCTGGTGGGAGGTGCCTCTCTTTCATGTAAGCTGTTTTGGAAGATTCCTGGAAATTCAATTAACAGGTAATAACTGTGTTTTCTTATAAAGAAGGAAATCTGCTGTCAGACTGTGCCAATTATGTAGATGAATTCACCTATTTGGATAAAGACAGCTCTATCATATACCATATATAAATGCACCAATTTCCAATGCTTTGTGTATACAAAATAATAAATAACTATTCCACATGAATAATTCCACGTACCGGTGTGTCATGCGTTAGGTAGTTAATGGTCCTTTTAAGATCCAACTGCTGAATCCTTTAACTTTGTGGTCTTTAAAATACCTCTGTCCCTTTAAGGTGCTTGATAGTGCCCAACATCATATGGTGCAAGCATCAAACGAGAATGGGAAAACCCTCATAGTGTAATAAAATAGTAATGCACTTACAAGGATTAAAATAAAGCCCAGGCCAAAAGTGAACCCAAAGAACGCTGCATTGCTATCTAGCATGCGTTCCAAGAAGCGATAGTGACGTCACCAAAAGCCCTGCCCTATGCGTTTCATCTGTGTTTTATAGTCTTAATAAAAATGATTACACTATGAGAGGCTTCCCCATTCTCTTTTGATGCTTGCACTACATGATGTTGGGCACTATTGAGCACCTTAAGGGCACTTTCACACTGAGGCGCTTTACAGGCATTATAGCGCTAAAAATAGCGCCTGTAATTCGCCTCTCCTCTCACTCCAGTGTGAAAGCCTAAGTGCTTTCACAGTGGAGCGGTGTGCTGGTAGGATGCTCCAAAAAGTCCTGCAAGCAGCATCTTTGAGGCCCTGTAGGAGCGGTGTATACACTGCTCCTAAAGCGCCCCTGCCCATTGAAATCAATGGGCAGCGCCACCGAAACACCGGCAAAGTGCTCTGCAACCGAACAGCGATGCAAAAATGACTTTACGGCCAATGCCCTCCCGCCCCAGTGTGAAAGTGCTCTAACCCTTTTGCTGCCAGGCCCCGTGCTCCATTTTGCACACTCAGGTGGCCGGACCATTTTTTGAATTTTTCCTTTGCTTTTTTTATTTTTCACTTATAGCTTTCGGAGTTTGTGAAAGACCCCCCTAAACCATGTATTTTCTGAAAGTTGTTTATCGAACCAATATATTCGCAAAAAAACATTATTAGCAGATAAAAAAACAGCGCATTTTACAAAGTTCCTCCTAAATCTCTACTAAATATAAAAGCTTAATCTGTTTGGAGTTAATAAATAACAAAAAGTTAAAGTTTTTACATTGCGTCTTTTTGCAAAATGGTGAAAATCGAACGTACCTAAAAATTTCTCAAAAAATCTGGAGGTTTTCATTTTTCACTTTACGGCTTTCAGAATTTGAAAAGACCCCTCAAACTAGACATTTTCTAAAAGCACATGACCTGTAGAATAAAAAAAGTGCTATAGATTTTTAGGGCCCTGCAATAATTAAGCAAATGTTCATTATATCGCTATTTTCACAAAAAATACACTAAAATCATTAATATTGCACATAAACACAACGTAACTTAAAAAAATTCCTGTTAAATTAGTACTAAAGCATCATTCACATGTGGCATACTAAAGTGTACGCCCATGGATGGCCATGTTTACCGGTACAGGGATGCACAGGTGTTCCATGCACCCCCGCACAGGCAGTCCCATTTATGTCAATTGGGATGCAACTGGAAATATCGAAAAAGACACTGCAACTGGTGACAAAAAAAAAGCACCTACATACAGTGTGACAAACAAACAATGAAAACTCTATAAAAAATGTAGCGCATGAAGAATGTTAATTTGATGTGCTCCCAAAGACCACAAACCTATCGGCCAGGTCTAGTGAATGGAACAAATAATGCTAAAAGTCCATGTGCCATTAAAAATTAAATAAAGGCCAAAGTCTCTAAATGTACACGTAAAGAAAGTCACTGGCAATAAAGAATGTTCCAAATGTTGGAAGGAGACTTGGAAGATCACTACATGGACACCTCCTCAACTCACAACGGCATCAAAACAGAAAATGGTAGGTGTAAACTCTTACCGGATCCAGTGGACTCCCCTGTCATAGACATGGAGTCATGAAGGCATCGTGCCACCCAGGGCATGTGGAACGATATCCGGACCGTCAAACTTCACAGGTAAGTATTTCACCGGTACTGGCAGGGTCATTAGATGGATGTTCACAGTAGATCTAGGCTGGATATGCCGGCTGGGATGTGCTGCGTGTGGTGGAGGTTGGGCATTCACTTCTGCTCTGTGTAATGGTTTTGCACAGAAAAGCCCCAATCCTCCTCTTCTCAGGTCTCCTGCCGAGTGCCCACATAGCAAGCAGCTTGCTCCTGAGCCACTGCTCTGTGTATCAAATTGACACACCTATAGGTGGCATCATTGTATCATACATTACATAGGTCATATACAGTACGCCTGTCTTTACATGCACATGAACTTTATGGCATCCCAGTCTTAGTGCGTAGGGTTCAATATTGAGTTAGCCCACCCTGTGCAGCTATAGCAGCTTCAACTCATCTGGGAAGGCTGTCCACAAGGTGTAGGAGTGTGCCTATGGGAATGTTTGACCATTCTTCCAGAAGTGCATTGTGAGGTCAGTCACTGATGTTGGACGAGAAGGCCTGGCTTGCAGTCCCTGCTCGAATTCATCCCAGAGGTATTCTATCGGGTTGAGGTCAGGACTCTCTGCAGGCAAGTCAAGTTCCTCTATGCCAAACTTGCTCATCCATGTCATTAAGGACCTTGTTTTGTGCACTGGTGCGCAGTCTTGTTGGAACAGGAAGGGGCCATCCCCACACTGTTCCCACGTTGGGAGCATGAAATTATCCAGAATGTCTTGGTATGCTGACACTTAAAGAGTTCCCTTCATTGGAACTAAGGGGCCAAGCCTAAACCCAACCCCCTGAAAAACAACCCCACACCATAATCCCCCCTCCACCAAATGATTTGGACCAGTGCACAAAGCAAGGTCCATAAAGATATGGATGAGCGAGTTTGAGGTGGAGGAACTTGACTGGCCTGCAGAGAGTCCTGACCTCAACCTGACAGAACACCTTTGGGATGAATAAATTTGGGACCTTTGGGATGAATTCGAGCGCAAGCCAGGCCTTCTCATCCAACATCAGTGCCTGGCCTCACAAATGTGCTTCTGGAAGAATGGTCTAAGATTCCCATAGACATACTCCTAAACCTTGTGGACAGTCTTCCCAGAATAATTGAAGCTGTTATAGCTGCAAAGGGTGGGCCAACTCAATATTGAACCCTACGGACTAATGCCCCGTACACACGGTCGGATTTTCCGATGGAAAATGTCCGATCGGAGCGTGTTGTCGGAAATTCCGACCGTGTGTGGGCTCCATCGGACATTTTCCATCGGATTTTCCGACACACAAAGTTTGAGAGCAGGCTATAAAATTTTCCGACAACAAAATCCGATTGCGTCAATTCCGACCGTGTGTGGCCAGTTCCGACGCACAAAGTGCCACGCATGCTCAGAAGAAATTCCGAGACGGAACAGCTCGGTCTGGTAAAATTAGCGTTCGCAATGGATACAACACTTTCGTCACGGTGCAATGTTAAAAATGGTTTAATACAGCGCACTCTCTTCTTTATAATGTGAGAAGAATGAAGTAGTTTTGCAGCTCATATTCACACAGACTTCTCACAAACTTCTTTCTTTATTATTTTTCGGGATTCCCTCAATATATTTTGATTTGTCACAGCTGACAAAATTATTTTTGTGTTGTTTTATTTTTATTTATTTTTTTTATTTTAAGGCATAATTTTTTTTTTTTTTAGGTTTGTATTTTTTTTAAAGGCTGATCTTTGTTTTATTTTATTTTGAGTTTTACTCCAGAATATTTTTGTGTGTGTTTTGTGTGTCAAGTTACCACAACACCATTGATATCTTGTATTATTTAATCTCAAGGAGATTGTTTGGTGTTGGTGTCTCTTGTTAATTTCACATTGTATTTTTGAAATGTACCTGAATCCTCACAAACAAACAGTCCTTTTTGAAGGAAAAAACACATAGGCAAGTATAATTGAAACAAAAATTCCTTTATTAAGGGCTCAGAACCAAAGAAAGAGGGGGCAACGCTGGAGAAACAGCAGAAGTTAGCGAAGCCTTGGACCCCCAGGGCAGACATCAATTCTTTAACATCAAAATTGGTGGCCTGAGCAGTCCTTATCTAAGGGAGTGCAGTCTGGTCCAGAAGTCCCAGAGATCATGAAAGCAGCAGATGACATCTGTGTCCCCAGGCTGTGGTACTACAAGAGGCTGCATCTTTTGCCAGACCAGACTGGACCCAGGGTCATCACTTTCTGGTCTTCCTTCCATGCTTCCTTCCTGGCTTTGGCTCTGCTGTTGGAGATGTGGCAGGAGGAGGAGTAGGACCTAGAGGAGGAGGACTATTAGGACCTGGAGGAGGAGGAGTAGTAGGACCTGGAGGAGGAGGACCATGTGTGAGGTCACAAATGTGGGTAGCAGATGTTATTTGGCCCCTCAACCCCTTATTGAGAGCTTCCAACATTAAGGACTCACACATGAGTTGTTGGCCCTCCTCCATCCGCTGCATTTTGCAGGCAATTATGCCAGCATAGTCCTCCTCCACAGTGTGGGGGGCTCTCAGGGCCTCTGTAGCCTTCAAAAAGAGGCCTATGGCAGCCTCCTCCAGGGTACTCCTCTTCCTGCCACTTTCTCTTTGCAGGTGTAGGGGAGGGACCTGCATATCAGGCAGCCTGCTTGGCCTGGCCACCTCCTGGCTGAGACTTCCCTGTGTATAAAAAAGGGACATGGTTTTACTTTTTGCATCATCAATCACAATCATAAATTAGTACTCCAAACTAACATCTAGTTAACATCATTATCTGGACAAGCAGAAATATTTAGAAAAATGCTATACCTGGTTCAAGCTGGGCTCCTCCACATGTTGCTGCCTGGAAGGCCCAGGTTGGGCGTCAGAAGCCTCAGCTGGGGGGGAAGGAAGCGTGGAAGGAAGACTGGAGAGTGATGACCTGGGTTCAGTCTGACCTGCCAGAAAATGCAGCCTGTCATAGTACCACATCCTGGGGACATAAATGTCATCTGCTGCTCCGGATCTCTGGGAATCCTGGACCTTCTTGTGCTCCCTTAGATAAGTGCTCCTCAGGCCACCAATTAGGATCTTCAAATAGGTGATGTCTGCCGTGGGGATCACCTGCTTCACAAATTCCAGCAATTGATCCAGCGCTGCCTTCCTCTTTGTTTGGTTCTTATAATGTGGGTGGTTTATCTCCCAAAGACAAGGCAGCTCCCTGAACATATCTATGAAGATTGTCATAAAGTCGGTATCTTTCAAGATATCCATTTTCACTGCAAGACACAACACAAGACAAACCCTAATGTCAGGCAAAACTCTCCTAATCTTGTTACAATATAGGCCTTAATCTAGAAGCAGTATAGGCCCAAGTTTGGCTCTTACCTTCATTATCACGATCGGTGCCTCCGATACTTCTTCCTCTGCTCACAGATCGTACGTACTACGCATGCGTGTTACGGTTTATACACACTGCGCATGCGTGTAACTCCGCCGCCCCTGACGTTCTTTCTAGTCTATTCCCCGCCCCTTTTCGTTCGGCGCAGTGGGGGAAGAGCACATGGCAGAGGCACAGCAGGTGCATGCTAATTATAGCAACGAGGAGGAGGAAAGCCCGGATCCGGAAACGTCCTGATCCAGAAGGAGACGATTTAAGGCATCAAATATGTCCTTTGGGGAGATGTTGGAGATGGTCGACATCCTGAAGAAGGCCGACTATGACGGGAAGTATGGACCTTACCCCAACCCCAATGTCCGAAAGGCCAAGATCATGGCGAAAGTGGTCAAAAGTCTGCACCGGAATTTCGGGGTAAGTCGATCGAAAGATCAGCTCAGGAAGTGGTGGTCGGACCTGAAATTACGAGAACATGAGCAGTACAGAAAGATCCGGAGAGTGCTGCAAAAAAGTAAGTAGTTGTGCTGTGTTCCTATTCTTTTTTTTTTGCAAATATAATTTTTATTAAAAGTTTTCAACAAAGAAAAGAAATAAACATAAAGAGAAAAGATACCGTACAGGTATAGTAATACACCAGTGGTCTTTTACATCATTCTGATAAACATAACAGTCATATATTTTTTCCCCCACAAGATGTTCCCATTCTGTCTGCAGAGAAACTAATCTATGACATCACAGAACTGCATTTAATTCTTAGATCTATCTTTGTAACCTGTGAACATATCCACAACTATGCACTATTGCTATACACCATAAATAACATATTCCAAATAATTGTTTACTTCTGCATAATTCCCACACCCCTTGTGTGAATGGAGAATCGTTTATTATCTGATTACTAGACCACTAGTTGAAGAAGAAAAAATTAAGTACCGAAAGCATATAGATAGAATAGAAAGAATACAAGAAGGAGAAAAAAAAGGGGGGGGAGGTACATGTTCGACGCGAGCGCGATGGACCAACTCAGGATCCCATCCTGTGATAGAGCCCCATCAAAGGGATTCTCAAGAATTTAATAAAGTTTGTCCTTCATCTGAGAAAATATACATGTGTTCCTATTCTTTATGTTTATTATGTTCGTGCTGCTCCATGTGCTTTTCTTAAGTGTTGTACAGTTTAAAATGGCAACTTTCATGTTCATGGGCACATTATTCGTTCGTATCAAACATTTTTCTTTCAGCCTATAAAACACCATTGTTTTGGCCATATGCATTTGCCCACATTTTTTAGGGCCTACTTGTATGAAAATAATTTGGTTGTGTAGATGGGTTTGTTACTAGAATGAAATGCAAACTAGATTCTGTGTAAGGAGAGGACACTCAGCAGCTGTTTTCACATCTGTACGCTGGAGCACTAGTGTGGGACACAAGAACACCCTTTTTATTAGGGGGCCCACACAGGTGCTCCAGTGTATACTATAGGGGTGTCTCCATCTGTGAAGCTTGACAAAGGACACTCAAAATTCTACATCTTGGAACTCTGCCAAAATAGACAATTTTACCCCACTTCCAAGCAATGTTTCCTATTTATAGTTCTGCCATCAAATATCTGTGTGCTAAGTATACCATTTTTGTTTTACATAGGGGAGAAAAGACTCGGAGGACACCCCTCATCCGAGGAGACCAGAGACCCCCACCTCTGGAAGAAGGGGAAATACCCCCAACACAAGAAGAGCAGGAGGAAGAAGATGTGGTGGAACTAGTCACCACAACAGGTGAGTGTCTGCGACCACAGGCTCAGGTAAGGGATGGATGCCGGCATATTTATAATACCTGTTTTTTTTTTTTGTTTCTCTCTTTTTAGGTGATCGTGATGTTGTGGATCCAGATCCTTTCACCTCGGAAAGTGCCCAGATTCTGATCGGGTAGTTCATGTAATTTAGTATTGGAAAACCTCAAGAAAAACATCAATGATGTTATTAAAAAAAATAAGAACATCATTGATGTTTTGGGGAGAGTTTAAAACCCCTCCAAATCCCTTTGTTTTTTTGTGTGCTACAATGTTCAAAATGTTTTAGCGATTTTTAGAAAAGCCAAATTTTGAGGATGCGCACAGTGTGTCAACATGTGCTATCTGCCATCACGGGAGATTAATGGACGCGTTTTGGGGGTGCAACCCCTTCCTCAATAATAAAGTAGCTGAGAGGAAGGTGTTGCTCCCCCAAAACACGTCCCTTGATCCCCCGTGATGGCAGCTAGCACATGTTGACATTCGTAAATTGGTGTGCATCTTCAAAATTTGGCTTTTCCTGGGGTGACTTCACCCCATCTGAACGCAATATCAAACACAGTTCCTAAATACTCATGTCTGATATTGTCTTCAAGTTCTACCAAATGTGAACTTTGTAAGTGCAAGATTTGTGTCTTTCTTGTTTTTTTGAAACATGCCTGTTTTATCTTAAATGGACATTTCTATTTTTGATAATGCCACCCCAAAAATTGTTATACAACAAGCATGTTGGTTTGTTTTAAAAACCTTTTCTAAATGCACATGTGATTGTGCAGGTATTAAAAAGATTGTTAATCAAGAATGTGTGGATTATTGTCTCAACGCTACAACACTTTTGTGGTGATGTAATTGCTGCTTTCTGTGACAATGGGGGTTATTTCCTAAGGGCAAATCCACTTTGCACTACAAGTGCAGTTTAATTGCATTTTCAAGTGCACTTGTAGTGCAAAGTGTCTTTGCCTTTAGTAAATAACACCCAACAGTGCTTTGTATAAGGTTACACAATCGCCCACATTTCGGTCAGGGTCAGCTAAAACAAACACAAGCAGTAAATGTCACCAAAGATTTACTTAATTTTTTTTTATTTGATCAAGGTTTCACAAATTGTCTGGCATATTGATGGCCCCCCTACCCGCAAAGAACTCAAGGTATCTTAGCCGGACATCACGGGCACTCAGGGAGGGCAAGCCAGGACGGCCACTTTCAAGCGCCATCAGGGTTGTTTCATTTATAATTCCGGCCTCAGGCCCAACTGAGCCAGCATAGTTGGCAGAATGTTGCCGTAAAAAGTTATGTAGAACACAGCACACCAGGATTATATGATTCAGTTTATACTCCGCCATATGGATGGGTGTAAGAAATAGGCGGAACCGGCTGGCCATGATTCCAAATGTGTTCTCCACCACTCTTCTGGCTCTGGCCAGCCGGTAATTAAAAACCCACTGGTCAGGGGTGAGGGTCCTCATCGGGAATGGCCGGATAAGGTGGCCCCCCAGCACAAAGGCTTCATCCGCAACAAAGACGAATGGGAGTCCTTCCACATTGTCTTCTGGAGGTGGCAAGTCCAAGCTGCCATTCTGGAGACGCCTGTAAAACTCTGTCTGGGCGATGACTCCACCATCGGACATCCGGCCATTCTTCCCCACGTCCACATACAGGAACTCATAATTAGCCGACACCACCGCCAACATCACAATACTAGTGAACCCTTTATAATTATAATAGTTTGCCCCTGAGTTGGGTGGTGGGACGATGTGGACGTGTTTCCCATCAATTGCCCCTCCGCAGTTAGGAAAGTCCCACCGCTGGGCAAAGTGGGAGGCCACAGTCTGCCATTCCTGTGGCGTGGAAGGAAACTGTGGAGGAAAAAAAAAAATGAGTCTTTTTGAACATTAAAACATGGAAAGCAGATTAGACACAAACATTCTTGACCAACATCAAGATAACATTTATTAATGGGAATTTTTAAACCCCCACCCCCTCTCATGGGCCATTTCTAAAATTATAGGGGGGACGACTCTTGGACAGGTAACCCTCTCCACTTCATTGAGAGATGAATGCCTAAATAATGGGTATTACTTTGAACAGCCCCTCCTTAGTTACACTATTGGCAGCCCACTGGACAGGTAAGAAGTGTCATAATACAAAGATATAAATACACACTGTACACATTTTAGAACATTTGGACATTCTGCTATTACCTATCAAGATAATAATAGGATATAAAAACTGTAAACAGTACCATTTGAAAGTATACAGGCAGGCCCTTGCACTGCATGCTTTGGGGAATTCATCCATACATCTGAGCACAAAACAGATGGGTATAGTATGTATGGGTTTGGCAAAGTCAGCAGATAGATGATTGAGGATAGATATAGAATTGGTATCAGCTGACTTAGCAGTTGGGGGAGGGAGGGTTAAAAATGAATTGGGGACACCCCAACAAAAAAGCCTCTGGCACTCTGCCTGAATTTAAAGCACAAATCACATTTAAAAACATTTTAGAGGTGTTTGGAGTAAAGCACTACTATGGAGCTGACAAAATACATTGTTAAATGACTACATGAGGTGAATATAGGGCCTGTAGACCATGCTGGGGAGGTAAGTAAAGGCAAATGTGTATGAAGGACAAAAAAATAATTAGATAAAAATCCAGCACGAATGAGGACAAAGGGGACATTCACAGCATATTACAATCATGGTAATTAGGGAATGAGGAAAGAAATACAATACATTATCAAACATTAAATACAATAAAATGTGATATTAAAGGATACAAATCTTACCTTCATATACTCCTTCTGCAGGAACTGTATGATGGCAGAACAGGTCTCCGGGATAATGATACCCAGAGCCTGGGGGGAGATGCCTGTCGAGAACTTCAAGTTCTGCAGACTTTTCCCCGTCGCCAAGTACCGCAGGGTGGCGACTAGCCTCTGCTCCGGAGTGATGGCTTGCCTCATGCAGGTATCCTGCCTGCTGATATAGGGGGTCAGCAAAGCCAACAAACGGTGAAATACGGGGTCTGTCATCCTGGGAAAGTTCCTGAAATCATCAGGATTATTCTCACGCATCTCACGGAGCAAAGGCATATGAGAGAACTGGTCACGCTGAAGCAACCAATTCTTGGTCCATGAACTCCTCCCCACTCTGTTCATGGACTGGACTTGTGTCAAGGTCAGGACCCCAACACCAAGCCCCCGCACAGCACGAGCTCTACGAGGGGTACGTATACGCAACATGGCTAGAAAACGGTCGGCTGCTCAGAATGAAGTAACAGAACGCACTGAAGAACAGCAAGGCCTGTGAAGAGCCACCTGAAAAACAGCAACGAACGAACAAGAACACAATGACTAATTAAAGTCACGCATAACTTGCTTGAACGCACTGAAGAGCAGATACATACCCACAAGCACAAACTGAACCGCAGAAAACAATCTGAAAGCCACGAATCTGAAAAAGCGCGAACCGTCTCTCACCAAAGTTTTACTAACATGAGATTAGCAAAAGGAGCACAAAGGGTGCCGCGCTTGGTTCTGAAATGGCCTTTTCTAGTCTCGTCGTACGTGGTTGACGTCACCGCGTTCTTGGCGATCGGAAATTCAACTTTGTGCGACCGTGTGTACTCAAAACAAGTTTGAGCCAACATCTGGCGGAAAAAATCCTAGGATTTTGTTGTCGGAATGTCCGATCAATGTCCGACCGTGTGTACGGGGCATAAGACTGGGATGCCATTAAAGTTCATGTGCTTGTAAAGGCAGGCGTCACAATACTTTTACCATTGTAGTGTATATATATAATGTAAGGGATTAGCTCAGTAGCAGGGTGTAGGTGTAGGCACAGACAGACAGCAGGATCTTTGTGAAAACAAAACAGTGGTTTATTTCTAAGTCTGTGGTTACAAGTGTAGGTATCAAAAACAAAAAAAAACAAATCAGAAAATAAACCCTTGCCACTTTGGGTATTTAACTGCAAAACACATGAACCTATATTTCTGGTCTGGAACAGCCTACCGCTGCCAAAAAAACTGTCTGACACACAGAAAAACATAGTCTTTTAGTCATACAGACTTAATCCCACCACTCAGAAGAAGTTGCTCCCCAGTCCTACGCAGCATACTGGTTCCAGGGTGGAGCCCTTTGTTGAAGCAACCTGGGAGTTTTATAGAGCCTTGAGTGCTTCATCTGTTACACCTGAGCTCGTTAACCCTCATTTAGCCCCATACAGGCTCACTACCAGGCAGAAACCCAAAAGCAGTCAGTGTACAGCATAAACCTGGGACAAATATATCTTCCATCTTGGACACAACCCATAGATTTTCCTGGCTTCCTGTCACATACCCCCCCTCCCCCCTCTTGTTTCAACCCTAGCGTTGGGACACAGGTTGCCAGGCACGCGTGCACACGGGACACAGCATCTGCATTTCCCATTCTAACACTGGGGTGATATTTCACTGTAAAACTGAATTCTTGAAGTGCCAGGAACCACCTATTCATCCTCCTATTGGTCTCTTTTGTTCTGTGCAATCTACTTTAATGGAGCATGATCTGTTACCAGTTCAAGTTGTCTACCCAAGAGATAGTACTGGAGAGAATCTAAAGCCCATTTTATCGCTAAACATTCTTTCTCAATGGTGGCGTAATTTTCTTCATGGGTCTTCGATTTCCGGCTGAGGTAAATTACAGGGTGTTCTTCCCCCTTGAAAACCTGAGACAAAACAGCTCCTAACCCAACATTTCATGCATCAGTCTGGACCACAAAGTCCCTTGGAAAGTCAGTGAGTATAGCACTGGCTGACTACATAAGGCCTGTTTTAAGGCTTCAAAAGCTGCTTCTGCTTCGGGGGTCCATTTGATCATGACAGACTCCTTCCCTTTTGTCAAATTTGTCAGGGGAGCAGCCTGTGAGGCAAAATGGGGAATAAAGCAGCGATAATAGCCAGCGATTCCTAAAAATGCTCGAACCTGCTTCTTGTTGGTGGGGCGTGGCATACCGGTCTCATCATAGTCTGTGTCTCCTTGTTTTTTGTTTTTTTTTTGCTGACTGTTTTTTTGTTTTCATGCAGTTGCCTTTTACATAGCTGTGGGTGGGAGTTGGTTCAGAAGCATGTGCCAGCAAACATCGAAACATTGTGGGGTAATCATTTATTTTTTCTTTAGTTGGGACATTGGGGCAGCTTGGCTTCCACCATCGGCATGGCTGTATTCCAGCACGTCCTGTGGGGTTGGCCAGTGGAGGGCACCCGCTAGGTGTACCTAGGCATCTCACAGGTCGGTGGCCAGGTTATTTATTACGTCTTGTCTGGCCCTCCTTCATTCAGAGGTCACTCACTGTATTGCATGTTTAGTCATGCGATGTGTTGTCGTGAGGATGTTTCATTTTCTACCTGAGTTTCATATAGCCATGCGTCTTTCCAAGTCTTAGCTTTTGTATGTTTTGTTCCTTTTTTTCCTGTAGTTGTTGTTCCTGCTTAGCAACTAAAGCCACGTACACACGATTTTCCAACGAGAATTGTGTGATGACAGGCTGTTGTCTGAAAATCCGACTGTTTGTACGCTCCATCGGACAATTGTTGTCGGATTTTCCACGGACAAATGTTGGATGGCAGGCTTTAAAATTTTCTGCGGACAAATGTCTGTTGTCGGATTTTCCGAGCATGTGTACACAAGTCTGTTGGACAAAAGTCCAAAGTACAAACACGCATGCTCAGAAGCAAGTACGAGCCCGAAGCGGTCGGTCTCGTAAAACTAGCGTTTGTAATGGAAAATTCACATTTGTGACGCTGCAAATTATGAAATCTCCAAATGCAGCACACATTCTCTTCTTCTTTATAATGGGATAATAATGAAGCTGCTTTGCTGGTGATACTGACGGAGTTCTGCCAAACAAATTTAAAAAGGCTTTTTTTTCTAGTTATATCAAGAAGAATTTTTTTTTTTGGTGTCAAGTTACCACAACACCATTATCCCATAGTTTTGAAGATCAAAGATACAACTATGTTGGTGTCCCTTGTTAATTCTACTTTGTTTTAAATGTACGTGCCTACTCCAAAACTGCCATTTTAAGTAAAACACATAGCCAAGTATTTTTCAAATTGTTTTTTTTTTTTATTTATTAGGGATCCCAAGAAGGTCCTATAAAAATCAAGAGGAGGGCAGTGATGGAGAAACTGCTGGAATTGGTGAAACCTTTGTACCCCAGGGCAAACCTCAATTATGTGAAGAGCAAAATTAAGAACCTAAGGAGTACATTTATAGGGAGCACAAGAATGTCCTGGACTCCGAGAGATCGGGAGCAGCAGAAGATGACTGGTATGTCCCCAGGCTGTGGGGACATGGGTTTTGGAGGAAATTCCCCCCCCTTGTTGAGGGGCTGGAGGATTAGTTCCTGGCACATCCTCCTTTGCTCCACATTCATATCCCGTAACTTACTGGCTGTCAGACAGCCAAATGCCTCAACTGCATCTGGGGCCATACTAATTGCCGCTATTGCATGGCTGAGGAAGGCAGCTCTGGCCTCGTCTAGGTTCCTGGTCTTCCTGGCCCTTTTAGCAGGAGGGTGTAGGGGAGGGATCTGTGACACTGTGTGGCTACTGGCCTCTGGCTCCTCCAAACTGCCACTTTCCTGTGTATGAAAATGGGACATAATTAGTATTTTTTTTTTTTTTACACAGCCTGTGGTTTTTCATAGACCAGACTAAACCTAGGCCATCGCTGTCAACGCTCTCTTCCACACCGGCTGAGGCCATTTTTTTTCTTGTGCATTCTTCCAATAATAAACTAAAATAAATTAGACATGTTATTTGCCATCCAAATCAAAATTCAATAACGTAACCAAAAAGTGCATTCTCTGCATACAAAAAGAAATAAAGTATAACTAAAATCATAATTTAAAAAAAGCAAATTAAAAATTGTATGGCTGAAAATCCCCAGCCCAGCGGGCTTGTTGGGTGTCTTGGGGCTGGAACTGCCAATGTCCGGCATGCTGCTGTGGTGGGTGGGGCTGCTGTGGTGGGTGGGGTTGCTGTGGTGACTGTGGAGGTGGGGCATCCAAATCAGAGATATGGGTTTTGGAGGAAATTTCTCCCCCCCCTTGTTGAGGGGCTGGAGGATTAGTTCCTGACACATCCTCCTTTGCTCCACATTCATATCCCGTAACTTACTGGCTGTCAGACAGCCAAATGCCTCAGCTGCATCTGGGGCCGTACTAATTGCCGCTGTTGCATGGCTGAGGAAGGCAGCTCTGGCCTCGTCTAGGTTCCTGGTCTTCCTGGCCCTTTTAGCAGGAGGGCGTAGGGGAGGGATCTGTGACACTGTGTGGATACTGGCCACTGGCTCCTCCAAACTGCCACTTTCCTGTGTATGAAAATGGGACATAATTAATATTTTTTATTTTTTTTTTGGTCATCAATCACACACAATTTAGAGCTCATGACTGTTGCAAATTGAATGTGGAGAAATAGAAAAGACTATCATTCTGACCCCAGCATTTTTCCTTCTTGTCCCAATCATTTTTGGCCACTACTGTCTATTGATATGGAAACCACTTTGTTAAGGCAGACATTTTTAAAAAATAAAGTCTAGTTATCATCATTCTATTTTTGGATACAAATATGTTCAATAATGCTATACCTGGGTCAAGCTGGGCTCCTCCACATCTTCATCCTGTGTCGAAGGACCATTGTGGAGCTGTGGCCTCATCCGATGTGGAAGGGAGTGTTGAGAGTGATGGCCTGGGTTGGGTTTGGTCGGACAAAAAACGCAGGCTGTGGTAGTACCACAGCCTGTGGACATAGATATCATTAGCTGATGCTGATCTCTGTGATTCCTGGACCTTCTTGTGCTCCCTATTAAATGTACTCCTCAGGTTCTCAATTTTGCTCTTCACAAAATTGATGTCTGCCCTGGGGTACAGAGGCTTCACCACTTTCAGAAGTTTCTCCATCGCTGCCTTCCTCTTGATTTTATTAGAGTAATCCCTACTCTTCACCTTCCACAGATATGGCAGCTCCCGGTACTGGTCAATAAATTGAGGCAAAAAGTCGGGCGCAGTGAATTTATCCATCATGATAAATTAGCAAATGCCTGCAAGACAGAACACAAGACAAACCATAATGTCAGGCTTAACTCATAATCTGGTCCAAATATAGGCCTCAATCTAAACAGTATAGGCCACTAACCACCGATGCCCCAATTTACAATTGTTCCTTCGTTTTAGGGCTCCTTTCGCGTGTTGGCGATGTCGATCATTTGTCCTCCACTCTCAGATTTTTCCTGCGGCCATTCCATGGGCTGCGCGTTATGGCTTTATATACACTGCACATGCGTGAAACTCCACTCTCAGTGCGTCATGGCACTGAGGTGTGACCATCTCTCTTCTGCATGCAACACACACAGCGGAACATTTGGGAGTGATAGCATGGAGGAATCAGAGAATTTGGGGCAGACACAAAGCCACCCCCATGAGCAAGGATGAGATGATGGAGATGGTGCGCATCTTTGAGAAGCAGGAGTATGACTGCAAGCTGCGCAACTACGAAAGGCCCAACAGCCGAAAGGACTTCATTTTGGAGAAGATCATCACCATTTTGGAGAGAGAATTTTTGGTGCAACGAACGAAGAACCAAATCCGAAAGCGATGGTCTGATCTAAACCACCGCGAGCATGAACAGATGGAGTCCATCCATCACATAATCAAAAAAGTAAGCGTTTGTATCTAACCAATATGTATATGTGTAAATTAGCTGTCTGTATTTGTGCTTTCTCCAAGTAGGCCTTGAAAAATCGAGTCAATGTTTTTTCTAATCTTTGTCTGAATTTGTTTTTTAAAGATGAAGTTAAACATAAAGCAGATATGAAAATTCCTTTTTTGTGGTGTTTTGCCATTGATTTATTTTTGAAACTATTTTTTTTCTGTTCTTTCAACAGGGAGGCACAAAAAAAATGAGGCTACAGACAAGCCACCAGAGGGGACGAAGGGAGGCTACCCTTGCTCGGGCCCCAACAGTGGAGACAACAAGGCCATCTTCCCCCCAGTATGTGCCAACTTCAAACACTCATTTAGCCACCGACAGGGGTGATTCTAGGTGGGTCCAAGGGCATGGGCTTAGTGCGTAACTTAAGGGGTAAAGAACACTTTCTGGTTGCTGCCTGGCTCATCAGTGCCCATTAATGCAGCCTTGCCAGAGTAGACATGGGTAGAGGAGAGGCCCCAGGGATCACAGTCACACAGAGTCACACCTGCTAGAATATCCCCTATCCCATAGGAGACAAGAGGGGTGGGGGGCAACTGCATGAGTTTTTCAATGTTGGCACTTGTCCAGTGTTTGCCCTCTGTAAAATAACATCACCTTCCCTTTTCTTTTTTTTTTTTTTTTTTTTTTGTGATTAATAAATAAACTATACGTTTATTTTACTTACACCATAAAAACACCAAACATATGTGCTGAAAGTACTAAATGTATTTTGTAGATCATAGTTTACTTTTCATTATATCAAGGACATTGAGCAGGGCCCTCTGATTTCTCCATTATTGAATTGTATTGTAACTGCCCTCATGTTGTAAAGTGCTGCACAAACTGTTGGCGCTATATAAATCCTGTATAATAATAATAATAATAATAATAATAATACTTTAATCCTGAAGCTATGTATAAAATACGTTTATCAGATTACTAAACATTTTACCAATATTTAGAAGAAAAATGCACATGTATTCAATGGATCCGAACACCGTCAGTGTTGAGCACACTTTCCCTCAAATGCCACTACTAGATTATGCTTTCAATCCTTCCAGGAAGCTACACAGGCATCCTTAAAGTGGTTGTAAACTCTGGTACACCACTTGTACCCACAGGTAAACCTATAATAAGGCCTACCTGTAGGTACTGTGAATATCTCCTAAACTTTCACAGTTTAGGAGATATTCAAAGTGCATGCAGCCGATGACATCATCCCGTGTCAGAAATGGCGGCACCTACGCACATGTGCTGAGCCTAGAAGAAACTCCGGGGAAGATGTCAGCCATCTCAGCATTGTGCGGGTGCCGGTGAAGGGCTTTGTACTAAGGTAAGTATTTCACAATGTGCTAGTATGCAATGCTTACTAGCACGTTATGCCTTTATCTTACAGGTTTCATTTTTAGGTTTTATTTTTATTTCTTTTTTAACTCTTCAGCAGTTTACAACCGCTTTAAGATCTTGGTAAAGTAGCTTCTAATGGTACTAGAGGAAAGATTACACAACGCTGCATCTAGGCCTGTAATTCTTTGTATATTTATTTTCATACATGCGTGAGTTTAAGGGCTTATTCACACCACCAGGCGCATGTTAAGGTGTGCATAACATGCATGTTCTGGCGTTGTTGTAATGCATGGCAGTGCTTGGTTTTTAATATAAACTTTATTTAACTTTACACTCTAATAACTGTATGCATGGTAGCTCATTGCATTGTGTAATAGTGTGTCAGAATATGTTGCAAAAAAATCTAAAATGTCCAACTTTTTATAGCACACAACCATCAGCTCATAAGGAAAATTGCCTTGCATAAATTTTGGGACTGCATTGAGCAATGCTGCCCAATGTAGCCCAATAGATTTTCAGATCGAGTATCGGGCAGGAGGGTGCTGACAAGGCCCCCCACAGTTTCAATTTCGCACACTTCATCCATTTATGGCCAGCTGTAATGTGTTTGCCTGTGTGTATATGTGTTTGTATGTGTGTTTGGGGAAGGGTCTGTTATTGGATCAAGTGGCATTGTATGCTATGCCAAGTTTGTGGCCACAGAGCCTAAAAACAGGGCCTTGCTGGATATATGCTTTTTCCTGACAGATGTCCAGCTGTTTCTAGAGCAGTGCCTCCTAGACAGTGTAGCGAAAATAGTAACCTGCAGAGGTAGCTGCTTACAGTATAGTACAGTACAGTAATAACTTATTTAAAGGCAGCAGTTTGGCTATAAAAAGACTAAAGCGCATGTATAAAGCACAGCAGTATGCTTTTCAAAAATGGTTTGGGCACCATTGGCAGAGAAGTGGAAAAATGCCTAGGAGAAAAAAAAGAAAGCTGTCCTTTGCATTTATTTCTATATATGACTATTTAGTTGCCATTGTACATTTTGTTTTACAATGCAAATGTGTACATTTTTCAACATTATAAAAGGTAGATAATTTGCAAAGTTTCATATTTATAGTAAATCAAAATAAGTGCCTGGTCCTCAGACTGTAATAACTTTAGAAGCAGTCAGTGGCCTGTCAGCGTCATGTTAGGCTAGAATGATAGGAAGCAACTTTTTTAATTTTTGCAAATATCTCCGCAAATGGTTTTCATTTTCAAAGTATTTTATTGAATTTTCAGCGAAAAAAAAGGGGTTTACAAGTCATCAGCATTAAATGCAGGGTTATACATCAGACAAATGTGAGCCCCCTTGGGGTAACAAATCAAACTTAGGACTATAGATATAAGCATGTCTCTGGAAAAACGGTACAGTAGAGCCTTCCTATACCAACTTTTGTTAGCGCAAGCCATGTAACCCGGAGATATGGACCGGTTGGGGGAGGGGGAGGGAGGAGAGAACGACAGCACCCCGATTGGGAACACACTGTGCCTGATCGGAGCTCTCCAAACCCTCCCCAACCCTCACTCCTAAAGTATAAAAAGTCTCAAGGTATCTATCAGAGCAGGGAAGCCTACTTCGAGTGCTCCCCTTGGGAGTACGACCCCCGAGGGAGCCTGCAACAACATGAATTTAACAGGCAAAGCATCATCTTGTTAAGTCAATCAGAGAAATAAGAAAAAGGGGGAAAGAGGGGAGGTAGAGATGAGAAGGGGGGAAAAGAGAGAGAGAGAAAAGAGAAATCGAGAGCCAATCCACTGGAGGGAACCCCCCCCATCCCGAAACAGGCCCACGCCTCAAGGTTGTACCCCTGGAATTAGGGAAATGCCTATGAAGTCAGCCCACGGTTCCCAATTGGCTTCGAATTTCTGTGTGGTGTTGAGCAGGGTACTGGCTAGCTTTTCTTGGGCCATGATCCAAGAGATTTTGCGGATAGCCGCTTTGAATGAAACCCTGGGCTGCTTCCAGGCCTTAGCAATAGATAACTTCGCTCCCAGCAAAATGAAATGAATCAATTTACGGGCCTGCCTGGGGGTCTTAGGTAAGTGGTCGTTCAATAAGGCAGCTGCGGGGGACCTCGGGATCTGGACTCCAGTAACCTTTTTGATCATGTGAAAAATCCTGCTCCAGAAAGGTCTCAATCTTGGACATTCCCAAAAGATATGGGCCAGGGATCCCCTAAGTTGGCAGCCCCTAAAGCATCTGGGGTCCGTGGAGGGGAACATTTTGGCCAGTCTTTCCGGTGGTAGGTACCAGCGCGTGATAAGCTTCACGCTGGACTCCACCAGCGAAATGTTTAAGATGCTCTTATAAGCCCTATTAAAGGAGACCCTCCACTTCTCCAGGTCCCACTCCAAGGAAAGGTCTGACTCCCAGGCTGTCATGTAAGAGGTCTTGGTGGACTGACCTGAGAGTGACTGATAGATGGTGGAGATTCCTCCCCTCTGCTCCGTGGTCTGTCCACACCATATTTCGTAAGGGGTGAATGCGTTGTTTGAGGGATTGTTTTTACCCAACTGAGTGAGGAAGTGTCTGATCTGTTGGAAACGAAAGAATTCGGAGTTTGGCATCTTTAGTTGATTCACACAGAAGGCTCTGGTGATGGGCCCCATTGGTGTAAAGTAGTGTCCTATCCGGTACATCCCCTTGTCCAACCACCAGCGGAACGCTTTGATGTCAGTACCCGGGGGAAAGTCGGGGTTGTTGAAGATGTGAGCCAGGGGGTGTTTGCATGAGGTTATGGATTGATGGTTTCTCAGAGAGTCCCATAATTGAAAGGATTGTGAAAGGATAGGGGATAAAATGGGTGGACGTTTTTTTGGGGGGACCCATAGGAGGAAGTCGATAGTGAAGGAGGGTACTGCCTGTCTCTCTATCTGTATCCAGTCCGGTCTTTCAGTCTTCGCATAAACCGACGAGATCTGAGCTAGCCTGGCTGATTGGTAGTACCAGAATAGCTGCGGTAGGCCTAAACCCCCTTGTGGTCTATTTAAGTATAAAGTGCTCTGTGGAAGTCTGTACCCCTTCCCCCCCCAAATGAATTTTATTATTTTCCTTTGAAATGCTTTCAAGTGCTCTTTATTGATGCTTATTGGGATGGCTCTGAAAAGGTAGAGGATTCTAGGGAGTAAAGTCATCTTGACTGCATGGATCCTACCTAACCAGGATAAGCCCCCTTTAGCCCATTTGGATAAGTCTGCCTCCAGTTTGCGGTATGTGTGAGGAAAGTTAGTTGGGTAAAGGAGTTCCGTTTTAGCAGTGAGCCTTATCCCCAGATAGTCAATGTACGAGTCACTCCATTTGAATTCAAAGGCACTTTGCAGGGATGCCAAGATGGATGGGTTAAGGGAGATGTTCAAGGCTGAAGATTTGGCATAATTGACCTTCAGTCCAGAGACCTTAGAGAAGTCTTTCAGGAGTTTGCACAGGTTTGGAAGGGAGGTGGTTGGTGATGTGATAAAGAGGAGCATATCGTCCGCAAACAATCCACATTTGTGGACCTGGTCACCACAGGCGACCCCTTGAATGTTGGGATCTGCTCTTATTGCTATTGCTAGCGTTTCGATCGCGATAGCGAAAATTAGGGGGGAAAGAGGGCATCCCTGCCTAGTGCCTCTTGCAATGGTTAGGGGTTTAGAGTATTGACCTTGCAGGCGAATCACCGCTTGAGGGGAGGAGTATAGGGCTTTTAGAGTCCCTAAAAAGTTGGGGCCAAATCCCCATTTCTCCAAAATGGAGAAAAGGTAAGGCCATTCTATCGAATCGAAAGCTTTATGGAGATCCAGCGAGAGGATCATTCCTTCTTGTTTCGGTCCCCCTTCCCAGTTGGACTGTAGGATGGAAACTATATCAATTGCTCTCCTAATTTGGTCGGGTCCTTGCCTACCAGGAATAAAACCAACCTGATCCTTGTGTATGTAGAGATTGATGAAGGAGGAAAGGCGGTTGGCAAGAATTTTAGTAAGAATTTTGAGGTCATTGTTAATTAAAGATATGGGCCTGTAGTTCTCAACTTCCTCATGATTTTTGTTGGGTTTGGGAATCACTGAGATAAATGCTGTATTTAGTTGGGTTTCAAGGTGAGATCCCGTCTTTTTAGAGTTAAAGAACTTCGCCAAGTACGGGGCTAGGATAGCGCCATATTCCTTGTAGTAGGGGACTGAGAGACCGTCTGGTCCAGGGGCGGAACCAGATTTTAAACCTTTAATAACTTCTTTAATTTCGGCCTCCGTGATAGGAGCCTCCATTAAGTCTTTACACTCTCTGGATAGTGAGGGAAGTGGGAGATTCTTTATAAACTCGTTATCTAAGGGCCCTTTATCCGATTGGGAAGGTTTGTAAAGATTAGTATAAAAGTCGTGAAAAGCAGACATAATACTGGCCGGATTAGCTGTTGGGGGTTGGCCTGCTATCCTTAGTTTGGGAAAGGAGAGAGAGCGAAATTTAGGGGAGAGCTTAGCTGCCAACATTGAGCCGAATCTATCCTTGTGGCAGTAGAATTTGGCTCCTCCCCATCTAAGATTTTTTTCTGCTTTAGCCGTTAAAGTGAGATTCAGTTCCAGTCTCGTGGCATCAAGTTTGCTTAGGAGGGTTCTAGACGGGTTATTTTTGTGTTCCGCTTTTAGTTGAAGGAAGGATTTTTCAAGTCTAAGTATGTCGATTAAGCGCTCCTTCTTAAATTTGGTCGCTAGCCTTATTATAACTCCTCGTATAGTTGCCTTGTGGGCGGCCCATAAGGTTTCGGGGGATATGTTCTCCACATCATTAAAGAGGAAGTATTCTTTAATAGATTTTGCTATTTCTTGTGTTATACTAGGGTCAGTCAGAAGGGACTCATTTAGTCGCCAGTAGAAACCTCCTCTCCCAGACAGAACATTTCTCAAAGTAAGGAGAACCAATGAGTGATCTGACCATGCGGTGTCTAGTATTGCCACCCTGGTGAACAGGGGAATGAGGGCAGTCTGGGTGAGGATGTGGTCAATTCTCGCGTAGGACTGGTGGGGAGCAGAAAAATGCGTAAAGTCCCTTTTGTTGGGGTTCATTTCTCTCCAAGCGTCCACCAGACCCTGAGCGTGAACCATCTTGGCGATCCTAGTACTGAGTTTGGATGGTCGTGTGAGTTGGTCTTTAGGGGGCTTAGTTTTGTCTAGACCCTGGTCAAACGCAACATTTGAGTCCCCTCCCAGGATGACTTTGCCTTCCAGGAGCGGTTCCACTGATGAGAACATATCCTGGAAGAAAGACGCTTGGCCCTTGTTTGGGGCGTAGTAGGAGACGAAGGAATATAAAACCCCCTCCAGGGTACCCTTCACCAAAATAAATCTACCCTCCGGATCCCTAAAATCAGAGAGATGTGTAAATTTGCAATTTTTAGAGAAGAGAATAGCCACCCCCTTCGTTTTGTTAGGGGCATTCGCTAGGTAAAATGTTGGATAGTGTGCATGTATGAACTTGGGGGTGTACCGGATGGGAAAGTGCGTCTCCTGCAGAAGCACTACATCTAGTCTTAGGGATTTATAATGATCCAGTGCCAGTCTCCTTTTCCTGGGAGAGTTTAGGCCCTGGACATTATGAGAACCTATTTTGAGGTCCTTACTCTTCGCATTCAGGTCAGCCATCGGAGCAGAGGGGGTAGAAGCCAGAAACCAACCAGTCACTTACCCTTGGGAGTCTTCTCATACCGGATTTAGGCCTGGTTGCGTGGAGGACCGACTCCGGGGCGCAGGGGGAAACCCCCCCATGGATGGCTAGAAGAAAGAGGGGAAAAGAGATGGGTAGAAAAAAGTTATGAGACTTACTAACAGGTAGGAACAAACAAAACGACATGGGTACTTGGAGTGTACCCTTGGAGTTATGCGAATCGCAATTCGCTATAGCTCCAATAACAACTTCAGAGAGCCCAGAGGGCCGTCTGAAATTCCGACACCAAAGGACTCAAAAGGTTCTTTGGGATCGAGTGGAGGCACAAGGGTTCCACCCCGGACCCTTGGTATATCAGATTTAATACTTAACATATGCACACCATAACGTAAAACATAAAAATTGTATGGACAGCCCTAGGAACTGGGCTGTAAGGGCCTGAAACAGAAAATAACCCAGGCAGGAATAAAAAAAAAACAAATTCCTTGAGGATCCCGTCTCCTGGACAATCAGAAAAATCCTCCCCCCCCTATCTAACTATGAGGGGGAGAATATCTGGGGGATAATCTATCAAAAAGGCGGGCCGTCATGGCCCAGCTAATCGTAAAACCCCCGGAAAGGGGGTACATGGGATGGGTATTTGAATTAAACCTAGACTGTAACCTGGACTAAGGTATGACACATCCTTTTGAACTACGTTAATCTAGTCCAGTGAACCGGAGGTTTGTCTTCAAGAAACCGGGTACTTCCAATAGGAGCAGGTACTCTGTGGAAGACTGCTTCCTCTGAGAATGTTAGCTGGTTCGTGATGTGGAGAAGGTGAAGCAACTAGTGGTAAGTATTTGTTTCAAATCTCCGTTAACAAAGCAACTTTTGGACGTTGAAAACGTCGTGTGAGGCCGTGAAGTTCGATAAGAACCTGGATGTGTGGATTGTCATGTCCATAAGACTTGAGGGGATTTGGAGTACTTGCTCCATCAACAGGAGGGGAAAAGTCGGCCCAAAGATGCCTCTGCCGAGACTGAAGGGATAAGGTATGAGGAGGTGTCCTTAGGGCGGTCTCCCGTCCTTGCTCTTCTTGGAAGGTCCCTTTAGCCAGAGTGGGGATACAGGGCTGCCTGGAGGAGGACGTTTAGTGGAGCCCGAGGAAGAAGATGAAAAATCCATTGGTGCTTCCTGGGAGATAAGCCTGAGTGCGAGGAACAGTCTTTCACCTTCCTGAAGGCTTGCAAAGGAATGGGTCTTACCCTGAATGGTGAATTTAACTGCGAAGGGGAAGGTCCAGCGGTATTTGATATCCCGTTGAGAGAGTACCGTGAGGAGGGGTTTTAGCGTCCTCCGTCTTTGGATAGTCGTGGGGGCGAGGTCAGCGAAAATCTGGATCTGGTGACCCTGGTGTAGTAGCTTTGGGTTTTGTCGGGATTGCCGCATGACCTCTTCCTTAACCCCGAAAAAGTGCGGCTTGACAATTATGTCCCTTGGGGATCCATCTTGTCTGGGGGGACCGAGAGACCTGTGTGCTCTGTCTAGTTCAAGACGTTGGGGGGGTATGTTAGGAATAAGGGCTGCAATAATGTCCTGAACCGTGGAGGGGATGTCCGAAAAAGTTTCGGGAAGGCCTCTGATCCGAAAGTTATACCTTCTGGACCGATTTTCGAGCTCGTCGATCCTAGAAAGGGCAACATCTAATTGATCCTGAATGGTCATGAGGTGTGCAGAGTTTTGGTTGGTTCTCGCGGCTGTGCATTCCACTTTGTCCTCAATGGCTTCAATTCTGGCGCCCAAATTGGACAGGTCCGCTTTAATAGTGCTGGTAATCTGATTTGCTGTATTAGCCAGACCTTTTTCTAGCAGGGATGAGAATTTGGCAAACATGTCTGCCTGCATCGTTGTGAGGTCAGCTACTGAGAAGCTTGGCTGCTGGGAGAGTGAAGATGGAGGATGGGCCTGTGCAGGGAGGGCCTGAGAGCATAGCTCCTGTTGTGTGAGGCTCAGAGTCTCAGTGGAGGCCTTTGCTGCGGCCTGGGGCTTCGTATGGCCTTGCAGGTGTACTTGGGGTGTTTGGGGGGGTCCCTGTGTTGCCTGAGCATATGACAGGGTCGGGGGATTAAGTACTGGCCTGTGCTCCTGGGTCCTGGAGTGGATGCCTGCCTGCTGTGTCGGTCCGTCCGTTACGGCGGCCATCTTGGGACTCCCTTCCGTGCTGACTGAGGAGAATTGGGGGCCGAGATCGCGTCTCACCGGGGGTCCAGACATTCCTTCTGGTTCCCGGGACGTTCCCCTACTCGGGAGTGTTAATGTTTAGCCCGTAGTAGGGCTGAGGCGGCTGGTGTGCGGCTCGGCGGTCCGGGGTGGAGCGGAGCTCTCGGCTCAAGCAGCCATGACGGAGCTCTCGCGCATGCGCACTCCTCACCTTCCCTTTTCAATGCATTTTTAAGGGGAAAAAAAACACAGTGCAGCATGGTGTAGTCCACTAGTCAGAAGCAAACATTGTCCCCAGTGCAAGGTTGGTCAACTAATGCAGCAAAATGGATGCTAGAAACAGATGTGACTTGGGGTGGATTAATGGTGTATTATTTCTTTTTAGAGGAAAGTGAGTGTGTTCGGCTGAACCAGAATGTTGGTTTTGAGGCGTGGGATCTGACACCTGGACCCAGCACAGACCTTCCACTTGTTGATGTAACTGTCAGGGCTGGGCTCAGCCCTTCCTTCTCTGAGCTGGCTGCTCAGCTGTCGGCTAATTGCCAGCTCCCATTTTTCTCCACAGTTACCCAGCTGTTGTTGATTCTGCTCATCAGTCCTGCCTACCTAAAGTCGTCCAGCCCACTTGATCTCTGCCTTCGCCTTTGTCAACATCACAGAGACTTTCTCCTGCGTTCCTGTTGAAGACTTGCTCAGCTGACGTTCCTTCTAGCTCCTGATCCTGCTTGCTGTACTACTACGTTTAGCGTCTGTACTACTACGATAGCAGCGTGAGATATACCCACTGAGCTGGAGAGGTTGATCATGTTTGCCATCCTCATTGACTCCAGACACAGAGAAAGACTCTCTTTTAGGGAGCACTTGCGGAAGCCTCCTGTACATTTGCCTCCGAGCTTTGCAGTCCCACCCGTGCCTCCCTCACCTCCCAAGCCTCCTGGTACCGAGTGGGTCAGTGAAGATGAACCTATGTACTTGGGCTTCACGCATCTCTCTGCGGATGAGAGAGCCTTTAGGAGAAGGGAGAGATTGTGCCTTTATTGTGGCCAGGCAGGTCACAGGGAATGCCCGAACCTTGAGGTCCTGTCATGGACAGACCTTAGGTGGCGTTGTTTCGTCCCCAGTAAGCCCCTGGTTTTGGTCACCCTTTTTTGGGCTGAGTAGTCCATCGAGATATAGGCTCTAATCGACTCTGTGGCTGCAGGCCTGTTCATTGATGCTGCCTTTGTATCGCAGCACTTGATTCCGCTGTAGCTGCGTGACACTCCACTTGTCATTGAGGCTCTTGACGGGAGAACTCTACAGCCTGTCCATGTGACTCATGAGACGGTTCCGTTGTCCATGGCCATATGGGCTCTTCACCATGAGATAATCCAACTCCAAGTTATTTCCTCACCTAGGTTTCCGCTGGTTATTGGTTATCCTTGGTTACAGAGGCACAACCCCTCTTTTGATTGGCTCTGTGCTGAGGTTCTCTACTGGTCCTGGTCACCACAATTCAGTGAGACGTGCTTCCAGAAGGTAGCCAAGGTCCTGTGCACCTCTTCACGCTCCTCCCTGCCGGAGGAGTACTTCAATTTTAGCGATGTCTTTGACAAAGGTCAAGCCGGTAGTTTGCCTCCACACCGGCCTTATGATTGTGCAATTGACCTTCAACCTAGTGCCATACCCCCTCGTGGCCGGGTTTACCCTTTGTCGGTCTTGGAGGATAAGGCCATGGAGGAGTATGTTGCAGACGCACTTTCTCGAGGTTTCATCCGCAAATCCTCATCTCCTGCTGGTGCTGGTTTCTTCTTTCGTGAAGAAGAGCAGTGAGCTGAGACCTTGTATTGATTATAGGGGTCTCAATCATTTCACGATTAAGAATTAAGATTATTAATTTACGATATAAATTACGATTAAGAATGCCTACCCGATTCCGTTGATTACGGAGTTTTTTGACCGCATCAAGGGAGCAACGGTTTTCACAAAGCTTGATTTGAGAGGGGCATACAATCTCGTGCGGATTAAGGAGGGCCACGAGTGGAAAACTGTCATTGGGCTGTCATTTCCACTGCTGGTTTTTCGATGGACCCAGAGAAACTTTCGGCAGTCCTACAGTGGCCCTGACCCGTGGGTTTATGTCCTCTGCAGCATTTCCTGGGCTTTGCCAACTATTATCGGAAGTTTATTCGTAACTTCTCGTCTCTGGTCAAGCCCCTGACTGATATGACCAGAAAGGACAGTAACCCACGGAGTTGGTCTCCGGAGTCCAGTAAGGCCTTTGAAAGTCTCAAGGCTGCCTTTGTTTCTACTCCTGTGTTGGCACATCCTGATCCTACGTTGCATTTTATCCTAGAAGTTGATGCTTCTGAGACTGGAGTTGGCGCCCTTCTGTCTCAACGTCCTAACTGTGAGAGCGCTATGCATCCATGTGGCTACTTTTCCAAGAAATTGTCACCTGCAGAGTGCAAAAACGAGATTGGTGACAAAGAGCTGTTGGCGATCATTTTAGCCCTGAAAGAATGGAGACATCTCCTTGAAGGTACCACTGTGCCGGTTCTCATTCTTACTAACCATAAGAATCTCACATTCTTATCTGAGGCTAAGCACCTCTCTCCCAGAAGGGCGCGATGGGCTCTTTTCTTGTCGAGTTTTAATTACATTGTCTCATTCTTACCCTAAGAATGTAAGGGCTGATGCCTTGTCACGACAATTTTCCTCCACTTTCAGGTTGGAGTCGGTTCCGGTTCCTGTGATTCCTCCTAATCGTATTCTGGCTACGGTTTGCACCAGTCTTACTTCTCCTTTTGGTGACAAAATTCTTGCTGCTCAGGTCCATGCTCCTCCTGAGAAACCTTGTGACCGCTGCTTTGTCCCAGAGAGTCTCCGTACTGCCGTGCTCCAGACTTATCATTCTCCCAAGGCAGCTGGCCACCCTGGGAAGAATCAACTCGTTGGGGCCATTTTCCAACAATTCTGGTGGCCTAGTCTATGGGCTGATGTAACTGCCTTCGTAGCTGCCTGTTCCATGTGTGCTCAGAGTAAGACTCCACGACACCTTCCAGTGGGCCTCCTACAACCCATACCCAATGGAGAGAGGCCCTGGACCCACCTGTCTATGGATTTCATTGTGGAGTTACCCAACTCCCAAGGCAACACTGTTATCCTTAGGGTGGTTGACCGGTTCTCAAAGATGTGTCATTGTATTCCACTTAAGAAGCTGCCCACTTCTAAGGAACTGGCTTCCATTTTTGCTTGGGAGATTACATGGGCTACCCAAGGTGATTGTCTCGGACAGGGGTAGTCTGTCTCCCGGTTCTGGCGAGCCTTTTGTGCACAGTTGGGAATTCAGTTTGCTTTCTCCTCTGCGTATCACCCGCAGTTTAATGGGGCCGCAGAAAGAGCCAATCAATCCTTGGAGCAATTCTTACATTGCTATATTTCTGACCATCATAGCAACTGGTCAGACCTATTACCATGGGCAGAGTTTGCTCACAACTGTGCCTTGAATTCGGCTTCCTGATTGTCCCCGTTTATTGTGAATTATGGCTTCTTTCCATGTTGCCTGACTCGTTTCCTCCGCAGAGTATTCCTGCGTTAGAGGAGCATCTCCGTGGTCTTCGTTCCACTTGGGCACAAGTTTAGGAGGCTTTGCAACATGCTAACAATAGGTACAGACTCCATGCTGACCACAGACGCCTGCCTGCACCTTCCTACCAGGTTGGGGAAAGAGTCTGGCTGTCGTCTCGCAACCCTAGACTTCGTGTTCCTTCTTTGAAGTTCACACCTCATTTTATTGGGCCTTTCCGTATCCTTCGCAGGATTAACCCAGGGGCTTACGCCTTTGACCTTCCTCCTAGTATGCGCATCTCAAATGTGTTTCATGTCTCCTTATTGAAACCTTTGGTCTGCAATCGCTTTACCACCTCGGTGCCACGTCCTCACCCTATGCAGATTGAGAACCATGAGGAGTATGAAGTACATATGATAGTAACATCCCCTGACGCAAGTCAAACAGAGGGCCAAAGAGACCCAGAAGTGGAAGAAACTATTTGTGAGCCTCTTGTTTGTGCAAGTATTCTTTGAATCTGGCTTCAAATGTGTCTACATGTCAAGTGTTTAGATGTCCAAACCAAACACCCACTCCACACATTAGCAAAGTATGTAGTGCGTTAACATTAGCATGGAGTTGGAAGAGGTGGAAGGAGCTGGCAGTGTTGCTAGGTACCCGAGTTTTGTAGACACAGGCACCAGGGCCAAGATTACATAGTAGTTGCAGTGTGTACATTACTAGTAGTGTAGGTGTCTGAAGGGCAAGCAGGTTGCAAGCAACAAAAGATTGGGTAGGTACAGTATCTCACAAAAGTGAATACACCCCTCACATTTTTGTAAATATTTCTATCTTTTCATGTGACAACACTGAAGAAATGACACTTTGCTACAATGTAAAGTAGTGAGTGTACAGCTTATATAATGCCCCGTACACACGGTCGAATTTTCCAATGGGAAATGTCCAATCAGAGCGTGTTGTCGGACATTCCGACCGTGTGTGGGCTCCATTGTACTTTTTCCATTGGATTTTCCAACACACAAAGTTTGAGAGCAGGCTATAAAATTTTTCGACAACAAAATCCGATCGTGTCAATTCAGACCGTGTGTGGCCAGTTCCAACGCACAAAGTGCCACACGTGCTCAGAAGAAATTCCGAGACGGAACAGCTTGGTCTGGTAAAATGAGCATTCGGAATGGATACAGCACTTTCGTCACGCTGCAATGTTTTAAATAGTTTAATACAGCGCACTCTGTTCATCTTTATAATGTGAGAAGAATGAAGTAGTTTTGCTGCTCATATTCACACAGACTTCTCACAAACTTATTTCTTTATTATTTATCGGGATTCCCTCAATATATTTTGATTTGTCACATCTGACCAATTTTTTTTTTGGTCGTTTTTAATTTTTTAAATTTTTTTTTCAAGGCTGTTTATTTTTTATTTTTTTGGTTTGTATTTTTTTTTCACGACTGTTTTATTTTTATTTTTTTGGGTTTTTACTCCAGAATATTTTTGTGTGTGTTTTGTGTGTCAAGTTACCACAACACCATTGATATCTTGTATTATTTAATCTCAAGGAGGTTGCTTGGTGTTGGTGTTGGTGTCCCTTGTTAATTTCAGCATTTTGAAATGTACCTGCCTCCTCACCAACAAACTGTTTTTTTGGAAGGAAAACACACATAGGCGAGTATAATTGAAACAAAAATTCCTTTATTAAGGGCTCACAACCAAACAAAGAGGGAGGAAAACAGCAGAAATTGGTGAAGCCTTTGACCCCCAGGGCAGACATAAATTCTTTTCCAGCAAAATTGGTGGCCTGAGGAGTCCATATCTAAGGGAGTGCAGTCTGGTCCAGAAGTCCAAGAGATCCTGAAAGCAGCAGATGACATCTGTGTCCCCAGGCTGTGGTTATACAAGAGACTGCATCTTTGGCCAGACCAGACTGAACCCAGGGCCATCACTCTCTGGTCTTCCTTTCACGCTTCCTTCCACGCTGTGACTGTGGTGGTGTAGTTGTGGCAGCAGGAGGAGGAGGATGGTCCAAATCAATCACGTCGGTATTGGGTGTGATTTCGCCACTCACCCCCTTAGTTAGGACTTTATAAATAAGTTTCTCACACATGAGGCGTTGACCCTCCTGCATGCCCTTCAGTTTGGTGGCAGGCAAAAGCCTCTTCAGGAGTGGGTAAGGCTCTGAGGGATGCAGAAGCCTCCTGAATGAGCCTGAGTGCTGAATCCTGCACGTGGCTCCCCTTCCTGGGTCTTTTGTATGGAAGGCGGAGGGGAGGAACCTGCGATTCGGTCAGGCTCCGACTGGTCCCAGGCTTCTCCTGGCTGCCACTTAGCCCCGCCTCCTCCTGGCTGCCACTAACCCCCGCCTCCTCCTGGCTGCCACATTCCACAGCCTCCTCCTGTGTGCCACATTCCACAGCCTCCTCCTCCTGGCTGAGGTCTTCCTGTGTATGAAAAAGGGACATAGTTTTAGTTTTTTAGTCATCAATCACACACAGTTTTCATCTCATGACTGTTGCAAATTGAATGTTCCCAAATATAACAGACTATCCTTCTGAGCCCAGCATTTTTCATTCTTGTCCCAATTATTTTTGCCCACTACTGTCTATTGATATGTAAAACACTTTCTTAAATCATTAGTGATCAATAATAACATCTAGTAAACATCATTTATTTATTGACCAGAGATCTGTAGAAAAATTCTATACCTGACTCCATCTGGGCTCCTCCACTTCTTCCTGGCTGGAAGCCCCAGGTTGGGCATTGGAAGCCTCAGCTGGGGTGGAAGGAAGAGTGGAAGGAAGGGTTGAGAGGGATTCCCTGACTCCAGTCTGGTCTGAAAAGAAAACGAAGTCTCTCATAGTACCACAGTCTGGGGACATAAATGTCATCTGCTGCAGCTCCGGACCTCTGGGAATCTGTGACCATCTTGCGCTCTCTAAGATATGTGCTCCTCAGGCCACCAATTTTGTTTTTTAAATAGGGGATGGTTGCCGTGGGGACCACCGGCTTCACCAACTCCAGCAGTTTCTCCAGCACTGCCTGCCTCTTTTGTTTATTATTATAATGTGGATGTTTCACCTGCCACAGACAGGGCAGCTCCCTGTACTTGTCTATGAACAGGGGGAGGAAGTTGTGGTCATTGAAGCCATCCATTTTATCTGCAAGACACAACACAAGACAAACCCTTATGTCAGGCAAAACTCTTCTAATCTTGTTACAATATAGGCCTCAATCCAGAAGCAGTATAGGCTCAAGTTTAGATCTTACCTTCGTTCCCACGATCAGCGTCTCCGATACTCCTTCCTCCGCTCACAAATCGTACGTACTACGCATGCGTGTTATGCTTTATACACACTGTGCATGCGTGTAACTCCGCCTGCCCCTGACGTTCTTTCTAATCTCTTCCCCGCCCCTTTTTGTTCGGCGCAGTGGGGGAAGAGCACATAGCGGAGACACAGCAGGTGCGTGCTAATTATAGCAACAAGGAGCCCAAACCCCAACCCCAATGTCAGAAAGGCCAAGATAATGGCCAAAGTGGTCAAGAGTCTGCACTGGAATTTCGGGGTACGACGATCGAAAGATCAGCTCAGGAAGCGGTGGTCGGACCTGAAATTAAGAGAGCATGAGCAGTACAGAAAGATTCGGAGAGTGCTGCAAAAAAGTAAGTAGTTGTGCTGTCTTCCTATTCTTTTTATGTTTATTACGTTCGTGCTGCTCCATGTGCTTTTCTTAACTGTTATCCAGTTTAAAATGGCAACTTTCATGTTCATGGGCACATTATTCGTTCGTATCAAACATTGTTTGTTCGGCCTAGAAAACACCATTGTTTTTGCCATATGCATTTGCCCACATTTTTTATGGCCTACTTGTCTGAAACTAATTTGGTTGTGTAGATGGGTTTGTTACTAGAATGAAATGCCAACTAGATTCTGTGTAAGGAGAGGACACTCAGCAGCAGTTTTCACATCTGTACGCTGGAGCACTAGTGTGGGACAAAAGAACACCCTTTTTATTAGGGGGCCCCACACAGGTGCTCCAGTGTAAACTATAGGGGTGTCTCCATCTGTGAAGCTTGTACAAGACAGGTAAAGTATTCAAGCTTGACAAAGGACAAGAAAAATGCTACATCTTGGAACTCTGCCAAAACAGACAATTGTACCCCACTTCCAAGCTATGTTTCATATTCCTATTTCTGCCATCAAATATCTGTGTGCTAAGTATACCTATTTTTTTGTACATAGGAGTTAAAAGACTCGGCGGACACCCCTCATCCGAGGAGACCACAGACCCCACACCTCTGGATGAAGGGGAAATCCACCGAAGACCAGCAGAGCAGGAGGAAGGAGACGTGGTGGAAATTGGAACCACAACAGGTGAGTGTCTGCGACCACAGGCTCAGGTAAGAGATGGTTGCCGCCATATTTATAATACATGGTGTGTTTTTGTTTCTATCTTTATAGGTGATCGTGATGTTGTGGATCCAGATCCATTCACCTCGGAAAGTGCCCAGATCCTGATTGGGGAGATCATGGGGTGTAATAGGGACTTGGAAAACATCCTGAAAAACATCAATGATGTTCAGCAAAAAATGAAGAACATCATTGATGTTTTAGGGAGAGTTTAAAACCCCTCAAAATCCCTTGGGTTTTTGTTGTGGTAAAACTAATTTTCATTTTTGTGTACATTTTTAGCAAAGCCAAATTTGGAAGAGGCACACAGCGTGTCAACATGTGCTATCTGCCATCACGGGAGATCAATGGACGCGTTTTGGAGGTGCAACCCCTTCCTTAATAATAAAGTAGCTGTGAGGAAGGGGTTGCACCCCCAAAACACGTCCCTTGATCCCCCGTGATGGCAGGTAGCACATGTTGACATTCGGAAATTTGTGTGCATCTTCCAAATTTGGCTTTTCCTGGGGTGACTTCACCCCATCTGAACGCAATATCAAACACTGTTTGTAAATACTCATGTCTGCTATTGCCTTCAAGTTCTAACAAATGTGAACTTTGTAAGTTCTAAATTTGTGTCTCTTGTTGGTTTTAAACATGCCTGTTTTATGTTAAATGGACATTTCAACTTTTTCTAATGTGACCCCAAAAATTGTTATACAACAAACATGTTGGTTTGTTTTAAAAACCTTTTGTAAATGCACATGTGGTTGTGCTGGTATTAAAAATATTGTTAATCAAGATTGTGTGGATTATGGTCTCAACGCTACAACACTTTTGTGGTGCTCGAATTGGTGTTTTCTGTGACAATGGGGGTTATTTCCTAAGGGAAAATCCACTTTGCACTACAAGTGCAGTTTCAAGTGCACTTGTAGTGCAAAGTGTCTTTGCCTTTAGTAAATAACACCCAAAAGTGCTTTGTAAGGTTACACAATCACGCCATTTTCAGGACTCACCACATTTCTGTCAGAGTCAGCTAAAACAAACACAAGCAGTAAATGTCACCAAAGATTTGAGTATTTTTTGTTTTTGTTTTTTATTTGAAAAAGGTTTTAGACATTGTCTGGCATATTGATAGCCCCCCTACCCGCAAAGAATTCAAGGTATCTTAGCCGAACATCACGGGCACTCAGGGAGGGCAAGCCAGGACGGCCACTTTCAAGCACCGTCAGGGTTGGTTCATTTGTAATTGCAGCCTCAGGCCCAACTGAGCCAGCATAGTTGGCAGAAAGTTTCCGTAAAAAGTTGTGTAGAACACAGCACGCCAGGATAATATGATTCAGTTTATACTCCGCCATATGTATGGGTGTAAGAAATAGGCGGAACCGGCTGGCCATGATTCCTAATGTGTTCTCCACCACTCTTCTGGCTCTGGCCAGCCGGTAATTAAAAACCCTCTGGTCCGGGGTGAGGGTCCTCATCGGGAATGGCCGCATAAGATGGTCCCCCAGCGCAAAGGCTTCATCCGCAACGAAGATGAATGGGAGTCCTTCCACATTGTCTTCTGGAGGTGGCAAGTCCAAGCTGCCATTCTGGAGATGCCTGTAGAACTCCGTCTGGGCCATGACTCCACCATCAGACATCCGGCCATTCTTCCCCACGTCCACATACAGAAATTCATAAGTAGCCGACACCACCGTCAACATCACAATACTATTGAACCCTTTATAATTATAATAGTACGACCCCGAGTTGGGTGGTGGGACGATGTGGACGTGTTTCCCATCAATTGCCCCTCCACAGTTAGGAAAGTCCCACCGCTGGGCAAAGTGGGAGGGCACAGTCTGCCATTCCTGTGGCGTGAAAGGAAACTGTGGAGTAAAATAAAAAAAACAAATTAGTCTTTGTGCTCATAAACAGGGAAAGCAGATTAGACACAAACATTGTTGGCCAACATCAAGATACCATTTATTAGAGGTAATTTTTAAACACCAAAGTATAAGGTACACCTATCAGATTCCCCCTCCCCTCCCCCTCATGGGCCATTTCTAACATTGTAGGGGGGGGACTCTTGGACAGGTAACCCTCTCCACTTCATTGAGTGATGAATGCCTAAATAATGAGTATTACTTTGAACAGCCCCTCCTTAGTTACACTATTGGCAGCCCACTGGACAGGTAAGAAGTGTCATAATACAAAGATATAAATACACACTGTACACATTTGAGCACATTTGGACATTCTGCTATTACCTATCAAGATAATAATAGGATACAAAAACTTTAAACAGTACCATTTGAAAGTATACAGGCAGGCCCTTGCACTACATGCTTTGGGAAATTCATCCATAAATCTGACCACAAAAGAGATGGGTATAGTGTGTATGGGTTTGGCAAAGTCAGCAGATAGATGATTAAGGATAGATAGAGAATTGGTATCAGCTGACTTAGCAGTTGGGAGGAGGGAGGGTTCCTAATGATTTGGGGACCCCCCAAAAAAAGCCTCTGGCACTCTGCCTGAATTTAAAGCACAAATCACATTTCAAAACATTTTAGGGGTGTTTGGGATAAAGCACTACTATGGAGCTAATAAAATACACTGTTAAGTGACTACATGAGGTGAATATATGGCCAGGAGACCATGCTGGGGAGGTAAGTGAAAGCAAATATGTATGAAGGAGCAAAAAATTCATTACAAAATATCAAGCATGCATGAAGACAAAGGGGAAATTCACAGCATATTACAATCATGGAAATTAGGGAATGAGGAAAGAAATACAATATATTAGCAAACATTAAATACAATAAAATGTGATATTAAAGGATAAAAATCTTACCTTAATATACTCCTTCTGCAGGACCTGAATGATGGCAGAACAGGTCTCTGGGATAATGATACCTAGAGCCTGGGGGGAGATGCCTGTCGAGAACTTCAAGTCCTGCAGACTTCTCCCAAGTACCACAGGGTGGCGACTAGCCTCTGCTCCGCAGTGATGGCTTGCCTCATGCAGGTATCCTTCCTGCTAATATAAGGGGTCAGCAAAGCCAACAAACGGTGAAATACGGGGTCCATCATCCTGAGAAAGTTCCTTAAAGCATCAGGATTATTCTCACGGATCTCACGGAGCAAAGGCATATGACAGAACTGGTCACGCTGAAGAAACCAATTCTTGGTCCATGAACTCCTCCCCACCCTGTTCATGGACTGGACTTGTGTCAAGGTCAGGACCCCAACACCAAGCCCCCGCACAGCACGAACTCTGCAAGGAGTACGTATACACAACATGGCTAGAAAACGGTCGGCTGCTCAGAACGAAGTAACAGAACGCACTGAAGAACAGCAAGGCCTGTGAAGAGCGACCTGAAAAACAGTAACGAACGAACAAGAACAGAATGACAAGAGTCACGCGTCACTTGCTGCACGCACTGAAGAGCAGATACAAACCCACAAGCACAAACTGAACAGCAGAAAATTATCTGAAAACCACGAGTCTGAAAAAGCGCGAATCGTCTCTCACCAAACTTTTACTAACACGAGATTAGCAAAAGGAGCCCAAAGGGTGCCGCGCTTGGTTCTGAACTGGCCTTTTCTAGTCTCGTCGTACGTGGTGTACGTCACGAAAGGAAATTCCGACAACTTTGTGCGACTGTGTGTACGCAAAACAAGTTTGAGCCAACATCCGTCTGAAAAAATCCATGGATTTTGTTGTCGGAATGTCCGATCAATGTCCGATCGTGTGTATGAGGCATTACAGTGTAAATTTGCTGTCCCCTCAAAATAACTCAACACACAGCCATTAATGTCTAAACCGCTGGCAACAAATGTGAGTACACCCCTAAGTGAAAATGTCCAAATTGGGCCCAAAGTGTCAATATATTGTGTGGCCACCATTATTTTCCAGCACTGCCTTAACCTTCTTGGGCATGGAGTTCACCAGAGCTTCACAGGTTACCAGTGGAGTCCTCTTCCACTCCTCCATGACAACATCGTGGAGCTGGTGGATGTTAGAGACCTTGTGCTCCTCCACCTTCCATTTGAGGATGCCCCACAGATGCTCAATAGGGTTTAGGTCTGGGGACATGCTTGGCCAGTCCATCACCTTTACCCTCAGCTTCTTTAGCAAGGCAGTGGTTGTCTTGGAGGTATGTTTGGGGTCGTTATCATGTTGGAATATTGCCCTGCGGCCCAGTTTCCAAAGGGAGGGGATCATGCTCTGCTTCAGTAGGTCACAGTAAATGTTGGCATGCATGGTTCCCTCAATGAACCTTAGCTCCCCAGTGCCAGCAGCACTCATGCAGCCCCAGACCATGACACTCCCACCACCATGGTTGACTGTAGGCAAGACACACTTGTCTTTGCACTCCTTACCTGGTTGCCGCCACACACGCTTGACACCATCTGAACCAAATAAGTTTATCTTGGTCTCATCAGACCACAGGACATGGTTCCAGTAATCCATGTCCTTAGTCTGCTTGTCTTCAGCAAACTTTGGGCTTTCTTGTGTATCATCTTTAGAAGAGGCTTCCTTCTGGGACAACAGCCATGCAGACCAATTTGATGCAGTGTGCGGCGTATGGTCTGAGCACTGATAGGTTGACCCTTCAACCTCTGTAGCAATGCTGGCAGCACTCTTATGTCTATTTCCCAAAGACAACCTCTGGATATGAGGCTAAGCATGTGTACTCAACTTCTTTGGTCGACCATGGCGAGGCTTGTTCTGAGTGGGAACTGTCCTGTTAGACTGCTGTATGGTCTTGGCCGCCATGCTGCATCTCAGTTTCAAGGTCTTGGCAATCTTCTTATAGCCTGGGCCATCTTTTTGTAGAGCAACAATTCTTTTTTCAGATCCTCAGAGAGTTCTTTGCCATGCGGTGCCATGTGACCAGTATGAGAGAGTAAGACCGATAATACCAAATTTAACACACCTGCTCCCCATTCACACCTGAGACCTTGTAACTCTAACAAGTCACATGACACCGAGGAGGCAAAATGGTTAATTGGGCCCAATTTGGACATTTTCACATGGGGTGTACTCACTTTTGTTGCCAGCAGTTTAGACGTTAATGGCTGTGTGTTGAGTTATTTTGAGGGGACAGCAAATTTACACTGTTATGCAAGCTGTACACTCACTACTTTACATTGTAGCAAAGTGTCATTTCTTCAGTGTTGTCACATGAAAAGATAGAATAAAATATTTACAAAAATGTGAGGGGCGTACTCACCTTTGTGAGTTACTGTAAGTATTTACACAATTTGACTAGTAATTTGACCATATTTCACTGTGTAGGGCCTCAGCCACTTGACCATCATTCTCCTAATACTTTTTTCTCTTCTTTCAAGGCCACAAACTTCCAAGATGCACAATTGGCCGAATGAGTGCAGATATGATGCAGTGTTTAAATGATCTTGAGCAAATAAAGGAGGCTGCCACTGCTTAACAGAGAAGAATAGGTGATTATGTCGACATGCTTGCCAAATTTTAAGTTCATCTGGCCTGAAGTTTTGTTCCACTTGTTGGCTCCTGTTTACACTTTTCATATTTCACATGTTTTTCTTGACTTTTAAGCCCTGGTTCACATTGATGTGAATTGTGCTACTTGGAAATTGGGCTACATCACTTGAAGTTGCGCGATTTCTAAGTAGCAAGGTCAGCGCGATTTCAGGTGCTACTTGATAGACATTTGTGTGGCTTCATGCACAGATGTCTGTTGAAGTGGCACCTGAAATTGGCAAAAGTAGTGTAGGAACTACTTTTTCAAATTGGTGTGGCGCCGCTAATTCGGTGTCGTACCGATGGAACAGTGCCATTGCCTCCAGTAGGCTGCGACTCGTCATGCGGTTTTATCTTTCAGGTTATCTCAGGTTCTGTTTTCTGTATTTTCCTCAGTATAAGAACGACTGTGTGAATTACTAATCTTGAAAATCAAATCATCACCTGTGACAAAAGCAAAAAATATAGAAAACATGACCTGGGAATGCATCTGGAGAAGGAGAGTTGGGAAACACTGCCCTAAGTAATGTTAATTGTAATCTTCACAGTATGTGTTTTTAAGAGTCGCAAAGCCAAAATTTGAAGATGCACACAAATTGTGCCAAAAGATTCTTTTTTCCCTCATGATCCCATGCAAAAAATGTGTGTCTTTCCCTACATCTAGTTTGCTAAAGCCCCAAAACACACAGTTTGTCAACATGTGCTATTACCCATCACGGGGTATCAATGTATGCGTTTTGGGGGTGCAATCCCTTCCTCTCACCTACTTTAGTTATGAGGAAGGGGTTGCACCCCCAAAACGCGTACATTTATACCCCGTGATGGGAGATAGCTCATGTTGACACACTGTGTGTTTTAGGGCTTTAAAAACAAACCTGTTTGTAGCTACACACGTTTTAGGCAGGGGATCATAAGGGACATTTAACAATTATGCCTCTACATGGTTTCAAATTTTGGCTTTTAGAGGGGTGAGATTACCCCATCTGAGGAAAGCAACATCAACACAGTCTTGGGATACTAATGTCTCATATTGCGTTCACTTTACCAAACTCGAACTTTGTAAGTTCCTGAGTTGGGGATGTGTATCTTATGTTTTCAAACATGCCTGTTTAGCCCCAAAAAAGGCAAAATAATGGCAAACATACATGTTTATACACCAAGATGTTGGTTTGTTATAAAACCTTAAAACGCACATGTGGATGTGCTTTGAGTAAAATGTTTTTTCCTAAACAATGTGTGGTTTTATAATTTCAATGCTCAATACCAGGAGTATTTATAGCTCCATGTGGCAATGAAGAAGCCGCAGGAGTTTTCTGGTAGCCACAATGTCCACACAGCTGCATATAGGTATTACCTTATCTTTTAAGGGAGTCTAACTATGCTATACTTAGGCTTAACCCAGGGAGGCATTAAGCCTCGGTTCTTCTCATCTTTGGAGGGTAATATCTTTACCTTACTTTTTGTGTCCATTTTTAGATCAGATCACCTAAGACTTCTCAACATACGCATTTGATAAATATATACAGGCAAGCAATTCCTTTTTTTCCTTTCTTTATTTAAGATGGGTCAGTAGAAAGATGTCGCAAATCATATGTGGAATACTCTTCATATTTTCGCAGGATACTAGGTGTGGATTTTCTAACCTTGAAGTAGCCACACAGTTGCAGCGATATTTGGGTTGGACACTGTCAAGTCTGTAGTGTGAGGCCGGGTTGCTGAGAGGGTGTCCCTTGCGGCTGACTTCAGTGCTTCCCTGGATTTGATACAGGGGATGCGATGCACAGAGGTCGAGGGATACTGAAAGCAGGCTGGTTGGCTGTAAGTAGCTAGAGTGTGTTGTGGCAGCCGTGCGGAGAGAAGTCTTGAGTAGCAACAGCAGGGTAAACCAGGAACAGGGTCCGCAGCCAGGCCAGGGATCAGATACCAGAAGACAGTCCGAGAAAGGTACAGGAACAAGCCGGGTCATACACGGAGGGCAGAGGATCGGAGAGTAGTCAGCCAAGCCGGGGTCAGAGCGAGGAGATAAACAGGAACACAGGTCAAGCCAAGCAGAGGTCAAAGCAGGGGTCTTCAGAGTATACAAGGCACAGAAACACAGGAGCTGTTTGATAATCCAGCAAACTGCAAGTGTCAGTGGCAGGTTTAAATAGGCCGGGGGTGTGCCCACAAGATCAGGGCATGCGTGCACGTGTGCGCGCGCCGGTGTGCGCAGACTGCCGTGGTCTGACTGTCGTGCATCTGCGTGCACGCAGGCGCACGGAAACTCGCCTGGCACAACCATGACGGTTACTGCCGGAATTGCCCACAACACGGCCATTTCCCTGACAGTGCCCCCCCCAAGGGGCAGCCTCCAGGTGCCCAACCGGGCCCATCTTTTGGGGTAACGAACTCGGAATCTCTGCAGAAGTCTAGGAGCATGTTAATTGGCTGCAGGTTCCCAAGAACTTTCTTCTGCTGGGTAACCCTTCCACTTTATAAGAAATTGAATGATCCTACCTCTCCGGCGGCAGTCCAGAATGGCTTCAACTTCGAACTCTGTCTCATCTCCCACAGAAACTGGAGGCGGAGGATCTTCTTTCCTTCCTGAAAAAGAACTAACAGCTTTAAGTAGTGAGACATGAAACACAGGGTGCACTTTGTAAGAATTCGGAAGTGACAGTTCAAAAGCTACTGGGTTAATCTCCCGTCTAATCTTAAATGGGCCAATAAATCTTGGTCCCAATTTCCGGGAGGGACAAGGAAGTTTAAGATTTGCCGAGAAGAGCCAAACCTCATCTCCAACCTTAAAGCTAGGGCTCTCTCCCCTCTTCTTGTCATATTGTTCCTTGTAGTCCTCTTGGGCCTTTTGCATGGTTAACCGGAGGGTTTGATGATTAGCCTGAATGGATTTTATCCTGTCTTGAACTGCTGGGACTAAGGTCCCTGGAATGAAATTAGGTAGGAATGAAGGATGGAACCCATAGTTAGCCCAAAACGGTGATTTATTTGTGGTTGAGTGTACTGAATTATTGTCTGCGAACTCCGCACAGGGGAGTAGCGAGGACCAGTCATCCTGAGAAATGGAGCAGAAACAGCATAAATATTGCTCTAAGGTCTGATTAGTCCTTTCAGTCTGACCGTTGCTCTGGGGGTGATAGGCAGAGGATAGACATACTTCAATAGACAAAACTTTGCAGAGCTCTCTCCAAAATCGGGAAGTAAATTGGACCACTCTATCAGACACAATGCTATCAGGAAGGCCGTGAAGTCTGACTATCTCTTTTATGAAAGCTTTTGCTGTGTCTGCAGCAGAAGGAGTACCTGTCATAGGCACGAAGTGTGACATCTTGGACAGACGGTCTACAACAACTAGGATCATTGTGAATCTTTCAGAGGGGGGCAGCTCTACTATGAAGTTCATAGATATATACTTCCATGGTTGTTCTGGTACCAGCAAAGGACGTAGCAGACCCCAAGACTTAATGTTGGACCCCTTGTTTCGCTGGCAGGTAGTGCAGGAGCTTACATACTTTTTGCAATCGGTTTTCAAGGTAGGCCACCAAAAGGATCGCTAAATAAGATCCATAGTTTTCCATACACCGAAGTGGCCAGCAAGTTGATGATCATGGGAAGTTTGTAAGACCTGGATTCTGGCTTGTTGTGGGACAAAGATCTTGTCCCGGTACCAGAGATACCCCCCCCTGGCTTCTTAGAGAGGCAGTCTCTGGTTCCAGGCATTGGAGGGAGGCCTGTTCAAGAGAAGTCCTTAGATCGGGTTGAATCAAAAGAAAGTTCTGTGGAGACAAGATCGTGCTGGATGTTGTTTCTTCTGGAGTATCAGGAAACATTTGGGATAAAGCATCGGCCTTGCCGTTCTTGGAGTCAGGGCGGTAGGTGATGTGAAAGTTAAATCCTGAAAAGAACAGAGCCCAGCGAGCTTGATGGGGTCTCAGGCATTTGGCAGTGCGGAGGTACTCGAGGTTTTTGTGATCAGTGAATATCATTATAGGGTGCATGGCTCCCTCAAGAAGGTATCTCTACTCTTCTAAGGCTGTCTTAATGGCCAGAAGCTCACAATCGCCTACGTCGTAATTTCACTCGGGCTGGCTCATTTTCCGGGAGGAGAAGGCCACAGGGTGAAGCAGAGACTTGGGTCCCTGGCACTGTGAAAGAACTGCTCCTGTAGCTACCTCTGAGGCATTGACCTCTAAAATGTAGGGCAGGGCAGGATCAGGATGTTGAAGAATTGGTGCAGAGGTAAACAAAGACTTCAGTTTCTCAAAGGCAGATTGGGCTTCGGAGGACCACAGGAAGCGAACATGTAGGCGGGTTACTTGGGTAATGGGTGAAATGATGGAAGAAAAGTTCCTTATAAACCTTCTATAGAAGTTTGCAAGGCCTACAGACCTTTGTACACCCTTCTTGTCTGACGGAGTTGGCCAGTCTAGGATTGCCTGCACTTTTTGTGGATCCATAGCTACACCACCGGTAGAGATGATGAGCCCTAGGAATTGTATGGATTTCTTTTCAAAGTCACACTGCTCTGCTTTCGCGTAAAGTCCTTAGTGTGAGTAATACTGTTTTTACATGAGTCCGATGGTGCTTCAAGGTGGTTGAGAATATAAGGGTGTCATCCAGATAGATGATGACGAAGTAGTCAAAATATTCCCGGAAGATGTTGTTTACGAAGTTCTGGAAAGTAGCCGGAGCGTTACAGAGCCCAAACGGCATCACCAAATACTCAAAGTGCCCGAGCCTCGTTCTGAATGCCGTCTTCCATTGATCGCCCTCACGTATGCGAATGAGATTGTAGGCACCCCAGAGGTCGAGTTTGGTGAGCACTTGGGCTGAACGAAGTCTCTGGAAGAGTTCGGGGACCAGTGGAAGTGGATATCGTTTTTTTATGGTGATTTTATTTAGTTCCCTATAGTCCACACATGGTCTCAAAGTCTTATCCTTTCTTTCGACAAAGAAAATGCCGGCACCGGAAAGAGAGGAAGAAGGACGGATGAAGCCCTTTGCCAGGATTTCGTCTATGTATTGTCGTAGTGTTCCCAATTCCACTTCAGAGAGGGGGAATATACCCCTGGAAGCAGTTCGATAGGACAATCATATGGCCGATGTGGTGGTAGAACATTGGCCTTTCTCTTATCAAAGACGTCCAGGAATTCATCAAAATTTACACCAATAGATTTGCGCTTACTCAAAGTAATCAAAAAGGAAGTGAGCAGCTAACACCACAACTAGAACCGTTGTAACATAGGTAAATAATAAATAAAGATTGTGTAGCGCTATCAAGACAAGTAACTTAAACTAATAAGTTAAAAAGGTCTATATCCAAAATATGACATACACCAATAAAGGTAACACATATAAAATCAAACTGAGAAATAAAAAATGTAACAGATAAACAGTTGAGACTGGATGGGTCACTACCCAAAACGTGAGGTGAGGAGCGCCTTCACCAGCATATAGCAGAAACAGTCACAGAAATTGATATTCTGCAGTCCCTTAAAAAGTCACAACTATAGATAGAATGTCCCATTCATGAACACCACCATTCACCACTGTGTCTTCAGAAACATGCAGTGCACTTAGACGTGATGTATGGGGGCTTATCGGAAGGTTTGAACCCAAACCAGCGTATACTGTTAGGGTCAAACCAACTTTTATTGCGCCCTGGCAATGGTGAGAAGATCTTTAACTGCCTGGAGATGTTGAATAGGGATGTTCTAATGATGCATCTTCTCCATAGGTAATAATGGATCTCTCCACGCAGGGTTCATAAAAGGCACAAAAGGGGACTACATAGTGTGATATCGTAGATGACGTTTTATTGTATAAAAAAGAAATGCACTTACATGATCAAGTAGATAAAAGCGCTTCATGGTACGCCCGGGGGAAACATGCTGGTTAGTGGGGGATACAGACTGGACTGTCAGACAACTGGTGGTATCTCTGGATTCAGGGATGAGACAATGTTGTTGGCAATAGGGGGAAGTGAACAGGACTTCCTTTTTGATCCAATCGATCTGGGGGTTATGGGCGTGGAGCCAAGGGATACCAAAGATAATTGGAGACATAGGTGAACTCAAGACATCAAAACGTATGAATTCCAGATGGCCATCGGGAGAAGTAATAAGGAGAGGAGAAGTCTCTTGAGTAACAAGGCCGGAGTTAGGTAATGTGCCATCTGCTAAACGGACTTCCAGACCCGTTTCTTGTGGAGGAGGGGCAACCTAAGGTTTCTTGCCAGGTTCAAGTCCACAAAGCAACTGCATGCTCCAGAATCGATTATAGCCTGGAGCCAGATCTCTTCTTCTCCCAACTGCAGTGTGATGGGGAGAACAAGTTGTGAGGGAGAAGTCCTGGAAACCTGGAAATATGCTGGAGAGTAGGTGGGTGGCTTCTTGAACTTTCTGGGACAGTCACATAGGTAATGTCCGTTTCCTCCACAGTAGAGGCAGAGATTGGCTTGGATACGACAACGTCTTTCATCAGAAGTTAGTGCGGAACGTAACAGGCCAATCTGCTTAGGATCTGATCCAAAGGTGGATGTACTGGCGGGTCTGCAGGTTCGTGATTGTTCAGACTGTCTCCCGCAAATGTCGATCCAGTTGGATGGATAATTGGATGAGACCCTCAAGTGTAGTGGCAATCCTGATTCTGGCCAACTCGTCTTTGAGGGATTCAGAGAGTCCTAGGCGGAACTGGTGTAGTAAAGCTGCCTCATTCCAGGCTGTGTCTGCGGACCACTGACGAAAGTCCACGGTATAGTCCTCTACTGGTCGCCTACCCTGCTGCAGAGAATGCAGGGTGGCTTCAGCGGTGGCAGTACGCTGGGGATCCTCATAGAGTTGTGCCATAGCCGCCAGGAATGCGTCCACCGTGCAAATGATTGGACTCTTTTGTTCCTATAAGTTATGGGCCCAGGCCTGAGGTTCATCGGTCAGCAAAGAGATGAGGAACCCGACTTTAACAGTCTCTAAAGCAAAAGTCCGGGGTTGCAGGGCTAGGTACAATAGGCAGGCAGTCTTGAAGGATCTGAACTTTTTCTGGTCGCTGCAGAGGATTGTTCGTGAGCAGATGACTCTGACAGGTGTTGCAACTTATCCATTAGTTGAAGATAACCTTCCTGTAACTTCTGAACTGCTTGGGTCAGAATAGTGGCTTGTTGACACAAAGTCTCTAATGGTGACACACCTCTACCGGCCTCAGTCATGGCTGGATTATACTGTCAAGTCTGTAGTGTGAGCCGGATTGCAGAGAGGGCGTCCCTTGCGGCTGAGTGTAGCGCTTCTCTGGATTAGATACAGGGGATGCGATGCACAGAGGTGCATGGGTTGCCAGGGATACTGCAAGCAGGCTGGTTGGCTGTAAGTAGCTAGAGTGCATTGTGGCAGCCGTGCGGAGACAAGTCTTGAGTAGCAACAGCAGGGTAAACCAGGAACAGGGTCTGCAGCCAGGCCAGGGATCAGATACCAGAAGACAGTCCGAGAAAGGTACAGAAACAAGCCAGGTCATACACGGAGGGCAGAGGATCGGAGAGTAGTCAGCCAAGCCGGGGTCAGAGCGAGGAGATAAACAGGAACACAGGTCAAGCCAAGCAGAGGTCAAAGCAGGGGTCTTCAGAGTATACAAGGCACAGGAACACAGGAGCTGTTTGATAATCCAGCAAACTGCAAGTGTCAGTGGCAGGTTTAAATAGGCTGGGGGGGTGTGCCCACAAAATCAGGGCATGCGCGCACCGGCGCGCGCAGACTGCCGTGATCTGGCTGTCGTGCATCTGCATGCGCGCAGTCGCACGGAAATCGCCTGTTGCAACCATGATGGTTACTGGCAGAATTGCCCACAACACGGCCATTTCCCTGACAGACACCTAGGCTCCCAGTTTTTTCATTGAACAGTAGTATTATAGCTGTAAATGAGAAGTCCATATACATAGACCTTGATATATCATATATCATTATCTTTTGATAATTTCATAGGTGATAATAATTTACAAAGATATTCAAGACTACTAATGACACTCCTCCCAGTGGGTTATCAGGCGTTGATCGGTGGTTTGTTTTCCTGTATGGATTATGGTGTCCAATGGTCCGCCCTCCCACCACTCAATACAGATTGATCTATGAATCTCCTAAACTGTGAAGTCAGAGTTTGTTGGTTGAGAACCCCCAGTCATATCCCATGGATGCACCCATGTATGTATACATGTATTTTGTCTTAATTACTCTCTGTATATTTGTCTGTATTTAAAATCTATATAACGAATCTATCCATTTTTACTTAATTATTAGAGAAAAATATCCACGCATGTTCCTGAGGAAGCCACATGGGGAAACATGTTAAATTCATGTGTGGAGAATTGAACAGACTTGTGGATACACTGTACAGAATAAGTGACGTGTAATGTGATCACTGTCTTTGTCTCGCTTTCTTATGATGTAATAAAATAATTTATTTTTTCATACTTTGTTGTCATATACTAATTTTACTATACCAAGCACCCATAAAATCCCACACTGCCAAGTCTGGTCTAACTTCTGCTTTTCTTTATAAAGGGACGTTGGTGCCAAATATTATACCTTGTTTTGGTCACTCGAATCCATCTTTCAATGCTCAATACCAGTGTATTTGTTAAGTTGGTGTAGTTACAGTGACGATGTGCTCTAAAATGTGCCCAACTCAGGCAATTTTATGGCCTCAAAGAAATTAAAGGAGTTTAAAAAGCATAATGTTTTCAAACTTAATGCATTAAGATGCACGAGCTGTAGCCTCTTCAGCTGGGCCTGACACTGCAGGGTCCACATCAGTTGGCAGTGAGGAAAGGTAGCTGCTAGCATTCCTCCATAAAAAATTGTGGAGGTTGCAACAGCACAAAACATATTTTATTTTATAGTGTGCCAGGTTGATGGGGGTTAAACAGCCTGAAGCGATTGGAGAGGATGCCAAAGGCGTTTTCAACTACCCTTCTGGCACGAGAGAGCCTGTAGTTAAAGATTCTCTGCTCTGGGGTGAGGTTCCTCATAGGAAAGGGCTTCATACCATGTTCCCCCAGAGCAAAGGCATCATTTGCCATAAAAAAAAATTGAGTCCCTCAATATTGTCCTCAGCAGGTGGCAAATTTAAGGTGCCATTCTGGAGCCGATGGTAGAACTCTGTCTGCATTATGACACCTCCATCCAAGTTGCGGCCATTCTTCCCAACATCCAAAAAAAGGAACTCATACGTTGCAGAAACAACAGCTAGTAGCACTATGCTGCAAAAGCCCTTGTAATTGAAGTAATATGAGCCCCAGTTGGGTGATGGGACAATCCCATCAATAGCACCACCACAGTTGGGAAAATCCCACTGATGCTGAAACTGGCCTGCAACATCCTGTCATTGGTGTGGGTTGGAAGGAAACTGTGAAGTCAAAAAAGAAAGAAGAAATTACTAGTTCTGCACATAACATTGCAAGCAGATTTGACAAAAACATTCTTGGCCAACATAAGTATTACATTTAAATGAGTATTTAAAGACAAAAGTGTAAGGTCAATTTATCAGATTCCTCACCCCCCCTGGTGGCCCATTAGAAAAATGTTATGGTGGGGGGAGGTAATGGATGTTTTGTACAGGTAACCCTCTCCACTTCCATGAGAGCTGAATGCATCAATAATGTGTGATATTTTGGCCAGCCCCTCCTTATTTACACTATTGGCAGCCTAGTGGATAGGTAGGAAGTGTCATAATCCAAAATATGGATACACACTGTCCAAATTGAAGCACATTTTGACATTCATAAATTACCTATCAAGATAATAGGAGACAAAAACTTTCTACGATCCAATTGGAAGGTAATCAGGCAGGCCCTTGCACTACATTCTTGAGTGAATTCATGCAGAAAAATGACCACAAAAGAGGTATAGTGTGTATGGGTTTTGCAGAGTCAGCAGATTCCATCCTTCCTTCTCTGGCCAGGGGTTCGGAACATGACAGCACGCCCTCTCTGAGGTCCTGGACCGTCCCGAGACTGATGGCGGAGTTACGTCTTAGGGGTATTTCATACACAGCAACAGCTTGCAAGGTGGAACTTTTTAGATTGTTGTTTCCAAACACTTCAGGCTCCAGTGCTAAGCAGGTCACCCTGCGAACTGTTGTTACATCTCTTATGCAGATTCACTCCACCCTGAGCTCTCTGGCAAACTCATTTCAGGAGTTACGGGCCAGGGTTGAGGTTTTGAAGAGCCATCCGTGTCCGGCCCCAGTGGATCTTGTGATTTCAGCAGGTTCTGGAGCCCCCCTGGTTCCAAGCCCTATGCCATTAGCTTTGGTACAAGCGCTGGTGTTCCCTCCATTACCCTGTGTTGTATATGTTGTAATATGTTCACCGATTTATGTGGGACATTATTATATGTATGTACACATACAGTCAATATTGACCAGGCCAGAATTCAATTGACAATGGTTGATTTGTCCAAGTCAACTGAATTTTAACATATCAAGGGGACAGCTGAAGACCCTTTGATATGTTAATCTTATGCAAGTCTATTTGAACATTTCAAAGGGTGTTCAGGTAGTATCTGTTAATCTAATACACATATCTAAGGGGACTTGTTGATATTAATATGCAAGAATACAGATTAGGAATGTAGGTATTCCAAGGGCTCAAAAGGGTGCTCAGGTGATATCTGTTCATCTAATCTAATTACACATATCTAAGGGGACTTGTTGGTGTTGATATGCGGGAGTGCAAATTGGGGCGGTTTATGACTACAGCTGTTCACGGCTGGGGGTTGTTGTCTGTTTGAAAGACTGAAGCAAATCAAAGTCCTAAATTGAAACGGCCAATCAAATTGCTCAGCCATTCAGTGTCTAGTGAATATAACACGGCATTCAGTCTATAGTTTTAAGTTAGGCTTGTCTGTGTGTGAACACACAGACCTAAGAAATGGGATTCTGAATTATATCTACTCTGTCTGATTTTTCTGTCATCTGTGGACTTTGGACTTTGTTCTGTGTTGGAAGTCAATAAAGTGCATCTCTCTGGAAGAACTGGGTTGCTGCGGAAGAGTACTTACATCATCATCATTATAATACCTAAATATTAATTATCTATCCACCCAATACATATTATATCACTACACCCTGGCTCATTTTATTCCTGGGAATATTAGGAAAGACATTTTAGAAGGCAAGGACGTTAATTTGGCATCTTTGTTGATTGCCGCTCATGAAGTGGAGGATAATAAGTCTTATGCCTGTGGTGATGTTTCAGTGATTGTTAAGACCAGAGACCACAGGCTTAACCGCAAGCTCTCTATCCCGGAATTTATCTCTCAGCTTTCAGCATGTTCAGGGATATTGTTTGCTCAGTAAGCCCACATAGGAGGGATGAGCTGGATCATTATCTTTATGCGGCGGTAGAGTTGGGACATAAGTTTGGGGGTACTGCGCTTTACGATTATCATTGATAATTTTCCGCCAAAGCCGCTGCCATGTTTTCCCAACATCAGGCAGTCACAGTTTGGAGTAGGGTGGATACTGAGCTGTTTTGCCGACATTTTGCTGGGCTGAGGTAACCGGTTTGTGCGACATGCCAGTCATCCTTGCATACCGCATACTGGTGCCCCATTACTGAACTTTTGGTTCTACCAGGCACATCCAGGGCTTTCCCTATTTCCCTCCTGGCCCTGGCTCAGGCTGCTGCATTCAATAAGTTAGGTCGACTTATTCAGTATTTGGGGTGATCTCAAATTTGTAATGACTTCAATCATGGCGTATGCAACTATAGTCAGTGCCATTTTTTGCACGTATGAGCCAGCTGTTTCAGGGCTCACCCAAAGTCGGCCTGTTCGCTTAGGCAGGGTAAGAACAGTTGACTAAGCCACATCGATGTGGCATATTTACAGGCTTGTTTGACCTCTCACCCTTCATCCAGTTTGTGTCAGTTTTTGGTGGAGGGTTTCACGAGGGGTTTTCACACAGGGTTTGTTACGTTTGAAAGTCCAAATCTAAGGTCATCAGGTGCAGACATGGAGGCAGTGGACCTGCTGCTCCAGTCTGAACTAGGTAAGGGTTTTGTCATTGGTCCTTTTTCTTTACCACTATTCCAGAGTTGGAGGGTCAACCCTCTTGGATTGGTAAAAGGCACCCTTTGTACCTACTCAGCCTCTTATCACCTACAAAAGGACCCCTTCCCTACGTGACAAATTGGTCCACAGTGAATTCGAGACCACAGGAAACTCACTGGCACATTTAGATGTGGCATTTGCAATTATTGCCAGTACAAGTCAGCGATGCTGCCCAATGGGGAGTCATTTAGATCCAAACATTTTGTGAATTGCCGCACTGCGGGGTGGTATACCTAATTCAGTGTGAATGTACCTGCTTCTATGTAGGCACGACCAAATTACCCTTTTGCCAACAGATCTACCGTCACACAGTCAGTATAAACAAAAAGGATCCTGACCTCCCCGTTGGACGACACTATCGTCTCATGCATCCCGATCACACTCCTAAAGTGCATTTCCTTGCCTTAGATCACATTCCTACCAACCCCAGAGGGGGCGACTCCAACAAAGCACTTCTACAAAGTGTATTTATAACAGAGAAACCGCGCTATAAACAAACAACATAATGAAAAACAATATTGAAAAAGTGTAGTCCCATGTGAAATTGATAGTCCCTTGTATGAATCAAAAAAGGAAAATGAGTCTTGTCATAAGTGAGTGACGTGGAATTCATCCAGAGTAAATATGTGATGGAAAGGCATAAATCTGGAACACTTCGTAAGGTAATGTGCTTACCAGAAGTAAGCCAAATTGGGGCAAGTGGATTAAACCCAGCCTGGGTCTTGAGATGAACGATCCCGGTGAGGCAGGATAAACACACTCGTCCCGTGTACTCAGTCCACAGAGGTTAGCCAAAAATATATGAAAAAAACATAGTGTAATACTGATACGTAAAACACTTCAAAAACAAAAAATGCACTCAAACACTCAAACACTCAATCTTATCCCAAAAAATCATATGTGATCATAAGAAGTCCAGTGTGAGTGACACCAACTGGGGGTGGTTGTATGAGTGTCAAGCAGACATGCACAATATAGATACCAGAATGAGTAAGATAAAAAATGTGAATGACACCCAGATCTGCTTACCAGATATAGCAGGAAAAATAAGCCTGTAATAGTCACCCAGGAAAAGACATAAATCCCTCCAGGTGCGGCAAATCACATGTACAAACTGCTTACCAGATGAGAAAACATTGTGAGCGAAGTAAATCTAGCCAGAGACTGATCACCATACGTGGGAAACACCAGATAAAAAGCAGCAGCAAACCTTAGGGAGATCCTGCTTACCAGAACTCCAAATAGAATAGACAGATGTAACTAAATCACAAACGAGCTCCTATTAGGAACGGTGTTGATACGTCCTGCCACAGTGGATCCAGGCTCAGCAGTGCACATATGATAGAAAAGAGCCAATAGCGTAATACTGTATAACTCTTAATTTATTAAAAATAAAGTAGCACTTACACGAACACGAAAAGTATAAAACGAAGATAAAACGGAGCTGGCCGGCACTTCAGACACTCTCCCGTCCTCAATATGGCAACGTGGTGACGTCAGCACGTCCCTCCCTTCTACAAAGTGTGTTGAGGTGGATCTTCCACCTCAACGCCACTGCACCCCCAGGCCGGAATGAGGCCTTTAATTTTAAGCCTTTCTTGGAGGGATTCCAGTCAGGGGTCTGTGAATTGGACCTCTGACTGGTCCTTGTTGGAGTTTGCCCTCTCCGGTATAGACATTATAATTTTCATGCTGATTTTTCATTCCAAAACAATTTTATACATATTATCTTCTATTTTCTATCTGGGTTATTTATCTAGCCTATTTTTAGCACTATACTACCCCTGTCGGTATTTTTCTGGACTTGTATATCTCTTGTTGTAACTCCAATATAGTCTATATTGTCCATTATGTATACCATATATTTCTTTAATTGTTTGTGTTCTTTTGTTCCAGATACTTTCTATAATCTCTAACGATATATTACAATGAGGGTTCTTCTGCCTGAGCTGACCACCACCTACCATTAGGGGGCGCATCCTTCCGCTTATCTTTGCAGTTCATTTATTTTTTGTCCCTTCACTCTCTTCCTGTGTGGGCCACACACCGATTTCTATTGCATGGGGTTTTGGACTGGACACCCCTATTTGCTGTCTGGTGCGTGGGAGATGCCCGATCGCCTCCCTTTTTGCGGCGATTTGGCTCTCCTCACCCTTTGGAGCTCAGCCTGTGTACTGCGCTCCTTCCTGTTTGCATTCCACACTGGAGCGCAGATGGGCGGGTCCTACACGCGCCCGTGGCGGGATTACGCGGGACACGATTCCGCCCCCTTGGGGCGTGGCCGTGCCGCGCGTCGCCCTGCCTGGGAATTCTGAGGCAGATTGTTGCAGCCACTCCTGGCGCAATGCTCTGCCTCATCAGCCTCAGCTGAGTTGGACGCTAGTTGCAGCCCACACTCAGCTGTTTATTAATGGCCATGCTGGCTATTTATAGGCCTGTGTCATCAACAGCACCCATATTGCTGGTGTTTGTTTGCTGCTTGGACCTACTGATTTGCATTTATCCTTGTTAAGGCAAGTTCATATCTAGCACTTTACATGACATTTCTATTATCTACTTGTTATCTACTTTGTCATTTTAATATACTTACTATTACTAATTGTATCTCCCTTATAGGAAGATATGAAGCATACCTTTGCAACTGTTGGCTGACCTTATACTGACTGGAGTGATCTCCAGTCAGTGGGAATTCCTGCAGCAATTGTGGGTTCATCCAGCCCATGCCTCTCATGCTTTAGTTTGGCTTCATTATATCCAGCCACATATTCTTATTTTCACACTGCAAGGCACTCATTGCGTAGGCTGTATCCATTCTGCCTCCCTCCTATGTCTGGCGCTGATCAGCTCAGGTATGCACGACAATATGTGTTTTTCTTTTGCCATGTTTATTGATCAGATGATTATTCAATCTCTGTATAAAGCGATTTCAATTTGATTGCATTATTATACTGATATCTAATTATGCTTACTTTATAGAACATGCTTGCTATAGATGACACAATAGCCTTTGAAGAAGGACAGTTAGTCTGAAACATGTCAGGCGTCATTCTATATATCCATTTGCACTGTTTTGCTGCTGCTCTATTGGGCAGTTACTATGCTTGCAATTTTGTACAATATTATTGATTTTATATCTTTATTGTGTAACTAATTTTTGTATTAATAAAGAAAACCTTTTTAAATACCTCCTGGTCTGTCCTCAAATCCTGAGGGGTATGCTGTGCCTTGAGCACTAGGCCTTTTTTCGTTTGGATTGGTAAAAGGGACGTTTTCTATTAAACTGCGTTTAATTTATGATTTGTCCACCCTTCTTTGCTCTGATATACCTAGCTTTAACGACTTAATTCCATCAGAAGAATTTTCATTAAAATATGCATCTGTGTTTCAGGCAATTCAACAAATCATCAGGGTTGGGGAGAGCTCTTGTCTGTCCAAAGCTGATATAGCGGATGCTTTTAAACTCCTTCCGATCATGCCATCACTCACTTTGCGCAGGCTCTCAGTTGGATACTCAGGCAAGGAAAATTCCCCCAAGGGGCCTTTTAGCAGCAATGTAACAAGATTCAAGATGAAATGAATATAGAAAATTCTTATTAAAAATACAAAGGATTCAAATGTCATGTTACAATTAAAATATAGAGATACCGGCTATAGGATACATACAATATTCCATGGTACAATGATGCAAATACAGATATACACAGTATTTCCATTGTTTAATGTTTGACTGTGTAGAGAATCCCAGTTGGATACTTACCCATGTGGAATGCTGTCATGAAGTCATTCACTATTTGGATGATTTCCTCCTCATAGAGAGTTCAAAGCAAGCCCCTGCTGATTTACGGAAGTTATTGTCAGTTTTTTCAGCGCTCAACGTCCCGTTGTCAGTTAAGAAGATGGAAGGCATGCTGATTCATCCTACTGTCTTTATTTTTGCCCCCTTTAGGCATACTGACCACGTGACTATTGGCACACCCCAGGTCACTTCTCACGTTTTCCTTAATTACGTTTCTTACTCGATCTTTCATAGACTCCAAGTACAAATGGGAAGGCTGGCCGCATGGCAGCCTGAATTTGTAGGAGGAATCGGGCTGTACTTAAACCCACCCTCCTCCTCCTTTCTCCTGTCGGCTTTCCCTCTTGTATCCCACCCACCCGGTCCCCTTTTTTCTTATCTTTTCCTTTTCATTTCATATTTGGAGTATGCCCCCTTTAGGCATACTGACCATGTGACTATTGGCACACCCCAGGTCACTTCTCATGTTTTCCTTGATTACGTTTCTTTCATAAACTTCAAGTACAAATTATATATATTTATATATATATATATATATATATATATATATATATATATACACACACACATATACACACACTCTGCATTATATATATATATATATATATATATATATATATACAGTGCATTTGGTGGTGTACAGTTTCTAATACAGTGCAGACAGTGTACACAGTATATAATAAAGTGCAGCCGGTGTACAGTTTTTAATAGACTACTGGTGATGTACACAGTTTCTAATACAGTGCAGCTGGTTTACAGTTTCTAATACAGTGCAGGAGGTGTACACAGTATATAATACAGTGGGTACAGTTTCTAATACACTTTTGGTGGTGTACACAGTTTCTAATACAGTGCAGCCAGTGTACAGTTTCTAATACACTTCAGGTGGTGTACACAGTATATAATACAGTGTTGTGCGGTGTTACAAAAAAGAAAAAAACATCATGTCCGCAAGGCCGAGAAGCAGAGGCTCACAGGTCACTAAAAGAGGGCAAGCAGCCTCTGTGTCTACAGTCAACAGTAGTGGTCGTGGACATGGTGCATCCTCTGCAGGTGGCCATGGGGCATGCTTGTAGTTTTTTTTCTACTGCTGGCCGTGTTATTGAGCCACAAAATGCAGAAGAGTTGGTGGAGTGAATAACAAAGCCATCCTCATCCTCTTCATCCTCTCTCACCCAGGCTCAGAGTAGTTTGCCTTCCAACGCAGCCGTCCTATTCCACGGGCTCCTTGTCCACATTTACTCCTACCGTAGCCCCACCATCATGCACGGAGGAGTCCCCAGAATTATTCGACCAGTGTCGGTTACATTCTGCTGGAGGATACACAGCAATTTGAATGCTCTGATGTTGGTTCACAGGTGGAGGAAGGGAGCAACGCGAGCCTAGAGAGATGGGGTGCCACAGAAGAACAAGAAACTGGCAGTCATGTTCCCCAAGCTGCAGGGATGATGAGGTCACTGACTATACTTGGGTGCCTGAGAGAAGTGAGGAGGAGGCACAACTCTGAGGCAGGATGTCCTCCAGAGGGCAGCTTAAGGGCAGCAACCCAATTGCATTACACCGCAGAGCTCCGCAGGTGCAGGGTGCTACTGACTCGCCACTGATTTTAAAAGTTCCTTGGTATGGGCCTTTTTCAATATGTGTGCAGCAAATCGCACCGTTCCTGTTTGCAACCTATGTCTGAAATGGATCAAGCGTGGCCAGAACAGCAGCTGCTTGACCAGACATATGACGACCTGCCATGCAGTCCATTGGCAGCAGCACCTGAAAGACCCACATGATAGAAAAAGACGGACTTCTCCTTGCTCCTCATCTGGGATCTCAAACCCTACTATACCTCTCAAAAACCTGCACTGAGAGGAATGAAGGTATAGCAAAAGATGTCACAAGTACTTGCAGCCAATCTGCTAGCAGTACACCACCAGTTGAATTCAGCAGGCAAATTTCCCTACCCCAGTTGCTTAACCGTAAAAAGAAATTCGATCCCAGCCATCCACATTGCTAGCACTGCAACTGCTGCCTTTTCAGCTGGTAGACTCAGCCCCCTTTCGTGAATTTGTGGAATGTGCTGTACCACAGAGGCAGGTTCCAAAATGCCATTTCTTTTCATGTAAGGCTATTCCGGCTCTCTACCGTCATGTGGAAGGCAATGTTTTGGCCTCATTGGACAGGGCAGTCAGCAGTAAGGTTCATATTACTGCTGACTAATGGTCCAGCAGGCATGAGCAGGGACGTTACCTTTCCTTCATGGCGCACTGGATAACTCTGCTGGCAGCTGGGAGGGATGCAGGACAGGGTTCAGTTTTGGAGCTTGTTCCGCCACCACGCCTCCAAAAAGCTAGTGGTGATTCTGCCACAACATCTGTATGCTCCCCTCCTTCCTCTTCTTTTTCCTCTATGGCCTCTTTTGCAGAATTGTCCTCTGAACCAGTAGTGCTCCCTAAGCACTCAAGGGGCAACACAAGCAGTCAGGCAAAAAGATGCCACGCGGTGCTTGAGTTGGTCTGACTAGGGGACAGGAGCCACACTGGGGCAGAGATTCTGTCAGCTCTGCAGGGGCAGGCTCAAAGGTGGTTGACGCCATGCCAGCTTCAGCCAGGGCTGGTTGTATGCGACAATGGCAACAAACCTTTTCTCCACCCTCTGACAGGGACACTTGACCCATGTTCCATGTTTGGCACACGTCCTAAATTTGGTGGTGCAGCGTTTCTTGACCAGGTACCCAGGCTTACAAGATCTCCTAAGGCAGGCCAGAAAAGTCTGTGGTCATTTCCGCTGGTCATACAATGCCAGTGCTTGGCTGGCTGACATTCAAAGGGAATGCAACCTGCCCATCAATCGCCTCATTTGTGACATGCCCACCAGGTGGAACTCAACGTTGGCAATGCTGCAGCGGCTGCACACACAGCAGAGGGCCATCAATGAGTACCTGTGCTAGTATGGCACCAGGACTGGGTCAGGAGATCTTGGCTTCTTTTTGCCATGCCAGTGGCTACTGATGAAGGATGCATGCACTGTCCTGTCACCATTTGAGGAGGCCACAAGGATGGTGAGCAGTGACAATGCATGCATCATTGACGCTGTCCCTCTAGTCTTCCTGCTGGAGCACATGCTTTGTGGTATCATGGACAGGGCACTTGAGGCAGAACAGCGGGAGGAAGAGGAGGACTTCCTTTCCTCTCAAGGCCCCCTTTATCCAGATAGCATTCCTATGGATCTGCCAAACAGGAGGAGGATTGTGTCAGCAGGATAACACGCAGCAGTATGTATGGTTTTCAGTCCCCAGAAACCCAAAGAGTTGTACGTGGCTGGGAGGAGGTAGTTACGGATAATGTGATCCTTAGTAACCCAGAGGACTCAGAATCGAATGCCACTGCAAACTTACGCTGCATGGTCTCCCTGATTCTGCAAAGCCTGCAAAAGGACTCTAGGATTCGTTGTATCAAGGAGAGGGATCATTACTGGCTGGCAACACTTCTCGATCCACATTACAAGGGTAAAGTTGCAGAACTCATCCTGCCTTCGCAGAGGGAGCAGACAATGAAACATCTTCAGGAGGCCTTGAAGAAAAGTTTGTGTAACGCATTTCCAGACCCTGGGAGGTTACCATTTCCTGGTGCTGGACAACATGTTCCTGATGCTTTGTTCGGTCAGAGGAAGAGCGGTGGAGAAGGTGGCTGGCCGACCGATGCCTTTAAACAATTTTCAAGTCCTCAGTGCCATATGTTCAAGCAACCATCGCCAGTGTCTGCATTATATGGTGCAGAAATATCTAGGGGCAAGAGCAGACTTGGAGGCCTTTCCAACAGAGCATCCACTGGGTGTACGGGGTCTTGAGGCTGGACCACTGGCCAGAATTAGCTCAATATGCAATCGAGTCACTGGCCTGTCCTGCATTCAGCGTGCTTTCTGAACGCACAGTCAGTGTTGCTGTAGGGTTTGTAATGGATCAAAGAGTGCGCCTGTCCACAGACTCTGGTGTTAGGCTCACATTTATAAAAATGAATCAGTCCTGGATCAGCAGCTATCAAGCACCTGATGCTGATGTAACTGTTTGAATTTGCTATGGATCTGGATCCCTTGAAGAATACCTATGCTGCCTATCTTATTCCTCCTCAATCATGATGATACTAGCTTCCAAAAATATTTTTGGTTTAGGGCACCACCACCACCACCCATGGCCCAATTTTTCTGCCCCTGTTTAACAGGGGTATGTAATTACAATTTTTGAAAAAATATTTAACAGCAAGCCCCGTTCCTCCGCCCAACAAGAGTAACTGTGAGGGGTTACCATGTTCTGGCACCACCAACACCTAAGGCCCAATTTTTTTGCAGAGTCTATCGTGCAGTCTGTATAGTATATATACTGTAGTTCAGAGTATATAGTACAGTCAGTGTAGTATATACCAGACCACATACCCTCAACATGGGGAGGGTGCTTTGGGGTCTCCCCCCCAAAGCACCAAGCACCTTGTCCCCATGTTGATGGGGACAAGGGCCCTTATCTCCACAACCCTTGCCTGGTGATTGTGGGGGTCTGCGGGCGGGGCGCTTATCGGAATCTGAAACCCCCCTTTAACAAGGGGGCCCCCATATCCAGGCCCCCCCCTATGTTAATGGGTATTGGGTACATGGTAAAGAATTTTGGGGGGATCCCCACACCATTTTTTTTTTAATTTTGGCGTGGTGTTCCCCTTAATATCCATACCAGACCCGAAGGCCTGGTAATGGACTGGGGGGAACCAACGCCATTTTTTTCAATGATTTTTTATGTATATTGCCGGGATCCAGCAATAAAGTCAGGTCCATAAATATTGGGACATCGACACAATTCTAATCTTTTTGGCTCTATACACCACCACAATGGATTTGAAATGAAACGAACAAGATGTGCTTTAACTGCAGACTTTCAGCTTTATTTGAGGGTATTTACATCCAAATCAGGTGAACAGTGTAGGAATTACAACAGTTTGTATATGTGCCTCCCACTTTTTAAGGGACCAAAAGTAATGGGACAGATTAACAATCATCCATCAAACTTTCACTTTTTAATACTTGGTTGCAAATCCTTTGCAGTCAATTACAGCCTGAAGTCTGGAACACATAAATATCTCCAGACGCTGGGTTTCATCCCTGGTGATGCTCTGCCAGGCATCTACTACAACTGTCTTCAGTTCCTGCTTGTTCTTGGGGCATTTTCCCTTCAGTTTTGTCTTCAGCAGGTGAAATGCATGCTCAATCAGATTCAGGTCAGGTGATTGACTTGGCCATTGCATAACATTCCACTTCTTCTTTCCCTTAAACAACTCTTTGGTTGCTTTCACAGTATGCTTCGGGTCATTGTCCATCTGCACTGTTAAGCGCCGTCCAGTGAGTTCTGAAGCATTTTGCTGAATATAAGCAGATAATATTGCCCGAAACACTTCAGAATTCATCCTGCTGCTTTTGTCAGCAGTCACATCATCAATAAATACAAGAGAGCCAGTTCCATTGCCAGCCATACATGCCCACGCCATGACACTACCACCACCATACTTCACTGATGAGATGGTATGCTTTGGATCATGAGCAGTTCCTTTCCTTCTCCATACTCTTCTCTTCCCATCACTCTGGTACAAGTTGATCTTGGTCTCATCTGTCCATAGGATGTTGTTACAGAACTGTGAAGGCTTTTTTAGATGTTGTTTGGCAAACTCTAATCTGGCCATCCTGTTTTTGAGGCTCATCAATGGTTTACATTTTGTGGTGAACCCTCTGTATTCACTCTGGTGAAGTCTTCTCTTGATTGTTGACTTTGACACACATACACCTACCTCCTGGAGAGTGTTCTTGATTTGGCCAACTGTTGTGAAGGGTGTTTTCTTCACCAGGGAAAGAATTCTTCGGTCATCCACCACAGTTGTTTTCCGTGGTCTTCCGAGTCTTTTGGTGTTGCTGAGCTCACCGGTGCGTTCTTTCTTTTTAAGGATGTTCCAAACAGTTGATTTGGCCACACCAAAGTTTTTGCTATCTCTCTGATGGGTTTGTTTTGTTTTTTCAGCCTAATGATTGCTTGCTTCACTGATAGTGACAGCTCTTTGGATCTCATATTGAGAGTTGACAGCAACAGATTCCAAATGCAAATAGCACACTTGAAAGGAACTCTAGACCTTTTATCTGCTCCTTGTAAATGGGATAATGAGGGAATAACACACACCTGGCCATGGAACAGCTGAGCAGCCAATTGTCCCATTACTTTTGGTCCCTTAAAAAGTGGGAGGCACATATACAAACTGTTGTAATTCCTACACCGTTCACCTGATTTGGATGTAAATACCATCAAATTAAAGCTGAAAGTCTGCAGTTAAGCACATCTTGTTTGTTTCATTTCAAATCCATTGTGGTGGTGTATAGAGCCAAAAAGATTAGAATTGTGTTGATGTCCCAATATTTATGGACCTGACTGTACATTACAGCCGCAAGCAATTTTTAATGACATTTTTTCCTTTAGAAATGTAATTTTGCTGCGGTACTGTTATAAACATGGAAAAAAAATTCTACAGGCAGACTAAGGGGACCCCCCAGGCACGATATTTAAAGGAATATTTCATTTTTATTGTTTCACATTAAGCATTCTTAAAATCACTGTTCCGGAAAAAACAGCAGTTTTAAAAACTTTTTTTTGCATTGATACCTGTCCCCAGGGCCAGTATTTGGGTCCCCAAACACTTTTTATGGCAATAACTTGCATATAAGCCTTTAAAATGAGCACTTTTGATTTTTCACATTCGTGTCCCATAGACTTTAACAGTGTTCGCACTGTTTTGTCTGTTCGCGTGTTCTGGTGTTCGGCTCATCCCTATTAAACAACAAAAGAACTGCATGAATGCCTGAGATCATCAGCATACTGACCAGTAGAACCCCTGGTGGTATATACTGCCCAAACCTGTTAAGTATTGCAGGATGCTTGCTGGGGGGCAAAATAACTGTAGTTATCCTGTGTAATCATCTGTTCAAAAAAACTCAACTCTGATCCTGGGACAGGAATGCATTTTTATGACCTGATTTTTATGATAAATAAAAAATGCAATTCACTGGGACCACTGGACAGGAAGCCCTGGTGTGAAATATTCAGAGACAGAATGATTTTGTGTTTAGCTTGGTGAAGACCTCATGTCTACTCTCTGTCTCACTCTATCACCCTGTCACTTTATTCCCTATTTTCAATTCCTTATTTGTAAATGTAATTATGTATATAATTTTTTGTAAATAGAATCTATGCCTATCTATTTTTCAGTAAACCCAACCCTTATTTAAGTTCCAGTTGTGCTTCATTAAAATAAAGGCACCCCAGAGTGCATTCTACACTCTCCATGCCCTTCTCCTGACTTTTCCTTCAAGATCAATAACACAACTATCAGTCCCTCCCCTCATGCCAGGGTATTAGCTAGAATCCAGGACTCTTACCTTTCCTTGCAGCCTCAAATCCCATTAACGTCAAAATTTGTTGCCACCTTCCTCCATATAATTTCCAAAATACACTCCTTCTTAACCAATGACACCCTATTCACACCCTCATTATCTCTCGCCTTAAAGTGGTTGTAAACCCTAGAAAAAAACCTGCAAGACAAAGGCATAATGAGCTAGCACATAGCATACTAGCTCATTATGAATTACTTACCTGAGATCAAAAACCCTGCAGCCATCTTGGTACTCTGCCCTGGCGGCCGACATCGCTCCCGGAGTTAATTCCGGGTATCGTGGGCTCCAGCGCTGTGATTGGCCGGAGCCGCAATGACGTCCCTCCCGCGCATGCGTGCGTGAGCCGCCGGTGATGGCACAATCTAACTGAAGCAACGGCATGTACATGCCATTGCTTCAGTGCGCATGTGCCGATGACGTCGGCACATGCAAATACTGGGGATATCTCCTAAACCGTGCAGGTTTAGGAGATATCCATTGCAGCTACAGGTAAGCCAAATTATTGGCTTGCCTGTAGCAAAAAGTGGTTTTAAAGGGTTTACAACTACTTTAACTCTTGCAACTCTTTCCTCATTGGCCTTCCTATTCCCAGACTATTCCCTCTTCAGTCTATGATGAATGTTGCCAGACTTATCCATTCACTCAGTGTCTGTCACCCCTCTCTGCCAATCTCTCCACTGGCTTCTACTTACCCAATGAATAAAATTCAAAATCCCAATGTATAAAGCCATTCATTACTCTGTCCTGAACTACATCACCGAACTTGTCTCAAAATATCGTCCAAACTGTTCTATTCGCTCCTCCAAAAACCTCCTGCTCTAGTTCCCTTATTACCTCCTCCCATGCTAATCTCCAGGCCTTCTCCAGAGACTCTCCTATCCTCTGAAACTCTCTACCTTAATCTCCTACTCTGTCTGCATTTAGATAATACCTAAAAACGTCTGCAGCGCTTACCCCCGAAGGAGCGGCTTAATGATTGTTATATCTGTAATTCACGTTTACCACTCAACCCTCGCAGCCCATAGATTTAAAAGTCACAGTCCTTAATGCTTTTTCTTAATGCTTTATTTATCAACATAAACTGGGATGGGAAAAGGACTTTCTTTGAGATGCTCTTTGGTTAATTTCTGATCTTTTCTTTGGCTCACTTGCAAAGAATCATAGCATTACAGGTAACAGCAATTCAAAACTGGATGATTACTTTTCAGGGAAGATAGAAGTAGATTTCTGACAGGGAATAAACGATAAGAGTCACTCTGAGTGACCTCTCCCGCTTGGCTGATTTTAATCCCGGGGCAATGCTGAACCCAAAGTTACAGGCCACAACCACCTGTCTTGCTGACTTGCGTACCAACATCCCTCAGCCTCTGGACAGTATCTCTCCCTTGGACGTTTCACTCACTTGATCAATAGCCCGTATGTCGCTCCTAAGCAATCGACCACCCAGTTTCCTTCCGCTTTGTGGCCCACTCCCCTCCCCGCTGGGGGCGACCAACGACTTCAGCAATCACACGCTGCAAGACGTCGTCTGTTACTCCATGAGGACCGGTTCTTCACCCTTCTCGCTAAGGTGAAGCTCTGTTGGCTCCCCGGAAGGGAAGGACCTCCACTTCCCCCTCCGGGAACCAGACTGGCTCTCTCGCTCCTCAGAGCCGGACTGGACTCGAACTCCTGGACCCCTCTTTTTATATGAGAGTCCCGGGCATTACCAAGCAAATCAATGATTAGTCGAGACTATCACATAAACTACTTGCCTCTCAAATGGTAATTGAACAAGCCTGTCTAAATTTACCTGACATGGGAAGCTAGCAAAAAATGTCACCTACCTAAAAGTAGGTGCCCGCTACACTTCTCTCTGGAGAAGCCTACCCCACCTATATCTAACAACTAAACTTTTACTTATATCAATTGCCTGTCATAATCACTTAGTGCCCCTGTTTCTCATTCCAGGACATGGGTGTTGGCTGTTACTTTTCCCCTGTCTGTGTTCACCTGCAAGGTGATTGATCTGATTATTTACCTGATATAAGCAAACCGAACACTCTATCCCTTGCTTGTGATAGAGACAGTTACCTGCATTGTTCCTAATCAATCCTTCCATATGTCTGCCTTGCTTTGCTGTTGGATTTCCCTGTGTATGATCCGGATCGGATATTGGACTATTCCCTGAACTCAGCCTGCCTTATTACCTGGATCGTCTTAGAACCATCAGTCTGCTAAACTGCAAGTAGTCTGGCTGCTGGCTTGCACCTGGATTTTGTGAACATAAGTGGAATTTTGAACTAAAGTGGAGAGTTAATAACCATTAGTTGAAAACAGGAATTAAGACAGGGGTCTTTTAACCTGTAAGTAACTTCTTAAACTTACTAATTGTATTGTAACTGGGAAATGAGTGCTAGCAGGGTTGAAGGTTTTGCTCAGTGCAGTGTGCCATATGTATGCAAAATTGGTGCAACAGCTCCAGGATGGATACCGTTGTGACAGATGTGAGCGGGTTGCCCTTCTGGAAGCTCACATTGGAGATCTGGAGGAGCAAGTTGCAACACTGGGCAGAATGTTAACCTTGAAAGGGGTCCTCTGCTCTACTGACCACTGACCAGGTGGCCAGTAGGGTTGATGTGGAGGGTGGAGGGGCAAGTCAGGATTATCGGGTAGGAAGATGGGTTAATGTAGTTAGAGGGAGTGGAAGGGGCTCACAGAAAAGGATGGCCAGTCCTGTGCATCAATACAAATTTGCCAAATTGAGTGAAGATGTGGAGGTGGCCAACACAGAGGTGGCAGCTGTAGATGTCACTGCTACCTCTAACAGCCAGGAGAGCAGCCCATCTAGTAGGGGTGGTGAGGGGAGTGCAGGTAGGCTTAAACAGTTGGTGGTAATAGGAGATTCTATAATCAGAAAGACTGATAGAATAATTTGTCGCCAGGATCGCCTCAACCAAAGGTTTTGCTGTCTCCCTGGTGCCAGGGTTCGGCATGTGGTGGACACGGTGGATAAATTACTGGGAGGGGCTGGGCATGACCCAGCTGTCTTGGTCCATGTTGGAACCAATGACAGAATACATGGAAGGTGGAGGTTCCTTAAGAATCAATTTAAAGAACTAGGCTGCAAGTTGAAGTCTCTGAAATATTGCCTGTGCCATGCGCATCACAGGAAAGTCAGGGAGAGATTAGAGAGCTGAATGCATGGTTTAAGATCTGGTGTAAGAAGGAAAGGTTTGGGGTTCTAGAGCACTGGGCTGACTTTTCATTGGGGTGCAACTTATATGATAAAGATGGTTTGCACCTGAATGGAAGGGGGTCTGATGTGTTAGGGGAGAGGTTTATGGGAAGGATGGAGGAGTATTTAAACTAGGATTGAGAGGGGGTGAACTAGAATTCCATCGGGCAGACAGATCAGTTAGGGGTCAGACATTAATGGAGGGTGGAATGGGGATAGATGGAAGTGGGTTATGGCAGGTAACAAGAAAGTTCCCATGTTGCAAACAACCACTGGAAATGATAGTGCCATTTGTACTACTAAAAAAGATATGCAAAACACCAGAGCAAAATGTAATAATGCATTAAAGTGTTTGTTCACCAATGCCAGAAGTTTGTCAAGCAAAATAGGTGAGTTGGAAGCTCTCGTGCATGAGGAGAGCTAAAATGTAATCAGTATTGCTGAAACTTGGCTTCATTCTTCACATGACTGGGCTATTAATATTCCTGGCTATGCATTCTTTCGGAGACAGGGTAAAAAGGAAAGGTGGCGGGGTCTGTCTTTAATGTGAGAAGGGATCTCAAAGTGAGTGTGAATGAGGACCTAATTGATGAAAAGTGTGATGAGGCTGAAGCATTATGGGTGGAACTGCATATAGATGTGCGTAGTTAATCATTGGAGTTTGTTATAAACCACCCAATGTTAATGAGGAGGTGGAGATTCAGCTCCTTGCACAGCTGGAAAGGGCTGCAAGGGCTGGGACAGAGATAATGGGGGATTTAAACTACCCGGAAACTGACTGGAGTAATGGCACTGCTGGAACAGTTAAAGGGCAAAAAATTTATAAACCTATTACAGGACAATTTTGTGGTCCAGTTTATTGAGGCCCCAACTAGGAATGATGCTCTGTTGGACCTGATAATCTCAAACCATGCAGAGCTTATTACTAATGTTCATATAAAGGAACATCTGGGTAGCAGTGACCATAACATGATTTCATTTGATGTTAGCTGTATGCAAAAAACACATATTGGAAAGATAAAACACTTAACTTTAAGAGAGCAAATTTTCCAAGGATGAGGGCTGCTCTCCAGGTCTTAGACTGGGAGGGAATATTGGCATCAATGGACACAGAACAGAAATGGGAATTCTTCAAAAAGACTGTGAACTCACTGCAAAGTATATTCCCATGGGCAATAAGTTTAAGGTTCCATGCACACTGGACTTAAAAAACATTGATTCTACAGGCGTCTGACATTTTTTCCCCTGCCTCTAGAAGCACTTCTATTGTTCTATGTGTCTTTGCACATTATGACTTCTACAGGCGTTTTCTGTCAGGGACGTTCAGAGACAGGAAAAAACCCTTCTCTATCGCGTTTTCTGGAGAAGTTTAGGGGCTGTAAAAATGTCAGTCTCTCCTAAACTCCTCTTATCTCTTCTAAACTTCAAGTTTCAACAATTTTTTAGTAAAAAAAGGTGTGTTGTCACTGTACAAACTTTTGCAGAGGGGCGTGTAGTGCAAAAAACGCCTATAAACTAAAATGCTCTTAAACTCTCATAGACTCTCCTAATCTTTATACAATATGCTCTCAATTCACGTCTTTTATGCCACGTTTTAAAAGCTAAAACGCTGAAGTTTTTTCTGCTCCTAGTGTGCCTGGAGCCTAAAAGGCCAAAAATAAAACATATGTGGCTCACAGCCAAAGTCAAAAAAAGCTATAAACAATAAGAAAAGAGCTTTTAAAAAAATATTAAAATGAAGGAACACTATTGTTGTTTAAATGTTACAAAGAATATAACAGAATATGTAAAAAGGAAATTAAGGATGCAAAAATTCAAAATGAACGACAGATTGCAAAAGATAGTGGACAAACCCCAAAAAATTCTTCAAATATATTAATAGTAAAAAGGTAAGGGACAAAGAGAAGGCAAATTCATTAAATACATTCTTCAGTTCTGTGTATACAAAGGAGCAGCTCATATCCAGAATGGGGGTGGTAGTGACACAGCCCCAAATGATCCAGGATGGCTCAAAAGTGATATGGTCCAGAAATATTTAGACAGAATAAAGGTGGATAAAGCACCTGGACCAGATGGTATCCACCCCTGGATCTTAAAAGAATTGAGCTCTGTCATTTCAAAGCCATTGTATCTAATTTTAGGGACTCATTCATGACAGGACTAGTACCACTGGATTGGTGTAGGGCTAATGTGGTGCCTATATTTAAAAAGGGAACAAAGTCTTTACCAAGTAACTATAACCCTTTTAGTTTAACTTCTATAGTCGGGAAGATACTGGAGAGCTTAATAAAAGATCACATAGATGAGTTCTTGCTGGAAAATATTTTAAGCAACAGACAGCATGGATTCATGAAAGACAGAAGTTGTCAAACAAATCTGATTTCTTTTTATGAGGCAAGTAAAACCTTTGACAGAGGGGTGGCTGTGGACGTGGTATACTTGGATTTTGCAAAAGCGTTCGATACAGTTCCCCACACATGGGTAATGTGTAAGGTAAAGTCTACAGGTTTGGAAATATCAGCTAAAAGACTGAATTCAGAAAGTAGTGGTTAATGATTCTTACTCTGAATGGTCTAAGGTTATCAGTGCTGTACCCCAAGGTTCAGTGCTGGGACTCTTACTTTTTAATACCTTTATAAATGATATAGGGTCTGGGATTAAAAGTACCATTTCAGTCTTTGCAGATGACACTAAGCTATGCAGTGGAGTAACGTCCTTACAGGATGTCTCTAATTTACAAGCCGACCTCAATGCACTATCTAATTGGGCGACTATGTGGCAAATGAGGTTTAATGTTGATAAATGTAAATTTATGCACTTGGGGGCTAAGAATATGCATGCATCATACATACTGGGGGGAGTATAACTGGAGGAATTCATAGTGGAGAAGGATCTGGGGGTTTTGGTAGATCATAAGCTCAATAATAACATGCAATGCAAAGCTGCAGTTTCCAAAGCAAGCAAAGTCCTTTCTTGTATTAAGAGAGGCATGGACTCCAGAGAGAGAGATATAATTTTGCCCCTGTACAAATCATTAGTAAGACCTCATCTGGAATACGCAGTTCAGTTTTAGGCACCAGTTCTCAAAAAGGATATAGGGGAACTGGAGAAAGTGCAGAGAAGGGCAACCAAACTGATAAGAGGCATGCAGGAGCTTGGCTATGAGAAAAGATTAGAGGAACTGAATTTATTCTCTCTTGAGAAGAGGAGATTAAGGGGGATATGATCAACATGTACAAATATATAAGGGATCCATATAGTGAATTTGGTGTTGAGTTATTCACGGTCAACACAGAGGACAAGGGGGCACTCTTTACGCCTAGAGGAAAAGAGATTTCATCTTCAAATACGGAAAGGTTTCTTTACAGTAAAAGCTGTGAAAATGTGAAGTAGGCTCCCTCCAGAGGTGGTTCTGGCCAGCTCAGTAGATTGCTTTAAGAAAGGGCTGGATTCTTTCCTAAATGTACATAATATAACTGGGTACTAACATTTATTGGTAAAGTTGATCCAGGGAAAATCCGATTGCCTCTCTGGGATCAGGAAGGATTTTTTCCCTTGCTGTAGCAAATTGTATTCTTCTTTGCTGGGTTTTTTTGCCTTCCTCTGGATCAACTGTGGGTATAGGATTGTGTATATTGGATTGTATGATATTATTTTTTATTTTTATTTTTTCAACCTGATTAACTATGTAACTATGTATTAACTATGTCTGTTGTTTGCTCTGTACGCGTCTACCCTGGTGTGGTGGTCAGGCACTATAGCATTGTGTATAAGTCCTGGGGGCAACCAAGTACTGGTAGGCCTGCTTGTTTTAGGGGAAAGGGGGCTGCTATAGGTGAAGCACACAGTAGCTAGCTATAGTGTCTGACCACCAGCATTGAGGTAGACGTGACATTCGTGACATTGCCCCTAACCTTTCAGAATGTAAGCTCTCATGAGCAGGTTTCTCCTAACCCTCTTGTTTTAAATTGTATTGTAACTGCATTGTCTCTACTTTATACTGCATAGTGCTGCATAAGCTGTTAGCACTATATAAATTCTGAAAATAATAACTGTATACTCTTTGCTTTGTTGCTTTCTTCTTTCTCTGTATGGTTCTCCCTACTCCCCACACATTTTCCTCTAGAGCCTCTTAAATGTGGCCTTGTTTTGCTGCTTGTTCCTCATCCCCCGCTCTAACTCATCCTTCACACCATCTGTCACTTGTTAGCACAGAAAATGCTTTTCTGAGAGGCAGATCCTGCACTCATTCCTGTGCCAAATTCTTATATCCTTTGTGAATTTAGTAGATAAAGTGAAAAAATATATAAAAGATAATACAATGAGTTAATACTGTTACACATTAACATTTAAGATTTGTGTCTTGTGGAGAGTGAATCAATATTGAATGACAAGTTATTAAAAACCTAGTGTAAATGCATTGTACAAGAGGACAATAGTAGACAAAAATACAGGTGTAAATAGATATGGGCTTTATGAAAAAAGGTCTAAATCTAGAGAGTTCCAGATTACCAGCAATCAACATACTGTACATCAACATACAAAAATCAGGGTGATCCTGAACAACCATATACGTAACTTTGATCCTCTTCTAAAGAAAGATCTCTCCACATGTCTCTTAGATTGTAAGCTCTAACGTAATGGAAATTGGGGGAAGGTTGTGGACTTTAAAGGCACCTAAAAAATGTAACAAATTTATTGGTCTACGTAAAAATACAATAGTACAGGAAAACGATACAAAAATATAAAATATAAATGGACTTAGATATGGATCCCCAAGAGGATAGGATATTTTGTAAAACTAAGCACACCAAAATGCTATAGTATTACATATCTTAAATTTGGGGTATCACTTGTCTTCATGGAATCCGCTTTACAGGTTTTGCAACTTTTGTTGCTTCTTCAGGAGATTAAAAGGATCTATTACAGATGAAAACATACATATTATTTTCAAGATATATATTACACTAAATATATCGTCTCCCAACCATAGACACTCACTTGTGTTTAGGACGTCGCAAAATCAGCCAGGGCCGTCTTACTGAGAGGGCACCCCTGGGCACTGCGGCAGAGCTGAGGTGAGCTGGAAGGACTGCAGTGTAGTCTCTGCATGGACAAGTGACTGTGACAACTATCAGTGCTATGGCTGTCTGGTTCGGGAGTCCGGCAGCCGCTTTTATTCTGCCTGCCTGCGGGGCTGGCTGTCACTTCTCTCTCCTCTCCTTCACTCTTCTCTGAGTGAACTGATTGTCGGCAGCTCCGCCTCCACGGTCAGGGCCACCATGAGGGGGGAACAGCCGATACAACTGTAAGGGGAACAAGACAAGGAATTGTTCGCACACTGGAACTCCAAATTATCTCGATGTCATCTTTATTGTCAAAAAAGGGTCAGACAGATACAGGCAATGGTAGACGTTTCACAAGCGATAGCTTGCTTGTTCACAACCTGTGAACAAGCAAGCTATCGCTTGTAAAACGTCTACCATTGCCTGTATCTGTCTGACCCTTTTTTGACAATAAAGATGACATCGAGATAATTTGGAGTTCCAGTGTGCGACCAATTCCTTGTCTTGTTCGTCTTCCACGGTGGTGAGCCGAGGTCTGCACCTGTGATCCATCCTGCACCTGAGTTTGCCTGGAGCAGTGTGCTTCTCTCTGTTCTTTGCTACAACTGTAAGGGGCCCTGGGGCCCGAGGGCCAGAACAAGGCAGGACGGGTGAAGCTTCTGCTGCTCTCTGTGTCATTGAGCTCAGACATCGAGTCACCTCTGGATACTATGTGCATGTGCACCCCTTGTGTGAGCGGCCTGTACTGTGCTCCTCTGTGTCAGCAACATGTCAGCTTTGTGAAAACAAGCTGGGACTAGGTAGGAAGATTTCCTTTACAGGTAGGGGCTGTGAAGGAAAGGGAGAGGGGCTGTTGGTGTACAGGGAGGGGCCAGAGGCTTGGGTGTTTACAGATTTGTGTATGTGTGGGGCTGACATTCATATACAGGTGTGAGGGGGGCTGACATATATACAGGTGTGTGGGGGGTGGGGCTGACATATATACAGGTGTGAGGGGGGCTGGCGTATATACAGATGGGGGGGTCTGACATATATACAGGTTTTGTGGGGGGGTGGGGCTGGCATATATACAGGTGCGAGGGGGGCTGGCATATATACAGTTGTGGGGGTGCTGACATATATACAGGTGTGCGGGGTTGACATATATACAGGTGTGTGGGGGTGCGGCTGACATATATACAGCTGTGAGATGGTCTGGCATATATAAAGGTGTGGGGGCTGACATATATACAGGTGTGAGGGGGCTGGCATATATACAGGTGGGGGGCTGGCATATATACAGGTGTGTGGGGGGTGTGGCTGACATATATAAAGCTGTGAGGGGACTGGCATATATCCAGGTTTGGGGGGGACTGATATATATACAGGTTTGTGAGGGGGGCTGACATATATACAGATGTGAGGGGGCTGGCATATATACAGGATTGAGGGGGCTGACATACAGTATCTCACAAAAGTGAGTACACCCCTTACATTTTTGTAAATATTTTATTATACCTTTTCATGCGACAACACTGAAAAAATTACACTTTGCTACAATGTAAAGTAGTGAGTGTACAGCTTGTATAACAGTGTAAATTTGCTGTCCCCTCAAAATAACTCAACACACAGCCATTAATGTCTAAACTGCTGGCAACAAAAGTGAGTACACCCCTAAGTGAAAATTTCCAAATTGGACCCAATTAGCCATTTTCCCTCCCTGGTGTCATGTGTCTCGTTAGTGTTACAAAGTCTCAGGTATGAATGGGGAGCAGGTGTGTTAAATTAGGTGTTATCGCTCTCACTCTCTCATACTGGTCACTGGAAGTTCAACATGGCACCTCATTGTAAAGAACTCTCTGAGGATCTGAAAAAAAAATTGTTGCTCTACATAAAGGCTATAAGAAGATTGCCAAGATCCTGAAACTGAGCTGCAGCACTGTGGCCAAGACCATACAGCAGTTTAACAGGATAGGTTCCACTCAGAACAGGCCTCACCATGGTCGACCAAAGGAGTTGAGTGCACATGCTCAGCATCATATCCAGAGGTTGTCTTTGGGAAATAGATGTATGAGTGCTGCCAACATTGCTGCAGAGGTTGAAGGGGTGGGGGGTCAGCCTGTCAGTGCTCAGACCATACGCCACAAACTCCATCAAAATGGTCTGCATGGCTGTCGTCCCAGAAGGAAGTCTCTTCTAACAAGACAAGTGTGTCTTTCCTACTGTCAAGCATGGTGGTGGGAGTGTCATGGTTGGGGCTGCATCACTTCTGCTGGCACTGGAGAGCTACAGTTCATTGAAGGAGCCATGAATGCCAACATGTACTGTGACATACTGAAGCACAGCATGATCCCCTCCCTTCAGAGACTGAGCCGCAGGGCAGTATTCCAACATGATAACGACCCCAAACACACCTCCAAGACGACCACTGCCTTGCTAAAGAAGCTGAGGGTAAAGGTGATGGACTGGGCAAGCATGTCTAAACCCTATTGAGCATCTGTGGGGCATCCTTAAATGGAAGGTGGAGGAGCGCAAGATCTCTAACATCCACCAGCTTCTTGACGTCATCATGGAGGAATGGAAGAGATCTCCAGTGGCAATCTGTGAAGCTCTGGAGAACTCCATGCCCACAAGTGTTAAGGCAGTGCTGGAAAATAATGTTGGCCACACAAAATATTGACACTTTGGGCCCAATTTGGACATTTTCAATTAGGGGTGTACTCACTTTTGTTGGCAGTGGTTTAGACATTAATGGCTGTGTGTTAAGTTATTTTGAGCAGACAGAAAATTTACACTGTTATACAAGCTGTACACTCACTACTTTACATTGTAGCAAAGTGTAATTTCTTCAGTGTTGTCACATGAAAAGATATAATAAAATATTTACAAAAATGTGAGGGGTGTACTCACTTTTGTGCGATACTGTATATACAGGATTGAGGGGGGGCTAAGCGCGTACAGGTGAGGTAGCCGATGTGTGGATTTGGTGGGATGGCTCGTGAGCAAGCCCTGGTGAATGTTGGTGGTCAGGCTTGGTAAATTAATATTGGTGGTCTGGCTGCCCAGTAAGATCGGCTATTACAGTCCACCATCCTGTGGTAGGCAGTGCATTCCCCCCTTTTATTTTATTTTTTTAATCTGTAAAAGTTAAAAAAGTCAGTGAGTGCTCTGTCTAACACAACATGGTGCACTTTGCACCATAATCGCCAACCTTACTGAGGAGATGCAAAGGGCACCATCTCCTTGTAGGAAGGCAGCACACTCACTTTGCGCCTATTCAGTTTGGATACTGGACAATAACCAACCCTACTGGGCACCGTTCATAAATACTGGAAGAAGGAAAAAAAACTGAAATCGGGTTTGATTTTCTAAAGGATCTGATAAAATAGAATTAAGGATGTGATTGCCTACTAGGGGCAACACATATAGTTTTTCCTTTTTCCAGTCTTTATAATTTTGGCGCAATTTATTTTATTTAAAAATACTTTTACTTAGTACCTGCTGCTGAACCCCTCCCAGAACAAAAAATTATCTATGGCCCTGTGTGTCTTACGTGTGAAAAGAATAAAAAATTCCAGTGCTTCTCTGGTAGATGTGATAATGGAATCGACCTGCTGGCCCTCAGCTCTTATGTAGACCCTTGTTGGAGGCCTATACCTCCTCTTCAGTGCCTGGCCTATTTCTTATCCGACGTGTTGGTATTTAGTTTTTTTTTTTAACCATTGACCAGTACATTTTTTTCATTTATAGATATCTCTTGTACCACACTCCTGATGAATACTCCCTTGTCACCTCATCCCATGCTTGCCTTCAGGACTTCTCCAGAGCCTCTCCCATCCTCTGGAATGCTCTACCCCAATCCATCCGATTTTCTCCGACTTTATCCACTTTCAGACGATCCCTGAAAACTCATCTCTTCAGAGAAGCTTATCTGGCCCCCACCTAACAACTGTACATTTATCTTCTCAATCAGCACATCACCCACAGTTATTACCTCTTGTATCTCTTGACCTTCCCTCTTAGATTGTAAGCTCTAAGGAGCAGGGCCCTCTGATTCCTACTGTATTAAAGTGTATTGTATTTGTACTGTCTACCCTCAAGTTGTAAAGCGCTACGTAAACTGTTGGCGCTATATAAATCCTGTATAATAATAATAATAATTTAAAGTCCCACTGACCACTATTTTTCTTGTATGCATTTATGATTGAAGCCCTTCAACCAGGACAGATATGAACCACATAAACACGCCATAAGACTCACAACATAACATGGACCTGAGGTGTGCTTTGGTCTGCTGGCCAGTATGTAAAAAAATGGGGCAAAAATACTAGGATAGGGAAGTAACTCTTTATTGGTCCTGTGACATTTATTGAGCAAGCTTGGTGAAAGTTTGCAACATTCCTAGCCTGAGAATTCGGAATGTATCAAGCGAGGCGGGAGGATTTCCACCTGCCCACCTTTTCAAGAAATGGTCTGGTACCCCATGCTGAGATGCAGCCGAGGCCGCTCCAATCCGAAAGGAATGTCCAGAATACCAGCCGGGGTCATGGCCTAGGTTAACCGGGCGGATCCTAACGTGTCTGATAAACTTGCTGCCACTCAGGGGGCTGGTCGGAAAAGGTAGCAAGGGCTGAAGTTCGACTGGCTGGGTAGGTAAGACAGTAACTGGTCGAGTATCCAGACGTTGTTGGTCTGGAAGAGCTTGATGTCGACCTCGGGGCCGGATTGATGGGTTTGAACACTACGAGGTGTAAACGAAAGGATCTTAAAAGCGAGCCAGGTGGCATCTGTACATTATCTGGCGACCGGAGCCACTAAAGGTAAACTTGGTACGCCGCAAAAGCTGTAGAAGGCCAGGTAGATTGACATTTGGATGCCCAGGCTGGGGAGAAACCAAAGGGGGAATGTGAAAGGAAGGTCAACATGTCCCTAAGGACACCACTTGTGATGGGTAAGTGTTTGTAGTTGGCTACAGGCTGATGCTTTTGGATGCTGTGTAGGATGGATATGACTGTATGGGCTGCGAAAAAGGATGGCTTTCCAGGGTCCTGTAATGACAAAAATGCTGGATGCCGGCTAAGTATAGCCTGATGGTGTTATGAGATAGAGCCAGCTGCATTTGGCAATACGATATAAAGGCCAGGATGTGCTTGATGTCTCCTGATGCTGCTCCGGGGCATGCGGCTAGAAACCTGTAGTAGGTGTTCCAAGCGGGGTGATAGGCCTTCAGTGTGTTGCAGAAGAATGACTGATTAATGAGATGGGTCGCGTTGTGAAAGTGTGTTTTTAAACCATAAGTCAGCTGTGACCAAGATGGGAAAGAAAATGTGGTTGGGTTGGCTCTGCTGAAAGAATAGAGAAAAGTTAAAACGGGACAGTGCGCCTGCGGCAACGTTGTACTTACCCGGGATATAAATGCGGTGAACATTAAATTGATGCTGCAAGGACAACTGCACCAGCCAGCGTAGGGAGGACATGATGGTGAGCGATTTGGACCTGCCTTTGTTCATAATTTCGGCCATGGCCTTGTTGTCTGTGGCAAAGCCACCGTTTGTCCTGTCCAGGTATGGCCCCAGACCTGAGCAGCTGCCACAATGGGATATAGTTCAAAAAGTGAGGATGACTAACCAAAACCAGGGATTAGAAAGATCTCTGGTGGCCATGGTCCTGCGAACCAGTGATGGCCAAAAATTGCAATGAAGCCTGTGGAGGCTGCGGCATCCATGACCACCTGAGGTGATAAAGCTGATGCTAATGGATAAAACATGGATATGCCGTTCCAGTTTGCAAGGAATTCGTCCTACATCCTCAAATCTGCTACAGCTGATGGGTCCAGCCTGAGAACTTGATTGGGGTCTTGTACTTTTCCATTTGATGCCATGTCATCACCAGGATGGCTCAGTGGGCAGCAATTTAGATGCGTCTGACATGTCCGCTTTGGACAGTCATGCGCTTGTGCTTATGCTAATAGCAGCTTGAAAATCTAGGTCAATCGATGCATATTTAAGGGAAAACTCCTCGGAAGAAATTAGGGAGTTTAAATTTGGGATGTGTGAAGAATGAGGCCTAGACAGGTCGTACACCGACCAAAGTTTATTTGAAAATTTGCCCTAGATAAGTGTGATAGGGCTGACTCTCCAAGTAGTGAAAGTTGTTTCAGCAAAGGGGCCGATGATGAACCCCCCCGGTCCAGTTCGGACTGTAATGAGGTATCTTTGGCTAGCTCGTCGGTGGTCGCTGAGAGAAGGATCCTGCACTCGTGGGTCCAGTGGGGTAGCGTGACGAGGCCGATGTGAAACGCTGATTAAATCCATGCACCAAGAAGGCGGTCAGTGAGGGAGTCAGGTGTGAGGAAATGTAAAACCTCAGCCACCGGACATCCACTTGGCCTAGCCATGAAGTGTTGTGCTGCTTGAGGTAGCACGTACCTTAGGATGCGCTCTGTGGCCCGTGACGCAAAGGTAAAGCAGCCGGCATTAGCTAAAGTTGCAAGTCCCGTCGTTGAAATTGAGTTGCATATTGTCTAACATTGAGAGTATGTACGAACGTATGAATCGACCGGGCTGCAGAAGCTGTGTGACAAATGAAGGCCTCTTGAGCCCCCTCCCTAGGGAAAGAGAGCCTTGATTGATGGAGGCATGGCTAGGTGCCGCACAAGGGGAACGATTGGTTGAAACATTAGGGATGGGATGGGCCTGAGCTCAGGGAAGGTGTGCCCCAGGGAATTCTGGGTCTTTCGGAAGAGTCGGTTGGAAATGCTGCTGTGGACCCTGCGCGACTGCCATGGACACTGATCTCCTGTTTGGCCAGAGTCCACGAGCTGGCTCTCCAAGGTCAGGCTGAATGGCTGTTCTCCCTCCTCACTCCTGAGATGTCCCCCCTCTCCCTGCTCCACTGCCACCTGTGGGGCCTCCAGCTTTTAGGGCCAGGAGACGCACCTGTCCTCCTTCCCGCCTGAGCCCCAGTCCTTCTAGGCCTTCCTACTCTCCTTCCACCCCCACTTCCCTCTGGAGCTCCTGTTGACACTGGTCCCGACTCTCCCCCCTCCATCTTCCCCTGCTGCTGTCCACCACCGGAGTTCTCCCCGGCGGGTCCCCCGCCATCCGTTCACACTTCTGCCCTCCGTTCAGGCTCCTCCGGCTGTTCCCCTTGCGGGCGCCTGCTCAGCGGCATGTGAGGGAGCCGCGGCACTTCCAGCCTTTAAACATTGCTCACGGTGCCGGCTACCGCTATGCCTGGTTCACCCCCGCTCCGCCGGCGCTCGGCAGAGCAGGGGTCCACTCCGAGATCGTCCCGCGGTGCCAGACGCCGGGCACGCCAGCCCGAAGCTGCTGCATGGGCCGCCCATCCTCCTCCTTCCTCCATGCTGTCTGGCTCTGCTGACGTGTCCCTGCCAGCGTCTCTAGCTGCGCCCAGCAGGGCGGGAGATTCAAATATTAATAAAGTCCACACTTCCTCTGTCTTGTCCACTGTACATCCACATCCCCCTGCACCCGGCTGGGTGGGGGATGGTGGAGCTGCACCTGCCGCTCACCCCCTGAAGTTGACCCCTGCCTTACCGCATCCCCCTGCACCTGGCTTGGTGGGGGATGGTAGAGCTGCACCTGCCGCTCACCCCCTGCCACTGACCCCTGCCTTCCCACACTCCCCTGCACCCAGCTGGGTGGGGGATGACAGTGCTGAACATGCCACTCACCCCCTGCCTCGTCCTTCTGCCTTCCCACATCTGTCTGCGCCAGGCTGGGCTGGTGATGGCTGATGGTCACTTGCTCGCATCACCTCATCACTGATCTCTGACCATCAGCAGCTCCCTGCGCCCCGGCTGGGCTGGAGCTTCTTACCGGACGTCCACTGCCACAGTCTCGCCCCACCATCTCCCTTCGCCTGGCAGGGAGAGAGATTCCCATTGGGGCCTACCGCTGCGACCTTGCCCCTGCCTGCCGCTCGACACCATCTCCCTGCGCCCGGCAGGGCGGGAGATGCGCATGCCACGCCCGGGATGTGGGCTGCACCCACTGCGAGCCCTCCATCCTGGGTCTCCAGCTGTTCCAGATGCTGCTCGGCTGCCGTCCTCGGCCCCCCCGGGCTCCTCAGGGTCGGGGGCCAGACCGCCGCCCATGGACCTATCCTTCCGCCAGCATCCTTTGGCCTCGCCAGCCATCAACATTCCTCAAGGTAATGGACGTTGCAGCCCCCTGCTGGCTCCTACCACGGACGATCCTGCACCGGGCGTTCCTCCTGGACCTTCTGTTGGTCTCCCTTCTTCAGCTGCACACCCGCAAATCAGTGAGTATGATTGTGATTTGATTTGGGGTAGGTCCAGTGACGCTGCCGTATCGGGTCCGCCGGACGAACGCATTATTACGGTCGGAAAATCAGTCCTGTCTCGCATGTGTGTGTCGGGTCCAGCATGTAGTTCGCCTCTTCTGTGGGTAACGCTTTGTGGGCAGTTTCGCCTACCAGCACGCACCTGTCGGAAGTCGTCAAGGATAGAATCTGGCGTTGTGAATTTATGGATTTCCTCACTTTAGTCCCTCCCGACCATGAGATGGTTGACAAACCTCGTCGGGCATAGGGCGATAAATCTAAGCAGCTTCCTCGGACGTTCGGGAACTGGATGCAGGGGTTCTGTGCTTACGCCGGAGTGCTTTGCGAGCATTTTCCGGAGTTAGCTGCATCACTCTTTTGCTATCTTGATCTCATTTGGGGTGCCTACAAAGTGTACGGGGGCCAGTGTTGGTTCCACTATGACACCCAGTTTCACCAAAAAATGGTGTCAAGGAAGGAGTTCCGCTTTGATTGCCAGGACGGTAGCCTGTGCTTATGTCCCCCCACAGGCCTTCATCCTTTCAGTCCCCAGCCGGCGCTCCCTCCGGAGCATCGGCTGCCCCCAAAAAAGGTCTATGCTGGCTGTTCAATGAAAGCCACTGCAAGTGGTATACTGCGTGCCATTTTAAGCATGAGTGCTCACTTTGCGGGTGCACTCACCCAGCCAGCTGGTGCTTCCGAAAGGGAAAACAACCTCTTTCCCAGCCAGGGGCCAAGCCTGACATTTCTAAACCAAAGGACCCCGGTGATCGTCTCAGAGATGTGATGAGGGTTTCCCCCCTCTGTGTGGTCCCCAAAAGGGCTTAGGGAAAATTCTGCCTTATTCACCACCTGTCCTATCCTTCTGGCTCCTCGGTCAATGATGGCATCGACAAGGAGGAATCCAGGGTCCACTATGATTTGTTTGACAACAAATCATAGTGGACAATCATTGTTCAGGGTGGCTGGTCCTTTGGCCTTGCTGGCCAAGGCGGACGATGAGTCCACCTTCTGCCTCTGCCCGGTCCACCCGGAATGCTTCCATCTGCTGGGATGCTACTTTCAGGGAAGCTTCTTTTTTGACATGTGCCTTCCCATGGGCTGTGCCATTTCTTGTTATTTCTTTGAACTCTTCAGTAGTTTCCTTGAATGGGTAGTTGTCCAGGCGGCTGGTTTACATTCCGTGTTACACTATTTGGATGACTTCCTCTTCGTGGGCCCAGCTGACAGCAGTGAGTGCCAGCAGCTCCTGTCTGTTTTTCAGGACACCTGAGAGCCGTTTGCCATCCCGCTGTCAGCTGACAAGAATGAGGGCCCTGTGACAGTTCTGGCCTTCTTGGGTATTGAAATGGACACCGTGGATATGGTTTTCCGGCTGCACAGTGACAGGCTGGCCAGGTTACTCTCCCTGGTCCACTTGGCAAAAGGGGCTAAAAAACTGCAGTTAAAATAACTTGTCTTTGCTGGGTCACTTGGTCTTTGCCTGTCGAGTCATCCGCATGGGGAAGGCTTTCTGTAGACGCCTGGCGTGGGCCACAAAGGGGGTGGATGCTCTCCACCATTATATCCGTATCACCAAGCCCATGGCTTGGTGATACGGATATAATGGTGGAGGGATGACTTGGGGATGTGGCTATCCTTTCTCCAGTCCTACAATGGCCAGTCATGTTGGTTGCTGGAGGAGGTACCGAACTCACAGCTGGAGCTATACACTGATGCGGCAGGCTCCTGTGGTTTTGGTGCCTTTTTCCAAGGAGAGTAGTCTGCTGAGTGTTGGCCAGCCTCATGGGCCCGCAGCCTCACAATGATGGAGCTCTTTCCGATTATTGTCGCTATTGAGCTGTGGGGCAAGCGGTTGCGCAATCGCCAGGTGGTTTTCTGGTCCGATAACATGAGCTTGGTGCAGGTGGTCAATCAATAGTCTGCCAACCTGCCTTCAGTTTAACGTATGTTTTAGAGCTAGGCATGTCCCTGGAACTGCTAATGATATTGCTGATGCTCTCTCTCGTTCACAGCTCGATCGTTTCGGCGCTCTTGCCCCGTTGGCTTCCCTGGAGGGCCTCCCCTGTCCGGCCTACTTGTGGAACCTTAGTTCCGATGTTTGCTATACCTCCTCGTGGCGTCGCTGTCCCCGCGGACGTAGGTGTTGTACTGACACATGTGGGACGAATGGGTCCAGGTGTCGGGCGGTGAGTTCTCCATCTTGTCTTCACAGGAAAGATGTGTGGCTTTATTTTCTTACCTTTTTTATTTACTACAAAAAGGTTCTTCTGGTTCCACGGTTTCGTCGGCTATGTCTGCTTTGTCCTTCTGGTTTCATCTCCTTCGGTGGGAGGACATCACAAAAGCATTCCCTGTCTGTCGGGTCCTGCGGGGTTGGAGACGTGCGACTCATTCCCCCGATTCCCGGGGCCCGGTTTCCCTCACTATTCTCTCTGGTATCCTTTCCCTGTTGCCGTCCATTTGCTTTTCCCCATTCAAGACCCTTCTCTTCCAAGTGGCTTGCTCGTGGGCGTTTTTCAGGCCCTTTCCCATCGGCAAACTGATTTCGAAATCCACGCCCTTGGCGGGTGGCGTCCTGGCGGAGGATGTTACCTTGTCAGAGTGATGCGTGTCGGTTTTGTTGTGCACATCAAAAACCTTGCGGGGGCCCCTTCTGCCCTGTTTCTTTGGACTCCCCCTTCCTGTCCTCACGCCCCCCATCCCCTATTTTCTTTGTCCACGCTGATTCCTCCTCTCTTGGCAGGTTCCAATTTTTGCCGGTTTTTCGTTGCTGCCTCGAAAAACTGGGCCTCCCTTTGCGTGAATTTGCGACCCACTCCTTTCGAATCGGCGCTGCCACCGCGGCTTCGAGTATGGGTTTCTCTGATACGGAACTCCAGCGTTTGGGAAGGTGGGAATCATCCCGTTTTTCTTTGTACATCCGCCCACACCTGTTGTTTTAAATTTCAGATCATTACCCGGCTATGGTCTGGATCATGGGAAATTCCTTCATTTACTGGGCCGCTCATCGGGCGGAAGTTCGGAGTCACACAGGAAAAATTTGGGTTTTACCTATGATCTCGCCAGGATCTGCTGGCTTGGGCTTTGCAGTTTACGCTGGCTTCAAGTCCTTCCAGAGTGTTTGCACCTTTGGTCCCACGTGTCTGGCCCCATCATCTTGATTCTTCATGCTGGAGGGAATGATGTGGGTTACACACGTTCTGTGTACTTAATCTCTGCTATCAAGGGGGGCATTGCTCAATGCTATGCAGTTCATACCAATTTGGTGCTCATCTGGTCAGAAATCATTGCTCTCCTGCTGTGGGCTAGGGAAATACCTGGACCCTGGCTAGAACGCTTCTGTTGAAAAGTTAACGCCCAGGTCGCCAAATTTGTTCGGCAAACCGGTGGGTTCATCATCCGTCACAACGATCTGGAGGGTACTAATGATGATCTTTTGAGACCAGATGGCATTCACCTTAATGACATTGGGTTGGACATCTTCAAACTTGGCCTGCAGCGAGGTGTGGAACAGGCGCTGGCTGTGGTGGGGCGTTCGTCAGCTATTAACTGACGGGCAGATGGCAGTTTTCTTGACCTTGCCAGCAGTGGTGGGGGATTTGATCCCATTGTGTTACGTTAATTAGGACCTAGGCCCATTGCGCCTCAGCAGTCATGGAATCGTGTGGTGTCGTGCCAAGGATTCGTATTGTTGCGCCACCGACGAGCTGAGTACATGAAGCGGAGTATCAGCTGAGTTATTAGTATGTACGAGCGTATGAGTAGATTAGTGTAAATAATGATTAAGTGTATAGTAGATGCCTCGCGATAGAGACCGAACTGTAGTAAGCTGCGTGATAGATAGAACGAGACGTGTGGTGCCGAGGAGACATATCGTTGTGCCACTGGTACGAATGGATTCGACTGCAGGGATGCCTGCTGGGTGCCAGGCTCAGCTGCCGCTGGCGGTGGGAAGAGCAGCCTTAAGAGGTTGGCTTTCCTGGCTGTGGCGGGGTAGGGAACGCCCCTACGCCACAGCTCCACTGTGAGTTTAGGGATGGTCCATCCCCTGAGGGACTGCATGCTGCCGCGCTCTGAAGGAGCGGAGGGTGACAGAGGGGCGGAGGTGCGGTCTTTGCTGTCGGCCTGCGACATGGCTCCAGCTATAAGACAAGGAGAGGAGGGTGCATGTGTAAAGAGGAGTCTTAAAGGTAGGACAGTGAGCGGAGTTGTATACAGAAAAATAGATAAGAGGGAAAAGGAGGACAAAAAAAGGAACAACAGGCGTAGTGAAGAAGCTGGTTTGCGTTCGAATGCTGTTGAGTGGAAACTTAGAAAATTCAAAAGAGTACGTGACAACTGAGGTGAGCCAGGAGGTGACTGGCCAGGTAACCAATAGCCCGGGTGCCCGTCTGTGCTGAGCACAAACCTGTGAAGCTAGAGCCCCGGGGCGTACTGGGGTGGGAAGCTAAAGTCTGGTATGGCCTAAGTAGGAATGTTCTATAATTCATGACGTATGCGAGGCCTGCCAAAGCTTGCACTGTCAGCAAACTCAACATTTGGCGACCTTGTCTGCGTAGGTGAAGGGTCGCCCTTTGAAAATAGAGTGTAATGCAAAGAAACGTGACAGTAACTAACACCCCATGAGCAGCCCAAATCGTGTATCTGAAGTGAACGTTTAGTGAAAGAGTGCTGCAGGGTTATGTGTGAGAGGAGCCCGTGTACTACACCTGACTGACGCCCTAGATGCGAAGTCCTGGTTGAGGTCGCTAACTCAGTCGACCGGGTACCTGTAGTAAGGGTGACATGGAAGTCCAGTTTTTTTTTTTTAATGACCTGCCCCGCCCCTTGATGCGACTGACCCCCTGGTGAAGATGCGATTCCTTTGTGTATATATATATATATATATATATATATATATATATATATATATATATATTCTATATTTTTTTTTAAATAATGTCCAATCTGGTGCAGGATGGAACAACCTGAACTCAACTGACCTAAATGAGAGACGACAGGCAGAAACAGTGTGCCACTGGAGATGTACTTGCAATGATTGCAAGAAAGTAGCCTTATTAGGAAGGCAAAAACAAGCATAGCAGAAAACTGGGGTATGTGGGAATGAACTATAGTCCTGAACGATTGTCATCCATGATGGAGAGTGTATGAAAAAAATGGATCGTTGTGCTGCAGATTCGACTGGATTAGAATCTCGCTGTAGAGTGTATGGATGAACCGATACGAATCGTTGTGCCGCAGATGCGCCTGGATTCGAATCAGAGTGTATGAATGAAACCGATACAAAACGTTGTGCCGCTGATGCGGCTGGACTTGAATCGTACTGTAGAGTGTGTGAAATTAATTGAAATGTAATAAATGTATGAAATAAGGCCGATACCAATCGTTGGGCAGTGGTAGAGTGTAAAGCTGGATACACACTATACAATCTTCTAAAAAAAAATTTCTTCAGATTTACCAACCACACAATGCGAGGCCGAACCTCAAGAGCTTCAATTTGTATGCAATCAGGCAGGTAACCAACCAGCCCCCGAGGTTAATCGAATGCAGACAAGGCACCAGGTGGGCTAATTACCACCTCAATGAGCCACAGAATCTGAAGCTCGGCTCGGCATATTATCAGGGTCTGTATCCTGGCCACTGGTCTGGTTGAGGAATATGCCAGCCATGTCCCTATCAAGGGCAGAGGAAGTGTGGGAAGCGTGGCTTGGAGATGACAAAGAAGCCTGTGAGGGGGATTTGACAGGGCTGGATGGAGCACAGGGAGGGTCTGCCAGCTCACCTGAGATCTGGACGGCTGTGGATGGGTTCATGCGGTGTGCCCCTGGGCCAGGGGGGCTTCCCTTTGTTCCCCTGTGGCTGCAGGTGTTTCTTCCCTGTCTGTGAGAATCTTGGATTCTTTCCAGGACCCACAAGGCGGGTAGCGGTAGCCATGAGTCTTCCCCGCCGACCGGGTGGACATGGAGCAGGTCTCCGTGGTGTGCGCCCCCTGCCCGTGATATCGTGCTGGGGTGAGTGGGGTGGGAGGGCTGCAGAAGGAGGCTCAATGTGCCGGGAGTGTGCGGAGCGGTCTAGGCATGCATGCGCTCTCGCCGCCCTCGCATGCGCTTTTCCTGCCTAAATGTATTTTATTGGGATTTTATGTGATAGACCAACACAAAGTGGCACATAATTGTGAAGTGGAAGGAAATGATAAATGGTTTTAATTTTTTTTTACAAATAAATATCTGAAAAGTGTGGCGTGCATTTGTATTCAGCCCCCTTTACTCTGATCCCCCTAACTAAAATCTAGGGCAGATTTGTGGAGTGCACGATTAATAGTTGCCCTGTGGACACATTCTCCCCCCTAAGCTGTGGATCTCTGCAGCTCCTCCAGAGTTATCTTGGCTGCTTCTCTGATTAATGTTTTCCTTGCCCCACCTGTCAGTTTAGGTGGACAGCCATGTCTTGGTAGGTTTGCAGTTGTGCCATACTCTTTCTATTTTTGGAAGATGGATTTAACAGTGCTCTGTGAGATGTTCAAATCTTGGGATATTTTTTTTATAACCTAAACCTGCTTTAAACTTCTCCACAACTTTATCCCTGACCTGTCTGGTGTGTTTATTGGCCTTCATGATGCTGTCTGTTCACGAAGGTTCTCTAATAAACCTCTGAGGGCTTCACAGAGCAGCTGTATTTATACTGAGATTAAATTACACACAGGTGGACTCTATTTACTAATTAGGTGACTTCTGAAGGCAATTGGTTCCACTAGATTTTAGTTAGGGGTATCAGAGTAAAGGGGGCTGAATACAAATGCACGCTACACTTTTCAGATATTTATTTGTAAAAAAAATTGAAAACCATTCATCATTTTCCGTCCACTTCACAATTATGTGCCACTTTGTGTTGGTCTATCACATAAAATCCCAACAGAATACATTTACGTTTTTGGTTATAACATGACAAAATGTGGAAAATTTAAAGGGGTATGAATACTTTTTTAAGGCAATGTACATAACCACCTTCAAAATATAATAAGACTAAATGATTAATGAATAGATAATAAAATAATTAATGTAAATCATGTAGAAGTCCACCAATATTGTGTGTAAACCACAATAATAAAGTACAACATGCATTCTTCAATCTAAATGAATATGCAGAAGGATGTGCCTCACTGCTGTGCTCCACCACTTTTTCAAGGCACTGGAGCACAGTGGTGAAGCACATCCTTCTGCATATTCATTTAGATTTGAAGAATGCGTGTTTTAGATGTACTTTATTATCGTGGTTTACACACAATATTGGTGGACTTTTACATGATTTACATGAAATATTTTATTCACCTAGTGCCCAAGATAACTGTGGAGAAGCCTGAGAGCATACAGCCAGAGCTACAACGGAATGGTTTAGATCAAAGCATATTTGTGTGTTAGAATGGCCCAGTCAAAGTCCAGAGCTAAATCCAATTGAGAAACTGTGGCACAACTTGAAAATTGCTGTTCACAGACGTCTTTCATCCAATCTGACAGAGCTTGAGCTATGTTGCAAAGAAGAATGGGTAAAAATTTCACTCTCTAGATGTGCAAAGCAGGTAGAGACACAGGTTAGGTGGGTGAATCTGTCCACAAGGCAAATATTAGTTGTGCACTCCACAAATCTGGCCTTTATGGAAGAGTGGCAAGTAGAAAGCCATTGTTGAAAGAAAGCCATAAGAAGTCCCGTTTGCAGTTTGTGAGAAGCCATGTGGGGACAAAGCAAACATGTGGAAGAAGGTGCTCTGGTCAGATGAGAAGCAAATTGCACTTTTTGGCCTAAAAGCAAAATGCTATATGTGGCGGAAAACTAACACTGCACATCACCCTGACAACACCATCCCATCCATGAAATATGGTGGTGGCAGCATCATGTTGTGGGGATGCTTTTCTTCAGCAGGGACAGGGAAGCTGGTCAGAGTTGACGGGAAGATAGATTGGGCCAAATCTTAGAAAAAAACCCTGTTATGCCGCGTACACACGAGCGGACTTTACGGCAGACTTGGTCCGGCGTACCAGATTTCGTCAGACAATTCGATCGTGTGTAGGCTCCAGCGGACTTTGCTTTATCAAAAGTTGGACGGACTTAGATTTGAAACATGTTTCAAATCTATCCAACGGACTCTGCTTTCTAGCGGACAAACCGGTCATCTGTGTGCTAGTCCGACGGACCAAAACTCACGCATGCTCTGAAGTTAGTATAAGACAGAAGCGCTCGGTCTGGTAAAACTAGCCTTCGTATTAAAGCTATCACATTCCTCTTCTGTGATCTTTTAATACAGCGCTTTTTTTTTCTTTATAATGCGAGAGGAATGAAGTTGTTTTGCTGCTTTATATTCACACAGAGTTCTCACAAACTACTTTCTTCGTGATTTATCCTCATGCCATGACTAATATGATATATTTAAAAAGCCAGATCTCCATAAATAAAGTATTAAATTAGATTTTGGACTCATCTTTTTTTTATATTGAAACACTATCTATTTTACAATGTGTGCTAAATTATCCAAATTTTTTTTTTTTTTTTTTTTAGTTTTGGAGTTTCAAGTTACCATAATAACCTTAATATTTTGTGTTGTTTTAATGAACCTTAATGAGGTTAGTGTCCCTTGTTAATTAGACATGGGAGGGGGTTTATTTTCCAATGGCAAATTCTTTTTTCACTACAAGTGCAAATTGTACTTGGAATTGCACAGAAAGAGCATTTTGAAGTGCATTCGCTGTGGATCCGAGGGGCACATGCAAGGAACCACAAAAAAAAACCTCTCTTGCACATGATTGTATGATAAAATCAGCAGAGCTTCCCCTCATTTCAGCTCTTCCCCTCAGATTTACAGCGACTGCACTTCCAACAAGTGCACTTGCAGTGCAATTTCTAAAGTGCACTTTTCACTAGCACTTTGCACTTGATTTTCAAAATGATTTAGCCTTTTGGAAAAAACACACATTTTTGACCTGTCCCAAACCAAATGTCGTTTTGGAATCAAAACACATATAGTCAATAGGGATGAGCTTCGTGTTCGAGTCGAACCCATGTTCGACTCGAACATCGGCTGTTCGACCGTCCGTCGAATTGCGAACGATATGGGCCGTTCGCGCCAAATTCGTGTGGCGCGTCACGGCCCATAATTCACTGCGGCATCGCAGTGCATTGCTGGCTGATGATTGGCCAAGCATGCACTATGACCCGCATGCTTGGCCAATCACAGCGCCGTCAGTAGAGAGAGCTGTAATTGGCCAAAGCCAGGGTGGCTTTGGCCAATTATGGCTCAGGGGATTTAGTACACACCCCACACTATATAAGGCCGCCTGCACGGCGGCCCTGTGTAGTGTGTGTTCCGGTGTGCTGAGCGATAGAGAGAGAGAGAGACAGTGTCATTTGATTTGAGTTAGATAGATTAGGCAGAACAGTCAGTCAGTTAGCTGCACTTACAGTGTATTGTGTATATATATGCATCCCAGGTGTTGCATATATATATATACACTGTATTCAGTTTAGCTAGATCCGTTCCTGTTATCTTCTATCTAGACTATTTACATTCAGTGCAGTGTGTCCTGCTCACAGTGTTCAGCTAGATCCGTTCCTGCTATTTACATTCAGTACAGTGCTTCCTGCTCACAGTGTTCAGCTAGATCCGTTCCTGCTATTTACATTCAGTGCAGTGCGTGCTGCTCACAGTGTTCAGCTAGATCCGTTCCTGCTATTTACATTCAGTGCAGTGCGTGCTGCTCACAGTGTTCAGCTAGATCCGTTCCTGCTATTTACATTCAGTGCAGTGCGTCCTGCTCACAGTGTTCAGCTAGATCCGTTCCTGCTATTTACATTCAGTGCAGTGCGTGCTGCTCACAGTGTTCAGCTAGATCCGTTCCTGCTATTTACATTCAGTGCAGTGCGTGCTGCTCACAGTGTTTAGCTACATCCGTTCCTGCTGTTTACATTCAGTGCAGTGCGTCCTGCTCACAGTGTTCAGCTAGATCCGTTCCTGCTATTTACATTCAGTGCAGTGCGTCCTGCTCACAGTGTTCAGCTAGATCCGTTCCTGCTATTTACATTCAGTGCAGTGCGTCCTGCTCACAGTGTTCAGCTAGATCCGTTCCTGCTATATACATTTAGTGCAGTACGTCCTGCTCACAGTGTTCAGCTAGATCCGTTCCTGTTATCTTCCTACTGACAGGCAGGCTTGTCTGGTTACAGTATATAAAGCTACCTGAAGAAAATTACAGGTGTTCTTTTTGATCCTATTAGTACCACGGTCAGGCAGCTAGACTATTTACATTTAGTACAGTGTGTCCTGCTCACAGTGTTCAGCTAGATCCGTTCCTGTTATTTACATTCAGTGCAGTGCGTCCTGCTCACAGTGTTCAGCTAGATCCGTTCCTGCTATTTACATTCAGTGCAGTGCGTCCTGCTCACAGTGTTCAGCTAGATCCGTTCCTGCTATTTACATTCAGTGCAGTGCGTCCTGCTCACAGTGTTCAGCTAGATCCGTTCCTGCTATATACATTTAGTGCAGTACGTCCTGCTCACAGTGTTCAGCTAGATCCGTTCCTGTTATCTTCCTACTGACAGGCAGGCTTGTCTGGTTACAGTATATAAAGCTACCTGAAGAAAATTACAGGTGTTCTTTTTGATCCTATTAGTACCACGGTCAGGCAGCTAGACTATTTACATTTAGTACAGTGTGTCCTGCTCACAGTGTTCAGCTAGATCCGTTCCTGTTATTTACATTCAGTGCAGTGCGTCCTGCTCACAGTGTTCAGCTAGATCCGTTCCTGCTATTTACATTCAGTGCAGTGCGTCCTGCTCACAGTGTTCAGCTAGATCCGTTCCTGCTATTTACATTCAGTGCAGTGCGTCCTGCTCACAGTGTTCAGCTAGATCCGTTCCTGCTATTTACATTCAGTGCAGTGCGTCCTGCTCACAGTGTTTAGCTAGATCCGTTCCTGCTATTTACATTCAGTGCAGTGCGTCCTGCTCACAGTGTTCAGCTAGATCCGTTCCTGCTATTTACATTCAGTGCAGTGCGTCCTGCTCACAGTGTTCAGCTAGATCCGTTCCTGCTATTTACATTCAGTGCAGTGCGTCCTGCTCACAGTGTTCAGCTAGATCCGTTCCTGCTATTTACATTCAGTGCAGTGCGTCCTGCTCACAGTGTTCAGCTAGATCCGTTCCTGCTATTTACATTCAGTGCAGTGCGTCCTGCTCACAGTGTTCAGCTAGATCCGTTCCTGCTATATACATTTAGTGCAGTACGTCCTGCTCACAGTGTTCAGCTAGATCCGTTCCTGTTATCTTCCTACTGACAGGCAGGCTTGTCTGGTTACAGTATATAAAGCTACCTGAAGAAAATTACAGGTGTTCTTTTTGATCCTATTAGTACCACGGTCAGGCAGCTAGACTATTTACATTTAGTACAGTGTGTCCTGCTCACAGTGTTCAGCTAGATCCGTTCCTGTTATTTACATTCAGTGCAGTGCGTCCTGCTCACAGTGTTCAGCTAGATCCGTTCCTGCTATTTACATTCAGTGCAGTGCGTCCTGCTCACAGTGTTCAGCTAGATCCGTTCCTGTTATCTTCCTACTGACAGGCAGGCTTGTCTGGTTACAGTATATAAAGCTACCTGAAGAAAATTACAGGTGTTCTTTTTGATCCTATTAGTACCACGGTCAGGCAGCTAGACTATTTACATTTAGTACAGTGTGTCCTGCTCACAGTGTTCAGCTAGATCCGTTCCTGTTATTTACATTCAGTGCAGTGCGTCCTGCTCACAGTGTTCAGCTAGATCCGTTCCTGCTATTTACATTCAGTGCAGTGCGTCCTGCTCACAGTGTTCAGCTAGATCCGTTCCTGTTATCTTCCTACTGACAGGCAGGCTTGTCTGGTTACAGTATATAAAGCTACCTGAAGAAAATTACAGGTGTTCTTTTTGATCCTATTAGTACCACGGTCAGGCAGCTAGACTATTTACATTTAGTACAGTGTGTCCTGCTCACAGTGTTCAGCTAGATCAGTTCCTGTTATTTACATTCAGTGCAGTGCGTCCTGCTCACAGTGTTCAGCTAGATCCGTTCCTGCTATTTACATTCAGTGCAGTGCGTCCTGCTCACAGTGTTTAGCTAGATCCGTTCCTGCTATTTACATTCAGTGCAGTGCGTCCTGCTCACAGTGTTCAGCTAGATCCGTTCCTGCTATTTACATTCAGTGCAGTGCGTCCTGCTCACAGTGTTCAGCTAGATCCGTTCCTGCTATATACATTTAGTGCAGTACGTCCTGCTCACAGTGTTCAGCTAGATCCGTTCCTGTTATCTTCCTACTGACAGGCAGGCTTGTCTGGTTACAGTATATAAAGCTACCTGAAGAAAATTACAGGTGTTCTTTTTGATCCTATTAGTACCACGGTCAGGCAGCTAGACTATTTACATTTAGTACAGTGTGTCCTGCTCACAGTGTTCAGCTAGATCCGTTCCTGTTATTTACATTCAGTGCAGTGCGTCCTGCTCACAGTGTTCAGCTAGATCCGTTCCTGCTATTTACATTCAGTGCAGTGCGTCCTGCTCACAGTGTTCAGCTAGATCCGTTCCTGCTATTTACATTCAGTGCAGTGCGTCCTGCTCACAGTGTTCAGCTAGATCCGTTCCTGCTATTTACATTCAGTGCAGTGCGTCCTGCTCACAGTGTTTAGCTAGATCCGTTCCTGCTATTTACATTCAGTGCAGTGCGTCCTGCTCACAGTGTTCAGCTAGATCCGTTCCTGCTATTTACATTCAGTGCAGTGCGTCCTGCTCACAGTGTTTAGCTAGATCCGTTCCTGCTATTTACATTCAGTGCAGTGCGTCCTGCTCACAGTGTTCAGCTAGATCCGTTCCTGTTATCTTCCTACTGACAGGCAGGCTTGTCTGGTTACAGTATATAAAGCTACCTGAAGAAAATTACAGGTGTTCTATCCCAGCTTAGTGCAGCTACAGGCCATTAGTATGTCTGGAAGGCCAAGAAGGAGAGGCAGACAGTCACAAGCCAATAAGAGAGGGCAAGCAGGCTCTGTGTCTAGTGCTGGTCGTGGAGACGGTGCATCCTCATCAGCACGTGGCCATGGGACACGCTTGGCCTTTTTTTCGGCAGCTGGCCGTGTTGAGCCGCAACATGCGGAAGACTTGGTCGAGTGGATGACCAAGCCGTCCTCATCCTCCTCATCCTCTCTCACCCATGCCCAGGGTGCTTTGTCTGGCAAAGCAGCGGCCTCTTCCCTCAGCTCAATGTCATCAGTGACTCCTTCCCTAGCCCCACCATGTCCTCCTGAGGATTCCCTCGAACTGTTTGACCACAGTGTTGGGTACATGCTCCAGGAGGATGCCCAGCGTTTGGAAGGCTCTGATGATGATACTGAGCTCAATGAAGGCAGTAACATGAGCACGGACAGAGGGGGTGCCCAAGAAGGACAGCAATCTGGCAGTCATGCTCCCCCTGCTGCAGCATACTGCCAGGTTTGCTCCAGTGATGAGGAGGGAGGGGATGATGAGGTCACTGACTCAACGTGGGTGCCTGATAGGAGAGAGGAGGAGGAGGAGGAGGAGGAGGAGGAGGTGGCACATCACCAACTAGGCAGGATGCCCTCCAGGGGCCAGCCTAAGGGCAGCACATTGACTGCATCACACCCCAAAGCTCCACATGTGCAGGGCGCTGCAGTCTCTGCGCGTTATTCAAAAAGTTCTTTGGTGTGGGCCTTTTTTGAGACGAGTGCATCAGATCGCACCGCTGCTATTTGCAATATATGTCTCAAGCGTATCTCGCGTGGCCAAAACATCTCCCGCTTGGGTACCACATGCTTGACCAGACATATGTTGACCTGCCATGCAGTTCGTTGGCAAGCGTATCTAAAAGACCCACACCAAAGAACAAAGACGATCTCTCCTTGCTCCTCATCAGCTGAGATTTCCAACCCCACTAGACCTTCAGTCCTCTCTGCGACCTGCAGTGAGAGGAATGAAGGTGTAGAATTAGGTGTGTCACAGCCAAGTACTTATGGGCAATCTGCTTTGGGTACACCGACGTCAGATTGTACCAGGCAAATTTCCCTGCCCCAGCTGCTGCACCGCCGAAAGAAGTTTGCTCCCAGCCATCCACATGCCCAGCGGTTGAATGCTAGCTTGGCAAAATTGCTAGCACTTCAACTGCTGCCTTTTCAGTTGGTAGACTCTGCCCCCTTCCGTGAGTTTGTGGAATGTGCGGTTCCTCAGTGGCAGGTACCCAAACGCCACTTTTTCTCACGGAAGGCGATTCCGGCTCTCTACCGGCATGTGGAAGGCAATGTCCATGCCTCGCTGGACAGGGCGGTCAGCGGTAAGGTGCATATTACCGCTGACTCATGGTCCAGCAGGCATGGACAGGGACGTTACTTAAGTTTCACGGCGCATTGGGTGACTCTGCTGGCAGCTGGGAAGGATGCAGGACAAGGTGCAGTAGTGTTGGAGGTTGTTCCGCCACCACGCCTCCAAAATGCTGATTGTGACACACCTCTCTCCTCCACCCCCTCCTCTTCTTCTTCCTCCATGGCCTCTTCCTCGGAACCAGCGGTGCTCCGTAGGCGTTCAAGGGGCTACGCAAGTACGCAGGCCAAAAGATGCCATGCGGTGCTTGAGCTGGTGTGCTTGGGGGACAGGAGCCACACTGGGGCAGAGGTTCTGTCAGCTCTGCAGGGGCAGGTTCAGAGGTGGTTGACGCCACGCCAACTTAAGGCAGGAATGGTGGTTTGCGACAATGGCACCAACCTCCTCTCTGCCCTCCGACAGGGACAACTGACCCATGTGCCCTGTTTGGCTCACGTCCTTAACTTGGTGGTGCAGCGGTTCTTGGGCAGGTACCCGGGCTTACAGGATGTCCTGAGGCAGGCCAGGAAAGTCTCTGTGCATTTCCGCCGGTCATATAATGCCAGTGCTCGGCTGACGGACCTCCAAAAGGAGTTTAACCTGCCCAAGAACCGCCTAATCTGTGACATGCCCACCAGGTGGAACTCGACGTTGGCCATGCTGCAGCGGCTGCACACGCAGCAGAGGGCCATCAATGAGTACCTGTGCGACTATGGCACCAGGACAGGGTCAGGGGACCTTGGTTTTTTTTCCCCACGCCAGTGGGCCATGATCAGGGATGCATGCACTGTCCTGTCACCATTCGAGGAGGCCACGAGGATGGTGAGCACTGACAGTGCATGCATCAGTGACACTGTCCCCCTTGTCCACCTGTTGGAGCACACGCTGCGTGGGATAATGGACAGGGCACTTGAGGCAGAACAGAGGCAGGAAGAGGAGGACTTCCTTAGCTCTCAAGGCCCCCTTTATCCAGACAGTGTTCCTGCGTGCCCGCCGATCACACAGGAAGAGGACGAGGAGGAGGAGGAGGAGGAGGAAGATTGTGTCAGTATGGAGGTGGAGCCTGGCACTCAGCATCAGCAGTCTTTAAGGGATCAGTCCCAAGGAACACATGGACTTGTACGTGGCTGGGAGGAGGTGGCTGCGGACGTTGTTGTCCTTAGTGACCCAGAGGACTCCGGACCGAATGCCTCAGCAAACCTACGCTGCATGGCCTCCCTGATCCTGCAAAGCCTGCGTAAGGATCCTCGTATTCGTGGTATCAAGGAGAAGGACCAATACTGGCTGGCAACCCTCCTTGATCCACGTTACAAGGGTAAGGTTGCGGACCTTATCTTGCCATCGCAGAGGGAGCAGAGGATGAAACATCTTCGGGAGGCCTTGCAGAAAGGTCTGTGCAACGCGTTCCCAGAGACTGGGAGGTTACAAACTCCTGTTTCTGGACAACGTGTTGCTGAGGCTTCGGTCAGTCAAAGAAGGAGCGGTGGAGAAGGTGGCCGTCTGACCGATGCGTTCAGACAATTTTTTGGTCCGCAGCCCCAAGGTATGATCGGTTCCAGCAACCATCGCCAGCGTCTGTTTTACATGGTGCAGGAATACCTAGGGGCAAGATCAGACTTGGACACCTTTCCCACCGAAAATCCTCTGGGTTACTGGGTCTTGAGGATGGATCACTGGCCAGAGCTTGCACAGTATGCAATTGAGCTACTGGCCTGTCCTGCATCCAGCGTTCTTTCGGAACGCACATTCAGTGCTGCTGGAGGCGTGGTAACCGATCACAGGGTGCGTCTGTCCACCGACTCGGTCGATCGGCTGACCTTCATAAAAATGAATCAGTCTTGGATCACCACCAGCTACCAAGCACCTGATGCAGATGTAACCGAATAATTTTTTTTGAAATCTCAGATCCCTTCAAAGACTGCCTATGCTGATGCTGAGTGACTATCCCTGAGTAATTATCCTCTTCCTCCTCAATCATCACGCTGATAGCTTGTAAGAACATTTTTGGTTCTGGGCGCCACCACCAGTGCCTAAGGCACAATTTTTCAGCCCCTGTTTAACAGGGGCGTGTAATTACAATTTTTGATGTAATACTTTGCAGCAGGGCTCGTTCCTGCATTCCAACTAGAGTGTCTGTGAGGGGTTGCAGTGTTGTGGCACCAGCACCAGTGCCTAAGACCCAATTTTTCAGCCCCTGTCTAACAGGGGCGTGTAATTACAATTTTTGATGCAATACTTTGCAGCAGGGCTTGTTCCTGCATTCCAACTAGAGTGTCTGTGAGGGGTTGCAGTGTTGTGGCACCAGCACCAGTGCCTAAGACCCAATTTTTCTGCCCCTGTCTAACAGGGGCGTGTAATTACAATTTTTGATGCAATACTTTGCAGCAGGGCTTGTTCCTGCATTCCAACTAGAGTGTCTGTGAGGGGTTGCAGTGTTGTGGCACCAGCACCAGTGCCTAAGACCCAATTTTTCAGCCCCTGTCTAACAGGGGCGTGTAATTACAATTTTTGATGCAATACTTTGCAGCAGGGCTTGTTCCTGCATTCCAACTAGAGTGTCTGTGAGGGGTTGCAGTGTTGTGGCACCAGCACCAGTGCCTAAGGCCTAATTTTTCAGCTCCTGTTCAACAGGGGCATGTAATTACAATTCTTGATCTAATATTTCACAGCAGGGCCCTGTGAGGGCTTACAGTGTTTTGGCCACAGCAACACCTAAGGCCCAAATTTCTGCTGAGTATATAGGGTAGGACCCTACTTTCAAACATCTAACTTACAAACGACACCTACTTGCAAACGGAAGGAGACAACAGGAAGTGAGATGAAATCTACCCCTAAGGAAGGGAAATTCTCTCCTGTAAGAGTTAATATGGGAAAACAATTTTTCCTTTCCACTGATGCTTTCCAATCCTTGTTCCACAAAAAAACACAAATTTTCAAAAAACATTTTTCATTGGGACAAAAAAGTGAGGTGAAATCTTCTGAAGAGGAGGAAAGACGCAAAACAAATGTCACAGGGGTGATAACCCTTCCCTATGTTTTCCAAAAAGCTTAGAAAAGATTTTTTGGCTGGAGCTAAACACATTAAAAATGTTCAAAATTACAAACAGATTCTACTTAACAACAAACCTACAGTCCCTGTCTTGTTTGCACCGCCTGTATACTGCTGTTCAGAGTATATAGGGACCTTTCCTTATTTTAATTTGGGTGCGGGGTTCCCCTTAATATCCATACAAGACCCAAAGGGCCTGGTAATGGACTGGGGGGTACCCATGCCGTTTGTCTCACTGATTTTCATCCATATTGCCATGACCCGACATGACATTAAACCCGCAAGCAGTTTTAAATGAGATTTTTTCCTTTAAAAATGACATTTGGTGCAGGGACTGTTCTAAACATGGGAAACACGCGTCACTTTACAGGCATACTATAGACACCCCCCAGGTACGATATTTAAAGGAATATTTCACTTTTTTTTTTTTACTTTAAGCATCATTAAAATCACTGCTCCCGAAAAAACGGCCGTTTTTAAAAGTTTTTTTTGCATTGATACATGTCCCCTGGGGTAGGACCCGGGTCCCCAAACCCTTTTTAGGACAATACCATGCAAATTAGCCTTTAAAATGAGCACTTTTGATTTCGAACGTTCGAGTCCCATAGACGTCAATGGGGTTCTAACGTTCGTGCGAACTTGCGGTCCGTTCGCGGGTTCTGGTGCGAACCGAACCGGGGGGTGTTCGGCTCATCCCTAATAGTCAATAATGTAAGGTAAAGAAAAAATCCATTTATTTTTGGAAAAAAAAAATGAGGAAGGCAACACTGGAAACACTTTTGGAATCTGTGAAGCCTTTCGTCCCCCAGGACACACATCAAGTTTTAGGACAAGAAAGTTGGTATCTTGTGACTAGGGAGCACAGTCAGACCAGACAGAAGCCAGGCAATCACTTTCGACTCTTTCGTGGAGCCTTCCCTGCACGCTTCTCTGCAGCCTTCCCTCCACGCTTCTCTGCAGCCTTCCTCGGAGGCTGTGCCTCTGGTGGTGTACTTGGGGCAGGAGAAGGAGGAGGAGGAGGAGGAGTGGCTTCATCTGCTAGATATGTTTTAGCAGTAAGCTCCCCTCTCAAGCCCTTCTGATACGCCTGAAAAATCAGACCCTCACAGAGGAGGCATTGCCCCTTTTTGAGTTCCAGCAATCTGGTGGCCATATGTGTCCCATACGCCTCTTCTGTATTGGGTGGTGTGCTGAGGATTTGGCTGGCTTCACGAATGAGGGCTAGTGATTCCTCCTCAGTTTGGGTCATTTTTCTGGGCCTTTTGGTGATAATAATGCGGAGGGGAGGCACCTGACACTCCGTGTGGCTTCTACTGGGCCCAGCCACAGCCTCCTCCTCTCTCCCACTGGGCAAGGCCTCCTCCTCTCTCCCACTGGGCAAGGCCTACTCCTGGCTGAGCTCATCCTGGGTAAAAAAAGGGACATAGTTGTAATTTTGGGTTACGCAATCACACAATTTTCAGCTCATGACTTGCAAATATAATTAAAAAAATAGTAAAGGCTATCTATTTGACCCCACCATTATTCCAGCTGCTCACCAATATCTGAAGTACATAGGCGTGCGCACAGGGTGTGCCAGGTGTGCCTGGGCACACCCTAATCGCCTTGTATGGTGCATATTCCCCCCTGTTTAGACCACTGATATTTCATCCCAAAAAAAGTTACAAAATAAAATACTTTAAAAAGAATAAAAACAAAACTACTGACACTGTCCACTGCCCTACTGACACCATCTGTACATATACACATGCATATGTATTTGAGCTTTGCAAGAGGCTGCGCACACCTATGCTGAAGTATATTTTTGGCCACTACTGTCCAGTGATATGTCTACATATTAATATTTGTGATGAAGTCATTTTTTATGAAACACTTAAAAATTTAAGAGATTTACATCATTAATATTTACACAATCACAAATTCAACAAAAAAGAATACCTGGCTGAAGCTGGGCGCATCCACTTCATCAAGGATGAAAGGGCCCAGTTCTTCCTGGGACTCCTCAGCTGGGGTGGAGGTGGAGGGGAGGCTGGAGGGAAGGGTGGGGGGAAGGGTGGGGGGAAGGGTCGAAAGTGATTGCCTTACTTCTGTCTGGCCATCTAGAAATCGCAGTTTTTGGTAGTACCACAGATTGGGTACATAAACCCGGTCGGCTGCTGCTCCTGATCTGAGCGACTTCTGGATCCTATTGTGTTCCCACTTGTATATGTTGCGCAAGATACCAATTTTCTTGTCCACAAACTTGAGGTCTGCCTGGGGGACTCGAGTCTTCACAAATTCCAAAAGTGTGCCCAGTGTTGCCTTCCTCACATCTCTATTGAAATATAATGGATGTTTGACCTCCCACAGGTTTTTGTTTTCCTTATACAAATCAATGAATCTTGTCAAAAAATCAGCCTCCTTAAAGGGATTCATTTTTGCTGAAAGACAAGACACAACATAAAAACTGTAATGTCAGTCAGAACTCCCAGGATTATATTTGGAAGAACACACACACACCCCCACGTTTAATCTTACCTTAGTTTCTGACGCTCGCTACTTCCACACGGACATACGTAGGCCATCGTAATAGCTTTATATACACTGAGCATGTGTCATGCTCCGCCTGCGTCGCCCACCCCTGACGTTCTTTAGTACAATTTGTCCCCGCCCCTTCACTCTTCGTTGCGCAGTGGGAGTATATAGAGAAAGATGGCGGAGAGTTTAACTGGAAGTAGCGCGGAGGAAAGCCACAATCATCCACATCCAGGAGGAGATATAAGGCCACCAACATGGCTTTTGAAGAGATGGTGGAGATGGTGTCCATATTGAGAAGGGAGGACTACGATGGGAAAAAAGGACCGTACACATGCCCGAATATGCGGAAGGACAAAATAATGGCCTCGGTTGTCACCGCTCTAGAAGCAAAATTTGGCACTAAACGGTCGAAAGAACAATTGAGGAAGCGGTGGTCTGACATCAAAAGTAGGGAGCCGGAACAATATTGGCGAATAAAGAAGCTGCTTAAAAAAAGTAAGTACTTGTGTGTTCCTATTGAGATACTTAACTTGCATGCTGATCTATATTTTTTTCGTTTATACAGCATCGTTCGTAAAGACCGTTCTTTGTAAAATACATATGATACTATGAAAATTACGTATTTTTTTCGCCAAAAACGATGGTACAGGGTTGGACATACATTTAGGTCTTGAGAATTTGTCGGATTCCAAAAATGTGGCGATGTGGTGTAGATGTGTTTGAAAATATAATGCTTCTTCAAAAATGATTCAGTGTAATGTAAGGACAGGACACAGCAGCTGTTTCCACATCTGGACTCACGAGCACTAGTGTACTATGTGACCATAAATACATTTTTGAGGGGTAATACACATAGGAGATCATTGAGGTGTCTGCATCTGTGAAACTTGCATGAAAATTTGTATTGTTTTTAATTGTTGTTCAGAGGGAATTTTCATCCTGTCATCTAAATTTTTGTGGCCAAAAAATTTCAATTGTCCCCAACTCATAACCAACTTTTCATATTTTTAAAAAAAGAAATATCACTGTGTTTTAACTATACCTTTTGTTTAATTATCATAGGGGAGAAAAGACTCTGACATTACCCCAAGCCCCAGCCCAAAACCACGCCCACCCGACGAGCTGGAGGAAGGAGAGGTGGAGGAAGTGTGCGACATTTCAACCCCACCAAGTGAGTGACTGACACCCCAGCTTAAGGAAATCTATTTAGGCGTATATATTTTAACCCATTTTTTTAAAAACACATTTTAGGTGAGGTTCTGGTTGTGGAAGGCCAAGCGGCAGAGCCATTTAGCACAGACAGTGCACAAAGACTTATTGGCCAGATAATGTTGTGGAATGGCCAAATTGATCGAATGCGTGACCAAATTGACAGCATGAGGAATCGGCTGGACACTATGCAACAGGAAATGAAGAACATGATTGATGTTTTGGCCAGAATACAATAACGTTTTGCCTAAAAACATCAATCATGTTCTTCATTTCATTGTCAAGTTTGTGTATTGTTCAATTTTAGAATGTTTAAAAAAAAAAAAAAAAAAACAATTTGCAGATGCACACGGTGTGTCATCATGTGCTATCTTCCATCAGGGGATATCAATGTACTTGTTTTGTGTTTGCAACCCCTTCATCATCAAGATGTTTGTTTGTGAGAGGAACAAAGGGATTGCACACACAAAACACGTACATTGCTCCCCCATGATGGGAGATAGCACATATTGACTTGAACCTTTTTTCATACCTAATTTGGAGCATCTGCAAATTGTCGGTTTTACAAGGGTGACATCACCAGCACCGTTATTAACATGTTGAACTTTGTAAGTTCTTTTTTTTTTTTTTGTATGTTTTTAAAAACACTGTTGTTAATTGTAATTTTGTAAACAAGATCTATTTTTGTGGAAATATGCCTAAAATAACAAAAAAAAAGACATTATTAAAAAAAAAAAAAAAAAAAAAAAAAACCTTTACAAAAAATGCACCTTTCAATGTGCACACAGTAAAATGTTTTTACTACTACAATGTGTGTGGCTGCTTATTTATCAATAAGATGATTTGCTAATTTTTGTGTGGTTACAGTGACAAAGGGCCTTATTAACTAAAGGGAAATGCACTTGCCACTACAAGTGCACTAGGAGACAGACAAAAATAAATGCAAACAAGAATAAAAACAAGATATTTTAGTAAAAAATAATTTTCTGTATTTTTGTAATAAATTATAGCTCTTGTTGAATAGCAATGGCACCGCGACCATTAAAATAATTCACATATTGGTCACGCACTTGACGTGTGGTTTGGGGGGCCAAGCCAATACGGCCAATTTCCAGGCCTGTGAGTGTTTGGTCAACTACAAGTCTGGCCTCAGGCCCAACAGAGGTCATATATGTAGCTGAATGTCTTCTCAAATAATTATGGAGAATGCAGCAAGCCAGTATCACATGATTTATTTTATAGTCCGCCAGATTTATGGACGAGAGGAACAAATGGACCCAGCTGGCCAGAATACCAAAGGCATTCTCCATAACTCTTCTTGCTCTGGAGGCCAGTAATTAAATACCCTCCTCTCAGGGGTGAGTGTCCTTTGGGGGAACGGCCTCATCAAGTGCTCGCCGAGAGCAAACGCTTCATCAGCGATAAAAACTGAGGGGAGTCCATCAACATGCTGGTCATCAGGTGGCAATCCCAGGCCACCAGTCTGGATACGCTGGCACAGCTCGGTCTGTGCAAAGACTCCTCCATCAGACATCCAGCCATTCTTCCCCACGTCCACGAACATAAATTCCAATTGTGCCGAGACCACCGCCATCAAAACTTCACTATGGAACCCCTTATAGCTGTAAAAATAAGACCCCAAATGGGGTGGTGGCACAATGCAGACATGCTTCCCATCGATCGCCCTGACACAGTTGGGAAAGTCCCAACGGTCAGCGAACTGGGAGGCCACAGTCTGCCATTCCTGTGTACTGGAAGGAAACTGTGGAGTGAAACAATAAAAAAATAAGATAAGTACTTTTAAACATAACTTGGATATCAGATTACACAAAAACATTCTTGAACAACAGCAGTCGAACATTATTAATATGTGTTTTTTTGCTTTTAATTCAACAAAAAACATAAGGCCCACTTATAAGATTACTCACCCCCTCTAATGGCCCATTGATCAATTTGAATGTGGGGGGAGGGGTTCTAATTTGTTTAAAAAACACACCTGACAGTTGCAAACATTTGAGGGGGTGGGGAGGGGTTCTAATTTGTTTAAAAAACACACCTGACAGTTGCAAACATTTTAGGGGGTGAGGGAGGGTCAAACAGTACAATGGAGCTGACAATATACATTGTTCAAGGGACTAGAGGCTAGAGATATAAATGGACCCAGGATTGCATGGTGGGGAGGTTATTGAAGGTAAATATGCATGTAGGGAAAAAAAATATTATGTAAAAAAACAGGCATGCATGAAGATAAAGGGGACATTCACAGCATATTCCAAGCATGGTAATTAGGTAACCAGGACATTTAGACAATACATTAGCAAACATCTAATACATATCATGTAATGTTAAAGGATAAAACTTACCTTCATATTGTCCTTCTGCAGGACCTGAATGATGGTAGAACAGGTCTCTGGGATTATGATCCCCAGAGCCTGGGGAGAGATGCCTGTCGAGAACTTCAAGTCCTGAAGACTTCTCCCAGTCGCCAAGTAACACAAAGTGGCTACTAGCCTCTGCTCCGCAGTGATGGCTTGCCTCATGCAGGTATCCTGCCTGCTGATATAGGGGGTCAGCATAGCCAGCAGATGTTCAAAAATGGGGTCCGTCATCCTGAGATAATTCCTGAAATCCTCAGGATTATTCTCACGGATCTCACGGAGCAAAGGCATGTGCGAGAATTGGTCACGCTGGCGCAACCAATTCTTGGTCCATGAACTCCTCGTCGCCCTGTTCATGGACTGGACTTGGGTCAAAGTATTAACCCCAACACCAAGTCCCCACACAGCACGAACTCTTGAACAAGTACGTCCACGCGACATGGCTTCAAAACGGTTGGCTTGTCAGAGAGGTTACCTGGTTGGGCGCCGGTGCGTGCCGGGGCGCATTGGTGCTCGTGTCCCTGTGCGTGCTGGGGCGCGTGTCCCTGGGGGCGCCGGCGTGTCTGGGCTGACCGGCCGTGGCGTGCGGGGTGGCGTCCGGGCGTTCGTGCGTACGCGCGTTCGCGCTAGCGCGCGTCCGCCTGTGGGCGCTGCCTTTGACATGCCCGGTAGTGTGGGCGTGCACGCGGGTGTTGGGGGCGCACACGGGCGCGTGCGGGGGCGCGGCGCGCTTTGGCGAATCGGCGCGTGCACGAGCGCGGCGTTTTGGCGCCAATCAGCCTATTTGAAGCCTGCCTCTACACTGACTCGGTGCTGCCTGATCAAACAGCTCTGTGTCTTGTTCCGTGATCATCCTGTGTTCCTGTATCTCCGTAGTGTTACCCGTTGTGACCCGGCTTGCCTTTGGACCTTCCTTGACTGCTGCTTGAACCCGATCCCGGCTCGTTTGACCTAGTTTCTGCCTCCTCCCTTGTACCGTTGCCGCCAGCCCGTTGCCGACCTCTGCCTGTGTGTGACCAAGCCTGATTAACTCCTGCTCAGCATCTGCTCTATCAAGCCTGAAGCTCTACCGGTTGCTTGCCAGACCACTGTGCTCCAGGACTCTAACTTCAGGCCCCCATACCATTCCGCACTCGCGGGCCTCCTGTCTACTCTACCAGGGGCCCCGAATCGGATACGTGAGGGAGCCTACCCTCTGCCCAAGTGGACTCATCTGTCTGGTAAGTGTGGGACCTGACAGTATCAGGCAGCCATGACTGAGTCCGGGCAGGGGGCCTCCCCCATGGATGAACTGTGCAGGCACCTAGCGGGCCTTACTCAAGCCGTTAAAAGCCTACAGGAAGGCTATACCAGACTGGAAGGGCAGGTCCAGGCCCTCTCAGCCTCTCCTCCAGGAGCAGTATCTGCCAACCCTGCCTCAGCGCCTTCTGTAGTGATGCTTCCACCAGAGCCCAGGGTACCTACACCCGAAAAGTTTTCCGGAGAACGCAGTAAGTTCCGGGCGTTCCGTAACGCATGCGAACTATACTTTGCTTTACAACCCCGTACGTTCTCCCTGGAAGCTACTAAAGTGGGGTTCGTCATATCCTTGTTGACCGGCGAGCCTCAAACCTGGGCCCACCATCTATTGGAGCAAAAGGCTCAATCCCTTGACTCCCTAAGTGACTTTTTCCTAGCCATGTCTCAGCTGTATGAGGACCCCCAGCTAACAGCCACGGCAGAAGCCGCCTTGCATTCCCTTCAACAAGGCCGCAGAGCTGCTGAAGATTACGCCGTGGAGTTTAGGCGTTGGAGCTCGGATACGGAGTGGAATGACGCAGCCTTGCGTCACCAATATCGGCTGGGATGGTCGGATCCCCTCAAGGATGAACTAGCACGAGTGGGGGTACCCCAGACACTAGAGGAGCTAATCAATCTTTCCATCCAAATTGACCGCCGCCTCAGGGAGAGACGCTCTGAGAGATCTGTTGGTCACCCACGCCTCACCTGGATGTTGCCTAGGGCACCTAGTGCCCTGAACCAAGCTCCGCTTGTCTCATCTACTCCAGTCCCGGAGGTCCCTGAGCCCATGCAGTTGGGACTGCTCCGTCCCTCCCTGACTCCTGAGGAGAAGACACGCAGACGCACACTCAACCTGTGCTTGTACTGTGGGGAGCCTGGTCACTTTGCAAGAGCATGCCCCAATAAAAGACGTAAGTGTCTGCCGTCTTCCTCGTTGTGTGCACCTGTCCTACCTAGTGCCGGTAACCATTTAACATTTTCCATTGTATTACAGTTACCTGGAAGGAGCATCCCAGTACTGGTCATCATTGATTCGGGAGCATGTAGTGGATTCATTGACCGGACCTTCGTCGAAACCCATCATATTCCCACTCAAACTAAAGCCCAAGGACTGGCAGTTTTTCTAGCGGACGGCTCCACCCTCCGCTCCGGACCCGTCACCCAAGAAACGGTTCCTCTATTGGCCACCATTGGCCCGGAACAACAGGAACTTTTACGTCTAGATGTCATCTCCTCTCCTCTCTTCCCAGTCATCCTAGGAATACCTTGGCTACAGGCTCACAATCCTAGTATCAACTGGTCTACGGGCAAGATCCAGTTTTCTTCTGAATATTGCAGACAACACTGCTTACGGGGGACCCCATTAACTTCCTCCCAATGCCTGTGCATAGATTCAGAAACCAAGTCCTACCAAGATCTTCCCGAACCTTACCGGGATTTCCTGGATGTGTTCAGTAAAAAAGGGGCAGAAACCCTTCCAGTACATAGACCCTATGATTGCCCAATAGAACTTTTACCAGGTACCGAAGTCTCTTTTGGGAGGATCTTCCCTCTAACTGAGCAGGAGCTGGGCACCTTGAAAACCTATATAGATGAAAACCTGAAGAAAGGGTTCATCCGTCCTTCCACGTCTCCAGCTGGGGCAGGCATCTTTTTCGTGGAAAAGAAAGATCACTCCTTAGGTCCCTGCATTGACTATCGGGAGCTCAATAAAATCACTATTAAGAACAGATACCCGCTACCCCTGGTTCCTGAACTATTTCAGAGATTAGGATCTGCTACCTTTTTTACTAAGCTAGATCTCCGTGGAGCCTATAATTTGATCCGCATAAGAGAAGGAGACGAGTGGAAGACGGCCTTTCGTACTCGATTCGGACATTACGAGTATCTCGTCATGCCTTTTGGTCTGTGCAACGCACCGGCGACATTCCAGCATTTTGTCAACGATGTCTTTCATGACTTACTGGACTTATATGTCATCGTTTACCTGGACGATATCCTGGTTTTCTCTGCCTCCCTGACGGAGCACCGCAAACACGTACGAAATGTACTCTCCCGGCTCAGACAACATGGGCTGTACGCCAAACTTGAAAAATGTGAATTTGAGCTCCAATCTATCCAGTTCCTGGGCCTGATCATTTCCCCTGACGGCATTAAAATGGATCCACAGAAAGTATCCGCTATTCTGGATTGGCCTGCACCGACTGACAAGAAAGGAGTACAACGTTTTATTGGCTTTGCCAATTTCTATAGGAAATTTATTAAGGGATTTTCTTCAATTATAACTCCCATTACAGAGCTTACTAAACAAGGATGCCGGTTCTGCTGGACCCCTGAGGGACAAGAGGCCTTTGAAAGACTCAAGGCGCTGTTCACGTCAGCCACTATTCTTAAGCATCCCAACCCTGCCTTGCCTTTCGTCTTAGAGGTGGATGCTTCCGAGGTTGCAGTTGGAGCTGTACTTTCACAGAGACAGGGTGCCAAAGCACTCCTGTACCCTGTGGGATTCTTCTCACGTAAACTCTCTCCGTCCGAGAAAAACTATGACGTGGGTGATCGGGAACTTTTAGCCATTAAAGCAGCTCTGGAGGAATGGCGTTATCTCCTGGAAGGTGCAGCACACCCCATTTTGGTCTACACGGACCATAAGAACTTAGAATACCTAAGAACAGCCAAGAGATTGAAACCCCGGCAGGCCAGATGGGCACTTTTTTTTTCCCGATTTATTTTCCATATTACTTACAGACCCGGATCCAAGAATGTTAAATCTGATGCCCTTTCCCGAATGTTTCTCGATTCTGAAAGAACTGTGTCCCCAGACACCATCCTCCCCTCTGGAAATTTCCTAATCCTACAGGAGGATCTAATTTCTCAAATCAGACGTGCCTCTATGGGAATGTCTCCACCTGTTGAAGCCTGTACCAAAGATGGACTGTTCTGGTTCAAGAATAAGATTGTGGTCCCTGAGGAGCTAAAGGTACGGGTGTTAAGCTTGTGTCATGATCACAAACTTGCTGGCCACTTCGGCACACGGAAAACAACTGACCTTGTCCAACGCACCTTTTGGTGGTCTCGTCTTACTAAGGATTGCAAGGAATATGTGGAGTCCTGTAACACGTGTGCCAGAAACAAGACTAGCCAGACAAGAGCATGGGGTCTGTTGAGACCATTGCCAGTCCCGGAGAGACCATGGGCCATGATTTCAATGGACTTTATTGTTGAACTCCCACCATCAGAAGGTTTTTCGTCCATTTTTGTTGTGGTAGACAGGCTGTCTAAAATGGCCCATTTTCTCCCCATGAAGGGCACCCCTTCAGCCATGGAGACCGCTTCCATCTTCATTAAGGAGATCGTCAGACTGCATGGAGTCCCGACCAATATAGTTTCAGACAGGGGCGTCCAGTTCACCTCCAGATTCTGGAGGGCCCTTTGTGGCGCTCTCGAAATCGAGTTGTCATTCTCTTCGGCCTACCACCCTCAGTCAAACGGACAAACCGAGAGGACGAACCAAACCTTGGAGCAATACATCCGCTGTTTTTCTGCATTTTCCCAGGATGATTGGGCCTCCCTGCTTCCCATCGCAGAATTCTCCTATAATAACTCTCTACATTCAGCTACTAACCAGTCTCCATTTTATGCCAATTATGGTTTCCATCCATCCTTCTTGCCTGGATCATTCCCTGAGTGCCCTGTTCCTGCAGTGTCCAAAACTTTGGATTTTTTCTCTAACAACAACAAATTGCTGCAGGAAACCATGACCAAGGCTCAGGAAGATTACAAGAAGATCTTTGACAGGAAGAGATGGGGGGAACTTGTTCTAGAACCCAGCAATTCTGTCTGGCTGTCTACTGCTAACCTCAAGTTGGCCTGCCCATCCAGGAAATTGGGCCCCAAATACCTGGGTCCTTTCTTGATCAAAAGGAAAATCAACAATGTGGCATACGAACTTGACCTTCCTAACTCCCTGAGGATACATCCAGTATTCCACGTGTCCCTCCTGAAGCCGGTCACCCCCAACTTCTTTCCTGGTCGCAGCATTGGTCCACCCAAACCTATTATGGTTGATGGCGAGGAGGAGTTCGAAGTGGAGGCAATTCTAGATTGCAGAAGAAGGCGCAATCAGGTGCAATATCTGGTAAAATGGAAGGGCTATGGACCCGAAGATAATTCTTGGGAGCCGGAAAGCAATTTACATGCCAGAGAACTCCTGCAATCCTTTAAAACCTCTCATACCTCAAAGATGGCCCAGCTGGGCATCCGGAGTCTGCCCTTGAGGAGGGGGCACTGTCAGAGAGGTTACCTGGTTGGGCGCCGGTGCGCGCCGGGGCGCGTTGGTGCTCGTGTCCCTGTGCGTGCTGGGGCGCGTGTCCCTGGGGGCGCCGGCGTGTCTGGGCTGACCGGCCGTGGCGTGCAGGGTGGCGTCCGTGCGTTCGTGCGTACGCGCGTTCGCTGCCTTTGACATGCCCGGTAGTTTGGGCGTGCACGCTGGTGTCGGGGGCGCGCACGGGCGCGTGCGGGGGCGCGGCGCGCTTTGGCAAATCGGCGCGTGCACGAGCGCGGCGTTTTGGCGCCAATCAGCCTATTTGAAGCCTGCCTCTACACTGACTCGGTGCTGCCTGATCAAACAGCTCTGTGTCTTGTTCCGTGATCATCCTGTGTTCCTGTATCTCCATAGTGTTACCCGTTGTGACCCAGCTTGCCTTTGGACCTTCCTTGACTGCTGCCTGAACCCGATCCCGGATCGTTTGACCTCGTTTCTGCCTCCTCCCTTGTACCGTTGCCGCCAGCCTGTTGCCGACCTCTGCCTGTGTGTGACAAGCCTGATTAACTCCTGCTCAGCATCTGCTCTATCAAGCCTGAAGCTCTACCGGTTGCTTGCCAGACCACTGTGCTCCAGGACTCTAACTTCAGGCCCCCATACCATTCCGCACTCGCGGGCCTCCTGTCTACTCTACCAGGGGCCCCGAATCGGATACGTAAGGGAGCCTACCCTCTGCCCAAGTGGACTCATCTGTCTGATAAGTGTGGGACCTGACACGGCTGGTCAAACAAACAAACTTATAACAAAAGCACTGAAGAACAGCAAGGCCTATGAAGAGCGACCTGAAAGAGCGACCTGAACCAGGAACAAGCGGACCAGAACGGCCTGCTAGGCAGGTTGCGAACTGACCAACATGCACTGAAAAGCAGATACAAACCTCACAAGCACAAACTGAACCGCAGAAAACGATCGAAATAAGCTGAAGTGTGAAAAGCGCGAATCGTCTCTAACCAAACTTCTACTAACACAAGATAAACACGAGATTAGCAGAAGGAGCCCAAAGGGTGCCATAGTGGGGCTTGAACTTCCTTTTTCTAGTCCCGTCGTACATGCTGTATGTCACCGCATTCAAAACCAGCGGACTTTTGGAGTGATCGTGTGTGTCCAAGTCCGTCCGTTTTTAAGTCCGGCGCACCTAGTGGACAAAGTCCGTTGAAAAGTTCGCCGGGCAAAGTCTGCCGTAAAGTCTGCTCGTGTGTACGTGGAATTAGAGTCTGCAAAAGACTTGAGACCGGGGCGGAGGTTCACCTTCCAGCAGGACAACGACCCTAAACATACAGCCAGAGCTACAACGGAATGGTTTAGATCAAAGCATATTTGTGTGTTAGAATGGCCCAGTCAAAGTCCAGAGCTAAATCCAATTGAGAACCTGTGGCAAGACTTGAAAATTACTGTTCACAGACATCCTTTAACCAATCTGACAGAGCTTGAGCTATGTTGCAAAGAAGAATGGGCAAAAATGTCAGTCTCTAGATGGGCAAAGCAGGTAGAGACATACCCAAAAAGACTTGCAACTGTAATTGCAGCAAAAGGTGGTTCTACAAATTATTGACTCAGGGGGGCTGACCTCAAATGCACACCACACTTTTCACATATTTTTTTGTAAAAAATTTGGAAAACCATTTATCATTATCCTTCCACTTCACAATTATGTGCGACTTTGTGTTGTTATATCACATAAAATACATTTACATTTTTGGATGTGCAGTATCTCACAAAAGTGAGTACATCCCTGACATTTTTGTAAATAGTTTATTATATCTTTTCATGTGACAACACTGAAGAATTTATACTTTGCTACAATGTAAAGTAGTGAGTGTACAGCTTGTATAACAGTGTAAATTTGCTGCCCCCTCAAAATAGCTCAACACACAGCCATTGATGTCTAAACCACTGGCAACAAAAGTGAGTACACCCCTAACTGAAAATGTCCAATTTGGGCCCAAAGTGTCAATATTTTGTGTGGCCACCAATATTTTCCAGCACTGCCTTAACCCTCTTGGTCATGGAGTTCACCGGAGCTTCACAGGTTGCCACTGGAGTTCTCTTCCACTCCTCAATGACGACATCACTGAGCTGGTAGATGTTAGAGACCTTGTGCTCCTCCACCTTCCATTTGAGGATGTTCACAGATGCTCAATAGGGTTTAGGTCTGGAGACATGCTTGGCCAGTCCATCACCTTTACCCTCAGCTTCTTTTGCAAGGCAGTGCTCATCTTGGAAGTGTGTTTGGGGTCGTTATCATGTTGGAATACTGCCCTGCAGCCCAGTCTCTGAAGGGAGGGTATCATGCTTTGCTTCAGTATGTCACAGTACATGTTGGCATTCATGGTTCCCTCAATGAACTGTAGCACCCCAGTGGTGGCAACACTAATGCAGCCCAAGACCTTGACACTCCCACCACCATGCTTGACTGTAGGCAAGACACACTTGTCTCTTGACTCCTCACCTAGTTGCCGCCACACATGCTTGACACAATCTGAACCAAATAAGTTTATCTTGGTCTCATCAGACCACAGGACATGGTTCCAGTAATCCATGTCCTTAGTCTGCTTGTCTTCAGTAAACTGTTTGCAGGCTTACTTGTGCATCATCTTTAGAAGAGGTTTCCTTCTGGGACGACAGCCATGCAGACTAATGATGCAGTGTGCAACTGTCAGGCCTGGGCTCAGCCCTTCCTTCTCTGAGCTGGCGGCTAATTGCCAGCTCCTATCTCTCCACAGTGACTCACCTGTTGATGATATCCTGCTTGTCAATCCTGCTTACTTAAGCCTTCCAGCCCAGATGATCTCTGCCTAGCCTTGGTTAACATCACAGAGACTTTCTCCAGTGCTCCTGTTAAAGACTTGCTTGGCTGACATTCCTTTTGTCTTCAGATCCTGCTTGCTGTTTCACTACGCTGATTCCTGGCTTTCTGACTTTCTGGCTTGTCTGACTATTCATTACGGTTATCGAACTTTGGCTATCTTTTGACTACGTTTGTTCTATTTACTTTTATTATTAAACAAGTGTGATTTAACTGTACTTCTGTCTCTGTCTGATTCATGGTTTCTGACAGTAGGCGAAGGCCATGAATTCAGAAGATGCAGTCATTCCACTTGTTGGTTATATTTTTTCCCAGATTGGATGAGCAGGATCACCGCATGGATCAGTTTGCCATTGCGTTACAAACGCTCCTGAGTCACATGGCTCACCTGGAATCTCCCACTGTGGCTGTTCCGGTACAATCTGTGTTGCAGGTCGTCCCTGCTGCTGCTCTTGTCTCTGTGCAGACACCCGCCTCGAGTATTACCTCTATAAGAGGTATATCTGGTTCCGCTTCCCCAGAGATTTGGGGGCAATCCAGTCCAATGCAGAAGGTTTCCCAACGAGGTTGAGATATGCTTTGCGATGTTGCCCCAGGCGTTTCCCACAGACAGAAGCAAAGTAGGTTTTGTGATATCTTTGCTTTCTGAGAGAGCTTTGGCCTGGACAAAACCTCTATGGGAGATGCAAAACCCATTGTTCTGAGTTACCCAGACTTTGTGGCTTCCTTTAAAAGGATATTTGAGGTTCCTGCACGCTCCGCTTCTGCTGCCAAGTGCCTCATGTCATCAGAGTACGAGAACTGTTGCAGATTAGGCCATTGAATTCCATACTCTGGCAGCAGAGGTTGCTTGAAACAATGAGGCCCTTGTGGCTTCTTTTTCTCATGGTCTCTCGGATACCATGAAGGATGAGATAGCAGCCCGAGATATACCCACTGAGCTGGAGAAGTTGATCACGTTTTCCATCCTCATTGACTCCAGACTCAGAGAAAGACTCTCTTTTAAGGAGCTCTTGCGGAAGCCTCCTGTACATTTGTCTCAGGGCTTTGCAGTCCCACCCTTGCCTCCCTCATCTCCCATGCCTCCTAGTACCGAGCCAGTCAGTGAAGGTGAACACATGCACTTGGGCTTCACATGTCTCTCTGCGGATGAGAGAGCCCTTAGGAGAAGGGAGAGATTGTGCCTTTATTGTGGCCAGGCAGGACAATCGAGATAGAGGCTCTAATCGACTCTGGAGCTGCAGGCCTGTTCATTGATGCTACCTTTGTATCGAAGCACTCGATTCTGCTGCAGCTGCGTGCCACTCCACCTGCCATTGAGGCTCTTGATGGGAGACCTACAGTCTGCCCATGTGACTCATGAGACTGTTCCATTGTCCATGGCTGTAGGAGCTCTTCACCATGTGATAATCCAATTCCAAGTTATTTCCTCACCTAAGTTTTCACTGGTTATTGATTATCCTTGGTTACAGAGACACAACCCCTCTTTTGATTGGCTCCATGCTGAGGTTCTCTCCTGGTTGCCACAATGCAGTAAGACATGCTTCCAGAAGGTAGCCAAGGTCCTATGCACCTCTTTACTCTCCTCCCTGCCGGAAGAGTACCGCGATTTTAGCGATGTCTTTAAAAAAGTTAAAGCCAGTAGTTTGCCTCCACACCGGTCCTATGATTGTGCAATTGACATTTAACCTGGTGCCATACCCCCTTGTGGCCAGGTTTACCCTTTGTCGGTCTTGGAGGATAAGGCCATGGAGGAGTATGTTGCATACGCACTTTCTCAAGGTTTCATCTGCAAATCCTCGTCTCCTGCTGGTGCTTATTTCTTCTTTGTGAAGAAGAAGAGTGGTGAACTGAGACCTTGTATTGATTATAGGGGTCTCAATCGTTTCACGAATAAGAATGCGTATCCGATTCCATTGATTACGGAGTTATTTGACCACCTCAAGGAAGCAACAGTTTTCACAAAACTTGATTTGAGAGGGGCATACAATCTCGTGAGGATTAAGGAGGGCGACGAGTGGAAAACTGCATTTAATACTAGAACAGGCCATTATGAGTACCTTGTAATGCCATTTGGCCTTTGTAATGCTCCAGTTTTCCAGGAACTTATTAACGATGTCCTCCAAGATTTGTTGCAGCTATGTGTGGTGTTTTATCTTGACGATATCCTCATATTTTCCAAGTCTCTGGAGAGCCACCACACAGATGTCTGTCGTGTGCTTCAGAAACTAAGAGAGAACAATCTCTATTATAAATTGGAGAAGTGCGAATTCCATCGTTAACAGGTTAAATTCCTGGGTTATGTAATTTCCACCGCTAATTTTTCGATGGACCCAGAGAAACTTTCAGCCGTCCTACAGTGGCCCCGACCCATGGGTTTACATCCTCTGCAGCATTTTCTTGGCTTTGCCAACTATTATTGGAAGTTTATTCATAACTTCTCGTCTCTGGTCAAGCCCCTGACTCATATGACCAGAAAAGACGGTAACCCACAGAGTTGGTCTCCGGAGTCCATTAAGGCCTTTGAGAGTCTCAAGGCTGCCTTTGTTTCTGCTCCTGTGTTGGCACATCCAGATCCTTTGTTACCTTTTATCCTTGAGGTTGATGCTTCTGAGACTGGAGTTGGCGCCCTTCTGTCTCAACGTCCAACCTCTGAGAGCGCTATGCAACCTTGTGGCTTCTTTTTCAAGAAATTGTCATCTGCGGAGTGCAATTACGAGATTGGGGACAGAGAGCTGTTAGCGATCGTTTTAGCCCTGAAAGAATGGAGACATCTCCTCGAAGGTATCACTGTGCCGGTTCTTATTTTTACTGACCATAAGAATCTCACATTCTTGTCTGAGGCTAAACGCCTCTCTCCCAGAACGGCGCATACAGTACCTGGTGCATTGGAAAGGGCACGGTCGTACGGTCTTGGTATGCTCTTGGGTCTCATCCTCGGACGTACATGCCCCTGTCCTCCTCTGTGATTTCCATAGACATTTTCCCCTCAAGTCTGTTGGTCCTCCAAGGGGGAGGGGTCGTTGAGGAGGGAGTACTGTCAGGGCTGGGCTCAGCGGCGTATGGTCTGAGCACTGATAGTCTGACCCCCACCCCTTCAACCTCTGCAGCAGTGCTGGCAGAACTCATACGTATATTTCCTAAAGACAACCTCTGGATAGGACGCTGAGCACGTGCACTTAACTTCTTTGGTTGACCATGGTGAGGCCTGTTCTAAGTGGAACCTGTCCTGTTAAAATGCTGTATGGTCTTGGCCACTGTGCTGCAGCTCAGTTTCAGGGTCTTGGCAATCTTCTTATAGCCTAGGCCATCTTTATGTAGAGCAACAATTCTTTTTTTCAGATCCTCAGAGAGTTCTTTGCCATAAGGTGCCATGTTGAACTTCCAGTGACCAGTATGAGAGCGATAACACTAAATGTAAGCCAACTACTACCCTTTCACACCTGAGACCTTATAACACTAATGAGTCACATGACACTGGGGAGGGAAAATGGCTAATTGGGCCCGATTTGGACAATTTCACTTAGGGGTGTATTCACTTTTGTTGCCAGCGGTTTAGACATGAATGGCTGCGTGTTGAGTTATTTTGAGGGGACAGCAAATTTACACTGTTATACAAGCTGTACACTCACTACTTTACATTGTAGCAAAGTGTAATTTCTTCAGTGTTGTCACATGAAAAGATATAATAAAATATTTACAAAAATGTGAGGGGTGTACTCACTTTTGTGAGATACTATAACATGACAAAATGTGGAAAATGTCAAGGGGTATGAATACTTTTTCAAGGCACTGTATATACAGTATCTTTTATTCACTATATGAACCTAGTATTGTGGGTTGTTTTGTATTATATTTATGATCACTTACAGTATCTCACAAAAGTGAGTACACCCCTCACATTTTTGTAAATATTTTATTATATCTTTTCATGTGACAACACTGAAAAAATTACACTTTGCTACAATGTAAAGAGAGTACAGCTTGTATAACTGTGTAAATTTGCTGTCCCCTCAAAATAACTCAACAAAAAACCATTAATGTCTAAATCTCTGGCAACAAAAGTGAGTACACCCCTAAGTGAAAATGTTCAATTTGGCCCCAAAGTGTCAATATTTTGTGTGCCCACCATAATTTCCAGCACTACCTTAACCCTATTGGGCATGGAGTCTACCAGAGCTTCACAGGTTTCCACTGGAGTCCTCTTCCACTCCTCCATGACGACATCACGGAGCTGGTGGATGTTAGAGACCTTGCGTTTGAGGATGCCCCACAGATGTTCAATAGGGTTTAGGTCTGGAGACATGCTTGGCCAGTCCATCACCTTTACCCTCAGCTTCTTTAGCAAGTCAGTGGTCATCTTGGAGGTTTGTTTGGGGTCGTTATCATGTTGGAATACTGCTCTGCGGCCAGTCTCCAAAGGGATTGGATCATGCTCTGCTTCAGTATGTCACAGTACATGTTGGCATTCATGGTTCCCTCAATGAACTGTAGCTCCCCAGTTCCGGCAAAACTCATGCAGCCCCAGACCATGACACTCCTACCATGCTTGACTGTAGGCAAGACACAATTGTCTTTTTACTCCGCACATGTTTGCCGCCACACATGTTTGACACCATCTGAACCAAATAAGTTTATCTTGATCTCATCAGACCACAGGACATGGTTCCAGTAATCTATGTCCTTAGTCTGCTTGTCTTCAGTAAACAGTTTGCAGACTTTCTTGTGCATCATCTTTAGAAGAGGCTTCCTTCTGGGATGACAGCTATGCAGACCAATTTGATGCAGTGTGCAGCATATGGTCTAAGCCAGTGGTTCTCAACTCCAGGCCTCGGGACCCACCAACAGGCCAGATTTTAAGTATTACCTTGGGGAGATGCAGACAAGAATACTGCAATCACTGAGCAGCAAGTGATATCACCTGTGAGGTATTTCAGCTATCTTGCAAACCTGGCCTGTTGGTGGGTCCTGAGGACTGGAGTTGAGAACCACTGGTCTAAGCACTGACAAGCTGACCGCCCACCCCTTCAACCTCTTCAGTAATACTGGCAGCACTCATACAACTATTTCCCAAAGACAACCTCTGGATATGACAATGAGCACATGCACTCAACTTGTTTGGCCAACCATGGTGAGGCCTGTTCTGAGTGCAACCTGTCCCGTTAAACCGCTGTATGGTCTTGGTCACTGTGCTGTAGCTCAGTTTCAGGGTCTTGGCAATCTTCTTATACCCTTGGGCCATCTTTATGTAGAGCAAAAATTCTTTTTTTTCAGATCCTCAGAGAGTTCTTTGCCATGAGGTGCCATGTTGAACTTCCAGTGACCAGTATGAGAGAGAGAGTGATAACACCAATTTTAAATACTTAAAATAAATTTTGCGCAATATTAGCAAGGGTGATGTGTATGGTGCTGAGGTGGGGACAAAAAATTATGTAATGGTGTCTGTAATAGTAGGTAGGATCAACGATCTCTATGTTGGAACATATGTCTATTACCACTATTTGACATTAAATTGAAGGTGCTGTATTTAAAGTGAAAACGTGCCAATATCTAAAATACCAAAAAGGATGATAAAGTGCCAACAAGTTAGGATACCATAAATAAATTATCGTGAATAAATACTGGTGAATAAAAAATCCTTATTTGAAAAATCCTTATAAAAATTGAATAAATTAATATAAAGTGCAACCCATCAAAAAGGTGAATACATTATACACAGACAAATGCCAACAGTGAACTAAAATATAGTGCAATCACAATTCATCTAAATGTGCCTTTAAAAATAAGTGGCAGCATTGCAGGATTGAAAATGAACAGTTCATAAATTCTAAGATAGATGGCGCTGTTGGAGAGGTAAAAAAAGTCCTTCTATTCAGATCTGTGTATGTTCTATATGCTGGATAAATTATTCCTACAGTGGTGTCTTCTAGTTCAGTCTCACAGGACTCTCACCTTAAGATAGTACAAATCGAGCTGTGGTAGTATAATTATTATTATAGATTATATAGATTATAGATTATACTACCACAGCTCGACCCGGACCTATAAATGTCTGATGGCTTTATATTCCACCTCGTCTCCTAACACCCCAGTAGGGAACTCATTGTGTCAGGAGAGGAGGACCACATCTTGCTACTAGAGGCCTCGAGTCGGACAAGGTGTTAGTTATGTCTTCTAGTCTTCTGGTGTGGACTGTCTGAGTTATCAACATTCAAAACCGGATGCAGAGATCAATCCAACATTAACTCCAGGTAAAATAACTGAATACAATGAAAGTAGTATATAATTAAAACAACGAAAATATGTCCCGAAATCAACTTAACATACGTTCCGATGCCGGTTGTAGTTACTGTGAAACATGACCCGAATTATCCCGTAAGGAGATAAGGAGGTAAGTGGGGGGGGAGGGTAAGAAGGAAAAGAGGTGAAAGAGAGACAGAGAGAGAGCGATAAGAGTTAGTCATCTGCCTGTCCGTTCCTGAGTTTATTCGGTATTATGAACTTACATAGTTACATAGTAGGTGAGGTTGAAAAAAGACACCAAGTCCATCAAGTCCAACCTATGTGTGTGATTATGTGTCAGTATTACATTACATATCCCTGTATATTGCGGTCATTCAGGTGATTATCTAATAGTTTCTTGAAGCTATCAATGCTCCCCGCTGAGACCACCGCCTGTGGAAGGGAATTCCACATCCTTACCGCTCTTACAGTAAAGAACCCTCTACGTAGTTTAAGGTTAAACCTCTTTTCTTCTAATTGTAATGAGTGGCCACGAGTCTTATTAAACTCTCTTCTGCGAAAAAGTTTTATCCCTATTGTGGGGTCACCAGTACAGTATTTGTAAATTGAAATCATATCCCCTCTCAAGCGTCTCTTCTCCAGAGAGAATAAGTTCAGTGCTTGCAACCTTTCCTCATAACTAAGATCCTCCAGACCCTTTATTAGCTTTGTTGCCCTTCTTTGTACTCGCTCCATTTCCAGTACGTCCCTCCTGAGGACTGGTGCCCAGAACTGGACAGCATACTCCAGGTGCGGCCGGACCAGAGTCTTGTAGAGCGGGAGAATTATCGTTTTATCTCTGCAGTTGATCCCCTTTTTAATGCATGCCAATATTCTGTTTGCTTTATTAGCAGCAGCTTGGCATTGCATGCCATTGCTGAGCCTATCATCCACTAGGACCCCCAGGTCCTTTTCCATCCTAGATTCCCCCAGAGGTTCTCCCCCCAGTGTATAGATTGCATTCATATTTTTGCCACCCAAATGCATTATTTTACATTTTTCTACATTGAACCTCATTTGCCATGTAGTCGCCCACCCCATTAATTTGTTCAGGTCTTTTTGCAAGATTTCCACATCCTGCAGAGAAGTTATTGCCCTGCTTAGCTTAGTATCGTCTGCAAATACAGAGATTGAACTCTTTATCCCATCCTCCAGGTCGTTTATGAACAAATTAAATAGGATTGGTCCCAGCACAGAACCCTGGGGAACCCCACTACCCACCCCTGACCATTCTGAGTACTCCCCATTTATCACCACCCTCTGAACACGCCCTTGTAGCCAGTTTTCAATCCATGTACTCACCCTATGGTCCATGCCAACGCACCTTATTTTGTACAGTAAACGTTTATGGGGAACTGTGTCAAATGCTTTTGCAAAATCCAGATACACCACGTCTACGGGCCTTCCTTTATCTAGATGGCAACTCACCTCCTCATAGAAGGTTAATAGATTGGTTTGGCAAGAACGATTCTTCATGAATCCATGCTGATTACTGCTAATGAAATCATTCTTATTACTAAAATCTTGTATATAGTCCCTTATCATCCCCTCCAAGAGTTTACATACTATTGATGTTAGGCTAACTGGTCTGTAATTCCCAAGGATGTTTTTTGGGCCCTTTTTAAATATTGGTGCTACATTGGCTTTTCTCCAATCAGCTGGTACCATTCCAGTCAATAGACTGTCTGTAAATATTAGGAACAACGGTCTGGCAATCACCTGACTGAGTTCCCTAAGTACCCTCGGATGCAAGCCATCTGGTCCCGGTGATTTATTAATGTTAAGTTTCTCAAGTCTAATTTTAATTCCGTCCTCTGTTAACCATGGAGGTGCTTCCTGTGATGTGTCATGAGGATAAACACTGCAGTTTTGGTTACTGAAGCCCCCCGATTCACTTGTGAAGACTGAGGAGAAGAATAAATTCAATACCTTTGCCATCTCCCCATCCCTTGTAACCAGATGTCCTTCCTCATTCTTTATGGGGCCAATATGGTCTGTCCTCCCTCTTTTACTGTTTACATACTTAAAGAATTTCTTGGGATTTCTTTTGCTCTCCTCCGCTATGTGTCTTTCATGTTCTATCTTAGCCATCCTAATTGCACCCTTACATTTCTTATTGCATTCTTTATAAATTCTGAATGCTGAGGATGATCCCTCAACCTTGTATTTTTTGAAGGCCTTCTCCTTTGCTTTTATATGCATTTTTACATCGGAGTTAAGCCATCCAGGATGTTTGTTCGCTCTTTTAAATTTATTACCCAATGGGATACATTGGCTAATGCCCTTATTTAATATGCTCTTAAAGCAATCCCATCTCTCCTCCGTATTCTTTGTTCCTAATATTTTATCCCAATTTATGCCTTTTAGCAAGGTTTGTAGTTTAGGGAAGTTGGCTCTTTTGAAATTCAGTGTCTTTGTGTTCCCTTCATGTTTCCTATTTGTGTGATTTATACTGAAACTAATTGACCTGTGATCGCTGTTACCTAAATTGCCCCGTATTACCACATCTGTTATCAGGTCTGTATTGTTGGTAATCAGTAGATCTAGTAATGTTTTATTTCTAGTTGGTGCGTCTACCATCTGACCCATAAAATTGTCCTGCAAAACACTAAGGAACTGGCGAGCCTTAAATGAATGCGCGGTTCCCTCCGCCCAGTCTATGTCTGGATAATTAAAATCCCCCATTATGATAACACTTCCCATCCTTGCTGCTAATCCAATTTGTGATAGGAGATCCGTCTCCACTTCCTCCCTCAGGTTTGGGGGCCTATAGCATACTCCCAGTATTATTTTCCCCTTAGCTTCATCCCTTTGGAGCTCTACCCATAAAGATTCCACCTCCTCCCTAGCCCCCTCAGTGATGTCATCTCTCACACTCACTTGTACATTATTCTTGATATATAGGCATACCCCTCCCCCTTTTTTACCTTCTCTATCCTTGCGGTATAGGGTATACCCTTGAATGTTTGCCAGCCAATCATGAGAGCTGTTGAACCAGGTCTCTGAAATTCCCACAAAATCCAAATCCTCATTGTACAACAGTATCTCTAGTTCACCCATCTTGTCCGCCATGCTCCTGGCATTGGTGAACATGCCACATAGTTTAGACTGGTCGCATATTGTCCTCGTATTGGGTGTTTCAAGATTGCAACTAGGACTTGCTACTATACTCACCTTGTGTTTTTGTGCTTTGGTTAACCTACCACTAATGCCCCCAATACTACCCTCTGGAATATCTTCCGCGCTGGCTATCACTGTCTCTGGACCCTCCCCCCCATCGCCTAGTTTAAAAACCCCTCTAACTTTTTGGCCATCTTCATTCCCAGCAGATCTGCACCCTCCTCATTTAGGTGCAGTCCGTCCCTTCTATAGTACCGGTTACCGACTGAGAAGTCGGCCCAGACCTCCAGGAACCCAAACTCCTCCTTACTACACCAGCTCTTCAGCCACTTGTTTACTTCCCTAATCTCCCTCTGCCTTTCTGGTGTGGCTCGATGTACCGGTAGTATTCCTGAGAACACTACCTTGGAGGTCCTTTTCCTCAATTTAGCTCCTAAGTCCCTAAAATCGTTCTTTAGGACACTCCATCTGCCTCTGACTTTGTCATTGGTGCCAACGTGCACCATGACAGCCGGGTCTTCCCCAGCCCCTCCCAGTAATCTGTCCACAAGATCCGTGATGTGCCGAACCCGAGCGCCCGGTAGACAACATACTGTTCGGCGCTTCAGGTCTTGGTTACAGATTGCCCTCTCTGTCCTTCTAAGAATTGAGTCCCCTACCACCAGAATCTGTCTTTCCTTTCCCTTTGCTGCCCCCCCACTCTCACTGGAGGAGTTCTTCCCCTGGCAGCTAGGAGAGTCCCTCATCTCCAGCAGTGCTGGTCCCTGACTGGTTTCACCAATGTCACTCAATGGAGCGTACTTATTGGGATGCTCCAGTCCTGGAACGGCCTCTCTGGCACTTCCCCCTCTACCCCTCCTGACTGTCACCCATCTACTCTTTGCTAGTGCCTGCACCTCTTTGTCTCCACCCGCCTCTGTGCTGGCCCCTGCCGGCACCTGCCCTGTACGTTCCTGGCTCACCTTTAGTATGGAGGGACTTCTCAGTGCTGACAGTTGCTTCCCTAGATTCAGAACCTGGGCTTCCAGGGAAACAATGTGCTTACATTTTGCACAGCAGTATTCGCCCTCGATCGGATGATCAAGGAACGCATACATGCGGCAAGATGTACAAAGAGCCGCCTCTCCACACCCGCCGGGCATCGTACCTATTAAATTTAGTGAAGATTGGGGATTTTACCCTGTCCAAAATACCTAACAGCTAGCTTCCTGGCACTAATACTCAAGACAATACACAGGTACACAACAAGACAATACACAGGTACACGACAATACACACGTACACAATACACAGTACTAACGATCCACACACACTACTCAGACAACACTCAGATACTCACACTACACAGGTACTATGACCCCTGTTATAACCTCCTGTTTTAAACTCTTGTATTTAACTCCCACTTAATCCAGCTCCACTTACACCAAGCTCCACTGCTTCAAACTGAACACGCTCAGACTGAGCCCTGCAACCAGTTAAATAGTCACCTGTGAGCAATTAACCACACCCCTTAATTGATAGACTGATGAAACCAGGAAAAAAAAAAAAAGAGCTAATTAAAAAGTGACAGCAAAAGTCAAAGGAAAAGCCCCCAAAAAGCACCCCAGCAAACAGCAACAGACAGCAGACAGCAGACAGCAACCAAACACCAAGACTTGTATACTCTAACTCTTGTGTTTAACTCCCACTTAATCCAGCTCCACTTACACCAAGCTCCACTGCTTCAAACTGAACACGCTCAGACTGAGCCCTGCAACCAGTTAAATAGTCACCTGTGAGCAATTAACCACACCCCTTAATTGATAGACTGATGAAACCAGGAAAAAAAAAAAAAAAGAGCTATTTAAAAAGTGACAGCAAAAGTCAAAGGAAAAGCCCCCAAAAAGCACCCCAGCAAACAGCAACAGACAGCAGACAGCAGACAGCAGACAGCAGACAGCAACCAAACAACCAAACTTGAGAGTGAGGAAACACCCACTCCGACGTATTTAGCCCATGGTTCCCAAGTCTTCTCAAACTGTGCTGAGGTGTCTAGTATGGAACTCACCATCTTCTCTTGGGCCATTATCCATGAGATTTTCAGTTTCGCCGCTATAATAGAGACCTTAGGGAGCTTCCATGCTTTGGCCAAAGTAAGTTTGGCACCAAGCAGGATAAAAAATATTAGTTTATGCTTATATTTCGGGGCCCCTGGAATTTGGCGATTGAGAAGAGCCGTCAGAGGAGACTTGGGGACCGTCAGGGCTGTGACTTTGGAGATGATTTGACAAATTTTAGTCCAAAAGCTTCTGATTTTAGGACATTCCCACCAAATGTGTATCATGGTGCCCTTCATATGACAACCGCGGAAGCATAGTGGAGATACCGAGGGATACATGAGGGAAAGTCTGGAGGGGGTTAGATACCATCTTGTGATGACCTTCAAGCTAGCTTCAATTAATGAAAGATTTAGTATGCCTTTAAAGGATCTAAAGAAGGTTTTGTGCCAGTGTTCCAGGTCCCAGGATTCCTGAAGATCCCTCTCCCACTCCAGCATGAATTTTGTTTTCCTATCGTTTGTTGCAAGCGAGGAGTAGATTATGGAGATCCCCCCCCTCTGCTCCAGAAGCTGCCCACACCATAGTTCATATGGGGTAAATTGAGGAGGGTCCGGTTTAGAGACCCAAATGGAGTGAAGAAAGTGTGATAGTTGCATATATCTGAACCTCTCCGAGATGGGCAGGTCCAGATGTTTAATGCAATGAGCTAGAGATATTGGTCCAGCTGAGGTAAAATAGTTCCCGATCCGGTACATTCCCCTATCCAACCACCACTGAAATGCTTTAATATGTAGGCCCGGAGGGAAATCCGGGTTACGGAAAACATGAGCCAAGGGTTTGCTTTGTGATACCAGAGAGGGGTCCTTCCTAAGAATGTCCCAGATTCTCAATGACTGTGACAAGGAGGGAGATAGAATGGGAGGCCTAGACTGTGGGGAGCACCAGAGGAGAAAATCTATAGTGAAAGAAGGAGCTGCTTGTCTCTCCATTTCTACCCAGTCAGGTCTGGCTGATTTAGAATAGACAGTGGATAGCTGAGCTAGTCTGGCAGCTTGGTAGTACCAAAAGAAATTTGGAAGGCCTAGTCCCCCCCTATTTCTCAGATTATATAAGGATTGTCTCGCCAATCGGTGACCAGACTTTCCCCAAATGAATTTAACCACCTTGTTTTGGAACGCCAGGAGATGATCCTTGCTGATGGCGATCGGGAGCGAGCGGAATATATATAATAGTCTTGGGAGTAGGGTAATTTTGATAGAATTTATCTTACCTAGCCAGGATATTTTGTGCGGGGACCATTGTTTAAGATCTGATTCCAATTTTTTGTAGATGGGGGGGTAATTAGCCTGGTATAGTTGTTCAAATTTAGGTGTGAGATTGATACCAAGATATCGTATGGAGGACTCGCTCCACGAAAAACGGAAGGAGGCCTTTAACCGGGAAACTAGTGACTCTGGGAGTGACACAATGAGCGCTTGGGATTTAGAGGAGTTGACATGTAGTCCTGAAGTCTTGGCAAATTGTTCCAGGAGTTTACAGACAACAGGGAGGGATGTAACCGGGGACGTAAGGTAGAGAATAAGATCGTCAGCAAATAAGCCGCATTTGTGAATTTTGGGGCCAAAAGGTCTGTTTTTAAAACTATTTTTTGCATTGATACATGTCACCTGGGACAGGACCCAGGTCCCCATATATTTTTTTTGGCAATAACTTGCATATAAGCCTTTAAAATGAACACTTTTGATTTTTCATGTTTGTGTCCCATAGACTATAACGGTGGTCGCATGTTCGCACTAATTTTTTTGCCTGTTCACATGTTCTGCTGCAAACCGAACCGGGCAGTGTTCGGCTCATCTCTACTCTCTAGCAGTGATTTATCCATGGCAACATGTCTAAAAGAGACAAAGACCACTACTCGGGACCTGAGATGGCGTCCGCGTGCCCCGTTCGCCAAAGGAAGCTGCACAAAAGCTGTTTGCTAAATTGATTCCTGACTGTGGATCCTGCTCCAGACTCCCCTGTAGGGGAGGACAGTAGCCCAGCTTGGCCAGAGGATCCTGCTGAAGCTTCCATGTGGGACACAGTGAGCACTCCTACTATCCCTGTATCAGCCATTGAGTCCACTGCCCCTGACACACAGGATCCTGAACCTACACTGAGACAAATATTTGTAGCAGTGCCACTTGCAAAACCACTCTTGCAACCCTAAAATTAAGGGGTGAAAATAGAAATGGCGCTGGTCCAACAGGACAAAAATGTACAGATCGCACAACGGAGTTGGAGGGCCGTATGAGTACAGTTAAGGTTTATGTGGTGCCATTACAAAATTAGCTGCAGCAAGTGCAGTCTCTGTCCTCCAGCCATGCTGCCCGGCTGGAGGACATGGAAAACAGGCTTAGACAAAATAATGTGTGGGCAGTGGGCATGCCTGAAAAGACAGAGGGGAAAAATCCCTTTGCATTCATTAAAGCGTTGGCTTGTGGAGGCTTTTGGAAAAGAGGTGTTCTCTCCAATGTTTGCAGTGGAATGGGCACATCGAGTCCCTGGCAGGCCCCTGTGCCCTGGAGAACTGTCCCGTTCTATTTAATTTCCTGAGTGTTAAGGACCGGGATATTGCCTTATAACAAGCCAGAACCGGGGGATGCCATGAAGGTGTTTAATGTTCGCATATCCTTCTACCCTGACTTCTCTGCTGACCTACAATGCAAAAGGGCAAAGTTTATAGAGGTTAAAAAGCGCCTAAGGTGTTTTGATGTCAGCTACACAATGCTATATCCTGCACTGACCCTTTCCAATGACTGCCTGTTCCTTTCCTGTCTGGATTCTCTTCTGGCCCTGTGCAACGCTTCCAAGTGTCATGCCAAGTCTTCTGGTACACTGGAGGCCTCTTGGGCCTCTTCACGTTTCTACAGTATATGTTACTGGTTAGGAGGATTGTCTATCTGTATTATTCTCCTCTGGGGCTCAGGCCTTGCATGTATTGCTAATTACCTGGATATGTCGGTAGCAACTGATTACAATTTTATTTCCTGGAATGTTAGGGGGCTGAGTGATGGAGTGAAATGTGTTGCACTGTTTTCTGCAATGAAACCTTACAGGTCTGCAATAGTGTGTTTGCAGGAAACGTACCTTAATAATGACACCATTTCTTTGTTGAAATCCTGTGCTTACCAGACTATGTTTTACTCCATGCACACTGCCTTCTCCAGGCATCATAATAATTTCTAATGATGTTCCCTTTCACCTATTGCACTCTCACATAGATGATCAGGGAAGATATATTATCCTACTGTGTAAACTGGCTGAAATGTTATGTACTGTATAGTAGCAAATATAATATGTCAATCCACCCTTTTCTCTGGATAGCTTAAAATGTCTAGCTCAAGCTCCATATTCTAATCTACCCTTATGGGTCCTGGGAGATTTTAATAATCTTCTTGATACGACTCTAGACAAATTTACTCCTCTCGATGGCCACTCTGCTGGTCCTGGTGGCCCTACCCCCTTTGCTAGATTGATCTCGGAGATTAGCTTGAGGGATGTGTGGAGGAACAGATATCCAGACAAACGAAGTTACTCCTGTTATTCTGCTATTTATAGAGGTTTATCCCTTATTGATCTATGTTTATGTAACTCCCTTGCACAAATCAAGGTTTCACGAATTGATTATGCTCCACGTAGTATTTTGAACCACTCGCTTTTGTGGCCACTTGTTTCAGTCCCTGGAGGGCATGGTGTGAGCTTGTGGAAAGTTAACCCCTTTTGGCTCCAACTCTTTCCTGCTGATGATCCTATTATGGCTGCAATGGGAATGGTCTGGGATGCTGTCAAGTGCGACCTTCAAGGCCTTCATATTAGGCAAATATCTCACATTAAGACTGAATCTAAGGAATGGGAGTCCTTTGTACTTAGCGAGGTATGGAGAGCAGAAGAGAACTATATTGCAGACCCCTCACCTTCTGCTGAACGAAGCTGGTTGGAAACGCAAAAACTGTACCAACAAATTGTCACCACTGCTGCAGAAAATAAATGCTTTTTCATGCAGCTGCGATACTTTGATGTAGGGGAAAATACAGGCCACCTTTTGGCAGTTATTTCCCATTCACAGCAAGGACTATCCCATATAGGAGAACAGGTGCAGGACTTGATGCAAATTTCAACTATTTTTAATGACTATTTTCAGGGAAGTTTACTCTTCTAAGGTGACTCCGATGGAAGAGACACTGTTGAAATTTCTGGATTGCTGTTCTCTTCCGTCGCTGACTGCTGATGGTCGCAAAATTCTTAATGCTCCCCTAACACTGGAAGAATTAGTCGAAGCTGTGGCAGGTATGGCCAAATGCAAGTCCCCTGGTGCGGACAGGCTTCCAGCTGAGATCTACAATCACTATAGTGAACCTCTCTTGTCTATCTTGCTGGAAACCCTAAATGATGCTAAGACTGGCTGGTTACCACCCTCTATGAACAAAGCTGTCATTGTAGTGATTTCCAAGCCTGGCAAAGACCCGGTATTGCCTGATTCTTACCGACCTATATCCTTAATAAATACGGACGTCAAGTTGTTGGCTAGAGTACTTGCCACAAGGTTAGCAAAGGTGGTGTCAGGTTTAATTCATTTAGATCAGTCAAGATTCATACCGGCTAGGTGGACTGCACTGAATATCAGAAAAAACAAAAAATACTCTGCCCAACCAGTAATTAGCAGCTAACATACGAAACAGAAATTTTGCTCAAATCAAATTTTGCTCAAATTCACATCACACAGGTTATATGTATAATTTACTCATTACTTATGTTTACAACATCAATTATGGTTATTACATAGTTACATAGTTAGTCAGGTTGAAAAAAGACACAAGTCCATCCAGTTCAACCATAAAAAAACAAACAAACAAAAAAAAATCGTACAATCCAATATACCCAATACTAAACCCACAGTTGATCCAGAGGAAGGCAAAAAACCCCAGCAGAGCATGCTCCAATTTGCTACAGCAGGGGAAAAAATTCCTTCCTGATCCCCCAAGAGGCATTTATTTAATTTGGCACTCTAGCGCTACACTTTGATGCATATGTGCTGAATATCAGACAATTGTTTGTGAATGTACATTTACCGGTTGATAACCTGGATAATAGGACGGTGTTCTCCCTCGAAGCTTTCGATAGCGTTGAGTGGAGATACCTATGGGCTGTCATGAACAAATTTCAGTTGGGAGAGAACTTTATTAAGTGGACCCAACTGCAGTACTCAGCTCCTAATGTAAGAATTCGGATTAATGGGACCCTTTCTGATCCCTTTCCTCTACATAGGGGGACTAGGCAGGGCTATTTTACTTTTTGCCCTGGTGCTGGAACCTCTGGCGGCCAGGGTGAGGGTATCCCCTGATATAGTGGGGTTTTGACGTACTGAGAGGGAAGATAAGCTCTCCTTTTATGCTGATGACACCTTAATGTACCTGGGGAATACTGCTGGATCTTTGGAAACAATCATACGACTCATTGAACAGTTTAGGCAATTATCTGGATTTGCTATAAATTGGCATAAATCCTTTCTTTTATTGTTAGACCCATTGACGACACCTCTACCAGCAGTAGCATCACAGGTGGAGATACAAGATACAAGGTGGAGTACAATCCTTCAAATACTTGGGTAAAATGGTGACTGCCAATGTCAACGACTATATAACCTTAAACTTCAAACCCATCTTACAAAAGTTTCAACATAAACTTGGTAGCTGGTGCAAATGACCTCTTTCAGTGGGGACCAACCTAATTAAAATGGTTTGGGCTCCCCAGCTGTTGTATGTCCTCCATAATGCCCCTATGTGGATACCACGATACTGATTTCAACGAGTGGACTCATTATATCGAGCAACATTATGGAAAAAACGGAGTGGCTAGGATCAAACTGGTAAGCGGCCAGCATTTTCATTGGTGATGGTGGATCAGACACTTTATTCCAAATCATCAAGATTTTTCCACACCTTAATTAACACTTGGGTGACCATCCTATCAACTTCATGGACTTTTTAATACCCTATAATTTGCACTGTTGCACATGAAAATGCACTTTTTTATGTCCATGTAATGCATATGTTTAGTAATGTGCACTATATATATGTTTCATATACCTTTCACGAGGTTTTGCACTTTATGATGGTTAATTGTCATCTGTATAGTTTGTTTCATCAGCGCAGTTCCATTTTTCAATTGTTTACCTTATGTTTGTGTTACACATAGGAATTTGCAGCTTCACTTTTCGTTTACACATTTTACCTATGTGCAGTTTTATTTTTATTTTTCTGACTAGGATCAAACTGACTACTCTTCAATACCCTAAGGGTCAGGGTGAAGTAGACGTACCACATGCCCTTACATATTTTTTAGCTGCCCAACTGCAACATTTAACTGGGTAAGATATACCAAATTCGTTAGACCCCTCTAGAACTCTGTTAATCTCTTCACTTGTGGATTAATCTGCAATGTCTCAGATAGAACAGGGATTCCTGGATCTGGCACCACATATAGCCCCACGATAAAACTGATTCTGAGACTCTGGACAGAATTGAAAGGTAGACTGGGTATAGAAGGCTTTATGGAGTCTACTCCCACTTGGAATAACCATTTGTACCCCAAACTAAGTAAACCTTCCAATCAGGTTGTGTGGATAGAAGCTGGCATCAAATACCTCGTACAGTTATATGATGGGTTAGAATTGAAATCTTTTGATCAACTACGGGAAGAGTTCCCCCCTTTGCACAACCTATTTTTTATGTTCTTACAATTGTGACATGCTATTAGAGCACAGAGTAGGAGTTCAGCCCTGCGATTGGAGGACTCGGATTTTCTTCAATTTATATTCACTGCCACAGATAAGAAAGGAATGATCTCCTGCATCTACGCCTGTTTAACTATATCCAAGCTCCTGACCTATTGTCCTGTAGAGAAAAATGGGAAGCTGATATAGGTCCTATAGATGGGGATAGGTGGTACCAAATATTGACAACAGGCCTGCTGGTGTCTGTGTCAGTTGCTCAAAAGCTAACACATATGTTTATCCTTCATCTTTCTTATAGGACACTATTGAAGTTACCTAAGTGGGGCAGAAGGGACTCCCCTTTGTGTCCAAAATGCCAGTTACACCAAGGAACTATAATCCATATGTTGTGGAGATGTCCCAAACTGGTACAATATTGGCAGAAGGTGCTGGGAATTATTAATCATACCTATAATGCGCAGTTGCAATTTGTCCCAGTCACTTGCCTACTTGGCGGATTTGAGGAGGACTTATACCCCCCTACTACATACATAGTGATACTGAGGCTGTTGTATTTTGCCAGGAAACTGATTACAGAGTATTGGATCTCCCCCCATGCCCCCACACCCCACCAATGGATTCAAGAAGTTAATAAGATACTCATTAGGGAAAAAAACACATATCAGCACAGAAAAGTACCAAGCAAATTTACCAAAATATGGCAGGAGTGGCTGGAGTCCCCGGGGGTTCTCCCCCACAACTTGTCCTTGTCAGATTGTTGGTGGCATAGCGGAAAGTAGGGGGTAATGTCACTGTACAGTCTGGGGGCCTGCTGGGATCAATAGTAATTTTGAGTGTGATACATTAAGGAAGGCATATACTGTATATGGAATATCTGTTCCGTTTGTTTGCGAGGAAAGTGCACACATGTTGTATTACTCATTTAGGTTAATTGTTTGTTCTATTCTGTATTTTCTTTCTTTCTACTCAAGTTCTCCTTGAATAGTACTGGAGCTACATTCGACAGTATAATACACAGGTTTGGGGGCATGTGTTATATATTCTAACTTGTAATACTTCTTGTATATTCTCCACATGAGCTGCCTGTAACCCAAATGTCTGTGTATGCGATTATTTTCTTTTTGTCAACAAAATAAAATCTTTTTTTCTGATTAAAAAGAAAACCTTATCTGCCTGGCACTGTTTTCCCTCACAATAAACTAGTAGTAGAACAGTCTATAGCATGTTGAGCAGCATCTCTGAACTCCATGGTGTAAACAGGAATACGTGTGTGTGCAAGCAAGTGGATAAGGCTGTTCCAAAACACTTTGAGTAAGGTCTGGACCATGCTTTCTGAATATTGTCTGATGTCTGGAGTCTGTAAAGTGAACCTGCTGCTACGCTTTGGCACTATGGCCACATATATTGGTGGTTATTTTGATGTAAAGCCTCCAGCTTACATTAAAAACAAGGCACAATATTAGAAAGAGTGACAGGTGTCTCTGTGGGCTGAGACACTGCTGCTCTCTTCCTGCTTGCAGCCAATAGGGAGGTCTGGAGAAGCAAAAGAATAGCCATTTACACAGTATTCCTGTTTTTTAAGGCAAGCTGGGCATTTTAGGAAAACATGACTGTGTGAGCAGCCACCAAAAGGTTCCTTTTCTATCATTAGGGCAGTAGTTGGACTGTTCTTCTTTTTTTTTTTTTTTTTTTTAGTGAATGCTGGTGGTCTTTTTAATCTTTTACTGCAGGTTTGAAATGTAATTGGCTTCTAGGAAAATGTGAGAACATTACCAGTGTTTGTATTTATGATGAGACCCTTATGTTAAATATATTGATAAAAATATTTACAGACATATAGATACTATAAAGCCCCTTATATTTATAATATATGAAATAAACTGTGATAAACTGTGTTTTGGGTGATTTATCCAAAGTTAAGAACAATTCAACAATTGCTTGCTGGTTAAAAAAAATAACAGACACAAATATATTATATATGTATATATATATATATATTTTATTTTTTTATTTTTTTCAGAAAGTAATTACAGAGTAAAAGGTTATAATTTTAAAGTTTGCACAGCTCAAATGTCTAGTTCCACATTCACAATAAGTACAGACACCATCAGTGTAATCCCAAGACCCCCAAAATACCCATTTGCACCATTGCCTATGTCTTCTCCTTCTACATCCTCCTCTGTCCTATCATCCCATCCTCTGATGTTATTCTCACTTGGCCCAGGCTGACCTCTGTAGAAAGAGGAAGGCTTGGGTGGAAATGATAATCCTGACAGGTTCCCAGTGGGCAAAGGACTGTGTGAAGTGCAGAGCCGCATATCCCGTTCCTCTAGAAAGCGCAAGTCCCTTCCCTTAAGAGCAGGAGGGGAAGAGCAAGTTACTGGGGAGCTGGAGATACCTGGGGAAGAACGAAACCAGCCCCATAGTGATCTACAACTGCAATCACAGTGCCATGGGTTTCCATTGAGGCGCAAGAACTGGAGGGAAGGAAGAGAGCGCAAAGAGTCTCCTGAGAGAGAAGAGAGGCTGTTGTTAAAGAGAAAGAGAATAGTAAGGCTACTTAAGCCTGTAAAAGCGGCAGGAGAAATAGTCACTATGCGGTTACTATGAAGTAGAAGGCGATCCAGGCTTGAGAGGCCAAAAAAGGTACCAGCTGGGAGCGACTGTAGAAGGTTTCCGTACAGAAATAGCTGTGTAAGATTTGACAGATCACCAAAAAGGCCATCCTAAAAAAAACAAGAAAAAAAATAATCATCATTATTGTATATAAAAAAAAACTTGATGCCACCTTCTTTAAACTAAAGTTGTATAAACAAATTCTCATGTTAGAATATATCGGTTATACTGAATGCATGTTAAAAAAACACACTCTATATTACAATTAATTCTGTTTTGTTCAAAACACCACTCAAAAGACAACTGTTTGCTTGATAATAGGTAGCACTTTTCTAGGTGTTCGTGAGTTGTTTTATTGAATAAGGAGCCTAATTGTACCAAATATTTAATTCAGGTATGTCTACCAAACTATATTTGCACAGTGTATGCTTATCTGAGGAGATACTTTGGGTTTCTTGGGAAGTACAGCCCCTGGCAAAAATTATGGAATCACCAGTCCCTGAGGATGTTCTTTCTGTTGTTTATTGTTGTAGAAAAAAAGCAGATCACAGACATGGCCAAAAACTAAAGGCATTTCAAATGGCAACTTTCTGGCTTTAAGAAACACTAAAAGAAATCAAGAAAAATAATTGTGGTGGTCAGTAACAGTTAGATTTATAGAACAAGCACAGGTAATAAAAATTATGAAATCACCCTGTAAATTTTCATTACAAACACTAACACCTGCATCAGATTAAATTTGCTTGTTAGTATGTAGGTAAAGAGGGTAAATCATCACGCAGTGTTGCACAAGATGTCGGTTGTTCACAGTCGGCTGTGTCTAAAACATGGACCAAATACAAACAACATGGGAAGGTGGTTAAAGGCAAGCATACTGGTAGACCAAGGAAGACATCAAAGCGTCAAGACAGAAAACTTAAAGCAATATGCCTTGAAAACAGAAAATGTACAACAAAACAAACGAGGAACGAATGGGAGGAAACTGGAGTCAACATCTGTGACCGAACTGTAAGAAACCGCCTAAAGGAAATGGGATTTACATACAGAAAAGCTAAAAGAAAGCCATCTCTAACACCTAAACACAAAAAACAAGGTTACAATGGGCTAAGGAAAGGCAATCGTGGACTGTGGATGATTGGATGAAAGTCATATTCAGTGATGAATCTCGAATCTGCATTGGGCAAGGTGATGATGCTGGAACTTTTGTTTGGTGCCGTTCCAATGAGATTTATGCAGATGACTGTCTGAAGAAAACATGCAAATTTCCACAGTCAATTATGATATGGGGCTGCATGTCAGGTAAAGGCACTGGGGAGATGGCTGTCATTAAATCTTCAATAAATGCACAGGTTTACATTTAAATTTTGGACACTTTTCTTATCCTATCTATTGAAAGGATGTTTGGGGATGATGAAATCATTTAAGAAAAATATTGACTCGCGCATATAAACAAATTACAATATATGTGACTAAATATTTTAAAAACAAAAAGTGCAGGAAACCATATGTGCATACAGTAAACTCAAAATAGGTACGAGGTTTAAATGGTCCAACCTCTCCCTAAGCAAGTATGATAGACCATATAAATATGGAACATTGGTGCAGAAAGTAAACGTGAAAAAAACTGCAATATATATTAAAATAAGAAGTATAATAAAAGTCCACACACATAAACACCAAAGGGTGATGTTACAATCCAAAGTTTATCCAATTATTTGTGAAATCCTAGGTATATGGGTCCACCACCATGAATAAAGAGCCTGGCCGCTTACCAGAACCCCATTACCCCCCGTTAACCCCATGACCACCCTTTGGTGTTTATGTGTGTGGACTTTTATTATACTTCTTATTTTAATATATATTGCAGTTTTTTTTCACGTTTACTTTCTGCACCAATGTTCCATATTTATATGGTCTATCATACTTGCTTAGGGGGAGGTTGGACCATTTAAACCTCGTACGTATTTTGAGTTTACTGTATGCACATATGGTTTCCTGCACTTTTTGTTTTTAAAATATTTAGTCACATATATTGTAATTTGTTTAGATGCGCGAGTCAATATTTTTCCTATTTACGTTTGTGTGTTTATGTCACATATAGGACTTTGCAGCACATATTATTGTTATTATTCTTTTTGATGCGCAGTTTTTTTCCCCAATTTTTCTTGATGAAATCATTTATCAAGATGATAATGCATCTTGCCATAGAGTAAAAACTGTGAAAAAAATCCTTGAAGAAAGACACATAAGGTCAATGTCATGGCCTGCAAACAGTCCGGATCTCAATCCAATTGAAAATCTGTGGTGGAAGTTAAAGAAAATGGTCCATGACAAGGCTCCAACCTGCAAAGATGATTTGGCAACATCAGAGAAGGCTGGAGCCAGATTGATGAAGAGTACTGTTTATCACTCATTAAGTCAATGCCTCAGAGACTGCAAGCAGTTATAAAAGCCAGAGGTGGTGCAACAAAGTACTAGTGATGTGTTGGAGTGTTATTTTGTTTGTTTGTTTTTCATGATTCCATAATTTTTTACTCAGAGTTGAGTGATTCCATAATTTATTCCCTGTGCTTGTTCTATAAATCTAACTGTTACTGGCCACCACAATTATTTTTCTTGATTTCTTTTAGTGTTTCTTAAAGCCAGAAAGTTGCCATTTGAAATGCCTTTAGTTTTTGGCCATGTCTGTGATCTGATTTTTTTCTACAACAATAAACAACTGAAGGAACATCCTCAGGGACTGGGGATTCCATAATTTTTGCCAGGGGTTGTAGACAAAAATTAAAGGCTGGCTTTTAAGGCATTTGTAATGAAGAATGGCTTTCAAAGAAGTTTTCTCTTTCAAGAAACTTCAGTTATGTTTCATACTGCAGTAACTGCTTCCAATAAATTTTCTCTAACTCAAGCAATGCTGTCTTTTGGGTCACCTTTAAAATTCCTACCAAGAGGAGTATTTATATAGAGAATGTGACTTTCATCAAACATTCTCTGGCAGGGAATCTTACAGGTCCATGTGTTTTAAATGGCAGTTGATCGATTCTCCATCAAACAATGTTTAGTAAAAGTCACAGCCTTATATTAACAGTAGCTCCCTAAGTCTCTCCATGGAACATTTAGCCCATAACCTTTGTAGGTCCTCCATAAGCTGGTAAGCACTTGGGTGGTGCCAATGATGTTTGTAATACACCTTTGTCTGTCTGGGTCTAGGTACAAATCATCCATCACAGCATGTGTTAGTATCATCTGCCTTTTACTGTAAGCTAGTCAGTGACTATAAATGTCTGTTTTTCATACCTTACTGTGGTATTGATTTGCTAAAGGAGTGTATTTTAAAGTGAATTTACTTATCTTAAGCTGGCCATACATTATACAATTGTCTTATTGAATTTCCTTTAGATTTACCTTCAACTATGTAGAGCAAAGGCCTGCCTGATTGCATACAAATTGAAAGTATTTAGGTTTGACGTCATATGGTTTTGCAACGCTAAAACAAAAATCTAAAACTATGGGTCATGTATAGGAATGTCATAATCCAACAAGGTTTGATGGACTGAACCCAGTGCAGTCGTCAACCACTGGAACAATGAATATACAAAAATAAGGCAACTTGGAGATGGCGCTCTATGGGTCAAATTTAAAAAGTACATAAAAAACCTTAAATTGGATAATTAATAGTTTATTGCACTTGAGATCAATCAAGCAAGAACTAAAGGAAAGTATATGAAACTTGAAAAACTGTATTGGTCAAGGTATGACACAACTGAAACAATGTAATTAAAGAGCAAGTATTAAAAGGCAATCAATATAACTTGATGGCTTCTGGTAGAGAAGGGTTAACACGATCCAAACGGTTGGCTGGTGAAACATGGAGAAAGGGTGTTAGCCATGTTGAGCCTGATCAAAACTCAAATGGAGAAGGTTACATTCCTTTGCCAGCAGAGTAAGCTGAAGTGAAATCTGTATCCAGAGATGATAAATTATGGAGAACAGAGAATGACACCGCCAACAGCTGGGTATTAGTAACAGGAGGAAGATGACATCATCCGTGCAGATGGAGTGAACACGGACTCCGGTGGACACTGCCTGTTGTGGCCAGTGTTTGAGCTGATAACACAGGAGAGCCAGGCTGTGCTGCAAGTGCCGGGTGGTGTATGTCTCAGGCTCCAATTCAGGGGAATCGAGCACCGCCAGACGGACCGGGTGCGCTGGGTGACGTCACTGCAGCGCCAAAGGCAGGGGAACAGGTACCCATGGAGCGCTGTGGATAGCAAGCTTGCTGGTTACCATGACATGTTTCATGCTCCTGCACTTTATCAAAGTCACGAAAAGTATTATTATATCTAAATACTCCCTAAGGGAAATTTTTTGTATTGTTCAGAAAGTTTTCCGTCCTTTATTTTTATGAAGGGTTTATTATATTTATATATCTGATTTTTCTGTACTTACAGTAAATGAATTTTTGCATCCATACTCCTGATGAGTGAACATGATTCATGAAACGCTTAGAGTGTTTTTTTTCAGGTAATGCCAAAACAGTTTGGTTTTTATCCAGCAAGTACTCATCTATGTATATGTATAATTATGTATCATCATTGTATACAGTGTATGTGTTCATTGTATATTTTTACCAATATTTCAGCCTTTGTATATGGTTATGTTTATGTTTTGAAAACATTATCATGCATTTCTAGACCATGGAATTGCCTTTGATACAATAAAGGTTTTATCATATATTTACTCCATACACTCATTTTTGCAGCAATAAGCCTCATTTAAAGTCCCTTTCTTTTCTTTTGTTTCTATTTCATATAGCATGGGATGGAGGCCTTTTACTGTGGACAGGTCAGGTCACACTTTTCTCCTTACTCCTTTGGATATTGCTTCAATCGCAAACACCTCCAGTAATTTATTATCTTTATTGTGGATATGGAGAAAGTGGTTTGGGACACTGTTTTTCACAGTGATGTGGGACAATGTTTATCACATCCCTTTTGAATGAACCTACGATGATCACCAACCCTTGCACGTAGGGCTCGTATCATGCGGCCAACGTATAAAAGTTTGCATGGCCACCATAGGACATATATAACAAAGTCAGTCAAGCAAGTAATAAATTGTTTGATATGAAAAATGGTACTCTTGTTAGTAGCAAATTCAGATCGACCATGGGTTATGAATTGGCAAGTGAGACAAGCCCTAATATCAAACAAGGGTCTTTTGTTGGAGCTCTGTAACTTGCTCGGGGCGAGGATGGTTTTAATAGTAAGTGATTTCCTGTAAGTTATTGTTTGTCGAGCAATAGTATCTTATAATGTTTCTGAATGATTTTTGAAATGGTCGTATATTTGGTGTTAAAAGTGTAAACAGATCTAGCCATAAAATCCAGTTGTCTTTAGGTGGTGTCCTTGTGTTTCGATGGCTTGGTCATGTGATGAGTAAAGGCGTCATGGACCAAATCTTTAGGATATTCCTTTCTCTTGTTTCCACTTTTAACACCAAATATAAGACCATTTCAAGAATCATTCAGAAACAGTTACAGAGCTCCAACAAAAGACCCTTGTTTGATATTAGGGCTTATTTTGATGACAGGGTCAGTATCTTTCAGTGTCGGAAACGGGCCTGTCTCACTTGCCAATTCATAACCCATGGTCGATCTGAATTTGCTACTAACAAGAGTACCATTTTTCATATCAATGATGGCCTCAATGAGGAACTTGACATCCATAGCATCATGTGACAATAATGTTTTTGGCAGGTTTGTAACCGAGATTATGTCAACATATCGGTCCAGTCATGCTGAGCACCCTTTTTATAATTGTTGTCACGTCCACCAGTTATGTTGCTCCTTTCACAATTTTTCAGAATAATTTTCAACAATTGTGTATTTATTTCATTTATTTATCCATCTTCCCACCTTTTTTTTATATTATTATTTTGTAATCATTTTTATTTTTATTTTTTCATTTTAATTTTCTTTATGCATAATTATTCACACACTGTATAGTCTGAGTTAAATATTTTTAATAGGAAATATAGATTTATTATAAATATATGTTGTAATTGATTATGCCATTTACAGGGATGAGAGGGGTTAACAATTATCTTCAGGCTTGATGGTTCTGCCCTCTCCTCCCTCCTCCTCCCGTATTGAGTTTAAATATTGCTGTTGCCTTACTTTCCATAACTTTGATAAAGTGCAGGAGCATGAAACATGTAGTCACGGCAACCAGTAAGCGTGCGATCCACAGCACCCCAAGGGTCCCTGTTCCCCTGTATCAGGAAGATCCTTCCAGTAACAGGAGACCCGGACTTGCTGGTGCGTGATCGCGGGTGCTAATGCGCATGTGCGAGCGCGCACAGCCCCTGACGCCAGGCAGGCTATTTAAACCAGGCTGATACACGGAGACATTGCTGTCTGATCTACAGCGTTCCTGTGTGCTATCTGAACCTGTTCCTGAGTATTACCCAGCTTGCCTCTGACTTTCCCAGCTGTCTGCCTGCATCTGACCCCGGCCTGTCTTGACGTTGCTCCTGCCTGCTCCTCTGGTCCTTCTGCTGTCTGCCTGACACCGACCCACTTGTTCCAGAGACCCTGCTTTTGCCTCTGCCTTGTTCCAGTACTCCTGTCCAGTCAGAATCTCCTTCCAGCCTGTTCCAGCCTCCAGTCTGCTGCTCCAGTCTGCTGCACCTGCCTGCTGTTCCAGTCTGTTCCAGTCTTCAGTCTGCTGCATCTGCCTGTTGTTCCAGTCTGCTGACCTCCCTGCACAGTGCCACCTGGAATTCTGGACTGTCCTCCTTGGTGTTGATCCTGCCAGGCACTCGTGCTACTCTACACTCCTGTGCCTCCTGTTTACTCTACCAGGGGCTCAGAGGCGTAAGAGAGGCCTTCCTCTGCAGTTCGGGCTCATCTATTAGGAATGTGCCACCCTGCCTTTGGCTCTGTGGTGACATCACCCAGCATGCCGGTCCGTCTGGCGGTGCTCGATTCTCCCCAATTGGAGGCTGAGATGTACACCACCCGGCACTTGCAGCACAGCCTGGCTCCCCTGTGTTATCAGCTCAGACACTGGCCACAACAGGCAGTGTCCACCGGAGTCCATGTTCACACGACCTGCACGGGTGATGTCATCTTCCTCCTGTTACTAACCCAGGAATCCCCAGCTGTTGGCAGTGTCATTCCCTGCTCTCCATTATTTACCATCTCTGGATACAGGTTTAGTTTCATCTCACTCTGCTGGCAGAGTGATGTAACCTTCTCCAATCGGGTTTTCATCAGGCTCAACATGGCTCCATGTTTCATCAGCCAACCGTTTGGATTGTGGTAACCCTTCTCTACCTGGAAGCCATCAAGTGGTTTTGTTTGCCTTTTAAAGAAGGAGATTTCTGTAGCATATTTGGCAAATACAGAATCACGGTATATATAAAATATTATATGCAAAGTGGTTGGAGGGAAGCTTCAGAATAGCAAAGATGTTTTTATTACAAATTATGTGAGCAGACTGCAGTTCCTCTTTAAGTTATATTGCATTACTACGTTGTACTACAATCTATCTAGAATTTATTTTATAAACTTTACTCTCATAAAAACTATACATTATTATATGCTTTATAGAATTAACATTTTAGATAGCAACTTTTTAGTAGCATTGGATTTTTGCCAATGTTTCTATTTTAACACTTTGCTACTAAGGTAGTGTAGGAAAAGCCTTAAAGAACAAGTTTTAGTAAATATGTTTTAGCAAATATAAATTCTCCCACTTTCCTGATTGCAGACCACTGTGTTAAATATTCCCCTCCCTCTCCACTACATCACTCTTCACTGTGTGGCCTTTCCCAACACCACACTCTCACTCTTTCTGCCAAAAATGTCCTTGCCAGCTCCTCTTCTTTGTAAGCAAGTCGCATTCCTTTTCATGGGTGAACTATATTTTGCAGCTGTTAGATTATTATTCCAAATTCATAATTCAGCACTTACAGGAGTTACATTATATTCATGGCAAGCTTGCAAAAATAGGTTTGGTTTTATGATTAATCATAATTAAAATATGTGAAAGACCTTGATCAGGTGATTAGTGATAACGTTCTTCAGCTGACCATGATGTCAGATATTTCTGGTCTAACTAGCTGGAAGATGAACATATAAGACATATATATCTTGGTATAGAATGTCATGGAAGACAAGAATAGACAGGATACATGTAATAAGAGGAATATTATATATATTTTTAAGTACTGTTAGTTAGGATTAGTGTATTATCAGTCATAATTAATGGTTTTTGTGTATATTTATTTAATTTATGTTGTATAAGTTGGTAATATGTGTTACATAGGTAGATTTTTGGCTATACTACATAAGACGACGATAGTCACGTTACAGAACAAGAATAGAGTGTTACGTGTGGGCTTGTCAATCAAAGTCCATATATGACTTTATGAATTTAGTATCTCCTCTTGTATATGAAATTGCTGAATATGTTTGCCATACAAGCTTTTGAGCTTTGTGGAGTTATGACATCTAATGCTACGTTCACCCTCTGGTTCTATGCTACACTCTCTAACCCACATCTTCAATCTCTCCCTCTCTTCTGGCATCTTCCCCAACTCTCTAAAACATGCACTTGTCAGACCCATACTTAAAAAGCCCTCACTGGACCCATCCAATCTTAACAACCTATGCCCCATCTCCTTGCTCCCCTTCTTATCCAAACTCCCGAACGTCTGGTCAACAACCAACTGAGCGTCCACCTCGCTGATAATAGCCTTCTTGATCCCCTTCAGTCTGGATTTGTCCTCAACACTCCACAGAAACTGCTCTCCTAAAACTAACAAACGATCTACTAAAGGCCAAAACCAATCAACACTATTCTGTACTCCTACTCCTGGACCTCTCTGCTGCCTGTGATACGGTTGACCACCCCCTCCTCCTCAAAAACGCCATGCCTTTGGTCTCCGTGACTCTGTACTCTTCGCTGGTTCTCTTCCTACTTATCCAACCGCTCCTTTAGTTTTTCCTACAACTCTACTTCCTCTTCTCCTCTTCCTTTCACAGTTGGGGTCCCCCAAGGTTCTGTTCTTGGACCTCTCGTATTTCCAATCTACACCTCCTCCCTGGGTTAGCTGATAGCCTCCCATGGCTTCCAAATGCCACCTCTACGCTGACGACACCCAAATCTATTTCTCTACCCCTCAGCTCACTCCCTCTGTCTCCTCACATATCACTAATTTACTATCAGATATATCAGTCTGGTTGTCACACCACTTCCTCAAACTCAATCTATCCAAAACCGAACTTATCATTTTTCCTCCGCCATATGCCCCCTCCCCTGATCTCTCTGTCAAAATCGATGGCACAACTATAAGCCCATCCCCACATGCCAAGGTTCTAGGTGTAGTCCTGGACTCTGAACTCTCCTTTAAACACCACATCCAATCACTGTCCAAATCCTTCTGCCTCAGCCTCTGCAACATCTCCAAAATACGCCCCTTTCTAACCAATGACACAACAAAGCTCTTAATTCACTCACTGGTCATCTCTCGCCTCGACTACTGCAACTCCCTTCTCATTGGCTTACATCTACATAGTCTATCACCTCTTCAATCCATCATTGATGCTGCTGCCAGACTCATCCACCTTACCAATCGCTCTGTCTCTGCTACCCCTCTCTATCAATCCCTCCACTGGCTTCTGCTCGACCAAAGAATCAAATTCAAAATACTAACAACTACGTACAAAGCCATCCACAATTTAGCCCCCAGCTACATCACTAGCCTAGTCTCTAAATACCAACCTACTCGTTGTCTTCGTTGCTCTCTAGCTCCCTCATCCCCAACTCCCATGCTCGCCTCCAGGACTTTTCCAAAGCCTCTCCAATCCTATGGAATGCCCTATCCCAATCTGTCCGCTTATCTCCTACTCTATTAGCTTTTAGACGATCCCTGAAAACCCTTCTCTTCAGAGAAGCCTACCCACACCTGACAACAACTGTTTTTTCATTTTCTCCATCGGCTCACTCCCCAGTTATTACCTTTTGTTTCCACTTGACCCTAATTTCTAGATTGTAAGCTCTAACGAGCAGGGCCCTCTGATCCCTCCTGTATTAATTTGTATTGTAAGTGTACTGTCTGCCCTCATGTTGTAAAGCGCTGTACAAACTGTTGGCTCTATATAAACCCTGTATAAAAATAATAATCTACAGGTAGCATAAAAGGACAAGAGATCTACACTCAGGAGGACACAGACATACAAACACACACAAAGACAAATGGAAGGCTATTCATATACTCTCTGAGAGGCTTAAACAGGTGCTTTCTCTCAGAGACCTGAGACAATGTCATTTTCTGCTTCTTCTTGAACATGCTGCTTAGAGCAGAAGTACATGGAAAGACACACATGCCTGGACAGCCATACTCTAAGCTTGACACATTTTCATAAGCATTGCTTTTATTTCTTATATTTTTACCTACACTGAACTGAACTGTTATACTTTTTATATTGTATTTATGATGCCAATTGCCTGACAATAAAATCACACTTTGTTTTTAACTTAGTTTGGCTATCAATGCTAATCATTCGGAAATGCTTAAAGATACAAAAATATTAGATATCTTGAATATTTTTCATTTTGGCGAGCCAGGCACCGCCAGGCACTGTCATTTTTCAATTTTTTGGAAATCTCGATCCTTGATGAGAGGGACGAGACTTGCACAATTTTGTGAATATATTTAAATCTAGAGAAAAAGACGGTCTTGAACCTATCAACCTAGATGCGTTTTGTGTTTCGTCAAACGTGGACAAGAGGTCCAATGACTAAGCCAACTGAACATCTGATTACGGTGAGTAAAAAATATGGAATTTATTGATGAATTAGCTAGAGAAAGCAAGCTAGAGTTTAAAGATGTATCTTTTTATCTAAACAACAGTCACTTATGGGAAGATATGTATAATGAATGTTTACAGGCCAATATACAGATTGACAAATCCAGGTTTACTGTGCACAAATTATGGAAAAAGATAAATAATGTGTTAAAGTTAGTAAGAATATATATTTTTTTTCAATCAAATCATTTTTTATTGTTTTTTTAATAAAATAACACAATACAGTTGTAAAGAAAAAAAGCACATAATACATTTCCCACAAACCCACCCCCAATCACCCCCCCCCCAAAAAAAGACACACATTTCCTATTTTGCCTATTTGCGCCCACCAGACTACGCTTCCATCTTTACTCAAGACCATTTATCACATTAATACTCCTTAATGTAATATATATACTTATGCTTATCCCCCTCTTGTATCATTATTTGCTTTCTTCAGTATCATTAATTCACTCAACTGATTGTTCAGACATGTTGGAGACTACACTAATGCCAAATTTTTAAGAATTGTTTAGATGTTTGTATGCCAAATCCTCTAGCTTTAAATTAAGATTAATCGACCTTATCCGTTGATCTATCATTGGCGGATATTTTGATATCCATTTTTGTAGTATAATTTTAAGAGCCATATACATAGTTTTCAGCCACATCACATACAGTGGGGACAGAAAGTATTCAGACCCCCTTAAATTTTTCACTCTTTGTTATATTGCAGCCAAATCATTTAAGTTCATTTTTTTTCTCATTAATGTACACAAAGCACCCCATATTGACAGAAAAACACAGAATTGTTGACATTTTTGCAGATTTATTAAAAAAGAAAAACTGAAATATCACATAGTCCTAAGTATTTAGACCCTTTGCTGTGACACTCATATATTTAATTCAGGTTTTGTCCATTTCTTCTGATCATCCTTGAGATGGTTCTACACCTTCATTTGAGTCCAGCTGTGTTTGATTATACTGATTGGACTTGATTAAGAAAGCCACACACCTGTCTATATAAGACCTTACAGCTCACAGTGCATGTCAGAGCAAATGAGAATCATGAGGTCAAAGGAACAGCCTGAAGAGCTCAGAGACAGAATTGTGGCAAGGCACAGATCTGGCCAAGGTTACAAAAAATTTCTGCTGCACTTAGGGTTCCTAAGAGCAAAGTGGCCTCCATAATCCTTAAATGGAAGACGTTTGGGATGACCAGAACCCTTCCTAGAGCTGGCCGTCTGGCCAAACTGAGCTATCGGGGGAGAAGAGCCTTGGTGAGAAAGGTAAAGAAGAACCCAAAGATCACTGTGGCTGAGCTCCAGAGATGCAGTCAGGAGATGGGAGAGAGTTGTAGAAAGTCAACCATCACTGCAGCACTGTACCAGTCGGTGCTTTATGGCAGAGTGGCCTGACGGAAGCCTCTTCTCAGTGCAAGACACATGAAAGCCCGCATGGAGTTTGCTAAAAAACACCTGAAGGACTCCAAGATGGTGAGAAATAAGATTCTCTGGTCCGATGAGACCAAGATAGAACTTTTTGGCCTTAATTCTAAGTGGTATGTATGGAGAAAACCAGGCGCTGCTCATCACCCGTCCAATACAGTCCCAACAGTGAAGCATGGTGGTGGCAGCATCATGCTGTGGGGGTGTTTTTCAGCTGCAGGGACAGGGCGACTGGCTGCAATCGAGGGGAAAGATGAATGCAGCCAAGTACAGGGATATCCTGGACGAAAACCTTCTCCAGAGTGCTCAGCAACTCAGACCGGGCCGAAGGTTTACTTTCCAATAAGACAATGACCCTAAGCATACAGCTAAAATAACGAAGGAGTGGCTTCACAACAACTACGTGACTGTTCTTGAATGGCCCAGCCAGAGCTCTGACTTAAACCCAATTGAGCATCTCTGGAGAGACCTAAAAATGGCAGTCCACCAACGTTTACCATCCAACCTGACAGAACTGGAGAGGATCTGCAAGGAGGAATGGCAGAGGATCCCCAAATCCAGGTGTGAAAAACTTGTTGCATCTTTCCCAAAAAGACTCATGGCTGTATTATGGTTCAATAAGTTTTTATTGATGTTTCGCAAGAATATAAACATATAAAAAACAGAATAAAGGAGTGTAAACAGTGTCAGTAACCTGACATATAGCCTCCTAATAAACAGTTATATCTTTTAAGTATTAAATTTAAACGTTTACAGGTGTCAGGGTTATTATAAATGAAGTATTACATTAAACTCGTATACCAAGTGTTTGTTTACATATAAGCATTAACTACGCTATGTTGGGATGCCCCTTTGGGAGCCTGCTGCATCCCTGGACATAGGTAGTCTAGAATAATCAACGTGTACATAAGTTTCAACAGTATGGTTAGTAACAGAAATTCAGATCTCCCTTTCCATGGGAGATCCTATGTTTATATTGCATCTAGAGAGATTATATCGGAGACCTAAAAAAGGGGAAAGAAAGGAAAAACAGAATAGATGAAGGCGAAATAGGTGTAGAATAGAAGGATAATAGAAGGGGAGGGGGGATGGGGGGTTGGGGAGACAACGAGCTTCGGTCTATGTATAAGGTCTTTACTGTAAATAACAGGTATACTGGGTATGGGTTTTTCATTTCCTAGGTGGGGTTCTTAGCCGAAAGTCTTTGAGTTTGTCTGAGGTAGAGTAACTCCTCCAGATACTCCAGACGAAAGAGAATTTAGCATACTTGTCTAGGGCTTTGGCCTGCATTTCCTCCATTAGCATGTAATTGTTTACCTCTCCTACCCATTCAATTAGGGAGGGGGGCGTAGTAGTTTTCCAGTGTCTGGGTATGAGTTGTCTACCAGCACTAACAAAAAATTTCAGAAGGCCGTTTTTTTGTGATTTGATTGTCCCTGGAAGGATGGATAGGAGGGCGATAGAGGGTGATGGTAATAGTGGTTTGTTATAGACGTCAGAGTAAATTTGAAAAATTTGAGTCCAGAATTGGAGAAGAACATCACATTCCCACCAGATGTGTATATAAGTACCTTCCATTGTGTTGCATCTCCAACATCTGTCTGAGTTAGATGGGAACATGATCCTGAGAGTAGTTGGGACCCGATACCACCTCGACAACAATTTGTAGTTTTTCTCTTGTGTATAGCTTGATACGGAGGTTTTGTTCGTGAAGAGGAAGGCTTTCCCCCATTCCGCCTCAGTTATGTCTTTCCCGACCTCCACTGACCATTTAGTAGTATAGTTAGGTAGCGCTTCGTGGGTATGGTCTATAATTGATTTATATATCAGTGATAAGGTGTGTCGTGGAGTCTCGGAGAGGGTACACAGTTGTTCGAACCCGGTCAAGGGTCTATGAGTTTGTCTGGAATCATGTAGGGTCTTGCAATAGGAGTTTAGGTGACCTCGAGTGAGCCATGTTATCTTGGGATTGACGTCTGTTGGGGTGGATATAAAAGTGCCCAGGGTGTCTCATGGCTGTATTAGATCAAAAGGGTGCTTCTACTAAATACTGAGCAAAGGGACTGAATACTTAGGACCATGTGATATTTCAGTTTTTCTTTTTTAATAAATCTGCAAAAATGTCAACAATTCTGTGTTTTTCTGTCAATATGGGGTGCTGTGTGCACATTAATGAGGAAAAAAATTAACTTAAATGATTTTAGCAAATGGCTGCAATATAACAAATAGTGAAAAATTTAAAGGGGTCTGAATACTTTCCGTCCCCGCTGTACATTTCAGCTGGGATGGTGCCTTCTGATATAATCCCTAGCAAAGCTATCTTTGGACCAAAGCGAATTTGTGTGAAACATAGCGAATTTTAAATATCAAAAACACCCTCCCAATAGCGATGCATTTTAGGACATCGCCACAGCATATGTATAAGTGTACCTGTATCAGTAGTACACCTTGGACAGTTTGGTGTGTCTGCTTTACCCCGAGAGTATAATTTTAAAGGGGTATAATGGGATCTATGAATAATAAATAACTGAGTTAAGCATTGTGAGGAAGATAAGGATACTTTAAATAGATTCTTCAGAGCTTGTTCTCACTCTCCGTCCCTAAGTGTCTCTAGATCCCTACACCACTGCCCAAAGCTGTTCACTTGTGGATTGGTTCTAACTGTTGTTTGGAGAGAAGAATATATGCACCCTATAAGTTCCTGTTCAGAGCGTTTTACAGATACTGAGTTAAAATTGATGAATAATTATATTTTAATAAAAAAAGCCCTTGCTTGACTCTGCAAAGCGTGCCGTAGTTGTAGATATTGAAAAAAATAATTTATTAGGCAAATTATATCTTTCTGCAAGTTTATTAAATGGTTGCAAAACCTCATTGTCAAAAAATTGACAAAGAAGCAAAATTCAAGCCTTCTTCCATAAATCAAGCTTTGCAACCTCAGGCAATTGCAAATTGTTCCATAGAGGCATATATTGGGTATATCCCTCATTATCAGTACCTTTTGAATAGTAGTCCATATCTTATGTATGAAATTAAATGTAGGGTAACTACGTTTACTGTAGAAATGATAAGCTACTGTTAGCTTTACTGGTGGATCTATCGGCAGCTGAGAGAGTACGATTTGTTGTATGGGATCCTCATAATCTATAACATTCCATCTATTTAATTGCTAAAGTTGGGATGCCAGGTAATACAATCTGGCATTCGGAACAGCAGACCTCCCTCATCTTTAGGCAACTGCAAAATTTAAGTCTAATCCGGGGATGTTTACATCTCCAAATAAATTCTCTGAACAGGGTATCTATTTGTTTAAAAAATTTTCGAGGGAGGCACACTGGACAGTTATGCAACAAATATAATAATTGTGGCAGCCATATCATCTTTATCAAAAATGCTCTACCTATTATCGTTAAAGGGAATTTACTCCAAATTTTTCCCACTTTCCTAAATCGCCTAAATAATGGGACTAAATTCCTCTCCACATAAGGAGATAATTTACTTGTGATGTGACTTATACGCCTAAATATTTAAATATAGATACTACAGTTATTTGGAAGGCTTAATTTGTCTACGGGTAAAAGGTCTACGGGTAAAAGAACTGACTTGTCCCAGTTTATTGAAAAGCCTGAGAAGGAGCCATATATATTAATTAGAGACATCACTGCCCTCAAAGAGGTTAGTGTGTCTCCCAAAAATAAAAGTGTATCATCTGCATATAGGGAAATCTTATCCTCTCCTAAGGATCTATGAAACCCAATAATATTTGATGATTGGCGAATAGAGGCAGCTAACGGTTCCAATGCCAGTGCACTTATAAACTCCAAAACCAAATTTTTCCAAGCAATGCCATAAATAATCCCATTCTTTACTATCAAAAGCTTTTGCTGCTCCAAGCAATAATATAGCTCTATTGCCAAAATTTTCAGATGGGACTTGCAGGCTGAGAAATAGACGCCTTATATTCACTGCAATAGATCTATTGGAATAAAACCAGATTGTCAGGGAAATGGCCGTAGGAGAACTGGCACCAACAGCAGGAGAAGGGCTCTAGGACCCAGCATCTTTACCAGCACTTATGTCAGGAGAAGGACTTTAGGACCCAGCATCTCTGGCAGGAGAAGGGCTCTAGGACCCAGTATCTCTACCAGCAGGTCACATGGGCCTATATAAGGAAGTCTGATAGTGTCTGCAGTTGCTGGTTTGTCAGTCTTCCTGTGTTCCTGAGCCTCTGTGCAAATTACTGTTTGGATTCCTGTTGTGACCCGGCTTGTTCCTGACCTGTCCGATCTGCTCTCCTGGTTTGACCCCCTGGCTTGATTTACCGACTTGTCTTCTCCTGTACCTGATCCCGGCTTGTATAACAGACTTTGCTACAGTTACCTGTTCCTGCCTGCTTCCTGATACCAGACCTTTGGCTTGTCCCCGTTTCTGCAACCCGCCTCCTCCTCTTGCTGGATCTACTGTGTTTGACCCCTGGCCTGGCATTCACTACTGTTCCATGTGCACACCTTGCCAAGTATTACAGAGGATTCTTATAGACTTTAGCCCAGCTGTTTCCTGTACTACCCGGTGTCCTTCAGGTGCCCATCAGCTCTTCTCTCTGGAATCCATCTGGCAACCTGTGCTTCTCTGGGCACTACACCCTCTGTACCCAACTTCAGGGGTGTACTGCACTCAGCCGCAAGGGGAGCCCTCTTGGCATTTCGGCCTCCAACCAGGTACTTGACAGTACAAACCAGCCATGACCGAGGCCGACGGAGGTGCTTCCCCACTCAAGATGATGTGTCAACAAGTCACCACCCTTATGCAAGCCTTTCAGACAATCTCCAGGATGGCTACTTCCGGTTGGAGAATCGGCTGCAGCATTTTCCTGTTGCTCCAGCCTCGGTAGACTCCAGTTCTTCCTCCTCTAACACGGCTCCAGTGTCCTTGCCTCCTCATGAACCACGGGTACCTACATCCCAACGATTGTCACATATCTCCAAGTCTCTGGATCCTGCCATTCTTACCTTGTTCTTCCCATCTCCTTACAAGTGGCAGAAAGGGAGATCCAGCTACAAGCAATCATTGATTCCGGGGCATGTAGTTGTTTTATGGACTTATCTCTGGCTAAAAAACTTGGTGTGCCCCTCTGTGAAAAAAAGCAAAGACTTGAGGTTCTTTTGGCAGATGGTTCCCAGCCCAGTTCTGGACTTGTCACCCAGGAAACTATGCCCATCTTCACAACTACAGATACCGGCCATCAAGAATTTGTCCGCTTTGACGTCCTATGTTCCCCCATGTTTCCCATCATCCTGGGAATTTCATGGCTGCAGGCACATAACCCGCAAATCAACTGGGCCAAGAAGGAAATATCTCTTTCTTCAGCATATTGCCTGCAGCATTGCTTTACTCCCAGCTCCAGTAAGCTTGTTAGCTGTCTGGCGGTGCAACCTGCTCTCAGTAATCTCCATCTCGTTCCTCTAGCTTATCATGAGTTTATAGACATTTTCGACAAGAAAAAGGCCAATGTCCTCCCACCTCACCAGCCTTATGACTGTCCTATCAAACTGCTCCCGGGGGCCGAGATCCCGTTTGGACGAATCTTCCCCTATCTGAAAACGAGCTTGAGATCCTACGAGTAAATATTCACGAGAACCTTGAAAAGGGGTTTATCCGACCCTCTTCTTCTCCTGCTGGGGCGGGTATATTCTTTGTGGAGAAGAAGGAGGGCACATTGCGGCCGTGTGTAGACTACAGAGAAATCAATAAGATCACTGTAAAGAACAGATACCCACTCCCTCTCGTTTCTGAACTCTTTCAAAGGTTCCGAACCGCCCGGATTTTCAATAAATTGGATCTGAGGGGCGCTTATAACCTTGTCTGCATACGCCAGGGTGATGAGTGGAAAACAGCATTTTGGACGCGGTTCGGCCACTTCGAATACCTTGTGATGCCATTTGGATTATGCAACGCCCCAGCCACGTTCCAGCATCTAGTAAACGATATTTTTCGAGAATTCCTTGATTACTTTGTAATCGTATACCTCGATGATATCCTCATCTTTTCTGCCTCTTTGGAGCATCATCGAATTCATGTAAAAAAGGTCCTCTCAACCTTGAGAAAGCATGGACTATATGTCAAGACAGACAAATGTGATTTTGAAAAAATATCTATTCAATTCCTGGGTCTCATCATCTCCACAGAAGGAATTGCAATGGACCCAAAGAAGGTGGAAGCAATATTAGACTGGCCAGCTCCTTCGGACAAGAAAGGTGTTCAGCGCTTCGTGGGGTTCTCCAACTTCTACAGGAGGTTTGTGAAGGATTTCTCCACCAACATAGCACCCATCACTCAGTTAACCCACCAGAAGGTCCGGTTCCAGTGGTCTCCAAAGGCCCAGACAGCCTTTGACAAATTAAAGAAGTTGTTCACTTCCGCACCAATCCTACAGCACCCAGATCCGACCCTGCCTTATGTGTTGGAAGTGGATGCCTCTGAAGTAGCTACAGGGGCAATCCTGTCCCAACGGCAGGGACCTAAGGCTCTTCTTCACCCCGTAGCCTTTTTTTCTCAAAAAATGAGCCCACCAGAGAGAAACTATGATGTGGGAGATAGAGAACTTCTGGCCATTAAATCTGCCTTAGAAGAATGGAGGTACTTATTGGAGGGTGCCGCTCATCCCATTATGATTTTTACAGACCATAAGAACCTGGAGTACCTCAGGACAGCCAAACGTTTAAGACCCCGACAAGCCCGCTGGGCTCTGTTCTTCTCCAGGTTCAATTTCCATCTTACATATCGGCCAGGTTCCAAGAATGGGAGGGCAGATGCACTCTCCCGAATGTTTCCGGACACCCCTGGTACGATCCTATCCACTCAGAATTTTTTGCTTATCCAACCTGACTTAAAGACCTTAATCAAGCAAGCCTCAACCCAGTGCTGTGGATCAGAAGTGTCCTCACTGAGAAACCAAGATGGATTTCTGTGGCACCAGGATAAAATTTTTGTTCCCCAGCCAGTCAGACTCCAGGTTCTAAAGATGTCACATGACCACAAACTTGCCGGGCATTTTGGGATACGAAGAACCACTGAACTTGTTCAGTGCTCATTTTGGTGGGCCAGCCCAAGACAGGACTGCAGAAAGTATGTGAACTCTTGCACCATTTGCCAGCGCAACAAGGGTTCCAATGCCAAGCCATGGGGACTTTTGAGGCCATTACCCATTCCTGAACAACCCTGGAAAGAAATATCCATGGACTTTATAGTAGACCTGCCCCCCTCTGGGGGATGCACCACCATCATGGTGGTGGTAGACCGCCTTTCCAAAATGGCACACTTCCTTCCGATGATTGGCACACCCTCCGCTTCGGACACAGCAAACATGTTCATTAAAGAGATTGTCAGATTACATGGATTACCGGATAGTATTGTCTCCGATAGAGTGGTACAGTTCACCTCCAAGTTCTGGAGGGATCTCTGCAAGTCTCTATCAATAGAAGTGTGTCTTTCCTCAGCTTACCACCCTCAGAGCAATGGTCAAACAGAGAGGACTAACCAGACCTTTGAACAGTACCTTCAATGTTTCTGTACCTGCTTGCAGGATGACTGGATCTCCCTTCTTCCCTGTGCTGAGTTTGCATATAATAACTCTTTGCATGCAGCAATCAATCAGTCCCCTTTCTGGGCGAACTATGGATTCCATCCCTGTGCGGGACTTTCACAGCAGACATCCCGAAGCATTAGCCCGTGGGGGCATCCGGAGGCTGCCCCTTGGGGGGGGGGGGCACTGTCAGGGAAATGGCCGTAGGAGAACTGGCACCAACAGCAAGAGTAGGGCTCTAGGACCCAGCATCTTTACCAGCACTTATGGCAGGAAAAGGACTTTAGGACCCAGCATCTCTGGCAGGAGAAGGGCAATAGGACCCAGTATCTCTACCAGCAGGTCACATGGGCCTATATAAGGAAGTCTGATAGTGTCTGCAGTTGCTGGTTTGTCAGTCTTCCTGTGTTCCTGAGCCTCTGTGCAAATAACTGTTTGGATTCCTGTTGTGACCCGGCTTGTTCCTGACCTGTCTGATCTGCTCTCCTGGTTTGACCCCCTGGCTTGCTTTACTGACTTGTCTTCTCCTGTACCTGATCCCGGCTTGTATAACAGACTTTGCTACAGTTACCTGTTCCTGCCTGCTTCCTGATACCAGACCTTTGGCTTGTCCCCGTTTCTGCAACCCGCCTCCTCCTCTTGCTGGATCTACTGTGTTTGACCCCTGGCCTGGCTTTCACTACTGTTCCATGTGCACACCTTGCCAAGTATTACCGAGGATTCTTATAGACTTTAGCCCAGCTGTTTCCTGTACTACTCGGTGTCCTTCAGGTGCCCATCAGCTCTTCTCTCCGGAATCCATCTGGCAACCTGTGCTTCTCTGGGCACTACACCCTCTGTACCCAACTTCAGGGGTGTACTACACTCAGCTGCAAGGGGAGCCCTCTCGGCATTTCGGCCTCCAACCAGGTACGTGACACAGATTGATCTATATGCACTATCTTAGATATTACCTTTGTCAACCTATTGGCTAGCACTTTTGCCAAAAGCTTAACATCTGACGTAAGTAGTGAAATTGGGTGATATGATTCAGGGTTGTTAGGGGTTTTATCTGGTTTCAACAAAACTATAATAATTGCTTTGTACATAGGGTGTGGAAGGTAAGCACATTTCAATGCTGTATTAAACACCTCTAGTAGTTCAAGCAACAAATCTGTTCCAAAAACCTTATAAACTTCCCCTGGTAACCCATCTACCCCTGGCGCCTTATCATTAGGCAAACTAGCAGAGGCAAATTTGAATTCCTCCAATGTCAAGGGCTGATCCAACATCTCCCTATCATCTACTGATAGTTCTGTTAACGTAATAGAGTTAAGAAAATGTTGCAGTTCATCCTCCTTATAGAATACTTTACTACTACACAAGTTTTTATAAAAATCATCAAACGCTTATGAGATCTCCAAAGTAGTTTGTGCAGTTTCAAATGGAGAAACTTGTAGTTCTACTACTTGTGTCATTGGTTTCTGCACTTTTACTATTGCTGCTAAAAGATGACATGTATTTTCCCCATCATCAAAATAAGGTTGCTGGAGAAAAAAGCATTTTTGTTCTGCTTTTTTTGCGAGAGATATCAGCATATATCTGTTGTTTTTGTACCCACTTCTGTTGTTTTTCTATGGTAGGGTTCGCTATATTTTGTACTTCGGCCTTTAAAACATCTTCAGTCACTGAGTGTTCCCATGCCCTAGATCTTTTTTTAATCATTGAAATTTGAGAAATAAATAAGCCTCTCATATAAGCTTTTAGAGAATCCCAATAACTCTGTAAAGATACGGAGGGCTTATTAATAGTACTATAGACCAAGATATCAGTTATTATTTTCTGTTTTAAATGAAAAAGATCAATCCAGTAAGGGTTGATTTTCCATAGTGTGCGATTCTTAATTGAAATTAAAGCTAACTTAAGGGGGTTATAAACCCTCGTGTTTTTTCACCCTGATGCATCCTATGCATTAAGGTGAAAAAACTTCTGACACTGACTGGCCCCCTAGCCCCCATTTTACTGACCTGAGGCAGTTAGTTCCCTCGGCGGAAATGCACTCTTCCTCACTGCCTGGGGCTCTCGGCTCTTAATTGGATAGATTGATAGCAGTGCAGTCATTGGCTCCCACTGTTGTCAATCAAATCCAATGATGTGGGTGCCTGGGGACGGGACCGAGTCTGGCATTCTGTGTCTATGCATGCAAATGCTGGACTCGGGAGCACACCCGCAAGGTAACCCCCAGGGAGATCGCTACTCCCAGGGGGTTTACTGATGCGAGGAAGAGCTGCGAGCGCCACTGGGAACCCCAGAAGACGGTGATCAGGGCCACTGCAAAACTAACTGCACAGTGGAGGTAATTATGATGTTAGCTTAAATAAAAAAAACAAAAAACGGGGGTTTACAATCACTTTAAGAACCAGATCTGACAGTCCTCTAGCTGCATAAGTCACCTCGGATATCACAGCTAATACATACGTTTTTCTATACATTGCGCAATATATAAAAATATAGCGACCTTTAGTGTCTATTTCTACCTGTCTGCAGGAGAAATCAACTTCATTTGCTATCAATATAATAACTGGTTATAAATGGCCCGCCGAGCCTGGACGGGCTTGCTGAGGGGGAGGCGCCAAAGAGCTTTGTCTCTCCGTCTCTTTGTCCTCTCTGCTGCACGCTGCTGCAGCCCAGAGAGAGAACAGAGCGGAGAAAGGAGCGGAGGAAGGATCTGCCCATCGCCCCGCCCATCACCCCGCCCACCTAGGCACTGGTAATCGTTCAGAGCGCCGGATCCAGGGTCCTGGAGAGGTGAGTGAGCCATCACACTGAGGCAAGTCCTTAGTAGGGTGACTGGGGTAGAAATTTGTGTGTGGGGGGTATTTATGGAGTGTGAAGGGTATTTGTGAGGGTATTTATGGAGTGTGGGGGGGTATTTGTGGGGGTATTTATGGAGTGTGGTGGGTATTTGTACAATGTGGGGGGTATTTATGCAGTATGGGGGTATTTATGGAGTGAAGGGGGTATTTATGGAGTGTGGGGGTATTTGTACAGTGTGGGGGTATTTATGGAGTGTGGGGGGTATTTGTACAGTGTGGGGGTATTTATGGAGTGTGGGGGGTAATGCTGGGTTAATGCGTTTAATAATGCTGACACCAGTGCTGCGTTTAATAATGCGTTTGCTGACACCAGTGCTGCGTTTGTTAATGCATTTTGCTGACACCAGTGCTGGGGGTTAATAATGCGTTTTGCTGACACCAGTGCTGGGGGTTAATAATGTGTTTGCTGACACCAGTGCTGGGTTAATAATGCATTTGCTGACATCAGTGCTGGGTATAGTATATTATTGCTGGTATAGTTTATTGTTTTTTGAAGTTTTGAAAGTTTGCATGCGGCCCCCATGGGATATGAAAACTTGTCATGTGGCCCTCTGGCAATTTGAGTTTGAGACCCCTGATATAGATACTCCTCTAGAATATGTAGTATAAATAGAATGGTATTGCCTACTATATTGTACACGCTTCAATAGTTTTCATTTACGTATATTTAGATGGGTCTTCTGAAGGCAGATAATAGACGGGAAAAACTGTTTTAATGTAGTAAACATTGCCTATCTCTTCACTGGGTCACTGATCCCTCTAATATTCCAAGATACTAGAACTGGCATTAAATTTAACATGGTGTATAAATGTAGCGCTAATGTAGTGTACAATAAATATACAACCAAAGTGAATAATCAAATATGTATAAAATAAATCATAATAAGTGAAAACATAAATGGATATTGAGTCCAATATGATGGTAAATCTTAATATGAGGGGAAACAGCACAAAGTCCACAGTATACAGATGGTGGTTTCACAGGACGGAAATGCTGATGAGACAAACGTATGGAACCTCCAAGATGAAAGATCATCCATTCAAAGAAAAGAATGCATACGCTTACCAGAGCCGGTGGACCCGAGTGTCAGCGACAACAAGTCATTCAGGCATGGATATCCACAACGAACAGACGACCGAACCAACCAAACGATCCAAAGGATACAGAGGGTACATCCAAGAGGACTGGTGGACAACAGCTGGGCTGAAGTGTGGGAGACCGGAACAGAAGGACCAACCGACTTACATCCAGAGAGTATATAAAAGAAGAAGGTGGCTTCCAATAGTGTAGGTCATAAAAGGTGGGTTTTTTATTATAAAACCAGCATACATGAGATAAAATAGTGATCACAAATAAAAGCAATGTGGGGAGCGGAGAAGCTTAGCCCTGGGCTAGGTAATAAAAGATGGGTTTTTATTATAAAGCCAGCATACATGAGATAAAATAGTGATCACAAATAAAAGCAATGTGGGGAGCGGAGAAGCGTAGCCCTGGGCTATGCTTTTCCGCTCCCCACATTGCTTTTATTTGTGATCACTATTTTATCTCATGTATGTTGGTTCTATAATAAAAACCCACCTTTTATGACCTACACTATTGGAAGCCACCTTCTTTTTTTATATGCTCTCTGGATGTAATTTGGTTGGTCCTTCTGTTCCGGTCTCCCACGCTTCAGCCCAGCTGTTGTCCACCAGTAGGGATGAGCACCAGAACCTGCGAAAGGACCGAAAGTTTGCGCGAACTTTAGAACCCCATTAAAGTCTATGGAACTCGTACGTTCAAAATCAAAAGTGTTAATTTTAAAGGCCAGTATGCAAATTATTGTCCTGGGGAGGGGCCAGGACAGAGAGACTGACACGGACTTTACACCAGCGCTGTCCCAGCACAGCATACCGCACCAAACATCCAATGATTGTGCATAGAAAGCCATTATAGTATGGTGCACTGACGCACCAATGCCATGTGAGTACCCCGATGTGGGGAGCATTTTCTTTTAATAAAAGTATTTTGACTATATTACACTATATAGTTTCCTTTTCATTTATATGTATGGAGCCATATTGTTTCCAGCTGGAGGAGTGCAGCAGACACTGAGACTGAGCCCAGGGGTGGCTCCAAAGCCTATTTGGACTCAGGGTAGAAGCTGAGTCACACGCTCTGAGGTGAGCACATTAGCTTAAGGGGGTCACGAAGGAGCACAGGAGCATGTTTTGCAGCACGATGTTGGATTGTTGCCACAGCTGAACACCACCTGCACACATTGTTTTTTTTTTTTTTTTCCAACGTTTTTATTGAATTGTAACAGAGTACAAATATAGATCATAAACACTGTCATACAATTATATTCATTCGTACAAGATTCATTGTACAGGCAAGTATGACATTTTAAGACAAATACATATGTAAAGAGATTCAACAGTGAGATACCCGTGTGGATTCCATGGATAGAGCTCAGAGTGCCTTCTGTCAGCCCCGAGCACCCCAAATGGGTACAAACTGTGCCCGGGGGAAAGAAGCGACACCCTCTGTTCTTTTTATTTATTTTTTTTCTCAACAAATTTTTATTGAAGATAATGGTATAGTACATGTTATGCAATTGCTTAAAATCGAAAAAGGTTTCCGCATATAATACTTGGTAATTATTATTACACATCTCAATATAACTTGTAAGAGTACATGGGCAAGCATTGTTTAACTTCAGTACACAGATAGTCATTGTACCCTTGGCAGTTATAGAAGTGTACTTCCATTCGAAGATAACAAACTGATGGAAAGAGATATCAGAGTTTAAGAAAAATGGGATAGAGTTGCTTTACATTAGTACCTACAGTAATTATATCACCCTAAAAGATCTGTGTTCTTATGTTATTTAAACCGGTTAGTGGTGCGGGGTCTAGATAGAGCCTGTAAGAGTATAGGTATATGTTTTTTTTTTTGTTTTTTTTTTTTTTTTTTTGGGGGGGGGGGCTCCTTATTCTCCCTCTCTCTCTGCCACAGCTCCCCCATCCCTCTCAGGGTAGAATCGTTTTGTATTCGTCCGTGGTACAGAAATGTATCCAACAGGCCCATGTGCTATTGAATTTGGCGGGTGTTTCTTTTGTTTGGTGTATGAGTTCTTCCATGTCAGCAGTTTTTTGTATACGTTTATACCAGTCTGCTATAGTTGGTGGGTCAGGAGATCGCCATTTGCATGGGATACACATCTTGGCTGCGTTTACCATGTGCATAGCAAGAGAGCGGAAGTAGGAACGTATTGGAATTGTGGAATGGTGGATGAGGAATTGCTCTGGGGAGTAGTCTAGTGTGTAAGTGGTTACTTGTTTGATAACTCTGTGGACCTCTTTCCAGAACGGTTGGATTTTGGGGCATGTCCACCATATATGTATGAGGGAACCAATGTCTGTGTTACATCTCCAGCATTGCTTGGGGAGGGTGGGGTTAAAGTGGTGTAGTTTGAGTGGGGTTCTGTACCACCTGGATAGTATTTTAAATGCATTCTCCTGTACCTGGACATTAATGGTTCCCTTGTGTATAAGCGTGTTTTCCCATTCTTTTTCTGTGAGGTTGATGGCAAGTTCTTGTTCCCATTTATAGTTGTTCCAGAGTAAGTTTGAGTTCTGGTTCGAGAAGAGCATGGTGTATGTGAGAGAGATTAAATGTTTTTGAGGTTCCTCTGTCAGGCATAGGGATTCGAAGGCAGTGGTATGTCTTGCCCATTCTGGTTGAGGTTTGGGTTTATTAAAAAAGTGCCTAAGTTGTATATACGTCCAGAATGGGAATGTGGCTGTATTCATTTTGGTGGCCAGTTCTGTTTGAGTTAGAAGACGGCCTTCAGTAAAGAAGTGTTCTGCTCGAATGTTTGGGTGGGGCCAACCTTCGGTTAGAAAGGAAGGAGATGTGCCTGGTGTGAACTCTGGGTTATGTGCTAGTGGTGTCATTGGGCCTAGTATGGAAGAAATCTTATGTTTGTTGCATGCATCTCGGAAGGACGTCAGTGTTGGAGTAATGAGTAGGTGAGATTTACATTCTGGGGGGATATGTTGAGGTGTGGTCCAGGGGAGTTGAGCTAACGGGAGGGGTGACATTGCTTGTTCCAATTGGATCCAGTCTTTATATCTGGTATGTATGTTCTAGTCGATGATCCTTGTAAGGTGGCATGCTTGTTGGTATTTTTTTATATCGGGCAGTCCTATTCCTCCCTTAAGTTTGGGATATGTGAGCCTAATGTAGTTAAGTCTTGGTTTAAGTTTACCCCATACAAATTTTATGCAAGCTGTGCGATATGTAGAGAAAAAAGCAGGCGGGATTTTGATTGGGACCATTTGCAAAAGGTACAGTATTCTGGGCAGGATGTTCATTTTAATGATTGCAGCTCTTCCAAACCAGGAAAAAAACCCGGTGGTCCAGTTTGTTAAGTCTTTCATGATGTTATGTATCAGTGGTAGGTGGTTTAGGGAGTATAAGTCCTTAAGGGATCTTGGGAGTTGTATGCCTAGGTATGTAATTGTGCGATCATTCCAGGTGAATGGGAATATTGTTTGGCAATGTTTGTGTGTTGTGGATGGTAGGGTAACATTTAAGGCATTAGATTTTGTGAAATTGATTTGTAGGTTCGTTAGAATCTTGAAGGTGTCGAAGTCTTTGAGTAAATTTGGGATAGTGGTGAGTGGGTCGGTAAGAAACAGGAGTATGTCGTCCGCAAAGGCTGCTAATTTGTATGTGCGGTTTTTAATCTCTATGCCTTTGATGTCTGTGTTTTCCCTTAGTCTTCTCAGAAGTGGTTCAAGCGTGAGGATAAATATTATAGGGGAGAGAGGGCAACCTTAGCGTGTTCCATTCGATATGGAGAAGGCATCCGACAGGCAGCAGTTAACTCGGACTCTTGCGGTTGGGTTAGTATATAGCGTCAATATGAGGTTTAGCATTTGTGAAGGGAGGCCTATGGCCCGTAAAGCTTCCGTCATGTAGTCCCAGGCCACTCTGTCGAATGCCTTCTCCGCATCGAGGGACAGTATGAATCCCTGTTGTCTGGTGGAGGTAAGCCAATGATGGATGTTTATGGCTTTGAGCGTGTTATCCCTTGCTTCTCTGCCTGGGAAAAATCCAACTTGATCGAGGTGTACCAATTGGGGGAGAAGAGGGAGAAGTCTGTTTGCTATTGTTTTGGCGTACCATTTGAGGTCTACGTTGAGTAGTGAGATGGGTCTGTAGCTTGAAACTACCGTTGGATCCTTATTTGGCTTAGGGATTACAGTAATGTGGGCGGGTAAGAAATCTCTAGGGGGTGTTAGGGAGGACGTGAACGAGTTGAAGGCAGATAGGAAAAAGGGGGTAAGGATATCTGTGTATGTTTTGTAGTAACCTACAGTCAGACCGTCTGGTCCGGGACTCTTGCCCGTTTTTAGTTGTTTCAATGCTTGGACAACTTCTTCTATGGTTAAGGGGTTATCAAGCTCTCTTGCCATGGACTCGGAGATAGGGGTAGGACTGTATTTTCGTAGAAAGTCAGTGATTAGTTTTTTTCTTGTTCCCTCATTTGCTGTGGGGGTCTTGGGGGAGAGGTTATATAGTTTAGTGTAGCATTTGACGAATTGTTTTGCTATGTCTGGTGTTGAGCTCATTTTTTTCCCGGAGGCATCTATTATGGAGTGTATTGTTGTTGACGCTTTTTTGTGTTGTAGGGATCTCGCAAGTATTTTACTGGCTTTGTTGCCGTATTCATAGAATGTTTTCTGCGATAGTATATAATTGCGACGTATTTGTTTTCCTAGAAGGTCTAACAGTTCCTGTCGAGCTCGAATAAGCTCAGTTAGGGTATCTACGGCTTGTGTGTGCTTGTGTGCTTTTTCTAGGTTTTGTATCCGTTCTGTGAGTGTTTTATAATGTTGTCGTCATTCACGGTTACGTTTAGCTGCTGCTGCGATGAAAAGGCCACGGATCACGCATTTGTGGGCTTCCCAATTAATAAGTGGGGAGGTGTCGGGGGGCTTATTCTCCTGAAAATATTGTTTGAGACGGTTTTCGACTTCAGCTGTAATAGTGGGATCAGTAAGTAAGGAGAGGTCTAGTCGCCATATCTGTGAACGAGGAATGGTATCGGGGAGGGTCAATGTCACGGACACAGGGTGGTGGTCAGAGATGAGCATCGCGTCTATGGATGCGTGTTTGAGCGTGGGCAAGTCTTTCTGTGACATGAATATGTAGTCTATCCTGGAGTAACGGCGATGTGGCGGTGAATAGAAAGTGAAGTCTTTGCCATTGGGGTTTAGTGTTCTCCAAGTATCGTGGAGTATCAGGTTCTGAAGGAGTGATTTTATTTTTCAGAGGGCTGTATAGGGGAGAGAGGATGTTCCCGTTGTGGTGTCTTGTGTTGGGTTAAGTGGAATATTAAAGTCTCCGCCACGAAGGAGAGTTCCTTCCTGGAAGGTGGTTAGCAAGTCAGTTATTGTGCGAAAGAAGGACACCTGACCACTGTTAGGGGCATATACGTTAGCAAGTGTAATTGTCTTATTGAGGTATGATCCTTTCAGAAAGAGGAATCTGCCCTCTTTGTCAATTAGTGAGTCGTTTAGTTGAAAAGGGCATTGTTTCTTTATAAGGATTGACACTCCTTTAGATTTGGATAATGGGTTGGTTGCATGGTATACTGTTGGGTAGTGATGGTTGTGTAGTTTTGGTGTGGAGTCGGAGCGGAAATGAGTTTCTTGTATAAAGATAATGTCAGCTTTATTTCGGTGCATGGACATGAGAAGTTGAGAGCGTTTTTCTGGTGTGTTGAGGCCTTTAGCGTTAATTGATATAACTTTAAGAGTAGGTATGATGGTAGATTTTGGCGAAGCGCTCATCTTGCAGACCTGTTATCGAGATTATTTGGTGGAACGTGTATTGCGTTTGAGGGGCTGTGGCAGAGAGACAGGGATGTTGGAGACGTTGGATTTGGGCAAAAGTTGGAGAAAGAATTTAGTTTGTGGTGGTCCGAGAGCAACTATGTTGCGTGTGGTGTTGTGGTGGGGTAAAAGGGTGAGTAACGAGGACACGGTGAAAGGGAAGTGGGGGTATTCCGGGGGCGAGCCTCAACCGGCTCACCTGTCTCGATGGGTAGGATCCACAGATGTGGATAGTCCGGAAGGTATCAGTGGTGTGTGCTATCCGCGTTAAAATGTGAGGAGGTAAAACCGTATTGTACCACTGTGTGGGGGTTGCTCTGTCAAAAGAGAGATGTACGACAAGTTATTCAGTTTGAGCCATCGGACTCGTAGCCCAAAACAGGCAAATAGGTGAATTGTTGGGGTTTAAGGTTCTGAGGTGGACCTGCAGGTTGTTGGGGTGTTGGTTATCCCTTGGAGTATGAGAAGATGGGATGATGGGATACAGAGAACGTGTATTTTAGGGGTGTTTTCCACTGTGCTTCAGTGATGGAACACTGTGGGGAGAGTGTATATGTATAAGTTTGCCTGATGTAAATTAAGGCTAGTGTGGCAAGTACTATGACACTTGTAGATAATCGGTAAACATGTGAACATTCAACTTGCAAAATGTAACTTTAACAAGGTTTCAATTGTTAAGATATTCTATCTTATCTTATCTTATCTTATCTTATCTTATCTTATCTTATCTTATCTTATCTTATCCTTCTCTGGAATAGCAGTATGACCGAGAATAGGTTCTACAACAGGAGTAAAAGCAATAGAGGGGGGTAAGGACTGTTGTCTCTTTTTTGTACGCTTTCCTGTTCCCTCTTTATCGTTGTCTGTGTTAGATTATATATTCTTCCTTCCTTCCCTATTGCTCTCTCTTATGCACAAGTTGTTATTCACTAACTTAACGGTAGTTGCTTAAATCAGGATACCGTTTATAGACACATGTTCCGAAGAATGTCTACGAGGGCAGAGCTCAGAGGTGTTTAAGGGGTATTAAGAGATAATTGAACATTTTCAGCCCGGTTGTGAAATAATTATGATAGCGGCAGCGGCATGGAGATGTACAGCTGTGGAGTATGTGAGGTGTCGTTGGTGAATTGGTTTATAGAGGTGATATGTACGATTCTCTCTGTTTAATAGAGATAGGTCACATTAGAGCATGTAGATCCACAGAGGAATACCGCAACTGTGCTGCGTTCAAATGAGGACATGGGGGGGTTACTGGGATGGTCTTTATCTATATCGCCTCTGAGCTCTGGACATCGCTAGGCATATATGACAAGTATTGAGAGATCATTTCAAATAAGCTTTAAAATATAAGAAATAACCAGGTAACCGAGCTTAATCATAGGGTAAAAAAAAACAATCATGCCTGAAGTACAAGCAAAGAGCACAACTAAAACGAAAAAAGGAAAAAAAAAATAATGATAAATAAGGAAAAAAGGGAAAAGATAAAAGAAAGAGGAAAAAAGAAAATTTACCCCAATTAACCTCTGCTGGTGAAAAAAGTGAGTCCCTAGATTTTGCTGATCTCCGGATATTGTGCAGAGGGACGGCTTAACTTTGGTTTGCTGCTACGATCGATATGATCGGTGAAGGGAGTTCGATTGAGATCTGCTCTCTAGGTTACATTCGGCTTTTCTCAGGAGAACCGTCCTGCAATGGTATAGATAGTCACTAAGAGACTATGTTGTCCCGCTGCATCCTAGGTCTTCTGTCATATTGTGGGTATCGTGTGCTGGAGTTCCGGCTTTGGTAGGAGGATTGATCCTGGAAGAATCGTGGTTGGGGCTGTATATTTGGCGTGTTCTTCGTGTTCGGCAATGTCTTCCATGTTAGAATGGAGGGTTCTGTGTCCTCTATCATTAGCGGGAGGTATAGGGGGAGCTACACTGGAGTTTGCATTTTCTGTGTAGAGCTGGAAGGGGTAGCGTCAGTGTAGTGTCTTCCTCGGTTCATAGTAACGGGGTGGTGTGTAGAAGGAGGAGGAGTATGAACCATAGAGAATGAGCATTGTAGGGATCTTTAAAAGTAAAAATAAAAAAAAAATAAAGGCACAGGGATAAAAGGGTGTTGCAAGAGTTCCATAACTTAGTAAGGAGGCCGTTTAGTGTGGTATATCTCAGTAGTCACGGCGGGCTCTACGGGGCAGGGGAGCAGCCATTGGGCTTGTCGGTAGCCGCTGAGGTGTAGCATCGAAGCCCGATATGTGATCCGATGGAGATCTTTGTCTCCTAAAGCTCGAGTTTTGGGCCTCCATCGGTTCCTCTCTGAGAGAGCTTTCCAGATTGGAGAAGGTAAAGTCTGCATACCAATTTGGCACATCAACATAGGGAATGTCTAGGGCTTGACAAAAATTCTCCAGTTCTTCAGGTACTCTCAATAGGGCCGATTTACCTTGGTGTGTGGCCTGCAGGCCGAACGGGAACTTCCAGCGGTATCTGATTCCCTTGTTCCTGAGGACATCCAGTAGAGGCCGCAGGTCTTTCCGATGGCGGAGTGTGATTGCCGAAAGATCCTGGTAAATGTGGATTGGGCGGCCTTCAAAGGTTAGTTGTTGTTTGTCGCGGGCTTTTTTTAGGATATCTTCCTTGAGGGTGAAATCGTTTATATAGCAAACAATGTCTCTTGGCGGGTCCGAATCTCTACCACGAGGCCTAAGAGCCCTGTGTATGCGTTCCATGGCAATAGGAGTGTGGCGAGGTTGATCCAGAAGGCGATTGAATAAGTCTGATACAGCAGAGAGAATCTGGTCGTTGTCGACAGATTCAGGGAGGCCTCTCACTCTCAGATTATGTCTTCTCCCTCTATTGTCGAGGTCTTCAACGTGTCGATGAAGATCTCGTAGTTGCAGGGTGTGTGTGTCCACCTTATGATAAACTTTCCGTATGGCGGTATTATGTTGTGCCGTTTTGTTTTCCACACGCTGTACTCTTCCTGCTATGGCTTGAATTTCGTGATGGAGGTCTGTAATGGCCACGAATAACGTGTCCTTTATGTCCGCTGCAACTGCTCTTAAATCTTGCAGGCTTGGTTGTTGAATCAGAGCCGGGTTGTTATCGACTGGAGTTGGATGTTGTTCCGTAGGAGTCAGAGTTATCCCCTCAGGGCTATGAGCGGTTGATGAGGTGGGGGCGGGAGCCGCCATGTTGGTTCTCTGGGTTCTGAAAATCTCCGGTATATTTTGGCTGATACGTCCGCTGGATTCTCTCGGCAAGCGGGATCTTGTTGCTGAGGATCCACGGGAAGAAGTCCCCATGATGGGAAACCGTTTGTCGATTGTAATCCCCTGTATTGGGTTTAGTGTGGGCTACGGTCCGACGGAGCTCGAGTATTAAGCAGCCATCTTCCCTGAAGGCAAACCACGCCCCCCTGCACACATTGTTTTATTATCACTGTTGGACATCATTTGCAAGCACTATTTAGAGTGCCAAAGAGAACTTTTTTTTTTTTTTTTCATTATTTATTATTTATTAATTTTTTCATTTAAAATAGCAGGAAACTTTATATTGAGCACTAAGCACTGTGGGGGTGTTTGTTTCTGACCTCCCTAGGTCCTCTTCTTCTTCCCCCCCTTTTCTGTTCACTTGGATTGGTCCACTCAGCCGGAAATATAACAAAAGTGATACAAGGTGGTAAGCGGTGGAGTAGCCTGGTCTAATTGGAACGCACAGCCTTTCCTGGAACCATTGAAGGGGTCATAAAGAATAGAGGAACAGCAGTAGGACCGGATTGAATAATACCCATCCCAAGGCACCCACTCTGTCGCTTGGTACCCCTGTGGGGGTGTTTGTCTCTGGTGAGTGGGGGAGCACTGGGGGGCGAGCACTTCAAGTCACCGTTTGAAATATACACAGAAGTCACTGTTTTATGTTCCTGAGGCTGAAAAATTGGATATATATTGAGCTTTGCTTTTTATATCATCTGACTATAGTAACTCTCTGGTTCTAAATGGATAATATATTTTAAGAAGCTCACTACTACCTGCTAATATAAGTAATAGACTAAAAATAACTTTCCATCTATGATTTTCATGTGATTTAATATCTATTGTATCTATTGTAACCTGAATAGAGATCCTACCACTGACACACTGAATATTAACACTGGGAGCGATATTTTGGCTTTTGCATTGACACTTTATTTCACATGTGGTTTTCACTTATTAGCTTTTGTATTTCACATATTAGCTTTTGCATTGACACTTTATTTCACATATGTTTTTTCACCTAAAAGGAAGTTTTTTCCTCTAGTAGGCGCCATACTGTCACAATACTTTTGAACTCTGGGGTTAATTTTAATCTAATCTAATATTTTTTATAGAATTTGGGAGTGATACAACAGTTTTTGCATTTCACACATGTTTTTCACTTAAAAGGAAGTTTTTCCTCCAGTAGACGCCATACTGTCACTATACCTTTGAACTCTGGGGTTAATTTTAATTAAATTTAATATTTCTTATAGAATTTTTTTCTCACATTTTTTACTATATTCTGAACATAAGAGGCACCTTTTTTCACTGGGGTGACAGAAGTTTAACCTTTAATTTGTACCTATTTTTTGTTTTTTCACACACATGGTCATTCTTCTGGTCTAGACCATATAACGGCACATAGTGGTGGAGCTCCTATATGTCATACTTCATTGAACACAGCTTGTAGCTTATGACACTCATACCCACCATGGATTAATTTATATATAATAGGGCAGCGCCATCATTATTCCCAAATTATCTCTTATAACTAAGCACTTTTTATGTTGATTAAGACACTATGTATGGGGTAACAAGCACTAATAAGCACTAATTTATGGTGTAACAAGCACTTGTTTTTTCACATCTTGTTTATTTATTCAACATTCATATTATTTGTATTTAATATTATCACACTAGTAAGCACAGAGTTGGTTACTATTAATTTTGTTTTTGGGGTCACCCAAGCGCAGCGCATAACTTGTAAATTTATTGTCCTAAAAAGGGTTTCGGGACCCGGGTCCTGCCCCAGGGGACATGTATCAATGCAAAAAAAAGTTTTAAAAACGGACGTTTTTTCGGGAGCAGTGAGTTTAATGATGCTTAAAGTGAAAAAATAAAAGTGAAATATTCCTTTACATATCGTACCTGGGGGTGTCTTTAGAATGCCTGTAAAGTGGCGCATGTTTCCCGTGCTTAGAACAGTCCCTGCACAATTACATTTTTAAAGGAATAAAAGTCATTTAAAACTGCTTGCGGCTTTAATATAATGTTGGGTCCCGGCAATATGAATGAAAATCAGTGAGACAAAGGTCATGGATACCCCCCTCCCCCCAGTCCATTACCAGGCCCTTTGGGTCTTGTATGGATATTAAGGGGAACCCCGCACCCAAATTAAAAAAAGGAAAAGCGTGGGGCCCCCAGGCCCTATATACTCTGAACAGCAGTATACAGGCGGTGCAAACAAGACAGGGACTGTAGGTTTGTTGTTAAGTAGAATCTGTTTGTAATTTTGAACTGGTACATTTTTAAAGTGTAGCTCCAGCCAAAAAATCTATTTTTAAGCTTTTTGGAAAACATAGGGAAGGGTTATTATCCCTGTAACATTTGTTTTGCTGTCTGTGCACCTCTTCAGAAGATTTCACCTCACTTTCTGTCCCAATGACAAATAATTTTTGAAAATTTGGGGTTTTTAGTGAAACAAGGATTGGTGATAAAGCATCAGTGAAGAGGAGACACGTTTTTCCCATATTAACTCTTACAGGAGAGAATTTCCCTTCCTAGGGGTAGATTTCATCTCACTTCCTGTTGTCTCCTTCCATTTGCAAGTAGGAGTCATTTGTAAGTTGGATGTTTGAAAGTAGGAGCCTGCCCTATATACTCAGCAGAAATTGGGGCCTTAGGTGTTGGTGTTGCCACAACACTGTAAGCCCTCACAGTTACTCTTGGTGGGCATAGGAACGGGCCCTGCTGTGAAATATTAAATCAAGAATTGTAATTACATGCCATTGTTGAACAGGGGCAGAAAAATTGGGCCTTTGGTGGTGGTGGTGGTGTTGCCACAACACTATAAGCCCTCACAGTTACTCTTGGTGGGCACAGGAATGGGCCCTGCTGTGAAATATTAGATCAAGAATTGTAATTACATGTCCCTGTTGAACAGTTGCAGAAAAATCGGGCCTTAGGCACTGGTGCCACAACACTGCAACCCCTCACAGATTCTATAGTTGGAGCACAGGAATGAGCCCTGCTGCAAAGTATTTAATCAAAAATTGTAATTATACGCCCCTGTTAAACAGGGGCTGAAAATGTGGGCCTTGGACACTGGTGCTACAACACTGCAACCCCTCACAGATACTCTAGTTGGAGCACAGGAATGAGCCCTGCTGCAAAGTATTGCATCAAAAATTGTAATTACACACCCCTGTTAAACAGGGGCAGAAAAATTGCCACAACCCTGAACCCCTCACAGATGCTATAGTTGGAGTGCAGGAATGAGCCCTGCTGCAAAGTATTGCATCAAAAATTGTAATTATACGCCCCTGTTAAACAGGGGCTGAAAAATTGGGCCTTGGGTACTGGTGTTGGTGCCACAACACTGCAACCCCCCACAGATACTATAGCTGGAGCGCAGGAATGAGCCCTGTTGCAAAGTATTGCATCAAAAATTGTAATTACATGCCCCTGTTAAACAGGGGCAGAAAAATTGGGCCTTGGCCACTGGTGGCAGTGCCCAGAACCAAAAATGTTCTTACAAGCTATCAGCATGAAAATTGAGGAGAAAGAGGATTGTGACTCAGCATAACAGGATAGTCACTCAGCATCAGCATAGGCAGTCTTGAAGGGATCTCACATTAAAAAAAAATCAATCAGTTACATCAGCATCAGGTGCTTGGTAGCTGGTGATCCAAGACTGATTCATTTTTATGAAGGTTAGCTGATCGACCGATTCGGTGGACAGGCGCACCCTGTAATCGGTTACAAAGCCTCCAGCAGCACTGAATGTGCGTTCCGAAAGAATGCTGGATGCAGGAAAGGCCAGTAGCTCAATTGCATACTGTGCAAGCTCTGGCCAGTGATCCATCCTCAAGACCCAGTAACCCAGAGGATTTTCGGTGGGAAAGGTGTCCAAGTCTGATCTTGCCCCTAGGTAATCCTGTACCATGTGAATCAGATGCTGGCGATGGTTGCTGGAACCGATCAGACCTTGGGGCTGCGGACTAAAAAATTGTCTGAATGCATCGGTCAGACGGCCACCTTCTCCACCGCTCCTTCTGTGAGTGACTGAAGCCTCAGCAACACGTTGTCCAGGAGGACCAGGAAATTGTAACCTCCCAGGCTCTGGAAACGCATTGCACAAACCTTTCTGCAAGGCCTCCCGAAGATGTTTCATCCCCTGCTCCCTCTGTGACGGCAAGATAAGGTCCACAACCTTACCCTTGTAACGTGGATCAAGGAGGGTTGCCAGCCAGTAATCATTCTTCCCCTTGATACCACAAATATGAGGATCCTTCTGCAGGCTTTGCAGGATCAGGGAGGCCATGCAGCTTAGGTTTGCTGAGGCATTTGGTCCGGAGTCTTCTGGGTCACTAAGGACTACATGATCCGCAGCCACCTCCTCCCAGCCACGTACAAGTCCATGGGTTTCTTCGGACTGTAAATGATCCCTTAAAGACTGCTGCTGATGATGAGTGCCAGGCTCCACCTCCATGCTGACAGAATCCTCCTCCTCCTCCTCCTCCTCCCCTTCCTGTGTGATCGGTGGGCACGCAGGAACACTGTCTGGATAAAGGGGGCCTTGAGAGGTAAGGAAGTCCTCCTCTTCCTCCCTCTGTTCTGCCTCAAGTGCCCTGTCCATTATTCCACTCAGCATGTGCTCCAACAGTTGGCCAAGAGGGACAGTGTCACTGATGCATGCACTGTCACTGCTCACCATCCTCGTGGCCTCCTCAAATGGTGACAGGACAGTGCATGCATCCCTGATCATAGCCCACTGGCGTTTGGAAAAAAAACAAGGTCCCCTGACCCTGTCCTGGTGCCATAGTCGCATAGATACTCATTGATGGCCCTCTTCTGCGTGTGCAGCCGCTGCAGCATGGTCAACATTGAGTTCTACCTGGTGGGCATGTCACAGCTTAGGCGGTTCTTGGGCAGGTTAAATTCCTTTTGGAGGTCAGCCAGCCGAGCACTGACATTATATGACCTGCGGAAATGCACACAGACTTTCCTTGCCTGCCTCAGGACATCCTGTAAGCCCGGGTACTTGCCCAAGAACCGCTGCACCACCAAGTCAAGGTCGTGAGCCAAACAGGGCACATGGGTCAGTTGTCCCTGTCGGAGGGCAGAGAGAAGGTTGGTGCCATTGTCACAAACCACCATACCTGGCTTAAGCTGGCGTGGCATCAACCACCTTTGAATCTGCCCCTTCAGAGCTGACAGAATCTCTGCCCTAGTGTGACTCCTGTCCCCCAAGCACACCAGCTCAAGCACCGCATGGCATTTTTTTGCCTGCGTGCTTGCGTAGCCCCTTGAACGCCTATGGAGCACCGCTGGTTCCGAGGACAAATCAGCACAGGAAGAGGCCATGGAGGAAGAACAAGAGGAGGGGGTGGAGGAGAGAGGTGTGGCAGAATCACCACTAGTAGAATTTTGGAGGCATGGTAGCGGAACAACCTCCAACACTACTGCACCCTGTCCTGCATCCTTCCCTGCTGCCAGAAGAGTCACCCAGTGCACGGTGAAAGATAGGTAACGTCCCTGTTCATGCTTGCTGGACCATGAGTCAGCGGTAATATGCACCTTACCGCTGACCGCCCCGTCCAGCGAAGCCAAGACATTGCCTTTTTGGGAACCTGCCCCGAGGAATCGCACATTCCTCAAACTCACGGAAGGGAGCAGAGTCTACCAACTGAAAGGCAGCAGTTGAAGTGATAGAAATTTAGCCAAGCTAGCATTTAACCGCTGGGCATGTGGATGGCTGGGAGCGATCTTCTTTCGGCGGTGCAGCAGCTGGGGCAGGGAAATTTGCCTGTTACAATCTGACGTTGGTGTACCGATAGCAGATTGCCCGCAAGTACTTGGCTGTGACACACCTAATTCTACACCTTCATTCCTCTCAGTGCAGGTTTCAGAGAGGACCGAAGGTATAGTGGGGTTCGAGATCCCAGCTGATGAGGAGCAAGGAAAGGTCCTCTTTGTTCTTTGATGTGGGTCTTTTAGGTACAATTGTCAACGAACTGCATGGTCAACATATGTCTGGTCAAGTATGTGGTGCCCAAGCGGGTGATATTTTGGCCACGCGAGATACGCTTGAGACATATGTAGCAGCGGTCTGATGCACTCGTCTCAAAAAAGGCCCACACCAAAGAACTTTTGGAATAACATGCAGAGACAGTAGCGCCCTGCACATGCTGACAGCAATTGTCTTCAGGTAGCTTTAGGTGCACACTGTGCAGAGAACGCAGTACACTAACTGTAAATACTGCAGCTGCCTGTGGTAAAGCTGCCTGTGGTACTAATAGGATCTGAAGAACACCATCAATTTTCTTCAGGTAGCTTTAGGTGCACACTGTGCAGCGGACACAGTACACTAACTGTAAATATTGTAGCTGCCTGCCTGTGGTATTAATATGATCAGAACAACAGCAATTGTCTTCAGGTAGCTTTAGGTGCACACTGTGCAGAGGACGCAGTACACTAACTTTAAATACTGCAGCTGCCTGCCTGTGGTACTAATAGGAACAGAAGAACACCACCAATTTTCTTCAGGTAGCTGTAAATAATGTAAAAACTTCTGCCTGCCTGTCAGTAGGAAGAGAATAACAGGAACGGATCTGCAGCTGCCTGCCTGTGGTATTAATAGGATCAGAACAATAGCAATTGTCTTCAGGTAGCTTTAGGTGCACACTGTGCAGAGGACACAGTACACTAACTGTAAATACTGCAGCTGCCTGCCTGTGGTACTAATAGGATCAGAAGAACACCACCAATTTTCTTCAGGTAGCTTTAGGTGCATACTGTGCAGAGGACGCAGTACACTAATGCCCCGTACACACGGTCGGATTTTCCGACTGAAAATGTGTGATAGGACCTCGTTGTCGGAAATTTCGACCGTGTGGAGGCTCCATCACATATTTTCCAATCGGATTTTCCGACACACAAAGTTTGAGAGCAGGCTATAAAATTTTCCGACAACAAAATCTGTTGTTGGAATTTCCGATCGTGTGTATACAAATCCGATGCACAAAGTACCACGCATGCTCAGAATAAATAAAGAGATGAAAGCTATTGGCTACTGCCCCGTTTATAGTCCCGACGTACGTGTTTTACGTCACCGCGTTCAGAATGATCGGATTTTCCGACAACTTTGTGTGACCATGTGTATGCAAGACAAGTTTGAGCCAACATCCGTCGGAAAAAATCCTAGGATTTTGTTGTCGGAATGTCTGATCAATGTCCGACGGGGCATAACTGTAAATACTGTAGCTGCCTGCCTGTGGTACTAATAGGATCAGAAGAACACCACCAATTTTCTTCAGGTAGCTGTAAATAATATAAAAACATCTGCCTACCTGTCAGTAGGAAGAGAATAACAGGAACGGATCTAGCTAAACTGAGTACAGTGTGTGTATATATATATATATATATATATATATATATATATATATATATATATATATATATATATATATATATATATAAATATAAATATAAATAAATATATATATATATATATATATATATATATATATATATATATATATATATATATATATATATATATATATACACACAACACCTAGGATGCATATATATACACTGTGCAGCTAACTGACTCGCCTGCCTACTATATCTAACTTGAATCAAATGACACTCTCTGTCTATCTCTCCGCCGCTGCTGCAACACACTACACAAGGCCGCCATGCAGGCGGCCGTATATAGTGTGGGGTGTGTACTAAACCCCCTGAGCCATAATTGGCCAAAACCCACCCTGGCTTTGGCCAATTACGGCTCTCTGTACAGACGGCGCTGTGATTGGTCAAGCATGCGGGTCATAGTGCATGCTTGGCCAAACATCAGCCAGCAATGCAATGCGATGCCGCAGTGAATTATGGGCCGTGACGCGCCACTCAGATTTGAAGTGCCAATGGCCCATAACGTTCGCAATTCGACGAGCGTTCGAGCATGCGATGTTCTAGTCGAACATGGGTTCGACTCGAACTCGAAGCTCATCCCTATCCATCACCTTGGATGAACACTTTGGTCCACTGGCTCTGGTAAGCGTATGCATTCTTTTCTTTGAATGGATGATCTTTCATCTTGGAGATTCCATACGTCTGTCCCATCGGCATTTCTGTCCTGTGAAACCACCATCTGTATACTGTGGACTTTGTGCTGTTTTCCCTCATATTAGGATTTACCATCATATTGGACTCAATATCCATTTATGTTTTCACTTATTATGATTTATTTTATACATATTTGATTATTCACTTTGGTTGTATATTTATTGTACACTACATTAGCGCTACATTTATACATCATTTTACTTTGAATACTTGTCATATTCTTATGTAGCAGCTTTTTGATTTCTTTTTTGAAAGCACTTTTTTCTTGTTCGCACTAGTTAGCGCAATATTTACATAATTATATAGTTAGTCAGGTTGAAAAAAGACACATGTCCATCCAGTTCAACCATAAAAAAAAAATTTAAAAAATTAAAATAGCGTACAATCCAATATACCCAATTCTATACCCACAGTTGATCCAGAGGAAGGCAAAAAACCCCAGCAGAGCATGCTCCAATTTGCTACAGCAGGGGAAAAAAATTCCTTCCTGATCCCCCAAGAGGCAATCGTATTTTCCCTGGATCAACTTTACCTATAAATGTTAGTACCCAGTTATATTATGTACATTTAGGAAAGTATCCAGGCCTTTCTTAAAGCAATCTACTTCACTTTGCTTTACTTCACATTAAATTTAACATATCTTAAACTCAAATAATCTTTTCTAATAATGGAAAAAAGTCCCTTCTTTGTACGGAGAAGATTTCTATATTCATTTTAGCTATCTGGTGAACGCTTATAGAAAATTTATATAAAAAACAGAACAAAATTCAACAACCATACATTTCCCACAAGAACTAAGTATACAGAGTCCATTCAGTAATAATTTACTGGACTCTCTCCCCCAGCTCTAAAAAAAAAAAAAAATCCAAACTGACCATCTCCAATATATAAAGATATAAAAAGAGAGGGAGAAAAAAACAAAACATTTTTTATAAATTATTCTTTCTTCATCTCATTCCTTTTTATTTATAATGCCTTTTGCAAGGTCTGCAACTTTTTTTTACATCTTGAAATTTTTTCTGCTGTTTTTGCATCTGGGGAAAAGTCCGGAAAGAACATAACTTTGTTTCCATTAAAAAGAACTTCCTTCAATAATCTAACTCTTCTAAGGAAAAAGTCTTTATCTCATTGATTAAGTAATCGTATTAATAATGGCAGTGGTATGCCCCGTACACACGGTCGGATTTTCCGATGGAAAATATCCGATCGGAGCGTGTTGTCGGAAATTCCGACCGTGTTGTGGGCTCCATCGGACATTTTCCATCGGATTTTCCGACGCACAAAGTTGGACAGCAGGAGATAAAATTTTCCGACAACAAAATCCGATCGCGTTAATTCTGACCGTGTGTGGCCTGTTCCGACACACAAAGTGCCACGCATGCTCAGAAGAAATTCCGAGACGGAACAGCTCGTTCTGGTAAACTTAGCGTTCGCAATGGATACAGCACTTTCGTCACGCTGCAATGTTAAAAATGGTTTAATACAGCGCACTCTCTTCTTCTTTATAATGTGACAAGAATTAAGTAGTTTTGCTGCTCATATTCACACACACACTTCTCACAAACTTATTTCTTTACTATTTATCACGATTCTCTCAATATATTTTGATTTCTCACATCTGACAACATATTTTTGTATATTTTTTATATATTTTTTGTCTTTAATGTAGATTCTTTTTTTGTGTTTGTATTTTTTTTTTTTTTTTGCGATTTTGATTTGTACTCCCGAAAATGTTTGTGTGTGTTTTTGGTGACAAGTTCCCACAACACCATTGATATGTTGTTCTATTTAATCTGTAGGAGATTGTTTGGTGTTGTTGTCCCTTGTTAATTTCCCATTTTATGTTAGAAATGTACCTGAATCGTCACCAACAAACGGTCCTTTTTGGATGAAAACACACACAGGAGAGTATAATTTACCTAAAAATTTTTTATTAAGGGCTCACAACTAAACAAAAAGGGAGGCAACGCTGGAGAAACTGCAGAAGTGGGTGAAGCCTTGGACCCCCAGGGCAGACATCAACTATTTTTAAGCAAAATTGGTGGCCTGATGAGTCCTTATCTAAGGGAGGGCAGTCTGGTCCAGAAGTCCCAGAGATCCAGAAAGCAGCAGATGACATCTGTGTCCCCAGGCTGTGGTTATACGAGAGACTGCAGCTTCTGTCAGACCAGACTGAACCCAGGGCAATCCCTCTCAGGTCTTCTTTCCACGCTTCCTTCCACGCTGTGGCTGTGGTGGTGGAGTTGTGGCAGCAGGAGGAGGAGGGTCGTCCATCTCAATGACATCCGTCTTAGGTGTTAGTTCCCCACTCACCCCCTTACATAGGACTTTATAAATAAGGTCCTCAGAGAGCCTGCGTTGGCCCTCTTGCATGACCTGCAATTTGGTGGCAGCCATGCAGGCAAAGGCCTCTTCAGGAGTTGGTAAGGCTCTGAGGGACGCCGAAGCCTCCTGGATCAGCCTGTACGCTGAATCCTGCACGGGACTCGGAGTGGCCTTCCTGGCTCGTTTATGTGGCAGGCGGAGGGGAGGGACCTGAGACTCAGTCAGGCTGCGACTGGTCCCAGGCTTCTCTTGGCTGCCACTTAGCCCCGCCTCCTCCTGGCTGCAACTAATCCCCGCCTCCTCCTGACTGCCACATTCCACAACCTCCTCCTGGCTGAGGTCTTCCTGTGTATGAAAAAGGGACATAGTTTTAGTATTTTCTTCAGCAATCACACACAATTTTCACCTCCTGACTGTTGCAAATTCAATGTTAACAAATATAACAGACTACATTCTGAGCCCAGCAATTTTCATTCTTGTGGCAATTTTGGGTGTCCACTACTGTGTATTGATATGTAAAACACTTTTTTTAATCAGAAATTAGTGATCAATAATATCATCTAATAAACATCATTTATTTATTGACCAGAAATCTGTAGAAGAATGCTATACCTGACTCCAGCTGGGCTCCTCCACTTCTTCCTGGCTGGAAGGCCCAGGTTGGACATCGGAAGCCTCAGCTGGGGTGGAAGGAAGCGTGGAAGGAAGAGTAGAGAGGGAGTCCCTGACTTCAGTGTGGTCTGACAGAAATCGCAGTCTCTCATAGTACCACAGCCTGGGGACATAAACGTCATCTGTTGCAGCTCCGGACCTCTGGGAATCTGTGACCTTCTTGCGCTCCCTCAGATATGTGCTCCTCAGGCCACCAATTTTAGCTTTTAAATAGGGGATGGTTGCTGTGGGGACCACCGGCTTCACCAACTCCAGCAGTTTCTCCAGCACTGCCTGCCTCTTTTGTTTATGGTTATAGTGGGGGTGTCTCACCTGCCACAGACAGGGCAGCTCCCTGTACTTGTCTATGAACAGGGGCAGGAAATTGTGGTCGTTGAACCCATCCATTTTCTCTGCAAGACACAACACAAGACAAACCCTAATGTCAGGCAAAACTCCCCTAATCTTGTTACAATATAGGGATCCATTTCGAAGCAGTATAGGCGCAAGTTTAGATCTTACCTTCGTTATCACGATCGGCGTCTCCGATGCTCCTTCCTCCGCTCACAGATCGTACGTAATACGCACGTGTGTTACGCTTTATACACACTGCGCATGCGTATAACTCCGCCCGCCCCTGACGTTCTTTCTAGTCTATTCCCCGCCCCATTTCGTTCGGCGCAGTGGGGGAAGAGCACATGGCGGATAGGCAGCAGGTGCGTGCTAATTGTAGCAACGAGGAGGAGGAGGAGGAGGAAAGGCCGGAGCCTGAAACGTCCCGATCCAGAAGGAGATTTAAGGACTCAAATATGTCCTTTGGGGAGATGTTGGAAATGGTGGACATCCTGAAGATGGCCGACTATGATGGAAAGTATGGGCCTTACCCCAACCCCAATCTCAGAAAGGCCAAGATCATGGCAAAAGTGGTCAGGAGTCTGCACCGGAATTTCGGGGTACGATGATCGAAAGATCAGCTCAGGAAGCGGTGGTCGGACCTGAAATTACGAGAACATGAGCAGTACAGAAAGATCCGGAGAGTGCTGCAAAAAAGTAAGTAGTTGTGCTGTGTTCCTATTCTTTATGTTTAGTACGTTCGTGCTGCTCCATGTGCTTTTAGGAACTGTTGTACAGTTTAAAATGGCAACTTTCATGTTCATGGGCACATTATTCGTTCTGATCAAACATTTTTCGTTCCAACTATAAAATACCATTGTTTAGCCCATATGCATTTGGCTACCATTTTGACACCCTATACTTGTCTTCAAAGAATTGGGGTGTGTAGATGGCTTTGTTACTAGAATGAAATGCAAACTAGATTCTGTGTAAGGAGAGGACACTGAGCAGCTGTTTTCACATCTGGACACTGGAGCACTAGTGTGGGACACCAGAACAACATTTTTAGTAGGGGGCCCCACACAGGTGCTCCAGTGTATACGATAGGGGGGCTACATCTGTGAAGCTTGTACTAAACAGGTAAAGTATTGCATGTTGACAAAGGACACTAAAAAAACTACATCTTGGAACTCTGCTAAAATTGACAATTGTACCCCACTTCCAAGCAATGTTTCCTATTTCTAGTTCTGACATTAAATATCTGTGTGCTAATTATACCATTTTTGTTTGACATAGGGGAGAAAAGACTCGGAGGACACCCCTCATCCCAGGAGACCAGAGACCCCCCACCTCTGGAAGAAGGTGAAATACCACCAACCCAAGCTGAGCAGGGGGAAGAAGATGTGGTGGAACTAGTCACCACAACAGGTGAGTGTCTGCAACCACAGGCTCAGATAAGAGATGGATGGCGGCATTTTTTTAAAACCAAAATTTATTTTGGGGTTCCTCTCTTTTTAGGTGATTGTGAGGGTGTGGATCCAGATCCTTTCACATCCGAAAGTGCCCAGATCCTGATTGGGGAGATCATGGGGTGTAATTTACAATTGGAAAACATCAAGCAAAACATCAATGATGTTATTCCAAAATATAAAAACATCATTGATGTTTTGGGGCGAGTTTAAAACCCCTCCAAATCACTTTCTTCTTTTGTGTGCTACAATGTGCTAAATGTTTTTGTGATTTTTTCCCAAAGCCAAATTTGGAGGATGTACACAGTGTGCCAACATGTGCTATCTGCCATCACGGGAGATCAATGGACGCGTTTTGGGGGTGCAACCCCTTCCTCAATAATAAAGTAGCGGTGAGGAAGGGGTTTCTCCCCCAAAACACATCCCTTGATCCCCCGTGATGGCAGATAGCACATGTTGACATTGGGAAATTAGTGTGCATCTTCCAAATTTGGCCTTTCCAGGGGTGATTTCCCCCCATCTGAACGCAATATCAAACACAGTTCCTAAATACTCATGTCTGATATTGCCTTCAAATTCGACCAAATGTGACGTTTGTAAGTTCAAGATTTCTGTCTTTTCTTGTTGGTTTTACACAGGCCTGTTTTCTATAAAATGGACATTTTGATTTTGGATAATGCCACCACAAAAATTGTTATACAACAAACATGTTGGTTTGTTTGAAAAACCTTTGGTAAATGCACATGTGATTGTGCAGGTATTAAAAAGATTGTTAATCAAGAATGTGTGGATTATTGTCTCAACGCTACAACACTTTTGGAGTGATGTAATTGCTGCTTTCTGTGAAAATGGGGGCTATTTCCTAAGGGCAAATCCACTTTGCACTACAAGTGCTGTTTCAGTGCAGTTGCAAGTGCAATTGTAGTGAAATGTGTTTTTGCATTTAGGAAATAACAGCCAACAGTGCTTTGTATAAGGTTACACAATCACGACATTTTCTGGACTCAACACATTTATGACAGGGTCAGCTAAAACAAACACAAGCAGTAAATGTCCACCAAGAATTTTTTTGGTTTTTTTATTAGAAAAAGGCTTCACATATTGTCTGGCATATTGATAGCCCCCCTACCCGCAAAGAACTCCAGGTAGCGTAACCGGACATCACGGGCACTCAGGGAGGGCAAGCCAGGACGGCCACTTTCAAGCGCCGTCAGTGTGGTTTGATGTAGGATTCCGGCCTCAGGCCCAACTGAGCCAGCATAGTTGGCCGAATGTTTCCTTAAAAAGTTATGGAGAACACAGCACGTCAGTATAATATGGTTCAGTTTATACTCCGCCATATGGATGGGTGTAAGAAATAGTCGGAACCGGCTGGCCAGGATTCCAAATGTGTTCTCCACCACTCTTCGGGCTCTGGCCAGCTGGTAATTAAAAACCCTCTGTTCCGGGGTGAGGGTCCTCATTGGGAATGGCCGCATCAGGTGGTCCCCCAGCGCAAATGCTTCATCAGCAACGAACACAAATGGGAGTCCTTCAACATTGTCCTCTGGAGCTGGCAAGTCCAAGCTGCCATTCTGGAGACGCCTGTAGAACTCCGTCTGGGCGCTGACTCCACCATCGGACATCCGGCCATTCTTCCCCACGTCCACATACAAGAAGTCGTAATTAGCCGACACCACCGCCAACATCACTATACTATTAAACCCCTTGTAATTATAATAGTACGACCCCGAGTTGGGTGGTGGGACGTTGTGGACGTGTTTCCCATCAATTACCCCATTTAGGAAAGTCCCACCGCTGGGCAAAGTGGGAGGCCACAGTCTGCCATTCCTGTGGCGTGGAAGGAAACTGTTGAGGAAAAAACAATAAACATTACTATTTTTACTCTGAAACATGGCAAGCAGATTAGACACAAACATTATGGGGCAACCTCCAGATAGCATTTATTAAGGGGAATTTAACAACACCAAAGTATAAGGTACACCTATCATATTCCCCCTCCCCCCTCTCATGGGCCATTTCTAACATTATAGGGGGTGTGTGTAAATCTTGGACAGGTAACCCTCTTCACTTCATTAAGAGATGAATGCCTAAATAATGGGTATTACTTTGAACAGACCCTCCTTAGTTACACTATTGGCAGACCACTGGACAGGTAAGAAGTGTCATAATACAAAGATATAAATACACATTGTACACATTTGAGAACATTTCGACATTCTGATATTACCTATCAAGATAATAATAGGATACAAAAACTTTAAACAGTACCATTGGAAAGTATACAGGCAGGCCCTTGCACTACATGCTTTGGGGAATTCATCCATAAATCTGACCAGTAAAGAGGTGGGTATAGTGTGTATGGGTTTGGCAAAGTCAGCAGATAGATGATTGAGGATATAGAATTGGGATCAGCTGACTTAGCAGTTGGGGGAGGGAGGGTTACTAAAAATTATTTGGGGACACGACAAAAAAAAGCCTCTGGCACTCTGCCTGAATTTAAAGCTAAAATAACATTTCCAAACATTTTAGGGGGTGTTTGGGGTAAAGAACTACTATGGAGCTGATAAAATACATTGTTAAGTGACTACATGAGGTGAATATAGGGCAGGAGACACCATGCTGGGGAGGTTATTGAAGGGCAAATATGTATGAAGGACATAAAATAATAATTACATAAAAATCCAGCATGCATGAGGACAAAGGGGACATTCACAGCATATTCCAATCATGGTAATTAGGGAATGAGGAAAGAAATACAAGATATTAGCAAACATTCAATACAATAAAATGTGATATAAAAGGATAAAAATCTTACCTTCATATACTCCTTCTGCAGGACCTGGATGTTGGCAGAACAGGTCTCTGGGATAATGATCCCCAGAGCCTGGGGGGAGATGCCTGTTGAGAACTTCAAGTCCTGCAGGCTTCTCCCTGTGGCCAAATACCGCAGAGTAGCGACCAACCTCTGCTCCGGAGTGATGGCTTGCCTCATGCAGGTATCCTGCCTGCTAATATAGGGGGTCAGCGAAGCCAACAAACGGTGAAACACGGGGTCCGTCATCCGGAGAAAGTTCCTGAAATCATCAGGATTATTCTCACGGATCTCACGGAGCAAAGGCATATGAGAGAACTGGTCACGCTGAAGCAACCAATTCTTGGTCCATGAACTCCTCTCCACCCTGTTCATGGACTGGACTTGTGTCAAGGTCAGGACCCCAACACCAAGCCCCTGCACAGCACGAACTCTACGAGGAGTACGCATACGAAACATGGCTAGAAAACGGTCGGCTGCTCAGAACGAAGTAACAGATTGCACTGAAGAACAGCAAGGCCTGTGAAGAGCGACCTGAAAAACAGTAACGAACGAACAAGAATACAATGACTACCTAAAGTCACGCGGAACTTGCTTGCACGCACTGAAGAGCAGATACAAACCCACAAGCACAAACTGAACGTCAGAAAACGATCTGAAAGCCACGAGTCTGAAAAAGCGCGAATCGTCTCTCACCAAACTTTTACTAACACGAGATTAGCAAAAGGAGCCCAAAGGGTGCCGCGCTTGGTTCTGAACCGGCCTTTTCTAGTCTCGTCGTACGTGGTGTATGTGACCGCGTAGTTGGCGATCGGAAATTCCGACAACTTTGTGCGACCATGTGTAGACAAAACAAGTTTGAGCCAACATCCGTCGGAAAAAATCCTAGGATTTTGTTGTCGGAATGTCCAAACAAAGTCCGACCGTGTGTACGCCCTAGTAGAGTTCCTGCTGGTAAAGGCCTACTGAGTACTCAATATGCTCTTTTAACTGAAAAGGACATAGAAAGGTGTTCTTTCCCAATTGTCTATCATAGCCATGTTTCTGCTAATTCTGTAGGGAGTGCTCTGGAAGACCAACCAGCCTAATGCAATGCCTTGCAAAATGTATTCACCCCCTTGGCTTTTTACCTATTTTGTTACATTAAAGCCTTTAGTTCAATGTTTTTTTTAATCTGAATTATATGTGATGGATCAGAACACAATAGTCTAAGTTGGTGAAGTAAAATTAGAAAAATATATACATAAAACTATTTTTCAGAAATAAAAAACTGATAATTGGCATGTGCGTATGTATTCACCCCTTTTGTTATGAAGCCCATAAAAAGCTCTGGTGCAACCAATTACCTTCAGAAGTCACATAATTAGTGAAATGATGTCCACCTGTGTGCAATCTAAGTGTCACATGATCTGTCATTACATATACACACCTTTTTCAAAGGCCCCAGAGGCTGCAACACCTAAGCAAGAGGCGCCACTAACCAAACACTGCCATGAAGACCAAGGAACTCTCCAAACAAGTAAAGTACAATGTTGTTGAGAAGTACAAGTTAGGGTTAGGTTCTAAAAAAATATCCAAATCTTTGATAATCCCTAGGAGCACCATCAAATCTATCATAACCAAATGGAAAGAACATGGCACAACAGCAAACCTGCCAAGAGACGGCCGCACTCTAAAACTCACAGACCGGACAAGAAGGGCATTAATCAGAGAGGCAGCACAGAGAATTAAGGTAACCCTGGAGGAGCTGCAGAGTTCCACAGCAGAGACTGGAGTATCTGTACATAGGATGACAATAAGCCGTACGCTCCACAGAGTTGGGCTTTATGGTAGAGTGGCCAGAAGAAAGCCATTGCTTTCAGCAAAAAACAAAATGGCACGTTTTGAGTTTGCGAAAACTGAATCGTTGATGCGTGGCAATTGTAGACATTCATCCCGATGCGTTTCAGGACACTTGTGGGGTCCCTTCATCAGGGGTGTTCAAAGTTTGGTGATATGTTGCACCTGAATAATTTTATATTTTTTTCTACATACTAATAAATAAATTATCAAAAAAACACAATTTTTGTTCAGACCCCCTTTTTCTTATTGCCTTTAAAGTCCTTTTCATATTTGGGGGATATTTGCTCCTTTACCAAAATCTATGGAGGAAGGTGCTCTGGTCTGATGAGACTAAAATTTAACTTTTTGGCCATGAAAGAAAAAGCTATGTCTGGCGCAAACCCAACACATCACATCACCCAAAGAACACCATCCCCACAGTGAAACATGGTGGTGGCAGCATCATACTGTGGGGATGTTTTTTAGCAGTCGGGACTGGGAAACTGGTCAGGGTTGAGGGAAAGATGGATGGTGCTAAACCTGTACCACTCTGTGTGTGATTTGAGGCTAGGACTGAGGTTCACCTTCCAGCAGGACAATGACCCAAAACACTCTGCTAAAGCAACACTTGAGTGGTTTAAGGGGAAACATGTAAATGAGTTGGAATGGCCTAGTCAAAGCCCAGACCTCAATCCAATAGAAAATTTGTGGTCAGACTTAAAGATTGCTGTTCACAAGCACATACCATCCAACTTGAAGAAGCTGGAGCAGTTTTGTAAGGAGGAATGGGCAAAAATCACGGTGGTAAGATGTGGCAAGCTGTGATAGCCGCAAAAGGTGGCTCTACAAAGTATTGACTTTAGGGGGGTGAATAGTTATGTCCTATTTGTTGTTTGCTTCACAATAAAAAAAACATCTTGAAAGATGTGGGTCTGTTCTGTAAATTAAATGATGCAAATCCTCAAACAATTCATGTTAATTCCAGGTTGTGAGGCAACAAAACACGAAAAAAAAATGTCAAGGGGGGGTGATTACTTTTGCAAGGCACTGTATTATTGCGTCAAAGTCGATTTTCAAGGTCTTCCATCTTACGGGCATTAATATCTGATTTCTTCATTACTTATTCAATGTCTTTGCCCATTGGCTGTGAAGCATCCTCTATTTCTTTAACACGTCCTTCCAAAGCTGACGCTTTTTTCCTTATTTTCTGTACATCTTGACGAAGAAAAGTAAATTCTTCTTTAAGACCCTGCACTTGCACTGTTAAATTTCATATAGAGTTCTGACATTGTTGTACCGCTTTTAGCACATCTACTAATGTGGGCTCTAGTGGAGTTGGTGATGTTGCTAATTCATGTTGGCCATTTAGCTGTTTATCGGTATGCTGCCTCTCATTTTTGTCCCTTTTTTCCCATCACTCTTTAGTTGGACCATATTTTTATGTGGTATAGCTATTTCTGTTCCAATACTTGGGTCTTCCAGCTCTTCACTAGTATCATATTGTGTGACTTTATTTTCACCATCTTTTGATGTCAGTGCAAATTTTGCAAGTTTGGAAGCAGCCACTTCTTTTGCTGATTTACCACTGTGTACTTGCTGTGGAAATCCACCATCATCTTGCATAGTGACTACAGCCCCCTGTCCCTCCTTCGCCATTTTTGTGATTTTATTCCCACCTCTCCTTTCCATTCTGCTCTTTCTTCTTCTTTCACCTTTTTTGATTCCTTTCCTTATTTCTTGCTCCTTTATCTTTACTTCTCTTTTTTCCCCCTTTTCTTCCTTTCTTCTTCCCCTCTCCTCCTGCTTTGACTTATTTTATAGTTATTTTGCTGCTTTGCAGCTCAGTTCTCACACACAGTTTTTTTTCTTGTTTTTTTTTAAATTTTAAATAAAGAAATTACCTGTCCCTTTAATCAGCATTCCTCGTATTCACACGAGCTCCGCCGAATATTAACGATTTTTGCCGATTCCCAGCTGGCCGAAGATTCACCCGTCACTGTCAGAGAGCTCCCTTGGGCAGACGCGCTGTTGGTGGGCATCGCGGTGCGTTGGGGCGCGTCGGCGCACGCGCGTTACCATTCGCGCTGCCGCGGGTGCCGGTGTGCGGGCGCGTGCGTGTGTGCGGGGGCGCGCGCGTCGGCGTGCACGCGCGCCCGGTGTTTGGCGCCAACCTGCCTATTTAGGCCGTCTGCACAGGGGGCTCGGTGCTGTCCGATCTTCAGCTCCCTGTATCCCTGCACCTGCTTCCTGTTTCCTGTTGAACCTGATCTCCTGACCACCGGCCTGTCTTTGATTCCTCCTTGCTTGCTGCCTGCCACTGATCCCGGACTGTCCTGACTACGAATCTGCCTGCTCCTCTGTACTACGCTGCCCGCCTGTTGCCGACCTCTGCCTGTGACCCGACCTGCCTGCTCCACTCCTGCTCTGCATCTGCTGCCTGTGCATCAGTTACTGGAGATCTTCATAACCACCTTTACCGGGATCCCTCTGCAGCTAACCCGCCAGGCTCTCATACCATTCTGTGCTCCCGTGCCTCCTGTCCATACTACCAGGGGCCGGGAACCAGATACGTAAGGGGGGCCTCCCCCTGCTACATCAGGCTCGCCTGTCTGCTACGTGGAAGTCTGACAGTATCGGACAGCCATACCCGAGCCCGAGCAGGGGACCTCCCCCATGGAGGAACTGTGTAGACACCTGGCGGGTCTCACACAAGCCGTGAAGAGCCTCCAGGAAGGCTACACAAGGTTGGAAGAACAAGTCCAAGTCCTGTCGGCTCCAACCCGTCCACAAGCCGCCTCATCGGCCGGAGCAACATCTGCACCCTCAGTAGTTATGCTACCCCCAGAGCCTAGGGTACCCATACTCGAGAGATTTACTGGTGACCGCAGTAAATTTCAGGCCTTTCGCAATGCCTGTGAACTATACTTTGCCCTGCAACCCCGCACCTTCTCCCTGGAGGCAACCAAGGTGGGCTTCGTAATCTCCCTCTTATCTGGTAAACCACAGACCTGGGCTCATCGCCTCCTGGAGCAGAAATCTGGAGCTCTGGACAACCTTGATGCTTTCTTTACCATCATGTCCCAGTTGTATGAGGATCCCCAGGTGACAGCGACTGCCGAAGCCGCCTTGCACGCCCTTCAACAAGGGCGTAGAGCCGCAGAGGACTATGTGGTGGAATTTAGGCAGTGGAGCTCTGACACTGGTTGGAATGATGCGGCCTTACGTTATCAATTTCACATGGGATTGTCTGATCCTCTGAAGGATGAGTTAGCACGGGTCGGTGTACCCCAAACCCTGGATAAACTCATCAATCTGTCTATCCAGGTTGACTGACGCCTCAGAGAGCGTCGCTCCGAGAGGTCTACCAGCCAATTCCGCCCTACCTGGATGCTACCCAAGGTTCCAAGCTCTCCCAGCCAGTCCTTCCCGGCACCGGCCACACCGGTTCTCGATACCTCAGAGCCAATGCAACTTGGTCTGCTCCGTCCCTCTCTCAATCCAGAAGAACGCCAATGCCGAAGAGTTAACAACCTCTGCATGTACTGCGGGGAGCCTGGACACTACGTGAGGTCTTGCCCAAACAATACACGTAAGTCGCCTAAGTCGCTGCCAATCTCTTCAATTTGTGCTTCTGCTCTCTCTAAACCTGCTAATCATCTTGCTCTCTCTATCACCTTACAGCTTCCAGGAAAGACTATGCCAGCTACAGTCATAATTGATTCAGGAGCCTGCAGCTGTTTCATTGACCTAACCTTCGCTGCCAACCATCACATCCCTCTCCAGCCTAAAGTTCGGGGACTTTCTGTACACCTCGCTGATGGCTCCTCTCTTCGTTCCAGCCACGACACGCAGGAAACCATCCCTTTGTTAGCCACCATGGGCTCTAACCATCAAGAACTCCTGCGCCTGGATGCCATCTCCTCTCCTCTTTTCCCCATCATACTTGGGATGCCATGGTTACAGGCCCATAACCCCAGCATTGACTGGTCTAGTGGAGAAGTCAAGTTCCTTTCTGACTATTGCCGGCAACACTATCTACATACAAGTCCTGCTGAGTCTACCCGACTACTCTGTTTAGACGCTGAGTCCGAGTTACAACAGTTGGTCCCTGCACCCTATTGGGACTTTCTGGACGTTTTCAGTAAAAAAGGAGCAGAGACTTTACGAACCACAGAGGCCTTACGATTGCCCAGTCGAGCTATTACCTGGAGCAGAAGTTCCCTTTGGGAGGATTTTCCCACTAACAGAGCAGGAGTTGGACGCTCTAAAAATATACATAGATGAGAACCTGAAGAAAGGATTTATCCGTCCATCTACCTCTGCCTGGAGCTGGTATATTTTTCGTGGAGAAAAAGGACCATTCCTTACGTCCTTTTATTGATTATCGGGAGCTGAACAAAGTAACAATCAAGAACCGTTACCCTCTACCTTTAGTGCCTGAACTCTTCCAGAGATTGGGATCCGCAGTGATCTTTTCCAAGTTAGATCTCCTACAACTTGATCCGTATTCAGGAAGGAGATGAGTGGAAGACAGCTTTTCGCACCAGATTTGGGCATTACGAATACCTTGTTATGCCCTTCGGCCTGTGCATTGCACCTGCTACGTTACAACATTTTGTCAATGACATTTTCCGTGACTTCTTGGATCTAAATGTTATTGTCTATTTAGACGATATTCTGCTCTTCTCCTCCTCACTCTCCGATCATCGCAGGCACGTCAGAAATGTGTTAACTCATCTCAGGCAGCATGGACTTTACGCTAAACCAGAAAAATGCCAGTTTGAACTTCAAAGTATCCAGTTTTTAGGCCTAATCATTTCCATTGAAAGTATAAAAATGGATCCGCAAAAGGTATCAGCCATTCTGGAGTGGCCCGCTCCCTCCGATAAGAAAGGGGTTCAAAGGTTCATTGGCTTCTCAAACTTTTACAGGAAGTTCATTAGGGGCTTTTCTGCAATAATTGCCCCCATCACTGAAATAACCAAACAAGGGAACCGATTCCAGTGGTCCCCTAAGGCACAATCCGCCTTTGAAAAACTCAAGGAGCTGTTCACTTCTGCTTCAATCTTAAAACATCCAGATCCTGCTCTACCATTCGTCCTGGAAGTGGACGCTTCAGAGGTTGCAGTCGGAGCTGTTCAGTCCCAACGGCAAGGTCCAAAGACCCTTCTCTACCCAGTGGCCTTTTTCTCCCGCAAGCTCTCTTCTGCGGAGAGAAATTACGATGTTGGCGATCGGGAGCTTCTGGCCATCAAATCCGCTTTGGAGGAGTGGTGTTATTTACTGGAGGGTGCAGCATATCCTATCCTGGTCTATACGGATCATAAAAATCTGGAGTATCTCCGAACAGCCAAGAGACTGAAACCTCGGCAAGCAAGGTGGGCCCTATTTTTCTCCAGATTTCAGTTCCACATAACATACAGACCTGCTCTGTCCCGTATGTTCCCTGATTCCGGCAAACCTGTGCATCCGGACACTATTCTTCCATCCGGAAATTTTCTTTTACTCCAAGAGGATCTACTATCCCGCATAAAACAAGCCTCTTCAAATTGGACCCCAAGTTCCGGAGAGGAAGTGAGGGCCCAGGATGGTCTTTTTTGGCACAAGGGTAAAATCGTGGTCCCTGAAGATTTGAGGGTGGCAATGCTAGAGCTCTGCCATGATCACAAGATGGCTGGACATTTTGGTGTGCTAAAGACAACCGAATTAGTGCAGCGCACTTTTTGGTGGCCTCTGTTGGCAAACAACTGCAAGAATTATGTAGAATCTTGTACTACCTGTGCTCGGAGCAAAAATAGCCGGACTAGAGCCTGGGGTCTGCTAAAACCATTACCCATCCCGGAAAGTCCGTGGAAGATGATATCAATGGATTTTATTGTAGAGCTTCCTCAGGCAGAAGGCTTCTCTACCATTTTCTTCGTCGTAGACAGGTTAACCAAGATGGCTCACTTTCTGCCTATGAAGGGCACACCTTTGGCCATGGAGACAGCAAGGGTCTTCATTAAAGAAATTGTCAGGCTACATGGAGTCCCAGCAAATATCATATCAGATCGTGGTGTTCAGTTCACCTCTCGGTTCTGAAAGGCTCTCTGTGATTCCCTGGAGATCGAGCTGGCACTCTCCTCTGCTTACCATCCCCAGACTAATGGGCAGACGGAGAGAACTAATCAAACTTTGGAGCGATACCTCCGTTGTTTTTCATCTTTCTCACAGGACGACTGGGTCTCTCTTCTGCCAATTGCGGAGTTCTCCTATAACAGTGGTTCTCAACTCCAGTCCTCGGGACCCACCAACAGGTCAGATTTTAAGTATTACCTTGGGGGAGTTGCAGACTAGAATACTGCAATCACTGAGCAGCAAGTGATATCACCTGTGATGTATTTCAGCTATCTTGCAAACCTGTCCTGTTGGTGGGTCCTGAGGACTGGAGTTGAGAACCACTGTCCTATAACAACTCTGTACATTCGGCCATTAAGCAAACACCCTTTTTTGCCAAATACGGCTTCCACCCGTCATTCCTGCCCAGGTCTTTACCAGAATGTGCGATCCCTGCGGTCTCTGAGACCATGGACTTTTTTCTTTCTAGCAACAAACTCTTGCAGGAAACCATGGCTAAGACCCAAGAGCATAATAAGAAGATGTTTGACAGGAAGAGGCGGGGAGAGCTCATCCTGGAACCTGGCAACCAGGTTTGGTTGTCCACGACCAATGTAAGAATGGCCTGCCCTTCAAGGAAATTGGGTCCCAAATTCATGGGCCCGTTCTCAGTCAAAAAGAGAATTAACAATGTGGCCTACAAACTCAACTTACCTAGTACCCTGAAGATTCATCCGGTCTTTCACATCTCATTGTTGAAACCTGTTATACCCAACACCTTTGCTGGCCGAAGTACTGACCCACCGGAGCCCATAATTGTTGATAACAAAGAAGAATTCGAAGTGGAGGCTATATTGGATTGTAGGAGGAGATGCAACCAGTTGCAGTACCTGATCAAATGGAGGAGCCAGAGGGCAACTTACATGCCGAAGAGCTTCTGAGGACTTTCAGGAGTACTCACGCCGCCAGATTGGCACAGTTGGACATCCGGAGGCTGCCCTTGAGGGGGGGCACTGTCAGAGAGCTCCCTTGGGCAGACGCGCTGTTGGTGGGCATCGCGGTGCGTTGGGGCGCGTTGGCGCGCGCATTCCCGTGCGTGCCGCCGCGGGTGCCGGTGTGCGGGCGCGTGCATGCATGTGTGTATATAATGTTGGGGTTATAAGTAATTTTCTAGCAAAAAAAGTAGATTTTTACATATAGGAGCGAAGTGTCAGAATTGGCCCGTATACAAAGTGGTTAAGGTAGGATTATTATTATTTTTATTTTTTTTCCTTACTCATATATTGACTTTTTTTAGGTTAAAACTTTACTATCATTCTAGTCAATAGAACATATTTTATTAATAGGTTAAAAAAACATATCACTGTTAAAAAAGAACAATAGAAAGTCCTGACAAGTTTTAGAATGTTTAAGGCCACCTTAAGTTTAGGGAGGTAAATTGTACTTTTTAGTACCCTGGGTTTCACTGAGCCCCAGATGAACATCTCTGCTCCTTTCTGCAGGAGCCGTAGGTAATAGGCAGGGACAGGGACCGGTAGGACTCTAAAAAATTATAATAGTTTGGGTAGTATGGTCATTTTGAATACACTGATTTTTACCTAGCCAGGATTGGGGAAGGGAGGACCATTGCGTCAACAGGTTTGACACCTGTCTCAGAATTGCCAGGTATTTGACTGAGGAAAGCTGTGAGATGAATTCCCAGGTAGGGGATGGTTTTCGAGGCCCACATAAAAGCAAGCGCTGCTTGTGCAGACTCTAGCTCCATGTGGGAAAGAGATATATTTAACGCCAAGGACTTCTTAGCATTGACTACCAGGCCTGAGATGGCAGCAAACTTGCTGAGTATGGGTAAGAGATTGGGAACCATAAGGTTAAAAATAACAAAATATCATCTGCAAATAATCAGAGCGTATGCTGGTGGCCTCCCAACTCTATACTAATGTTAGTACCCAGTTATATTACGTACCCCTAGGAAAGAATCCAGGCCTTTTTTTTAAAGTAATCTACTGAGCTGGCCAGAACCATCCCTGGAGGGAGTTTATGCCACATTTTCACAGCTCTTACTGGGAAAAAACCTTTCTGTATTTGGAGATGAAATCTCTTTTCCTCTAGACGTACAGAGTGCCTCATTGTCCTCTGTGATGACCTTAAAGTGAATAACTCAACACCAAGTTCACTATGTGGACCCCTTATGTATTTGCACATGTTGATCTCCTCTTCTCAAGAGAGAATAAATTCAGATCCTCTAATCTTTCCTCATAGCTAAGCTCCTCCATGCCTCTTATCAGTTTGGTCGCCCTTCTCTGCACTTTCTCCAGCTCCCCGATATCCTTTTTGAGAACCAGTGCCCAAAACTGAAATGCATATTCCAGATGAGGTCTTACTAATTATTTGTACAGGGGAAAAGAACTTTGCTTGCTTGCTTGCTTGCTTGCTGGAAACCGCAGCTTGGCATTGCATGCTATTATTAGGCTTATGATCTACCAAAACCCCCAGATCCTTCTCCACTATGGATTGCCCCAGTTGTACTCCTCATAGTATGTATGATGCATGCATATTCTTAGCCCTCAAGTGCATAACATTACATTTATCAACATTAAACCTCATTTGCCACATAGTTGCCCAAAGAAACAGTGCATTGAGGTTGGCTTATAAGTTGGAGACATCCTGTAAGGATGTTATTGCACTGCATAGCTTGGTGTCATCTGCAAAGATTGAAATGGTAATTTTAATCCCAGACTCTATATCATTTATAAAGATATTAAAAAGTAAGAGTCCCAACACTGAACCTTGGGATACTCCACTGATATCCTTAGGCTATTTAGAGTATGAATCATTAACCACTACTTTCTGAATTCTACGTGTGTAAGTGTCACCGGCGCAAAAAACCTCTATATCAATCGGTGTTGTTATCAGAATTGCTGCATTCAAAAAAACCCTTCAGCTGGAAATTCTTTTGGAACAGGTGATCGGAAACGTCCGGACAGCGGGCGGAAACACATACGAGAGCGAGGGGTGAAGCGCAAGCCAAACGTGGAGGTCACACACGGACCACGGTACCGTTTAACACTCGTCCGTATCTGCTGGATTCGCTCAGTGCCGGCTTGAAGGCACTTTTAAATGTGAGTGTAATATTTGTTTTTGGTTTTTACCCAATAAATGTTTTAAACGCATTGCGCAATGATCGCTCATTTATATACCCTACATGAGGAACACTAAAGCATAGTCGGTAGGAAGTGATACTAAGGTGGAGCGATACTAAGGTGGAGCAGTATTAAGGTGGAGTGGTTATCCCATGAATGAACCAAAGGCACATCATTAAACAAGCATCTGGTGAGTGGCCAATCTACAAGGTGATGGTGTATCACAAAGTCACATATGAATAGAAGAGATACAAGAGCACGATAAGAATACAGTCACAGCAATCGATAGAAGACTTTTTGATTTTCATTCTTTATGGGACTTTGAAATGTTTGTGCACTTTGAAATGTTTGTGCACTTGATTGGTAATTTGATATATGTTTTCAGCTGTTTAGCAGGTTTTCATGTGTGACACACACGCAGTAGAAGACCATTGGTATACATGCACTTATTTGATTTATGGTTTTTGATTTTCACACAGAAGATGGCTATTTGAATATTTAGGGGATATTGCCGTATGATATAAATATATTTCTTTACGACACATTATTAGGAATAGGAATTTACATTTGGTGTAGAGACACGAATAGCGCATTCACATATATTTACTTTCACTTTCTGAATTCTGTCTTTTAGCTAGTTTTCTATCCATTTACAAACTGATCTTCCCAAGCCTGTAGACTTAACCTTACACATTAGCCGTGTGTGGGGAACTGTGTCAAATGCTTTTGCTAAATCCAAGTATACTATGTCCACAGCCACCCCTCTGTCCAAGGTTTTACTTCCCTGCTGTAGGGATGGGTGAGGCAAGGGAGGTGCAAACTGCGTTGTGGTCTGACCAGGGAATCAACACAATTTTCAATGTTAGGATCTCAGGTACCATGCCAGTAGTTACGAAGATATGGTCGATACAGGAAAAGGTTTTGTGTGGGTGAGAATAGTAAGTGTATTGCCCTTTGGTCGGGTTGCTTTCATGCCAAGTGTCGACTAGATTGTGTCGAGTGAGGGGATGAGAGAAGGATAGTTTAGCGGGACTGGGGAACAGATTGTAGGGGAATTTGTCTAGGAATGGGATGAGAACATGGTTAGTCACCACACATGATAACCATACCCATCTTATGCGAGGATACCACATGCATACTGTAAGGTGGGAAATAAAGGATGTGGGCTGTATGTTGGGGGCATAGTACGAGACAATAGTAATCGCAGAATCTATAATGTGCCCTGAGAGGATTAAATAGTGTCTTTCCGGGTATTTAATTTCAGCTTTGAGGGTGAATGGGGTGGATCGGTGGAAGGCTATAAGAGTTCCACCTTGTTTAGTGTTTAGTTGTAGAATAGGTTTGAGGGTAGAAGGAGCTAAAAAATTTTGGGGAAGAATGTGCTGTAAAGTGTGTTTCTTAAAGGCGTAATATATGCGTTTTCAGGAAGTTAAAAGAGTGGAACCTTTTGGTACACTTTTGAGGTATATTAAACATTCAGGGAGAGGATATTCAAGGGGGCCATGGTATCTGTGTATGGAAGCAAAACTTACCAGTGATCGTGACACACTGTATGGACAGATCAACATGTGTGGACATGGAGGATAAGGGGGAGGACCAGAGAGAATCTAGAATAGGGGAGAAGTAAAAGCATGAAAATAACAAATAACAAATAACATAATATAAAGAAATAAAAGCAGGCAAGGTCAAATGGAGCCTGTGAAAGGGGAATAAGTTTCCTATCAGGGGTGGTGGAGTCACCGTCATTCGCCCACATATTAAGGGTGGGCGAGCGAGGGGGGCAAGCTGGGGGCACACGGATCATCCATACGAGGGATAGAGCAGATAAAATATCTCACCAGTAAGGTGTATAGGAACTCAGCTTGCAAACCACTGAACAAGCCTAGGGCGTATAACTTTGAATACTCATGATAGGGAAGGGCAGGGGAGGTGCAGGTGGCAGCAGCTGAAATAGATCAAAAATTGCCCGAGGTTAGGGTAGAGGGTGGGTTGGGGGGGAGTGGGTAATGAATCTATTTAGAGGACAGAGAGCATTCAGGGTCATAGAGGCCCTGATATAAGCTGATTCACAAAGAAATCACAAAGTTAACAAACGTATAACAACACAGTCCAGAATGGCTTCCACTTCATATTCTGTTTCGTTGTCCACCAAGACTGGAGGCGGAGGAGCTTCTTTTCCTCCTGGAAAAGGACTAGAAACAATGGATTTTAATAAAGAGACATGGAATATTGGGTGGATCTTATAGGAACTTGGTAAAGACAATTCAAATGCCACTGGGTTAATTTCCTTCTTAATTATGAATGGACCGATAAACCTCGGTCCCAACTTCCGGGAGGGGCAAGGAAGCTTGAGATTTACTGAGGAAAGCCATACTCTATCTCCGACTTTAAAGGCAGGTTCTCTCCTCCCCTTGTCATAATGTTTTTTATAATCCTCTTGGGCTTTCCGCATAGTTGCCTGGAGAGTTAGGTAATTAGCCTGAATGGTATTTATCCTGTCCTGGACTGCGGGGACTGAAGTCTCTGGTATAACATTAGGCAAGAATGAGGGATGGAAACCGTAGTTGGCCCAGAAAGGTGACTGATGGGTGGAAGCATGGATTGAGTTGTATGCAAACTCCGCACACGGGAGTAGCAGGGACCAATCATCCTGGGAGAAGGAGCAGAAGCAACGTAAGTACTGTTCCAAAGTCTGGTTAGTTCTTTCGGTTTGGCCGTTGCTTTGAGGATGGTAAGCTGAAGATAGGCACACTTTAATGGAAAGCATTCTGCAGAGCTCCTTCCAGAACTTAGAGGTAAATTGCACCCCTCTTTTTGGACACAATGTTGCTCGGTAGGCCGTGAAGTCTGACTACTTTCTTTATGAAGATCTTTACTGTGTCAGCAGCAGATGGTGTACCCATCATGGGCAAGAAATGCGGCATTTTGGACAGGCGGTCAACGACTACCAAGATGATTGTAAATTCCTCCGAGGGTGGTAACTCTACTATGAAATCCATAGATATTTCTTTGCACGGTTGCTCCGGCACAGGCAATGGACGTAGTAAACCCCAAGACTTTATGTTAGACCCCTTGTTCCGCTGACAAATGGTGCAGGAACTGACATATTCCCTGCAGCCAGGCTTCAGAGTGGGCCACCAAAAGGACCGCTGAACAAGCTCCAAAGTCTTTCGTACCCTGAAGTGACCAGCAAGTTGGTGGTCGTGTAAAGTTTTTAGGACCTGGGCTCTGGCTTGCTGCGGAACAAAAATTTTGTTTTGGTACCAAAGAAACCCTTCCTGGTTTCTTAAAGACAGTGCCTCGGAGCATTGTGAAGAAGCTTGTTTCAGTGAGGAACTCAGGTCGGTTTGAATCATGAGGAAATTCTGTGGAGATAATATAGTGCTGGGAGTGGTTTCTTCGGGAGTGTCAGGAAACATCCGGGACAAGGCATCGGCGGAAGGAGATATGAAGATTAAAAATTGAATCTGACAAAGAACAAGGCCCATCAAGGCCCATCGAGCTTGTCGGGGTCTTAAGCATTTAACAGTGCGAAGATACTCTAGATTTCTGTGATTCGTGAATATCATAATGGGATGCTGAGCACCTTCAAGGAGGTACTGACATTCCTCCAGAGCAGTTTTAATAGCCAAGAGCTCTCGATCACCCACGTCATAATTCCTTTCAGACGGACTCATCTTCCGTGAGGAGAAATCCACAGGATGGAGTAGTAACTTAGGACCCTGACGTTGGGATAGGACTGCCCCAGTAGCAACTTCAGAGGCGTCAACCGGGAAGGACCGGATCAGGATGTTGCAGGATGGGTGCAGAGGTAAAGAGAGATTTGAGCCTATCAAAAGCTGTTTGGGCTTCCAGAGACCACAGGAACCAAGTATCTAAACGGGTAACTTTGGTGATTGGTGAGATGATGGAGGAAAAGTTCTTTATAAACCTCCTATAAAAATTTGCAAACCCCACAAATATTTGTACTCCCTTCTTATCTGATGGCGTTGGCCAGTCCAAGATTGCCTGCACCTTCTGTGGGTCCATAGCAACACCACCAGTGGAGATAATTAGTCCCAGGAATTGTATTGACTCCTATTCGAAATCACACTTTTCTGCTTTTACATAAAGTTTGTGCTTCCGTAGTGTGTGCAGAACTGTCTTTACATGTGTACGATGGAGCTCCAGGGTAGTTGAAAATATCAGGATATCATCCAGGTAGATGATGACGAAGTAATCTAGAAATTCTTGAAAGATATCATTTATGAAATGTTGGAATATGGCCGGCTCCAGCAGGAGAAGAGGAGGAGCGGATGAAGCCTTTTTCCAGGTTTTCATCAATGTATTGTCGCAATGTTCCTAGTTCCATCTCTGAGAGGGGAAATATGTGAGCGAATGGGATTTCGGCTCCTGGGAGTAGTTCGATTGGACAGTCGTATGACCGGTGTGGTGGCAGGACATTAGCCTTTTTCTTATCAAAGACGTCTAAAAACTCCTGGTAGGCCGGTGGAATATTCTGGTTGTTCACAGGTACAGGTTGAACTGACAGGCAACTGGCTACATTGCTGGCTTCCGGGGCAAGACAGTGCTGTAGGCAATAAGGTGAAGTAAATGAAATTTCTTTCCTGATCCAGTTGATCTGGGGGTTGTGGGCTTAGAGCCATGGGGTGCCCAAGATGACGGGGAACATTGGTGAACTTAAGATGTCGAAACGTATAAATTCCTGATGACCATCAGGAGTAATAACAAAAAGAGGAACAGTCTCTTGTGTCACAGGACCGGAACCAGGCAGGGTGCCATCAGCCAGGAGAACTTCCAAACTACATTTCTTGGGAAACAGAGCCAGGTCAAGCTTTGCTGCTAAATCCAAGTCCAAAAAACAGCTGCATGCCCCGGAGTCGACTATGGCCTGAAGCTGAACCCCCTTGTCGGCCAACTGCAGCGTGATGGAAAGGATAAGGTGGAAAGAGGAGGTTCCCGGACATCTGGAAATACGCTGGAGAGTTCTTGGGAAACTTGCTGGGCCTTATGGGGCAGTTGCTCAGGAAGTGTCCTTTTTGGCCACAATAGAGACAGAGATTGTCGATGCTGACGCTGTTTCTCCTCAGCAGTCAATGCGGATCGCACCAAACCAACGGGCATAGCGTTGATTTCTGGTACCAGCATTTTGGAAGTCTGAACGTTCAACCTGGCGCTCCCGAAGGCGTCTATCCAACTGGATGGATAATTGAATGAGCCCCTCGAGGGTAGTAGGGATGCCGATCCTGGCCAACTCGTCCTTGGGGGACTCAGAAAGCCCCAGGCGAAACTGATATTTCAACGCAGCCTCGTTCCAGTCTGTATCTGCAGACCACCGGCGGAAGTCCACAGTATAGTCCTCCACCGGGCGCCGTCTCTGCCGAAGAGAATGCAGAGCGGCCTCAGCGGTGGCTGTACGCTGGGGGTCTTCATAAAGTTGCAACAAAGCCGTAAAGAACGTTTCTGCTGAACTTGTAGCTGGGTCCTTCTGTTCCCATAACCTGTGGGCCCATGCCTGGGTTCATTGGTTAGCAGGGAGATAAGGAAGCCAACTTTGACAGTCTCAGTGGAAAAAGTCCAGGGTTGCAGAGCCAGATATAACAAGCAGGCATTTTTGAAGGATCTGAATTTCTGCCGGTCTCCGGAGAAACGTTCAGGGGTAGGTACCCGTGGTTCTGGGGGAAAAGTTAGTACTGAAGAGCCTGCTGCAGGGAGATTGGTGGAGGGAGGACCAGGATCCAAAAAGGCAGATGGTAGCGTGAGATGTTGGAGTTTTCCTTCCAATTGGAGATATCCTTCCTGAAGACTTTGAACAACTCGTGTAAGGGTAGTAGCCTGTTGGCACAAAGTCTCTATTGGGGACGCACCTCTACCATCCTCAGTCATGGCTAGATTATACTGTCAGAGTCCTGGATGTGAGGCCGGATTGCAGAGGGGGCGCCCCTTGCGGCTAAGTGCAGCGTAACCCTGGGAATGAGACAGGGAGTACGGTGTCCAAAGGTGCACGGGTTGCCAGAGTGCAGTTGCTGAGTAGCTGATAGCAGGGAGCTACTGGGGTGCGCTGGTAAGGTTTGAAGGGCAACCGTGCAAAGAGATTCCAGTTATGGAGCCGTGGAGCAACCAAGAGCGGAGTCAGAGCCAGACCAATGGTCATTCAGCACAGGAATCAGTCCGAGGTAAGGTACAGCAGGATATTCAGGAACGGAGTAGGTAGCCAAGCCAGGGGTAAAACACAGAGGGACGATCAAGGTACAGATACGGAACAGAAGAATAGTCAGGTTCAAGCCGGGGTCAATGCAGGCGGAACACAGGAGTAGTCAGGTAAGCCGGTGGGTAACAGGAAGCAGGTATCATGACAGGCACAAGGAACACAGGAAGCTGATGATAATCCAGCAACCAGCGTGGACCAGCAGCAGGCTTAAATAGGCAGAAGGGCGCCAATGATTAACGTGATGCGCGCGAGCTCCCGCTGTTGCACACCTGTGTGCGTCCATCGTGGTGGGCCTACGTGCGTGCATGCGCACAGAGATTCGCCTAGCGCCACCATGATGGATACTGGCAGAATTACCCAACCTACGGCCATTACCCTGACAATCTCCTTAAGATGGTGATGCTGCCTAAATTTAATTACCTGTTTAGGAACTGTCCGGTATGGGTCCCGTTTTTTAAGGAGATTGATAAGTGTGTGGGCTCCTTTATTTGGAATGGAGTGGTCCCCAGATTGGCACACTCCACATTGTTGCTGCCTGCTCACCTGTGGGGATTAGCCCTCCCTAACTTTCAAATTTACTACTGGGCCGCAGTGCTGGTGACGTTTCAATGGTGGTTCCAGGGCTCCAAATCCAATGCGGCGATTTGTCTAGCGGCGAGCTGTTTGGGCTCACTGGCTGACCTCCACAACTTTACCTACAGGGGACCAGGGGCATATGAGGTGACTCCAGGACCTACACGGGCGACATGGAGGGTGCAGACAGCTGCTCGGCGATGTTTTATATGGCCTGACCAATGGTCTCCAGCGCATCCACTGGGGGAATCCTAACTTACCTCACTTCCGCACCATTCCAGACCCCCACATATGGGCTAGGTATGGCATCACAACTTTGAACCAGGTTATGCCCCAGGGTGTTTTGATACAGCTCTCACACTTGCTGGCCAATTACAATTACCCCAATGGATGCTGTTCCGATACTTGCAGTTACAGCATGCTGCTAGGGCCCAGTTTTCTTGCTTGCCTCTCCTCCAGACTGACCCCATCGAAGAACTTCTGGCTCCGGGAGACCTTACTAAAGCCCTCTCCACTTTATTCGGTGCACTCCTGGGCACTGACTCCCCCAAATTAGAGCGACTATGGGATACATGGAATAGAGATACACCCTCCCTGGACAGGGAGGGTTGGGAGGACTGCCTCGAATACAGCCCCAAACTGGTTATTTCCTCCAATGATAAGCTCATCCAGGTGAAATTTTTACAAAGAATATACTAAACACCCCAAAAACTCCATTAAATATTTCCGAACAGAGACCCTGTATGCGGTAGGTGTAAAATGCATATAGGTACATTCTTCCATATGTTTTGGGACTGCCCTATCATATCGACCTACTGGTCGGCGGTATTCAGTGTAATAAATTCAAGACTACAATTGTCCCTCCCAATACTGCCCTCTCAAAAGCTGGCCCTACTGGGGGTTCATGAGGATGCACAATGCTCTCATCATTCCAAATGAATAATTCCCTACCTTTTATTTTATGCAAAGAAAGAGATTCTCCTAAAATGGATCACGCCTTCCCCTCCATCTCTCTCCTCCTGGGAGGCACAGATTGATGCTGCCCTGCCTATGTATAGAATTACTTACATTAATATGGGCAGTCAGTGGAAATACGAGAAGGTGCCCCCTGGACCTCCACCTAGGTGTTCAATGGAGATTAGTCCATTGTGGTCAGTGTGGTGTATGAGACTGAACAACGCTTGCTGGTATCCAGATTCTCTGCATTTATAGATATTGACTAGTTACTGCATATAGTGATCGCCTCACATCTCTTATTTTGTATATGTACATATTTATTTACCAGTTAAGAAGGTAATCCGGCATCAGGATGGCCTCAGTGTGTGTATAAGTCCCAGGGGTGATCCAATCAGTAACAGAAAGTCCCAGCCTGGCCAGCAGAGGGAAGCCGCAGCAGTGGAAGCACCGAGCGAATAGCCGCACTGCCGTGATCAGCGTAGAACACAAGTTCCGGAGATTACATCAGCGGGAGTAGACCAACAACCAGCGTGGTCCGCAAACCAGAAGTGAGGTAATCAAAGTGGGATGCGTTTCGGAACAACTGATTGGTTCCTTCTTCATACCAATGGCTAGAAGCTAGAGGACATAGCTTCTTATTGTCAGGGGGCAGGGGGCTCCTGTCCTATGGGAGGAGGACAGGATAAAACAGTATAGGCCCGGTATTATGGTGTGCTGTGCCAGCACTAGGAGCATAAAGAATGACAAAAATAAATATACTAAAATACACAAAGATACATACACAACAATGGGAAAAAGATTATGTGAAACAAAAAGACAAAAGGAGGGGGACTCCACATGTCAAATGCCAATGAACATGCAAGTGAGAGGCGGACATAGCAACCCAATTGCATATCCCTCTCTCTATATACATACATGGGTTGGTGCAGGTAAAAACACTATTAGACAAAAAGCCTATATACACTAAAAAGATGTATTGGTTAAAAATATATATACATAATGTTAATGGTAAAAAAAGATAATAAATACTAAACTAAATACTAAACTTAAAACATATGTATATACTGTATGTGTATGGAGAATTGAGTAATGCATGCCCAGTGAATAGAGACCAGATGCTGATATAATGATATTATCCAATGGGGGGCATACATAGTTAAGTAGTAATAGATGTAACAAATAGACTAAACATAGGTATAAGATAAAGTATGGTACACAATATAGTATTTATTATTTATTAGGATCTAAGCAAAGGATAAAAATGAAGGGGAATAAAGGAAAGTATTGCACTAATCTCAAAATCCTAATTTAACCCTCCAGGAGCCAGCATGTCCAGAGTGAAAAGCTCTCTGGCAGAGCTTACGAAAGCACTTAGCTGGGGGGAGCTGGGGGGAGGTCTCTAGGATGAGCCTCAATAACCCAAACCTTCAAACCATCGGTGGATTTTTTATGGTATTCAAGAAAATGCCTAGGGACACTGTGGATAACCAAACCCTCAGTGACGAAACTGCAATGTTTGCCGAATCGCTTACATAATGTCATTGTGGTTCGACCTACGTAGAAGAGACCACAAGAACATGTATGGCAGTAAAGTACATGATCAGAGGAGCATGTATGGAATCCCTAATAGGGTATGTTTTCCATTTGACAAAACAAAATCCTTCTGACCATGTTTAACAAATCAAAAGGTCTTGCAAAGAGCCTTACGGCATTGGTACATGCCTGTGATAGCTAAAACGGTGGGAAGGGAATACCCTAGGGGTAATGGTTTATTTTTAATTTGCTGAGTGGCAGCTTACTTTTGATGTTAGGGGCTTTTCTATAAGCAAACTTGGATTTTTTGGATAAGACAGGAAGAAGATGTCGATCCTGTAGAAGCAGGGGCCAATGTCTACGCACAATATTTTCCATTTGTCTATGACGAGACTGAAATTGGGTGATAAAATGCATTTTGTCCTTATTGTTATCAGGTGGTGTATCTTTATGATGGGAATAAGCTGTATCCACAATATCAACTGGAAATCCCTTATCAAGGAATTTCTCTTTAAAAATCTCGCTCTGGGTGTTATTTGTGTTAATTAACTCTGCTATTGTGTGAAGAAGAGTCTATGTTGATTGTGATAATGTTGATTGGATTTTCTGAACTACAAGACGGCCAGTCTGGCCTAACGGTCATGTCTGAGTCATCTAGGCTGTCTAAAGGGATTCGTTAATTAGCTCATGTTAATTAGGTTAATTAGGTTACAGCTGTATTGTTAGAGTAATATGAGCAGGGGGTCTGCACCTCCACTTTGAGTGTATAAAAGCCTGTATTTTGCAATAAAGGATAGTCCTGTTTGAACTTACATACAGCCTGCCTGGTGTTTGTTCTGAGCTATCACAACTGGACTAGAATGGCACAGAGCTGTAGTTCTAGTCCCGGAGCATCAGATGACCAAACCATCAAACGTTGCAATCTGATTCTATAGCTGCAGAGGAGTGTCGGGAGAGTGGAACCGAGCGAGCAAGGGGTTCGTTACACAAGGAATTTCTCTTTCAAAATCTCGCTCTGGGTGTTGTAGTCCGTGCTTCTGGTGCAGTTATGTTTGAGCCTACAAAATTGGCTTTTGGGTATGTTGTTAAGCCATTGAGGATGATGACAGCTTTTTTTTTTCAAATATAAGTTTTATTATTTTCCAGATGAAAGGAAGTAAACAGATAAACAATAGAGTTAATACGGTATAATTCTCATCATCATAGTTGATGTACACTGGTGGGTACATGACATATTAATAACAAGCACCACAATATTTGTGGTTGCATATTCAAAGTTCAAGGTTAGTATTCACCACCAAGAAGTATATGAAAGTGAATTTAATTGGATATCTCATATCCTCACATCTTAGTAATCGCAATTCTGATTGAACTGTGTAGTCCCTTAGTTCCAATACATTAGAGGATAATATCTGAAGCCAAACAGTGAGGAACTTAAAAGTTCTACAGAGAGTGGAAGAAAAGACGAAAAAGAGAAGAAAGAGAAGAAAGAAGAGGAAAGGAGAGGGGGGGAAGGGAGAGTCAGGAGAGATGTGGGGGGGTGGAGAGAGGGTGGTGACATGGGGATACAGGCCCGGGTGTATTAGGTGTAGTGGTCTCCGTCTTGTTTTACCCTTTAAGTGGCTAGCATAGCCATTCCTTCATCGGAGTATTGAAATATATTCAAGAGCATCCATGCCTGGGAGTGTTGTTCTTGCTTATTTTGTGCTGTAAAGAAGTCCTCCAATCTCCTGATCTCTTCCACCCTGCGTAGCCACAATCCTATAGTCGGAGGTGAGCTTTTCTTCCACAGAAGTGGGATGCAAGATTTGGCTGCGTTCAATAGGTGTCTTACTATTGACTTTTTTATACTTCCGTGGTGGGATTGTAGTGGCATGTAGCAGAATGAGAGCTGGGTCATCGCTTATCGTATGATCCGTGAATTTTTGAGTGACGGTCCGGACTGTCGTCTAATGGTGCTGAAGCAGAGGGCAAGACCAGAAGATATGGAGGAGCGTCCCTTTATCTGTCTGACACCTACAACATTTATCTGAGGTGGTTGGGAAATATTTATGTAGCCTGTCCTGGGTATAGTACCATCTGGTTAGGAGCTTGTAGTTAAGTTCCTGTATCTTTGTGCAAATGGATGTTTTCAGGGAGAATCTGATGATTGTTTGTTTCTAGACACCAGTAAACTGGTGTTGTAGCTCGGTTTCCCATTTTTGTATGAATGTCAGGTCAGGTTGTTCTGGGGGGGAGTTAAGTAGAGTGTATGTTTTAGATAGTACTTGAGGTAAGTCACCCTCGTCTCTACAATAGTCTTTGAAAGGTGTCCTGTCACGGTTAAATTGTGTCAGGTTGAGAATTGAGTGTAGGAAGTGATGCAAACGTATTGCTTTCCAGAATGGCAGTTGGAACTGACCATTGTCGGCAGTCAAGGCTTGTATAGAGCGCCAGTTATTGTCTACTAGGAAGTGTGAGGCTCTATCTTTGCCAGTTGTTGTGAGTGTCTCATATCCCGCTCGTTCCAGACCAGGAGGAAAGGCAGGGTTACCCAGTATCGGGTAAAGAGGAGAATTACTAGTAGAGAGGGAGGTTGCAAATAATGTGGATGCGCCTACCCGGAGGGTTGTGCCAATCACAGGGTGTGACCTCAACGTTAGAGGCAGCTGGTCAAAGCACCAAACCGCTCCTTTTAGCGTGGCCTCGGACTGTGCCTGCTCTAGCTGTGTCCACAGATGTTCTTACTATGCCGATTCCAATCTATTATTCTGCCTAGGTGAACGGCCAAATAGTAATTCTTCAAGTCTGGTAGGGCTAATCCTCCATAGTGTTTGGGTAGGGTCAAATAGCGCCTCCGTAGCCTAGGTTTTGAATTAAAAAACAGAAAAAAGTGTAGCGCTAAAACCTAATCCACCATGGGTGGTTAGGTACACAGTTAAAAGGATCACCAATGAAGAGACCCGTTCAAGGCTGAAAAAACACGTTATGCATGTTGAGGGTCTAACAGTAAACAACAATGTTTCAGTCTTAAAGATGAACAATGTATAGATCCAGTATCCCAAAACAGCAGACAAGCTGGCTACCACCGAGAAAGATGAAGGCTTACCAGATATGGTGGACCCAGTAGGGCATACGCCCAACTGGGTCGGATAAGGCTTGGGTGGTAGAAAGCTGCGGATGTCTGTAATGTCGCAGGCTGCCTGATTCCTCCAACTGGTGTTCAGGTTCTGGGTGATGTGAAGAAAATGCAGCGCTGAGAAAAAGTGGCGACAATGGGGTCCTGCCCGACGCGTTTCGTCCTAAAAAGGCGTTAGATGAAACGCGTCGGACAGGACCCCATTGTCGCCACTTTTTCTCAGCGCTGCATTTTCTTGTGGACTTATACGTGAGTGTATTTCCTATTTATATATTTTTAAATAAACTTTTGATGCGGATTTACACTATGTGGCCCTTTTTTCTTTTCCTCTTCACTTATACTCAATGAATGACCGTTTTGAGGGAACCACACACGGAATAACTCACCCCCTCCCTCCTGGGACTCACAGAACTACCCACATCCTTTGAATCCCACACATCACCCAGAACCTGAACACCAGTTGGAGGAATCAGGCAGCCTGCGACACTACAGACATCCGCAGCTTTCTACCACCCAAGCCTTATCCGACCCAGTTGGGCGTATGCCCTACTGGGTCCACCATATCTGGTAAGCCTTCATCTTTCTCGGTGGTAGCCAGCTTGTCTGCTGTTTTGGGATACTGGATCTATACATTGTTCATCTTTAAGACTGAAACATTGTTGTTTACTGTTAGACCCTCAACATGCATAACGTGTTTTTTCAGCCTTGAAGGGGTCTCTTCATTGGTGATCCTTTTAACTGTGTACCTACCCACCCATGGTGGATTAGGTTTTAGCGCTACACTTTTTTCTGTTTTTTGTGCATTAACTTTGATGGTTGTGTTAGCTGCTTTTTCTTTACTTGTGAGCAGCGCAGGATTACTTTTGTATATATATAGGTTTTGAATTAGCCCAAATAAATTTGATAAAAAGGGAGTGTATTTTTTTTAAATATTGGGGTGGGATTGTGATCGGGAGGGCTTGAAATAAATATAAGAATTTTGGAAGTATCGACATTTTAAGCAGATTACACCTTCTGAACCATGAGTGAAGTCCTTTGTTCCAATCTGCCAGTAGTAATCGGGTCTTAAGCAACAGGGGTGGGAAGTTAAGGTCAAAGGTACGATTTAAGTCATTGGGGATCAGGGTTCCCAGGTATTTGAGAGAGGTATCCGATGATTTGAATCTGAACTGCGATTTGAGAGAGCTCAATCTACTTGGAGGTATATTAATCCCCATTGCTGCCGATTTATCAAAGTTAATCTTTAGATTGGCAAGATTTCTATACCTCTCAAATTCCTTGAGGAGGTTTGGTAATGACACCACAGGGTTGGTTAGAGAAAACATGAGGTCATCTGCGTAGGCAGAGATTTTGTATTGGGTTCCTTCTACTGTCACTCTCGATATGTCGGGGTTTGATCGCACAGTACATAAAAGAGGTTCTAAGGCTAGGGCAAAAAGGAGGGGTGAGAGTGGGCATCCCTGCCTAGTGCCATTACTTATTGTGAATGAGTCCGACAGGACTTCATTGGCTTTGACCTGAGCTGTGGGTGTGGAGTATATACTATGAATCCACTGTAGCATTTTATGTCCTAGGCCGATTTGTTTGAGGACTGATGTCATGGTTGAGTACTTTGGTGGTGTTATCCCTTGCCTCTCTGGCAGGGATAAATCCCACTTGATCTTAGTGAATTAGGTCAGGCATGAACTGGGTTAGTCTATTGGCCAGTGCTTTCGTGAATAATTTAAGGTCCACATTCAGGAGGGATATGGGTCTATAGCTACCACACGCCCCCGGGCCTTTGCCTTCTTTTGGTATGAGGGATATATGTGCCCTCAAAGTGTCTCTAGGAAGGGAAGCACCGTCGCCCAGTCCGTTAAACAACCTTACCATGTGAGGGCCCAGGAGTGGCAGGAGAGTTTGGTAGTATTGCAGGGTAAACCCATCTGGGCCCGGTGCTTTGCCTGGTTTCATCCCACCCACTGCACGCTGCAACTCTTCCATAGTAATGGGATCTTTCAGTCCCGTCCTTATATCCATCAATAGTTGGGGAATCTGTGATGCTGCAAGGTAGTCTTTTATCGTTGTTTCGTTTGGGGTTCTGACTGGGAGATTATAAAGAGACGCGTAACAATCCCTGAATTCTGTTGCTATCTGAGTTGATGTGGTCTTCTTTTGTCCTGCTGAGTCTATGATTTGGGGAATATATGTGTTAAGTCGGTGATCCCTCACTGCTTTGGCGAGTAGTTTCCCACACTTACTACCCGATTCATAGGATAATTTTCAGCAAATTTGCAATGCTGTTTTGGCTCTATAGTGCAACAGATCTACTGTTTGTTTTCTAAAGGGACGTTAGTTCTGCTTCTAGAGAGGTTACTGGTGTTGTTTTGCGCTTTGATTCTACGTCGTGTATCTTATGAAGGAGTTCAATCAGTAGATGTTCTCTTTCTCTTTTGATACGTGCGCCGTGTTTGATGAATACTCCCCTTATCACAGTTTTGTGGGCCTCCCACAAAACACCAGGGTCACAGTCTGCAGTATCGTTAGTTTGAAAGTAATGTTGAAGCTCAGTCTTAAAGTCTGTCATGACCGCTGGTATCTGTAGTAGGCTCTCATTTAGTCTCCAGTATTTAGGTTTGGTGGTCATGGATGGTGACAGACAATAGCGCATGGTGATGGGAGCATGATTAGACCATGTGATATTGCCTATTTCAACTTTGTGGACAGCTTCCAGCTGACCATGTGGGATAAAGAAGTATATGAACCGTCAAAAACGGCGGATAATGGACAGTGGAAACCTGTCCGTAAGATAAGTGCAAACAAAACGGTTTGCAAGGAAGCACGTCCTAGTTCTCACCAGGAAGAGTGCTTTGTCCTACTGGGGAAGAGGTGAGAGTAGACCAATAGAGGTTCTCCCAGTCCACCCCTGTCCCTCCCAGCTTGATAACATCATCTAAACGTCTACCTGAAACATACAGGTATGTAACAGCAAATAAACAAAGAACAATAACAAGAGAGGCAAGGCGTCTCATCAGGAGAAAGACAACTTAATATACTATACTTGCCCCCATATAAGTCTACTAGCCTTAGAGCGGGGGAAGAACATGGTAAGAGGGGAGAGGGTGGGTAATGATGTTACCATTTACTCATTTTATGTCCCCCGTCCTCAGCCCTGAGTACCCAGGATCTGCATCAGGTCCTCCCTTATTCATTGTGGTGAGAGCAGGGGGAGGGGGTGTTTTACATGGGTCTCAACCTTGTGTGTTCTAGTGATATGTGTCTAGAGTCTTCTTAGGCCAAAGTCCCTATGAAGCTGCTTGGTGTTGTATCTAGTCAGCTCCTTGTGATTATAAGACTGAAGGTCACCCTTCCCTTCCTGTGTCACATCAACTATTTTTGTACTATCCTCCTTCCCCTGACCTCCCCGGTTCCATCTGTGGGAATTGGGGGTTCTTGCGTGCAGTTTTCTATTAAAATGATGTGTGTTATATCCGGTTCCAATGTCTAACTGACATCTGGGGTGGCTATAATAGCAGTGAGAGTTCCCCTTACATGTATATATATATATAGAAAGACAATGCTTAGAATGATAACGTTCATGTACTTTGACCTGATACGTGAGTTTGTGTACATCTTCCTCTTCTTCAAACTAAGTTGGGAATGTTGATTCCACTGGTGACCATAGTCTGTATTTGCAGAGCGTCCCTGGAGTTGTAGTGACGTCATCCCTTCCATTCTGTTGGAGCTCCCATTTGTCTTGCAGAAAGAGGTGTTGGGTAAGGCGAGAGGAGAGAGGAATAAAAAAAAACAACCAGGGGGATTCACACATGTTCCTCATATTGCCTGTGTGGGTAGAAACACTTCCCCTCTCTCCCATGTCTCTCCTCCCCACCCCGTACGCCTCCAGAAAGTCTCTCACAACAGGACAGTTGTGTGCAAGCGTCAAGGCAGGTGATGGGTGTTCACGTCTCTGCTTGTGTGCAATGTCTCCCTCCCCAGTCACCTAGTGTGTCAGCATAGTCTCCGGTTAATCGGGCATATGAAGTGCCGGGGTTACAGTGGCGGGTCTACCAGAATTGTCCCGATTCTAACAAGGGGGTGACTCTGGAAAGGTGGGGGTGCACATCCGAGGAATTAATCCACAATAAAAAGAAAGGAGTAAGAGGGAACCATACGATGCGTGGAGGTAGGCGCAAGTAGCAGAGAGGTGCGGCATGGGGAGAAGGGTTTCCAATAGCTCACCACGCTGGTTTCATCAGTTAGTCTTCCCTTGGTGCCTCTGCCGTGGTGTAGCGAAATCTGTGCCGGCCTCTCTGTGGTCTCGGTGAACGGGCTCTCCTCATGTTGGATGGTCCGGAGCGGGGGGTGAAGCATTGTAGTGGCTGGAGCCAATTAGGTTCCTCGATGGGATCTGTATGTCAGGTCACCTTGAGGCTTGGTGACAGATGCACTCTGTAGGAGTCGGAAGTGCACTGCTAGGTAGTGGACCCTAGGACTGACTGCTTCAGATTGAACCCTGGGAGGTTCAGGTAGCAGGTCTACTGGATCACTAACACAGATCCCACTGGAAGCTAGAGCATAGATTCCCCAGGGCGCAGAGTCTAAGAGCCAGCAGGTGTTCAACAGAGCCCCTAGTGGTGAGGATGGACTGAGCTGCAGTCTGGCTCCAGGTCGCGGCCCCCAGGGTCGCACAGCTCAAGCTCACGGTAGACTACAGGAGAAGTGGAAAAAGGCAGCAGGCTGGAACAACAAGGAAAGTAAGGGATAAGCCAAATATCAGGGTGACTAGCAGACAAGGATAAACATAACACGCCAAAGGTCAGGGTCACAAGCAGACAGGGAAAGTCGAGAACAGGCCAAAGTCGTAACTGGAATCAGACGTAGGAAACACAGCAAGTACACACAAACGCTAACACACAATGGTTGATCAGCACTGCTGGCTTTCAGTGCACAGGTTAATATAGGGTTCCCTGATAGGACCTGGGGTGGGGCCATGCTTAGAGTAGAGGCTATAAAACCAGCCAGGTGTGAGTGGCTGGCCTCTTAGTCTGAACACATGAGGAGAAGGTAAGCTGACAGAGAAAGATTACTGCATAACCATGAAGCTGTATCCATAAATGCAAACAAGGCAGGGGGATCCGGGTCCGGAGGGTAAAAGATTGCTGAGCTTTCTTAAAAGTTACTGAGATGGGAAAGCCCCATCTGTATGTAATTCCAGCATGTCTAGCAGCTTCCAATAGCGATTTCAGGAGGGCTCTATGCTGTAGTGTCGATCTGGATAGATCCGGCATGATCCTTAGGACGGCCCCATCGAATTCAACCTCCCCCTTTCGTAGCACAAATTCCTTGTGTGTGTATACTGATGAATTCGGCAAATGACATCCCTCGGTCTGTCCGGATCAGCCGATCGGGGATCCAGGGCTCTATGAATCCAGTCGAATGACAGATTGGGTGGAAAGAGCTCTCCCATCATGTTTCTGAATATCGCCAGGGTGGACGCCGCTAGATCCTCTGTCCCAGTAACTTCTGGTAGGCCCCTCAGGCGCAGGTTGTTACGCCTGCTGCGATCCTCGATCTCCTCTAATTGGAGGTGTTGTGTGAGGATTGTATTCACATGGGTGGTGTGTGATGTCTTGACCGCTGACATCCGTCTTTCTAGTGCAGCCACCGAGGATTCTTCGGAGTCTATGCGGTCTGATAAGGTCTGTACTTCTTGCCTCACCACTGTTATTTCCTGGCGGTGTGATGCCACCAGTCTGCTTACTATGGCTTCAATGTCTGCCCTTGTTGGGTGGGCTTGTAAAAGCGCTCTCAGCTCCACGTCAGCTCTCAGGGTTAGTGGGGTGTGAGAAGGCTGTGAAAGTTCCTGAGATTCAGGTCGGAACATTGCCGGGATGGTACAGTCTATATTTGTATTATTTAGCTGTGGCACCTTGGAAGAGAAAGCTTGTAGCTGTTGTTCATTGCGAGTGTCAGGCCTCGTAGCGTCCGCCATCTTGATGGTCGGGAGGCTCCAAGGCTGTTCAAGAGGAATCTCTGTATATCTCCACTCCTGTGAAGTTTGGGGGATACCTGCTTCTGTAATTTTCCCCTCCGCTTTCCAGCGGAGTACATGCCGGGTGACACAAGTGGGTATTTACTGTTCTAAAGCTGGTTAAGGACGGGTCGGACCAGGAGCTCCTCAGGCACACGTCCTCACTCGGTCATGTCCAGACCACACCCCGATGACAGCTTTTATAGTGAAGGAAGGAGTTTCCTGCTGTTGGCTTCGTATAATTCCTAGTATGGATTTCCTTGCCATTATGATACAATTCCAAATCAAGAAAAGCCAATTTTTCTTTATCCATGACAAGGATAAAGGACAAACCCATGTTATTGCCGTTACAATGGGTAACAAAATCCTGTACTCTGGATTCATTGCCATCCCAGTTGATAATTACATAGTCGATGTACCTTCCATAAAACACAATATTGAGAGAAAGAGATTATTGTGCCAAATATGGGATGATTCCCACTGCCCCATAGTGAGATTAGCATATGATGGTGCAAAATTTGCTCCCATAGCTGTCCCAGTCACCTGTAGAAAAAACTCATCATTAAATTTAAAATAATTATGAATGAGACAAAAAGAAGTTGCCTCTAGGATGGAGGCTTGTCTGGGGTTCAGCATAGGGTCTTCGCATAGAAATGATTGTATAGCACGTAGTCCTACATCGTGAGGTATGGAGGTATATAGAGATTGCACGTCAAGAGAGACCCAAAGGTATGATGGCTCCCAGGAGTAGGGGGAGAGAAGTTCCAGCAGATGTGTGCCATCTCTAACATAATACTGTAGGGATTAGGCAAGTGGCTGGAGAAACTGATCGACATATTGTGAGAAGCCACTGGGGCATGCTCCCCATGGCTGCCACAATTGGTTGTCCAGGGGAGTTGACAAAGTTTTTGTGCACCTTGGGCAGATGGTGAAAATATGGAGTGTAATGAAATACCTTGATCAAAAATGAAGGTAGAGGGTCAGTACTTAATTTAATAAAGGTATTGGTATCAGACAGGAGTCTTGGTGCTTCTGCAACATAGTCAGCTCTATTTTGTACCACTATACCCCCTCCTTTGTCCGCAGATCTAATGACTAGATCAAAATTATTAGTCAGGGCATAAAACGCTGTCTTTTCAGTACGTGTGAGATTGTGAACAATCCTATTTTTATCCTTGTTTTTAGCTGAAGCACACATACACAAAATTTCAGCATAATGTGATAGAAGGCATGATCAATGCACGAGCCCTTGGAGTGGGTTAGGGTAAAACGTAGATTTTGGTCTACACTTCGTACTTTGGATTGGTGGGGAACTCATGAGGTACTAAGTATACAATATTAAATCACTCTCAGAGTTCTTAATTTAGAAGGGGGAGTGCTGGAGGTTGCAGCTAAGGTCTGTATTATGAAGATAAAGTTCTTCCAAGAGAGACAAACACTGGTAGTGTGGGATGTATCATCAGATAAGGGTGACCCCCCTTATCAGATAAGGGGTCAACAGGAGAAGGGTTAACTTTATAGTTGTTATTGTTTTTATTAGACTGTATATTGTAAAAACCCTTTAAGGGTTAGAAAACGTATGAATTTATTCAAATATTTTAATAAAAGAAAGGGATTGGGCGGGATGGAGGGTGCAAAGTTGAAACCTCAGCTGAGTAGCGAGGTCTCATCCCTCATAAGTGTCACGCCGTGTCCAGGATTTGATGGAACGTCCATCTGCATAAAGCCCTTGTTGTTCCCTGCTCCTTGTTTATGGATTCTGGCTCCACCCAGTGACCAGCTGTAGGCAGTCACCTGATCTAGTGATCTATAAATCATCACTTCCCCTCCGTCTTTGCCCTAGTATAGGTTCTGTTTTCTGCTTCTTGGTGTTTAACAGATTGTATTTCTGGTTGCTGACTTCTGCTTGTTCCTGACTTAATCTCTTGGGACTACTCCTTTGGATTACGCTGATCATTGTTGCCAACTCTGCCTGTTCCCGACTTTGCCTCTTGGACTACTCCTTTGGATTACGCTGATCGTTGTTGCTGACTCTGCCTGTTCCCAACGCCGCCTCCTAGTATACCCCTTGGTTTGCTGACTGGGACCGTTTTTGGATTGCCCTTCCTTCTACCTGGCTCCTGACTTCACCCACTACTAACTATGAGTTGCTTGTTTGCTGTTCCTTGATATAGCCTGTTTGCACTTTCTATTGTGGTCCCATATTTCTGGCTGCAGGATCTCACCGTCCCTCCACCTGATACTGGGATAAGAAGGCTACCGGTCAGGAAACCGGTGAGACGGTTAGTCTCCTGGCAGACCTGACATTATACTAGGGCCAGAAGGACCTCAGCAAGTTGGTGCAGGCAGTCTCTCTTCAGGGACAACTGTTGGGAGAGCAGGTTAACCATGTGCAGTCATTGGAGGAGAAATTAGATGCCATCACGGCGATGTTATCCTCTTTGTCTACTACATGTGGTTCTAGTCCTGCTTCACCTAGCAACCAAGTGGCTGGGGCTGGGGAACATGTTGTTGTATCTAACCCCCAGGGTTCTACCGCGCCTAAGATACCTCTCCCTCAGAAGTATGATGGTAACCCTTTGAATTGCAGGGGATTCCTCAACCATTGCCGGTTGCATTTTAGAAACCAACCTTCTGTGTTTGCCTCTGCTCAAGCCAAGGTGACATTTATTATTTCCTTGCTAAAGGGCAGAGCTTTGTCCTGAGTGTCACCCCTTCTGGAGAGTCTACCATCCTTACTGACTACCCCATGAAGACCTTTGAGAAAATATTTGACCTCCCTGGCAGAGTACTGGCAGAGTCCAGTATTCTCGATTTACATCAGGCTAAACGCAGGGTAGCATCTTATGCAATAGAATTCCGCATGCTGGTGGCAGAGACCACCTCGGATAATAGCGCCCTTAAGGCTGCCTTCCGCAGAGGGCTAGCGGAACGCATTAAGGACGAATTAACCTACCGTGAGGTCCCTGCAGCTCTGGAGGATTTGATTAATTTGTTTCTCTGAACCCCAGTTGGAGAGAGGGCACCAAAACAATTTATTCCTCTCAGACTTGGTGCTAAATCTCCTCCTCGGCAATCACTTTCCCCCTCTGTCCCTTGGCCTGTCGGGTCTGAGGAGTAACCCATAAATGTAGGGGCTGTGCATTTGTCTGATAGTTAATGTACCAAACGCAGGATCCTAGGCCTCTGTCTATATTGTTGGAAGCCGGGTCATGTTTTACATTCTTGTCCGGTTCAGCCGGAAAACTTCTGGGCTTAATGACTGCGCTATTGAATTTCTACCCAGTGCTCCCCTAAATAAGGGGAGAACCTATCCTTTCAGCCTTGCGGAGACTAAGGCATTGGAAGAGTACATCAAAGACAGTCCAAAGAAGGGTTTCATTCGGCCTTCCTCCCCTCCCGTAGGGGCAGGATTCTTTTATGTGGAGAAATAAGATGAAGGACTTAGGCCCTGCCTTGACTTCATTGCTCTTGTTCGAATTACTGTAAAAAATTGGTATCCTCTCCCTTTAATTACTGAGGTGTTTGACTGTGTTCAAAGATCAAAGATCTTTACCAAACTGGACCTTCGTTCTGCCTATAATCTCATCAAAATCAAAGCAGGAGATGAATGGAAGACAGCTTTTAATACTCAAAGGGACCATTATGAGTGTCGCGTGATGCCATTTGGTCTTTGCAATGCCCCCGCTGTATTCCAGGAGTTCGTAAATGACATCTTCAAGGATCTATTTGACACTTTTGTTGTCTACTTGGATGATATACTCAACTAAAGATTTACAGCATCATCATTGGCATGTACGCACTGTTCTCCAACATTTTAAGAGAGCATAGGTTGTACGCCAAGTGCTCCTTTGAACTACCGGAAATACCTTTCTTGGGTTATATAATTTCGTCCAAAGGATTCCAGATGGATTCCAAGAAGCTCGATGCCATGCTATGGCCCAGATCTACCACTTTAAAAGAAATTCAGCGATTCATTGGGTTCAGTAATTACTACTGGAAATTTATCAAGAATTTTTCCAAGATTCTGGCTCCTATCACTGCTTACTCAGAAGGGGGCCAACTGCTCTCTGTGGTCTCCAGAAGCTCTGGAGGCGTTTGATCTCCTAAAGTCTACCTTCTGCTCTGCTCCTGTACTCCGCCACCCTCAGCCATTTGCTCAATTTTTCTTGGAGGGTGATGCTCCGGAGCAGTGTTATCTCAACGAGAACCTACTTCCAACAAACTTCATCCGGTCGCCTTCTTCTCCAAGAAGTTCTCTGTCACAGAACAAAACTACGACATCGGGAATAGAGAGCTCTTGGCTATAAAGCTAGCATACTCCGAATAGAGATACTTATTAGAAGGTACGAAACTTCCTGTTGTGGTTCAGACTGACTATAAGAACCTGACCTACTTGGAGAAAGCTCAAAGACTGAATTCCAGACAAGCCGCTGGGTACTTTTCTTCTCCCGGTTCAACTTTGTGGTAACTTACATTCTGGACACCAATTACACCAAGGCCTGCCTCTGCAATTACCTTGCGAGAATCTGCAAGTACCTCTGGATCATTTTGTTCCTCCTGAACGAATTATTGCTCAACTGGATACGACCCTACAAAGGAACTTGTTGGCTGCACAATCTCGGACACCTTCTAATCATTCTGTTCCACCCAATACTTTGTTTGTTCCCCAAGAATTACGGAAAGAAGTTTTGTAATGGGCCCATAGGCAGAAGGTATCCAGACACCCTGGTATCAAACCTTCTTACGCTTGAAATCCCTGGTTTGGTGGCCTACTCTAAAGAAGGATGTGATAGCTTTTGTTAGAGCTTGTTCTGTTTGTGCGGCCATCAAAATAGGGGCCCCTTTATCAGTAATGGTGTAATGGGGACCCTAGTTCCCCTGATTGCCCTACTGTTCCCAAGCACCAGGCCTACAAGTGTTTGCGCCAAGTGTCACTGGGACGGGAGTCACTTTGGGTGTGGTTGTATTCAATTGTTCTGTTTTGACTGTTGACCTTGGGAGAAAAGTATATTATGAGATGTATGTCTATGTGGAAGGGGGGGGGGACTCCTCCAGCAGCCCCTCCCTGCTGATAAGACTGTTTACTGATGAGTAGTTTGAATACACCTGACCTGTGTGTCTATTGTTATTGGACAGTTTACCCCGCCCTGAATCAAAGGGAGGGGGGATGTGTCCCTGAGTTGTACATCAGTTGTTACATGTGCTTGAATAAAGAGACTGATGTTTTTCACCCTAGACTGAGTTACGGCTAGTGACGGGGTGGGCTAAAAGGTCTTGGATCGTGTGGTAAAGGACAGAGGAAGCATTTACGGCAGACATAGTCCTGTTGAGGACGGAGGTCCATTACAAATGGCAATAAAGTCCATGTTGCAGATCTGATGTTCTTCACCGGCTTGTTGGAGTTTGTTAACTGTAATCCGATTAGGTGTAGTGGGAACAGTAATATCTTGTAATGAGGGAGGCTAAATATGTCTAAGCACAGTGTTCAAGTAAATGCATTAAAGTATTCCTGGGATAAAGTTGTCTGTGCAAAGTGTCTCACAGTAACAGTGACAAGAGTAGTTTAAGGTAGAACAATTTGCCCTCTCACTAACGACAAGATCGGTCTGATGTCTTCCAGACAGGAACTTATGCAGCGACACTCGTGCAGCGGATCTGCTGTCTCATTCTCCCAACATGAAGCTTGGTACCCACCAATAGACAGGCGACCGGAGTGATGCTGGAGAGTTGTCTGACAACGGACAACGGAGTTAGGCCTCTCCGGTTACGGGTTGGAAGGTGGTATTCTGTGTGGTAGGCCGCGACCTCTCTCTCCCTGTTGCACAGAGAGGTCCGTCTTGCATCAGGCCCAGGAGGAAGAGAGCTCTGCGTGGGCTTTTGCTTCTTTTATAGCTACTCCCAGCATCCTGCCAACGGCAGCAATGATCCCTGGGATATGTAGTCCTGGGACATAATCGTGCAAAGCAATTATCTGACAGGAGGACTATTCATCCCACAATCCTTTTGTTTGACACACAGTTATGATGTCCCCTGGTATGCTGATCACTAGAGGGACAAGCGGTGCTTTGAAAGACTGAAAGGTACGGTGCTTTATGCTTGTAGTCCATATTGCTACACTTGCTTAAACCCTTTTTCAAGAATAGGTTCTCTCTTTCGTCTAGACGTCCTTCTCCTGTCTCGGTGGATGACATTCAGGAATACAAAGTTAGTATAAGTTCTGGATACCCGACGTAGTGGTAGACAATTGCAGTATCTGGTGGACTGGGAGGGCTACTCCATTGCAGAAAGGACTTGGGTGCTTGCTTGTGATGTTCATGCCCCACGTCTTGTCAAGTCATTCCACGATAGGCACCCATCCAAACCCAAATAGGACAGAGGGCATCTTTGTGTGGGGGTTACTGTTCCCTACTACCTGAGCCACTGGGGAACTTCCATCTGCGTAGAGCCCTTGTTATTCCCTGCTCCTTGTTTATGGATTCTGGCTCCACCCAGTGACCAGCTGTAGGCAGTCACCTAATCTAGTAACCTATAAATCATCACTTCCCCCTTCCTGTCCTTGCTCTAGTATTAGTTCTGTTTTCTGCTTGTTGGTGTTTAAACATATTGTATTTCTGGTTGCCGACTTCTGCTTGCCTCTTGGACTACTCCTTTGGATTACGCTGATCGTTGTTGCCAACTCTGCCTGTTCCCAACTTTGCCTGTTGGACTACTTCTTTGGATTACACTGATCGTTGTTGCCGACCCTGGTATACCCTCGTGGACTGCTACCTTGGTTTGCTGACTGGGATCATGTTCGGATTGCCCTTTTTTCTGCCTGGCTCCTGACTTCACTCACTACTAACCGTGAGATGCTTGTTTTCTGTTCCTTGCTATAGTCTGTTTACACTTTCTATGGTGGCCCCATATTTCTGGCTGTGGGATCTCACCGTCCCTCCACCTGATACTGGGATAAGAAGACTAGCAGTCAGGCTTTATCCCACAAGAGTAGGCCTACTGTCAATCCACCACCGGTACCATCTCCTACTTTCAAACATAAGATACACTCCAAACACAAGCCAAAACCATCATCACCATCATCCACAGTTTCTCAAGTACAGCTAAGCTCTCCTACATCTCAGCCCATTCCTATATCCACCAACCAGATACCATGCCCACTTTCTTCTATTTGCACTGATGCAGCTACCATTCATGTCACATCTATGTCTTCCACCATTTCATATAATGTACCATCTAGTCCATCTATTTCCTTTGGACCCAATTCCCTTTTTGTTGCATCCACTGTTACAGCCCACTCCACTGACCCTACTGTAGTCTCTTTTTAAGTGCCAGATCTCCCCTGGACTAAGCCCTTAAAAAGAAAACACGAAGCAGAGGATGCTGCAGTGTGAGGTGGGTGATCCAAGTCCAGACCCCAGGAGAAAGTGTACAGTGAAAATTTTAAATGTATCCACCCACCCTCTTACGATCGATGAGACCTCACTACTCAGCCGAGGTCTCAACTTTGCACCCTCCGTCCTGCCCAATCCCTTTCTTTTATTCAAAGATTTGAATGAATTCATACGTCTTTTAACCCTTAAAAGGTTTTACAATATACAGTCTAATAAAAACAATAACAACTCTAAGGTTAGCCCTACTCCTGTTGACCCCTTATTTGATGATACATCCCACACTACCAATGATGACTACATCTGTTTGGCTCTCTTAGAAGAACTTCATCTTCATAATACAGATCCTAGCAGCAAACACTACCACTGGATACTCAGCACCTCAAGAGTTCCCCACCCATCCAAAGTATGAAGTTTAGACCAAAATCTATGTTTTACCCCACCCACTGCAAGGGTTTGTGCATTGATGCCTTTTATCGCATCGTTTATGCTGAAATTTTGGGCATGTGTGCTTCAGCTAAAGTAAGGATAAAAGTAGGTTTGTTCACAATCTCACATGTACTGAAAAGACCGCATTCGATGCCCTGACTAATAATTTTGATCTAGTCATTAAATCTGCAGACAAAGGAGGGGGTATAGTGGTACAAAATAGAGCTGACTATTTTGCCGAAGCACTAAGACTCCTGTCTGATACCAATACCTATATTAAATTAAGTACTGACCCTCTACCTCGGCTTACTTTAGAAGCTACCACACTTATCATTGAAGCTTCATTTTTGGTCAAGGCATTCCATTACACTCCATATTTTTACCATCTGCCCAAGGTGCACAAAAACCTTGTCAACCCCCCCGGACGACCAATTGTGGCAGCCATGGGGAGCATTACCAGTGGCTTCCCACTATATGTCGATCAGTTTCTCCAGCCACTTGCTCAATCCCCACAGTCATATATTAGAAATGGCACACATCTGCTGGAACTTCTCTACTCCTACTCCTGGGAGTCATCATACCTTTGGGTTTCTCTTGACGTGCAATCTCTATATACCGCCATACCTCATGATGTAAGACTACGTGCTATACAATCATTTCTATGCAAAGACCCCATGCTGAACCCCAGACAAGCCTCCTTCATCCTAGAGGCAACTTCTTTTTGTCTCACTCATAATTATTTTAAATTTAACCACTTCCCGCCCGCTATATAGCAATATGACATGCGCAAAGTGGTTGTGTTATCATGACCGGATGTCATATGACGTGATCAGGATAACAAGCCGGCGCGCGCATCATGGCGATCGGTGGTGCTGTGTGTCAGTCTGATACACCGTAACACTGATCTCAGTAAAGAGCCTCTGACGGAGGCTCTTTACCACGTGATCAGCTGTGTCAAATCACAGCTGATCACGATGTAGACAAGAAAAGCCGTGTATCGACAGATGCGAGTAGAGGAGAGCCAATCGGTGCCCCCCCCCTGAGGTTGCCCACCCAGGACCACCAGGGATGGCCACCCCTGATGACCACCAGGTATGCCTCCCATGGCCACCAGGGATGCCAATCTGTGCCCACATATGATGCCAATCAGTGGCCATCAGCAATGCCTGCCAGTGTTTCTATATCAGTGATACCCATCAGTGCCACCTATCAGTTTCCATTAGTGCCACCCATCAGTGTCCATCCGTGCCCAACAGTCTCACGTATCAGTGGCCATCAGTGCTGCCTATCTGTGCCCATCAGTGCCAACCATAAGTACCCATCAGTGCAGCCTTTCAGTGCCCATCTGTGCTGCATATCAGTGCGACCTGAGCGCCCATCAGTGCCACCTCATCAGTGCCGCCTTATCAGTGCCCGTCAGTGCAGCCTCATCAGTGAAGGAGAAAACGTACTTATTTACAAAATATTATACACAAAATATAGCAGTGCAGTGCTTAATAAAACAAATACATGTAAAACATATACATATAAAACATATGAGGCAAAGTCCCAAATTGTATCTTAATCCGAGGAGATGGATGACTGTCCACTAGCAGAAAGGAAATTCCTCAGATGGTAAGAAAGGGTGCATTGATAAGATAAACTTGACATTCGTGTATCAACAACACTGTGTTCCACCACCAGAAGTCTAGGCCGCTCACCTTATTGAGTAGAACTTCTGAGCTAACAGGTCACTCATGCAGTCCCTTCCACAGGGTAACAATAGAGATGAAGGAGGCTGGCCACATATATTTTCCAAGACTTGCAGTATCCCAATGTCAATCTCATCGGCAGGTATATATCATGTTAAAACAAAATAACAGGACATAGTGCTCTCCATATGATAAATATTGAATTTATTGAATAAAAAAAATATTACTCACAAAGATAGCACTGATCCCCAGTGCATGAGTATAGGACATATAAGAATAAAACCAGATAGGTGGCTGTACTGACGTCACGGAGCCCCTCGCATGCGTATCGTCCGTAAGGACTTCCTCAGCGAACGGACGATACGCGTTCAAGGGGCTATGTGACGTCAGTACAGCCACCTATGGCTTAACAACATACCCAAAAGTCAATTTTGTAGGCTCAAAAATAACTGCACCAGAAGCACAGACTACAACACCCAGAGCGAGATTTTGAAAGAGAAATTCCTTGATAAGGGATTTCCAGTTGATATCGTGGATACAGCTTATTCCCATTATAAAGATACACCACCTGCGTCACGGCCTCCTATTCAGGCTGAAAACAATAAGGACAAAATGCGTTTTATCACCAAATTTAACTCTCTTCATAAACAGATGGAAAATATTATGTATAGAGTAGACATTGGCCATTGCTTCTACAGGATCAACATCTTCTTCCTTATCCTTGTCTTATCTAATAAACCCAAGTTTGCTTATAGAAAAGCCCCTAATATCAAAAGTAAGCTGGCACCCAGCAAACTAAACCAATATCCCCAGGGTATTCTCTTCCCACCTTTTTAGGTATCACAGGCATTTACCATGGCCGTAAGCCTCTTTGCAAGACCCTCAGTGACGAAATGTCCTTATGTCGGTTTGTTAAATCAGAAGGATTTTTTTGTGTCAAAGGGAAAACATACTCTATTAAGAGATTCCATACATGCTCCTCTGACCATGTACTTTACTGCCTGACAATGCCCTGTGGTCTCTTCTACGTGGGTCGAACCATAATGACATTATGTAAGCAATTCAGCAAACATCGCCGTTTCATCACTGAAGGTTTGGATATCCACAGTGTCCCTAGGTATTTTCTTGAATACCATAAAAAAATCAACTGATGGTTTGAAGGTTTGAGTTATTGAGGCTATGCCCAGAGACCTCTCCCAGCTGAGCACTTTTGTAAGCTCTGCCAGAGAGAGATTTTCACTCTGGACATGCTGGCTCCTGGAGGGATAAATGAGGATTTTGAGATTAGTGCAATACTTTAGTTCATTCCCCTTCATTTTTATCCTTTACTTAGGTCCTCTAATAAATACTACATTGTGTACCATACTTTATCATATACCTATGTTTAGTCTATTTGTTACATCTATTACTACTTAACTATGTATGCCCCCCCACTAGATAATATCATCATATGCATCTGGTCTCTATTCACTGGGCATGCATTGCTCAATTCTCCATACATATATATATACAGCCCTCAAAAATTCCACTCGCCCGCTTGCATCACAGAGGGGAAGAGAGAAGAGCCGCTGGCTGGATGATCAGAGCAGGGAACATCACAGATTTAATTTCAATAGCTGTGTGTTCCCCCGCTGTGTGCTGTCACATACAGCCCCTTCTCTTTTTCCGGGACTTTGATACACATCACCTGTCCTAGGATTGGATGGGAGATCTGTCTAATTTCCCCAGACAAGGGGAGGGGCTTTTGTGACGGCGCACAGCGGGGGAACACACAGCTATTGAAATGAAAGCTGTGATGTTCCCTGCTCTGATCATCCGGCCGGCGGTTCCCCTCTCTTCCCCTCCGCGGGTAGGCTGCATGGTGGACACAGGCTGCATGGGACACAGGCTGCATGGTGGGCCCAGGCTGCATTGCACACAGGCTGCATTGGACACAGGCTGCATTGGACACAGGCTGCATGGTGAACACAGGCTGCATGGGTCACAGGCTGCATGGGACACAGGCTGCATGGTGGGCACAGACTGCATGGTGGGCACAGGCTGCATGGTGGGCACAGGTTGCATGGTGGGCACAGGCTGCATTGGACACAGGCTGCATGGTGGGCACAGGCTGCATTAGGCACAGGCTGCATGGTGGGCATAGGCTGCATTTGACACAGGCTGCATGGTGGGAACAGGCTGCATTAGGCACAGGCTGCATGGTGGGCACAGGCTGCATTGGACACAAGCTGCATGGGACACAGGCTGCATTGTGGGCACAGGCTGCATGGGACACAGGCTGCATGGTGGGCGCAGGCTGCATTGGACGAGGCTTCATGGTGGACACAGACTTCATGGTGGGCACAGACTGCATGGTGGGCACAGGCTGCATTGGGCACAGGCTGCATTGGACACAGGTTGCATTGGTGGGCACAGGTTGCATTGGTGGACACAGGCTACATTGGCGGACACAGGCTGTATTGGCGGACATATAAATATAACAATCAATAAAGTGAATAAATGCAAATAGATGCATCAAAAAGCATATAAGGGAACACACATCCCTAGATATATGTAGATGAAAAAAAAGGGTACCCTTGAGAAAGTCACGTCACATGTGATGATACGTGTGGTGAGAAGAAGTCAGTGACGTCTTCACATAATGTTCGGCAAACACAGCGATAGCTGTGTGAGCTGTGAAGCTGTCTGACCATTATAACAAAAGCGATTCAGCTACTGCAAATATGTGAGTGGATTACATTGTTTGCCCAGTCTCGTAGCATTTAAAAACACTGCGCAATGATGGTTTTTCTTTTATCTTTATGTGAATCATCACCTTGCAGATGTAATTCATCATGCAACTGTGATCCGTGAGAATTGAAATACAAGCAAGTTCATCAAAGGCAATTGATTTGACATTTAGACCTCAGCTGGATTAACACAAACAGACACTATTTATTTGTTTTTTTTTCCATCTACATATACATACATACACATCTAGGGATGTGTGTTCCCTTATATGTTTTTTGATGCATCTATTTGCATTTATTCACTTTATTGATTGATATATTTATTTGCACCTATTCACTTTACTGATTGTGATATCAGGGTATATGTTTTAGATGCATTTTTTGCATTTATTCACTTTACTGATAGATTATTTATTTGCACTTATTCATTTTACTGATTATGATATCAGGGTATTTGTATGGTTTAGGATTTTATATATAAGCCCCACTCCAACAGATGGGGATAGTTTGATAAGCGCACCAACATATTTTATATTGATTTATAGCAACAGTTGTCACAGCACTAATTGGTTGGTTGCAGCTTACACATTTCTTTTTGGTGTTTTGTTATTTTATAGAGAATCCACATCAGCGCTTTAGTTTTCTTTTTTCACATTGGCAGACACAGGCTGCATCGGTGGACACAGGCTGCATTGGTGGATACGGGCAAGCTGCATTGTTGGGCACGGATAAAGTTGTTAATATTTTTATAACTTAATTCTGTGTAGCGGTGTGTTACCACTAGTTACTAACATCCACCATATCGCCATATCAAAAGGAAATCAAGGATGCAAAAATTCAAAACGAACGACAGGTTGCAAAAGATAGTAGGACAAACCCCAAATAATTCTTCAAATATATTAATAGTAAAAAGGTCAGGTCTGAGCATGTAGGCCCTTTACAAAATAATCTAGAGTGGGTGACTGGGGACAAAGAGAAGGCAAATTTATTAAATACTTTCTTCAGCTCTGTGTATACAAAAGAGCATGGGGGAGCTCATGTCCATAATGGGGGTGGTATCGACACAGCCCCCGAATGATCCACAATGGCTCAAAAGTGATATGGTCCAGAAAAATTTAGACAGAATAAAGGTAGATAAAGCACATGGACCTGATGCCATTCACCCATGGATCCTAAAAGAATTGAGCTCTGTAATTTCAAAGCCATTGTATCTAATTTTTAGGATCTCATTAATGACGGGAACAGTACCACTGGATTGGCGCAGGGCGAACATGATGCTTATATCTAAAAATGGATCAAAGTCTTTACCAAGTAACTATAGACCTGTTAGTTTAACTTCTATAGTCGGGAAGATACTGGAGCGTTTAATAAAAGACAACATAGAGGAATTCTTGCTGGAAAAACCCGATTTCTTTTTATGAAGAGGTAAGTAAAACCTTGGACAGAGGGGTGGCTGCGGACGTGGTATACTTGGATTTTGCAAAAGTGTTCGACACAGTTCCACACACGCGGCTCATGTGTAAGGTAAAGTCTACAGGTATGGAAATATCAGTTTGTAAATGGATAGAAAACTGGCTAAAAGACAGAATTCAGAGAGTAGTGGTTAATGATTCTTACTCTGAATGGCCTAAGGTTATCAGTGGTGTACTCCAAGGTTCAGTGCTGGGACCCTTACTTTTTAACATCTTTATAAATGATATTGGGTCTGGGATCAAAAGTAACATTTCTTTCTTTGCAGATGACACCAAGCTATGCAGTGGAATAACGTCCTTACAGGGTGTCTCCAATTTACAAGCCGACCTCAATGCACTGTCTAATTGGTCGACTGTGGCAGATGAGGTTTAATATTGAGAAATGTAAAGTTATGCACTTGGGGGCTAAGAGTATGCATGCATTATACATGCTAGGGGGAGTACAACTGAGGGAGTCCATGGTGGAGAAGGATCGGGGGGTTTTGGTAGATCATAAGCTCAATAATAGCATGCAATGCCAAGCTGCGGTTTACAAATCGAGCAAAGTCCTTACTTGTATTAAGAGAGGTATGGACTCCAGAGAGAGAGATATCATTTTGCCCCTGTTCAAATCAATATGAATGACCTCACCTGAAATATGCAGTTCAGTTTTGGGCACCAGTTCTTAAAAAGGATATCGGGGAACTGGAGAAAGTGTAGAGAAGGGCAACCAAACTGATAAGAGGCATGGAGGAGCTCAGCTATGAGGAAAGATTAGAGGAACTGAATTTATTCACTCTTGAGAAGAGGAGAATAAGGGGGGATATGATCAACATGTTCAAATATATAAGGGGTCCATATAGTGAACTCTTTACGGTCAACCCAAAGGACACGGGGTGTCATGAGAAGGTCTACCCGTTGGTGGCGCTATCGATCTCTTGGATCGCAGTACCAGTGTCCATCAGCAGGTGTCTTCCAACACCTAGGACCTGCAGTAAGAGGTCTTTCCTGCTGGTGGCACTGTTGCATCCTCGGGCCGTAGTACCGGCGTCAACCAGCGGGTGCACTCTGGCAGTGTGGAGCAAACAGCTCACACTGCGCTCAGCTGTGACATGAGGTCAATTACCACAGCCTTACAAATACCCGGCAAGCCCTCATAGGCTTGCCTTGGTATCTCTCTCTCCCTGCGTTCTGACCTTGCTGCCTGTTTGACCTTGAGCCTGCTATCTGCCTTGTCCTGATCTGATCCCATCCCTATCCTGAGGCCTTCCTAGTCCTGTCCCTTCTGTTCCTGGCTCCCTTGGATCCCTGCCCTGAACCCCATCCATCCATCCTCTCCTTGTCCTGTTCAGTTTCCCGTCCTTACCCTTCTGCTGACTTCCCTGTGTATGACCTTGGCTTGGCTTTGATTACGATTACGGTATCTCCATTTACCTATATATATTGTTGTTTGTAGTGGGTTGTTGTGTGGGTTTGCACTGTTTATATTCCTTTCACTTATCACTTGTTATTAAACACCATTATTTCACTTATATGTGTTTTGGGTTTCCTCTGTGTAGTCCACACAGTCTGGTCAATTAGATATCCTGACACGGGGGCACTCTTTACGTCTAGAGGAAAAGAGATTTCATCTCCAAATACGGAAAGGTTTTTTCACAGTAAGAGCTGTGAAAATGTGGAAAAGACTCCCTCCAGAGTTGGTTCTGACCAGCTCAGTAGATTGCTTTAAGAAAGGCCTGGATACTATCCTAAATGTACATAATATAACTGGGTACTAATATTTATAGGTAAAGTTGATCCAGGAAAAATCCGATTGCCTCTTGGGGGATCAGGAAGGAATTTTTTCCCCTGCTGTAGCAAATTTGAGCATGCTCTGCTGGGGTTTTTGACTTCCTCTGGATCAACTGTGGGTATAAAATTGGGTATATTGGATGGTACGATATTTTTTATTTTATTTATTTATTGTTTTTAAGGTTGAACTGGATGGACTTGTGTCTTTTTTTTAACCTGACTAACTATGTAACTATGTATGTAACCCTACTGCCAGACCTCCATATATCGCTTCTGAGACAATGAACAATAGGGGTGCAACGGATCAAAAAACTCACGGTTCGGATCGTTCCTCGGATCAGGAGTCACGGATCATTTTCGGATCAACAAAAAAAAAATCTCCCCCACTAAAATATCCACAATCTCCCTATTGGCAGGGTGTGGCAGAGTATTGACAGAGTATTGCAGGGTATTGGTGGGTATATTGGCAGGGTATTGGCAGAGTATTGACAGAGTATTGGCAGGGTATTGGCAGGGTATTGGCAGACTATTGGCAGGGTATGGCAGAGTATTGGCGAGTATTGGCAGGGCATTGAAGAGTATTGTCAGGGCATTGAAGAGTATTGTCAGGGCATTGCAGAGTATTGTCAGGGCATTGCAGAGTATTGTCAGGGCATTGTAGCAGGGTATTGCAGAGTATTGGCTGGGTATTGCAGCAGGGCATTGCAGAGTATTGGCAGGGCATTGCAGAGTATTGGCAGGGTATTGCAGCAGAGCATTGCAGAGTATTGGCAGGGCATTGCAGAGTATTGGCACTGCTGCCATCCAATCTCTCCCCTCCACTGTATAGATCAGTACACAGAGGGGAGAGAGGAACCGGCGTCATGACATGACGCCGGTTTGTTACAAGTGATCGCTCCGTCATTTGACGGAGTGATCACGTGCTAAACGGCCGCCGGGCGTACCAAGATGGCCGCCGCTCCGGAGCTAGGCCGAAGCCGCGGCCTTTCCTATGGCCGAGGCCACAGAGCGCTCCGCGGATCACGGGTGTCTCGCACGGATCAACCTCCGCGGATCGGATCACGGATCGATGAAGATCCGTTGCACCCCTAATGAACAATGGCTTGCTTTGTTTTGTTTTTGTTTATTGGGGGGATATAACTTGGTTGGGGGAAAAGATATATGGGATGCCCATAGATCTAATTACTTTGCCATCATATTTATAAATTAGAACTTCGTTTGAGCCTTGAAGAAATAATGGGCATGTATAACATCTACAGTCTCTTCCCTGCATGACCATGCAGATTACTGCTCCTCCTCTGCGTAACTCCTGCAGACTATTGCTCCCAGGAATCCTGCCCTCCTGCATAAACCTATTCTGTAGCACATTATGTTTCTTGTCACATCCTCTTCTATATGCAAAAGAACCCACTTTAAATAGTTTCTAATGCTGACTTTGATTAGTTGCTGCTACTAGGCCAGAGGTCTGCAGTACCTCTCCCTAGAGGCCTAGTAGTTTAGTAGCATGTGCTGAACGGTGGACTACTGTTCAAAGCTAGCCCAGCCTGCAAATCCTGCGTGCTTGGGCCGCATCGATTTGACACTATTTCCCACAGTCTTTCCTCTGTTCCAGGACTCCTCATCAATGACTGTGTAAAGATGAGGACTTCATCCATGACCGTGTAAGGATGAAGTTCCCTCCCAGACTTCCTGGCATGTCTCCACATCCAGCTCTCCACTGTGGTACACTCACCGACCTTTCTCTGCCCTGAGTCCATAATGGAGAACTTAACTGGACCATACCTTCCAACAGCTACTCCTGCCCCTCTGCTCCAGGAACTCCTCATCAATGACCGTGTAAAGATGAGGACTTCACCCATGACCGTATAAGGGTGAAGTTCCCTCACAGTTCTCCAGGGCCTCCTCCTGTGATTGGCACCCCCCCAGATGAGGGTGTCCTCCTGCTGCTGCCTAGTACTCCATTCTCCACTTCTCCCGGCCGACAACTCCTCCCAGTGGCCTGTTACCTCTGCTTATATGGGGGGCCTGCCCCCTGCCAATTCCAGTTGGGGATTGGTCAGGGCTCCTCACATGAGCAGCCTGCCACTCCAGTTTTAGGCCCTGCCCCTTTTCCAGAACATTCTTTCCTGGAAGCAGGGGAGGTGCTCAAGCACTGAAGCACAGGTGGTCACGCCCACTGCTACACTAATCACTCCCTGCCCCCAGATAAAAACAAACAGGCCTAGCCTGAAGCATAGGCCTGCCTAAATGTACCTGTACTGACAGTTCCTTACCAAAAAATCCTCACTCTAGCACCTACCTATGGTAGAGGGTGCTACATCTGCATTAAACATTTACGTGCCATTTCATGAGATAATTTATGAGGGCAGGTTTAGGGGCAGGAATAGGGGCAGGGTAGGGTTGGGCGGGGCAACTGGTGGCGAGTAACCCTTGAGGCCTGGCTAGTAGCTCAGGACTTGAAATTTTGAGCCCTGCATATATACTTATGTTTAAGTTTAGTATTATCTTTTTTTACCATTAACATTATGTATATATATTTTTACTCAATACATCTTTTTAGTGTATATAGGTACATAGATACATATAGGCAAGGGCCGTTTTTAAGGCAGGGCAAAAGGGGCAGCTGCCCTGGGCCCTGTCATTGTTGTGGGGCCCAAAGCAGCTGCCTAATCCTTGCCAACTATCCTGGTTTAAATTCCCTTGTCCCTTGAGGTTTTAGTCCTGTGCTGTGTACTGATATCTCAGTGTGAAGTGCTGCTACTAATGCTGCCCAGCTCTGCCCTATTGTTGTGTTCAGATGACTCACCTGCAGAACCTGTGTTTACATGTAAATTACCGGCATTCATATGTAAATAGTGACAGCCTTCATATTTAAAAAGCAGCGCCCGACGACATTGATTTGTATATCATGCCCCCCTGAGGTCATATCCACAGTAATCTCTAGCAACCAATCAACAAGCAGAAATCATGTGCTGTAACCTCTAGCAACTAATCAGTGAGCCGTAATGTGTGCTGTAACCGCTAGCAACCAGTTAGTGAGCGGTAATGATACACTGTAACTTCTGGCAACCAAACGCAGTAGCTGCCTGATCTGATTCAGTAAACTGATTCTGAGTCTAGCTGCTATTTATTGTATGTCTCAGAGCAGGTGGAGAGCAAAACTGCATTGGGGGGGGCCCCCAAGAAAAGTTTTGCCTGGGGTCCAATCAATATTAAAGACGGCCCTGCATATAGGTTAGTGTATTTTTGTCCTATGGTGTTTTTACCCGTACCAACCCATGTATGTATATGGAGAGAGGGATATGCAATTGGATTGCTATGTCCCCCTCTCACTTGCATGTTCATTGTCATTTGACATTTGGAGTTTCCCCCTCCTTTTTGTCTTTTTGTTTCACATAATCTTTTTCCCATTGTTGTGTATGTATTTTTGTGTATTTTTGTATATTTATTTTTGTCATTCTTTATGCTCCTAGTGCTGGCACAGCACACCATAATACCAAGCCTATACTGTTTCATCCTGTCCTCTGCCCATAGTCCCGCTCACAGCCTCCCCCCTGACTATAAGAAGCTATATCCTCTAGCTTCTAGTCATTGGTATGGAGAAGGAACCAATCGGTTGTTACGAAACGCGTCCCGATTTGATTACCTCACTTCCGGTTTGCAGTCCACGCTGGTTGTTGGTCTCCTCCAGCTGACGTCATCTCCGGGACTCTCGTTCTACGCTGATCCCGGCAGCACGGCTATTCCCTTGGTGCTTCCACTGCTGTGGCTTCCCTCTGCTGGCCAGGCCTGGGCTTTCTGCTACTGATCGGATAACCCCTGGGACTTATACACACACTGAGGACATCCTGATGCTGGATCACCTTCCTAACTAATCCTCATGAGCTCACTCTCATCCACTATCCTGTAAGTGTTTTTAATACCTTTGGGATATTAAAAGTTTTTTAATGCTGCACTTAGAGGCACCTCTTTTGGTTTTGTTTTATTTCTACAGTAAGAATTGTTTTACTGTTCACAGTTTATTATTTCAACAGTTCTAATTTTCAGATACATTCAGAGAAAAAGTGCACAGTCTAATTAGTGTTTGGATTATAACAATCACCACTTTTTATCAACTCTCTCTCTCTCTCTCTCTCTCTCTCTCTCTCTCTCTCTCTCTCCCTGACATAAGCCTTGCCCTCTAAAACGCGCTGGACAGGCATTGTATAGGGCAGCCTTATGATGAGGTGCATTGTGTCCTGTCAATGCACCACAGGACACCAGACACCTCAGAAAATAGGCAGAGAATGCGATTGCACAGTGCCCCTCCTATTCTGCCTAATTATAAATCCAGCCCTGAATGTAGGTTTAAGAATGGTTGTCAATAGCAGTAAATACTATTCATTGCTATTGACAGCATTTAAAGCAACAATATGCATCTGACTGACAGGTACTGATCTATTTTTTCTTTTTCTATAGTGTAATATTTACCTCTATTATCGAATTTGTCAATGCTAAGGGAGAGAGAGAGGAGTTGATAAAAAGTGGTGGTTGTTACAGTTCCACATACTAATGGTATTTGTAGCCTGTGCATTTTTCCTATGTATTTAATTGGCAATTAGAACTGTTGTTAAACTATTGATTCTTCCTATCGCAATAAGCACAACCCACAAGTATTAGGAGTGCTTCTTATGTCATAAATAACTGGAGAATAAAGCACTTCTACTCGATTTGATTCATTTTAAGGAAAGCATTTTGCGCCAACATGACCCTTGCTCTATTCCACTGGCCTCTAGAGAGGTCACTGAATGCCCTCTCTGCAAAGGCTTGAGAAGCTGGCATAGCTAACAGGCCTAATGCAAAAGATTTTAACTGGTTATAAAAAGTGTCACGCCCTGTACACACGACCGGTTTTCCCGTCGGAATAAACTCTGAAGGTTTTTCCGACGGAGTTCCGAAGGAATTCCGCTCAAGCTGTCTTGCATATACACGGCCACACCAAATTCCGACCCTCCAAAACACGGTGACGTACAACACGTACGACGGCACTAGAAAACTGAAGTTTAATAGCCAGTAGCCAATAGGTTCCGTCTCGTACTTGCTTCAGAGCATGCATCGTTTTCGGTGCGTCGAAACAGCATACAGACGAGCGGTTTTTCCGATAGTAATTTTCTCCATCAGAAAAATATAGAACATGTTCTCTATCTAAGTCCGTCTGAATTTTCGACGGAAAAAGTCAGATGGGACTTTTTCCATCGAAGAAGAATGTAAAGAATGTAAACTTCTTCACCAAAAATTAGAATCGGACTTTAACGCATGTCATGCTGCGTTCAAATCTACCCCCTCTCCCTCTACAGAATTTAAATTGGACAGAGTTAGTTTGGAGTTTGACCTGTTTCTCACCTGTTTCTCTTCCTGACAGGAAGGGTAATGAGCAGGGAGGGACATATATGAGTTTTTGCTAGAAAAAATATTTTAAGCATCAGACAGCATGCATTCATGAAAGACGAAAGTTGTCAAACAAAAAAAAGATTTTTTTTATTTTTTATGAGGGGGTAAGCAAAATCTTAGACAAAGGAGTCACTGTGGATATAGTATACTTGAATTTTGCAAAAGCAATTGACACAGTTCCCCACACACAGCTAATGTATAAGGTAAAGTCTACAGGCTTGAAAAAAATCAGTTTGTAAATGGATAAAAACTGACTTAAAGACCATATTTAGAGAGTAGTGGTTAACAGTGGCGTAGCGTGGGGGGTGCCGTGGCCCCGGGCGCGACATTTAGGGGGGCGCCAGTATGTGTCACTGGCTGCCTCCTCCTAATTTCTCGATCCTGTGTCCCCGGCCCGGCCGCCATGTTAAGTGGCCGGCGCCCTGTGATTGGGCGTATGGGGGTCATGTGAGGCGTAGGGCTGGCCTGTCCTAGATCCCTCCTGAAGTCCCGCCTCCGCACATGACCCCCCATACGCCCAATCACAGGGCGCCAGACACTGAACATGGCTGCAGCCAGAGCGCAGGGGAGAGAAGAATGTGAGCCACCGCTGTCCTCTCCTCCTCCTCCGGATCGATGCAGCCAGGATAAGAAGGTGAGTGAGAGTCTTGTTACTGGCCGGGGGGGGGGGCGAGAGAGACTGTAGGCAGGACAGTGTAGTATAGTATAGTGGTTAGTATAGTGTAGTTAAGTATGGTGGTCAGTATAGTGGACAGTGTAGTATGGTGGTCAGTATAGTGTAGTATAGTATAGTGGTCAATATAGTATAGTGGTCAGTATAGTGGTCAGTATAGTGTAGTTTAGTATGGAGGTCAGTGTAGTGTAGTGGACAGTATAGTATAGTGGACAGTGTAGTATGGTGGTCAGTATAGTGGACAGTATAGTGGTTAGTGTAGTATAGTATAGTGGTTAGCATAGTGGTCAGTATAGTGTAGTTTAGTATGGAGGTCAGTGTAGTATAGTGGTTAGTATGGTGTTTAGTGTAGTGGACAGTATAGTGGTCAGTATAGTGTAGTGGACAGTGTAATGTAGTATGGTGGTCAGTATAGTGGACAGTGTAGTATAGTGGACAGTGTAGTATAGTGGACAGTGTAGTGTAGTATGGCGGTCAGTGTAGTGTAGTATAGCGGTCAGTATAGTATAGTGGTCAGTGTAGTGTAGTATGGTGGTCAGTATAGTGGACAGTGTAGTATAGTGGACAGTGTAGTGTAGTATGGTGGTCAGTATAGTGTAGTATAGTGGTTAGTGTAGTATTGTATAGTGGTCAGTATAGTGTAGTTTAGTATGGAGGTCAGTGTAGTGTAGTGGACAGTATAGTATAGTGGACAGTGTAGTATGGTGGTCAGTATAGTGTAGTATGGTGGTCAGTGTAATGTAGTATAGTGGACAGTGTAGTATGGTGGTCAGTATAATGTAGTATGTTGGACAATGTAGTATGGTGGACAGTGTAGTATAACAGACAGTGTAGTATAGTGGTCAGTGTAGTGTAGTATAGTGGTCAGTATAGTGGTTAGTGTAGTATAGTATAGTGGTTAGTATAGTGTAGTTTAGTATGGAGGTCAGTGTAGTGTAGTGGACAGTGTAGTATGGTTGTCAGTATAGTGGACAGTGTAGTATAGTGGTCAGTATAGTGGACAGTGTAGTATAGTGGTCAGTGTAGTGTAGTATAGTGGACAGTATAGTGTAGTATAGTGGTCAGTGTAGTATAGTATAGTGGTCAGTATAGTGTAGTTTAGTATGGAGGTCAGTGTAGTGTAGTAGACAGTATAGTATAGTGGACAGTGTAGTATGGTGGTCAGTATAGTGTAGTATGGTGGTCAGTGTAATGTAGTATAGTGGACAGTGTAGTATGGTGGTCAGTATAATGTAGTATGGTGGACAGTGTAGTATAACAGACAGTGTAGTATAGTGGTCAGTATAGTGGTTAGTGTAGTATAGTATAGTGGTTAGTATAATGTAGTTTAGTATGGAGGTCAGTGTAGTGTAGTGGACAGTGTAGTATGGTTGTCAGTATAGTGTAGTTTAGTGGACAGTGTAGTATAGTGGACAGTGTAGTATAGTGGTCAGTGTAGTGTAGTATAGTGGACAGTATAGTGTAGTATAGTGGTCAGTGTAGTATAGTATAGTGGTCAGTATAGTGTAGTTTAGTATGGAGGTCAGTGTAGTGTAGTGGACAGTATAGTATAGTGGACAGTGTAGTATGGTGGTCAGTATAGTGTAGTATGGTGGTCAGTGTAATGTAGTATAGTGGACAGTGTAGTATGGTGGTCAGTATAATGTAGTATGGTGGACAGTGTAGTATAACAGACAGTGTAGTATAGTGGTCAGTGTAGTGTAGTATAGTGGTCAGTATAGTGGTTAGTGTAGTATAGTATAGTGGTTAGTATAGTGTAGTTTAGTATGGAGGTCAGTGTAGTGTAGTGGACAGTGTAGTATGGTTGTCAGTATAGTGTAGTATAGTGGACAGTGTAGTATAGTGGACAGTGTAGTATAGTGGTCAGTGTAGTGTAGTATAGTGGTCAGTGTAGTATGCTGGTTAGTATAGTGTAGTATGGTGGTCAGTATAGTGTAGTATAGTGGACAGTGTAGTATGGTGGTCAGTATAGTGGACAGTGTAGTATGGTGGTCAGTATAGTGTAGTATAGTGGACAGTGTAGTATGGTGGTCAGTATAGTGGACAGTGTAGTATAGTGGACAGTGTAGTATGGTGGTTAGTATAGTGTAGTATAGTGGACAGTGTAGTATGGTGGTCAGTATAGTGTAGTATAGTGGGCAGTGTAGTATGGTGGTCAGTATAGTGTAGTATAGTGGACAGTGTAGTATAGTGGACAGTGTAGTGTAGTATAGTGGACAGTGTAGTATAGTGGTCAGTATAGTGTAGTATGGTGGTCAGTATAGTGTAGTATAGTGGTCAGTGTAGTATAGTGGTCAGTGTAGTATAGTGGTCAGTGTAGTATAGTGGACAGTGTAGTGTAGTATAGTGGTCAATGTAGTGTAGTATAGTGGTCAGTGTAGTGTAGTTTAGTGGTCAGTGTAGTGTAGTATAGTGGTCTGTGTAGTGTAGTATAGTGGTCAGTATAGTGTAGTATGGTGGTCAGTGTAGTGTAGTATAGTGGTCAGTGTAGTATAGTGGTCAGTATAGTGTAATATGGTGGTCAGTGTAGTATAGTGGTCAGTGTAGTGTAGTATGGTGGTCAGTGTAGTATAGTGGTCAGTATAGTGTTGTATATTGGTCAGTGTAGTGTAGTATAGTGATCAGTGTAGTGTAGTATGGTGGTCAGTGTAGTATAGTGGTCAGTATAGTGTAGTATAGTGGTCAGTGTAGTGTAGTATAGTGGTCAGTGTAGTGTAGTATGGTGGTCAGTGTAGTATAGTGGTCAGTAGAGTGTAGTATGGTGGTCAGTGTAGTGTAGTATAGTGGTCAGTGTAGTATAGTGGTCAGTATAGTGTAGTATGGTGGTCAGTGTAGTATAGTGGTCAGTGTAGTGTAGTATGGTGGTCAGTGTAGTATAGTGGTCAGTATAGTGTAGTATGGTGGTCAGTGTAGTGTAGCATAGTGGTCAGTGTAGTGTAGTATAGTGGTCAGTGTAGTATAGTGGTCAGTATAGTGTAGTATGGTGGTCAGTGTAGTGTAGTATAGTGGTCATTGTAGTGTAGTATAGTGGACAGTGTAGTATGGTGGTCAGTGTAGTGTAGTATAGTGGTCAGTGTAGTGTAGTATAGTGGACAGTACAGTGTAGTATAGTGGACAGTATAGTGTAGTATAGTGGACAGTATAGTGTAGTATAGTGGACAGTGTAGTGTAGTATAGTGGACAGTGTAGTGTAGTGGACAGTATAGTGGTCAGTGTAGTATAGTGGACAGTGTAGTGGACAATGTAGTGTAGTGGACAGTGTAGTTCTCAGTGTAGTGGTCAGTATAGGAATCAGGTAGGTCAGTACTATTGTATTTGAAGGGACTCAGGGATAGCTAAATGTCCGCAGGTTAGGGGGGCGCAAATTACTTGCCTTGCCCCGGGTGCTGACAACCCACGCTACGCCACTGGTGGTTAATGATTCATACTTTGAATGGTCTAAAGTTATTAGTGGTGTACCCCAAGGTTCAGTGTTGGGAACCTTATTTTTTATTAAATGTACAAATGGTATAGAGTCTGGGATTAAAAGTACCATTTCAGTCTTTGCAGATGACACCAATCTATGCAGTGGAAAAACATGCTTAAAGTATGTCTTCAACTTACAAGCCGACCTTAATGCACTGTTTAATTGGACAAATGAAGTTTATTGTTGATAAATGTAAAGGTATATATGCATGCAACATGCATACTAGGAGGAGTCAATGGTGGAGAAGGATCTGGGTGCTCTGGTAGATTTTAAGCCTTATTATAGCATGCAATGTCAAGCTGAAGTTTCCAAAGCGAGCAAAATCCTTTCTAGAATATGCAGTGCAGTTTTGGGCACCAGTTCACAAAAAGAATATTGGTGAACTAAAGAGGGCAGAGAAGGGCAACCAAACTAATTAGAGGCATGGAGGAGCTCAGCTATGAGGAAAGTTTAACTGAACTGAATTTATTTGGTTTTCAAGTCAGACAGAGTGCCAAGTCCAGTTAACCCAAATAGTAGGTACAGTATGATGTCATCGACCAAGCCGTTCGATGGGGATGCTGCACGTTGGGGGCATAAAGAGGAATGCTGCTTCAGCTAAGGAATGGATGTCCCAGTGGGCGGTGCACATGTGTGTTTCTCACACCAGCTGTGGGTAAGAGGGTTTCATCTCTCACCCTGTTCTCTTTGAATCTTGCCTCTGTACGCTTTACCACTGAACCCCTGTGCCTTTGCCCCCCCCCCTTTTGTAGAGTCTGTGTCTGCTTTAGACTGTACCTACTACTTGGGTTAACTGGACTTGGCACTCTGACTGACTTGGAAACCTGTCTGACAACTTGTCTTGGTGTTAATATAGTGAGTATTTAGCACCCTTATTTAGAGTATTATGTATGTCTAGGGGGTTAGCACTACTTTTCTGTGCTCTATTCATTATGTAAGTTTCACCTTGTACATCTTTTTACCTCACTTCTCCCTCTCCTCCCATTTTACAATTTATTGATATCACAGTTTTTTGCATACTTATTCCAATGCTACGATGCTTATACCTGTTGAGTGCACACTATGTAGGAATGCTAAATACGTTGTTATGTTATATAGACCATACTATAGATATACTAGAATATACTATTTGATGTATACTCTAGGGTTTCATTATTCTATAGATTTTTTTTTACCCATAGTACATTCTGTGACCCACTGCTGCCTCTCTCTGCCCCTGTGCCCGCCCCCAGGCATTCTTTGGACGATGCACAATCCTCCATAATTTAGTGAGCACTTTTTTGCATACTCTATGTGCAACACGTGTGTGTGTGTGTGTGTGTGTGTGTGTGTGTGTGTGTATATATATATATATATATATATATATATATATATATATATATATATATATATATACCGTATTTATCGGCGTATAACACGCGCCGGCGTATAACACGCACCCCAAGTTTAGGAGAGAATTTTAAGGAAAAAAACTTTTAGGAGGGAAGTTTAAGGAAAAGAAACTTACATTAAAATGCCCATCAATGCAGCCTCATCAGTGTTCATCTGCAGCCTTGTTAGTGTCATTGCAGCCTTTTCAGTGTCAGTGCAGCCTTGACCCAGTGTCCATTGCAGCCTTGTCAGTGCAGCTTTGCCCCAGTGCAGCCTTGTCAGTGCAGCTTTGCCCCAGTGCAGTCTTGTTAGTGCAGCTTTGCCCCAGTGCAGTCTTGTCAGTGCAGCCTTGCCCCAGTGCAGCCTTGCCCCAGTGCAGCTTTGCCCCAGTGCAGCTTTGCCCCAGTGGTCAGTGCAGCCTTGCCCCCAGTGTCCATGCCTACCGCCGCCGACATACACATAGCTGCAAGTAGTTGTAGTTTTAAATATGGCGCCGTGGAGTTCGGAGGGACTCGGCGCCGGCGGAACTGAACGAACGCCGCAGAGATACACATAGTCAAGTGTACTCGGCTCTGTCCGGCGCCGCTCACAGTCCAGCCAAGTCCCGCCCTATGATGGACATAACACAGGTCCAATGGCGGGACTGGACGTGACTGTGAGCGGCGCCGGAAAGAGCCGAATACACTCGACTATGTGTATCTCGGCTCTGTGATTTCGGCGGTGCTCGTTCAGCTCCGCCGAGTCCCTCCGAACTCCGCGGCGCCATATTTAAAACTACTCGCTATGTGAATGTCGGCGGCGATCGCCGTCGATAGCTCACAATTAGCGGGGATCGGCGTATAACACACACCCACTATTTTCCCCTGATTTTAAGGGGAAAAAAGTGCGTGTTATACGCCGATAAATACGGTAACTATCATTTTTATAGATATATTTAACATTTGAAAAAAGTATGCATTACTCTGTAACATTTATTAAAAAATGCATTAGTTTACAGAACATGTAAAAAAAAAAAAAAAACTACAAAACAGGAAAAAAACATTAAAATCTTTAGTATCAAAGGTAGCCAAACAAAAAAAAATCACACTTGCCAATTGTTTCTTTTTACACACAAATGGGATCTTGGCAAAATCCTGCAGTCCTACGCTCAGTCTCTAGCATTTAGCATTTTCTATTATGGAAAAGTGACTATCCTGACTTGACATTTACTAATAGGCATTCACCTATTTGATGGTGCTTCTCCATTCTCCACGTCAAAGTCTTATATGTTTCAATTAGGCGTAATTAGGAGTCTAACATCTATTGCTTCTCCTTTATTCTTAGTAAAGGAACCACTCAAAGTCAGTTTTTTCTCAACAACTTGGCCCAGGAAACATTTATTTCCTGTTTATTTAATTTTCCCTTGTGGATGGTTGGTTGATCCTCAATTTGCTGATTGAGACTCCTAACTCTCCTTCAGGTATTGTTTTTTTCCCTTAATGGTGACTCTCTGACTTGGCCTGGAGCACGACGTTAATCCTTTGTGCCCTTTCATTAGTTGTGGCAATTTCCATATTTGGCTCGTTGTTGTTCTTCTTCTAGCCTTTGTTCAAGCACTAATTTATTCACATACTCTTTATTGTATGATCTCCACATTTATTGGATCTCTTATGGGCTATTGATCAAACCTCACTGGAATGCTTTCGAAAGTCATGGCTGTTCAGAAATGTCTAAATGTTTTGTGTCCCTCAGTGAGTGATAAAGAAAAATAATATTTATGTACTTACTTTGTTCCATAAAATATTTTTTATTGAAGTCCGTTGAGGGACAGAGGAATGTAGTGCTTCTTGGACATTTGGTTGGATTCAGGTAATTTGCATACTAGCAAACAAAAACCATTAAGCCAATCAATCCCTGTATAACCCCACCTCCAACCATCATGCCTTTATGAGCAAGCAGTACATAACACAGAGTGGCTGGACTTGTGTTCATCAATGCACTTTAGAAAAAATATTTTAAGGTAAATACATAAATCTTATTCTCTTTATCTTCTATTGGGGAACACATGAATTCAGTAATTCTTAGATATCTCTGATGTCCAAAAGCAGTACAACTGAGGGGTGGAAAACGTCCACGTAAAGATCCAATGGATATGGTAGTTAGTACAAGGGAATCTGAAGCTATTAACATCCAATGAAGGGTAGAAGAGGTGAAAAAGGGGATGAATGCAAATATGTAAATGGCCACGACCAAAGCTAAAAAGAAATGGAGGATCAACCTGGTGCTCTAGAACAGAACTGGAAAATAGGCAATTGAAACATGTTGGAATGCAGAACCTCAACTGTCAATGTGGAAGACAACCAAACATTCAACATCACAAAAAAGGTGGAACTATAATGTCTCTAAACCAAAGAACAAAATTTGACCAACAGCAAGGAGTTCAACAACAAAGAAGAAAACCTAAGCCTAGGACATCTTACCCTTGACTGAACAGAGAGGAAGGTGGCATAGGCAAAGTATGTCCAAGTAAAAATACCAAACAGGTAACAACCAAAGACTTGTGTGAAACACTAATAGCCTGTACACACGATCCAAAAATCAGATGACAGATCATCCGTTTTTTTTTGCATGTTAGTCGCATATTGAAAATGGAGAGGTTACTAAAAGTACAAAAATTCTTGTACGACAGAATAAAAAAATCGGAAGTGATGTCACGTGTTGTAATGTATTTCTATTTTATTTTCAGATGACAACTGTACTGATTAAAGGAAAATCGTACGATCTGGTATCATACGAGAAAAATTTAATATTGGATGAACTGTTGTAATCGGCTCTCGAAAGCTGTGTACCAACGATCCGATTATGGTACGATCGCTTCGAAAGCGGTAGTTTTCATCCGATTTTCAGATCGTGTGTACGGGCCATAACCCTTGACTTCAGGAAAAGAACAGTTGGATAAACAGGGTATGCCCAAACAAAAAAGATTAACCAGTAAACAGCTAAAGGCTTAAGTGGAACACCCATAACCCTTGAATTTAGGGAGAGGAAGGATGGTTAGACAACATATATACAAATAAAAACAAATAATCAGTAAACAGCTAGAGGCTTAAACAAAACACCTTTGGCCCTTGGGTTCAAGGAAATGAAGGTCTATATTATACAGACTATTCTGTTTCAAATGTTACTTTATACATTGACAAACCTCCTTAGACCCAGTCTGTCCAGACAGTATTGTCACCTGCTAACTTGGCACCATCCACAGGCAGCCTAAAGTTATATTAAAGTTTTTTTGTTTTTTTTTATAACAAACATGATATACTTACCTGCTCTGTGCAATGGTTTTGCACAGAGCAGTCCCGATCCTCTTTTTCTTGGATCCCCTGCTGGTGCTCCTGGCTTCTCCCCCTTGACCAATGCCTCAATATCAAGCTGCTTGTATGTAAATCAGGGGAGGATTTTTGGATAATATTGGGCTATAAAATCTTCCATAGAGGCAAAATCATAGGGAAAGGTTTTACCACTTCACCCTAAATTTCTTTACAGAAGGGCACCTACTCTTTTGAATATGTTGGCTCTTGGTGTCTTGGATCCACCTATAATAATAATAATAGATTTCTTCCACTGTTATCTGGATTTTATGCTTGCGGTAAATGCAAAGCTTGTAAAACTTTGAGGGTTAACGTAAAAAAAAAAAAAGGAATTTACAGCAAGAGCCACTGGGAGTACATACAAAATAAGGGACTTTATTACATGTACCACTAAGGGGGTGGTGTACATGCTAGAATGTACCTGTGGCCAATAGTATGTAGGCCCCACATCCAGACCATTACAAGTAAGAATATGTAAACATGAAGCTAATATAAAGAAGGGTAAAAAGGATCATAGTGTGTCCAAACATTTAAGTATCTCATACCAATAATGCAAGAGACCAAGGCAGATATCATCTGGACTGGATGGCTTAAGTAGGCAGGACTGACGAGCAGGAAATCATCAACAGGTGAGTCACTGTGGAGAGATAGGAGCTGGCAATTGGCCTACAGCTGAGCGGACAGCTTTGAGAAGGAAGGGCTGAGCCCAGCCCTGACATATGAGGACTGAAGAAAGTGGAAAGGCATTGGAGGGGTGGATATCATGTGAGGCAGTTAAGTTGATGCAAGTCCTGTTGGATCTATGAAACAAAAGTTTGTGCCTGGCTGGTTTAAATGTCGACTTTAACTACTTCATTAGTGATAGTTGACCACCCCTACATGGTTGTAAATATTTAAATTGAGGTTTATTTGATATTTTTGCTCATTTTATGACATAAAATCATTTACTATTATGTATTATAATTATGAATTTTTCATGCACTCTCTATGTGTGCATTTTTTTATTTTTTAATATATTTAATAAATATTTTTATAGCTAAGCGCAACATCTGGAAGTGTAAAGATAGTTTTTTATGAATAATATTTGGTATCTGGGGATTTTTTTGAATTTTTTTTGCGCTTTTTATGCATGATTTTTGTGTGCCCTTGTCTTCAGCGGGGTGTTGTGCTCCTTCCATGGTCAGGAGGAAGCTTGAAAGCCGAGCATGTCACTTTATTGTGTAAATTTACTCATAGTAGTATGCAGAGCATACAACGCTTGAAATTTCATAGATCTCCAGAATGCCAGTATCCAAAATGACCGTGGCTTGGTGCATGGGTGGTGACATGTGTCTCGGCTCCGCCCTAGGTGTTTTGTCATAAGTGACGTCATCAGGGGCACATGTCATGATGGCGCCAGTGCCCCTGATGATTTCAATTATGATGAAACAAGTAGGGCCATTTTGAATACCTGTGCAATTACAAGCCCTGCATGCTCTGCAGACTACTGTGAGTGCATTTACACAATAAAGTCAGTTTTTAATGTGGATTTACACTATGGGAGTTGTATTTTCTGTCCTATGTTGTGATGTGAGCTGTGGGTCCTGCCTATGTTGTGTGTGAGCTGTGGGTCCTGGCGAATTGGAGAGAGTGGTGTGAAGTGTCACTCCTGCTGAATTGGAGAGAAGTATTTGAGATCATTCAACCATTGGTGGTGTAGAAAGTGAGAGGACATGATAAAAGAGCTTGTTATGACCACTCTGTATTGGGGGTCATAAAAGCCTGGTAATTCTTGTCTCTACAGAGAATGGTGTGTGACACATAAGGCTCTGGATCTGGACACACTGCCACTGGAATTAATAGATTTAAAGGGGACTATCTTTCTCCTAATCTGCCAATTAAGAACGTTTCTGTTGTGTACCACTATTGGGAGCTAGATGAGCACTGTGTAGCTTCCCTATGTAACTCTGTTACAATTGCTCTGCGCTTGATTTTGCACAACCTATGGTATGGTTTGCACTTATTTGCACAGTTATGCCGTGTACAGATGATCGGAATTTCCGACAACCAAACCATGGATTTTTTTCCGACATATGTTGGCTCAAACTTGTCTTGCATACACACGGTCGCACAAATGTTGTTGGAAATTCCGATCACCAAAAACGAGCTGACGTACAACACGTACGGCGAGCCGAGAAAAATGAAGTTCAATAGCCAGTGCGGCTCTCAGAGCATGTGTGAAATTTTGTGCGTCTGAATTGTCTACACACGCTCGGAATTTACGACAACGGATTTTGTTGTCAGAAAATTTGAGATCCAGCTCTCAAACGTCTGTTGTCGGAAATTCCAACAGCAAATGTCCGATGGAGCCCACACACGGTCGGAATTTCCGACAACAAGCTCACATCGAACATTTGTTGTCCGAAATTCCGACCGTGTGTATGCGGCATTAGCGTTATTTGCAATTTTTGCAAACTATTTACTGCGAGTAAATAGTGACTATGAATAGGAAAACAGCATTAAAATAAACAAAAAATAAGCTTTAATATATCACACAAATATAGCGAAGACTATCTTCATAGTTGAGGTGGAGAGGCACGATCCCCTCCTCATTCATTCAGAGAAGGCTTTGCATTCTTTAAGAAAATACAAAGTGTTTTCTAAATGGCCAGGAGCATCGGTGGTGGACCTCAGAACAGGAGGATCAAGGCTGCTCTGTGCAAAACCACTGCACAGAGCAGGTAAGTAAAACTTGTTTGTTATTTTTTTATTTTTTTTAATTCAGCCTTTAATATTACTTTAAGCTCCGAGGGGTGGAGTGAAACACGTTAGGGCATGGCCTAGTTGAAACCCAGGCTGAGGTTGCCACATATCACTTCATAGCCTGTCTGTTTCGATGTCCAGAATATGGGACATGCTTCTCATCTTACACTGCAGGGTAAAACCACTGCCTACTAGCGATCCTGGCCAAAGGGGACTGGCTACACAGTAAAAAAGAAGGAAATGTAAGCAGAGTTCAATTCTTGCTTTTTTGACCAGAGTTTTCCTTCCTTCATATACAAATTAGAATGATTTTGGATAACTTACATGTCACTACGTGCCTCATAACTGATGTGAGCGTTTAATTAGCCATCCTACCAGCTGCCTCAGTATTCTATGATTTAACTATTCAGATTACATTTCTCTATAAGCCATAGACTAACTTATGCTCAAAGGCACATGCACATTTAGACATGTATATTCTGTGATTGCATGAAATGCTGTCATATACTATATATAAACTGATTGCTGCACTTCTGTCAGAAACTCCTACAGTCCTCCCACCACCACCTGTTTTTTCTCCCTCATTTTTCTCCCTCATCATTTTTCTCCCTCATCCTATTTGTTAAAGTAGAACTCTGGTCTGTATTTATACATATCACAATGAATGCTGCTGAACACCATATAACATCATTCAAGATATTACCCTGGTTTTCATATAATGGAAGAGCACCTAAAAACAATCCAGAGCCTCGCACCCTTGTTGACAAGAAAGCAAAGCAGGTAAAGCAGTACATTATAGGAACTTTGTATTTTGTGATTTAAAACTACCTAAAGCGATTGTAAACCTTCAAATAAAAAATAAATAAAAAAATAAAATAACAAACATGTAATACTTACATGCTCTGTGCAATGGTTTTACAACAGAGTAGCCCCAATCCTCCTCTTCTCAGGACTCCACCAGTGCCCCTGGCTCCTGCCGAGTGCCCCCATAGCAAACTGCTTGCACATAGAGCACAGCTCAGCCTCGCCCCCCACTCCCCCCGGGCTGTGATTGACAGCAGCAGGAGCCAATGACCAATGAGGAGGGAGAGAGCCTCGTGCACATTGCTATATTGAGATCGGGCTTAGGTAAATATAAGGGAGGCTCAAGGTTTTTATACTGAAGGTTATTTTACCTTAATGCAAAGAATGGATTAAGGTAAAAAAAACTGAAGCCTTTAGAATATCTTTAACCCTGAGGCTCCCTTAATGTGCACAGAAATGCGAGGAGAATGCACCACAAACACGTGAAGCAAACTTGTTTTGCCGGGCGCTAAAACATGCAACAAACATGCCAAAACACTCTATAAAAACCTAAATGTTGCACAGTTATGCATGAGCTATTTTTCCTCGCTTGTTGTGAGAAATCAATGGGCTGCTCTATACGTGTTACAGGAAAAATGTATGAAAAACACTCCAACAAAATTGCTAGATGAGAAGGCGGCCTTGGGGCCCTTTCACGTGGGTGTTCTGTTCATACATTTTCCAATTTTTGGATGGAAAAATGGGCTTAAAGTGATACTAAAGCCTTGTTTTTTTCATTTAAAAATTACAAACATGTTATACTTAGTTTTGCACAGAGCAACCCAGATCCTCCTCTTCTAGTGTCCCTCTTCGGCCCTTCTGTCCCCTCCCCCCTTTCTGAGTGCCCCCACAGCAAGCAGCTTGCTATGGGTGCACCCGAGCCGAGCTGCAGCTCCGTGTGTCCATTCAGACATAGAGCCGTGGCCCGGCCCCATCCCACCCCCTCTCTCTCCTCATTGGCTCATTGACTTTGATTGACAGCAGCCAGAGCCAAAGGCGCTCTGCTGCTGTCTCAGCCAATCAGTAGGGAGAATCCAGGCCAGATGAATCTCTCATGCAACATTGCTGGATTGGGATGGGGCTCAGGTAAGTATTAGGGGAGCTGCTGCACACATAAGGTTTTTTATCTTTATGCATAGAATGCATAAAGATAAAAAACCTTCTGCCTTTAAAATCACTTTAAAGTCATCATCTATTTACATCCGGCCACATTTTGTGTCTGTTCTGTTCTTTTTTAAAACAGAATAAGGCTGTGTCCCTTTCCATTTAGATGGATATTGGACGGTCCATTTATGTCCATTTTTAGACAAGAACATGTTTCTGCAACAACTAAAAAAAAGGATGCAAAGACGGATGTAAACTGAATCCGTATACATCAGTTTTTCTTGAGTAAAAAATTAAATGATGTGAAGAAGCTAGTCAAAGGCAGGAGACCATGATTAACACAGTACTAACATGATTAACACACCTTTGTAACCTGTTGTGTTGAGTAATGTGCAGTTACCACAATGAATACTGTGGTGTCATTCATTTTGAAGGGCACCCTAAGTCACTAAGACAATGCAGCTCTGGCAACCATGTGTTGCAGCACATCACAACGCACTGGAACACACTACCATACATTGTGATGCACTGCATCGGAAAAAATGCTGCATGCCCTGTTTTTGTTGTGGCCTTGCTCGTTGGCAGCCTATTCAAAATAAAAGGGCTGCCTTAAAAGAGAAGTATGTTTTTTTTTTTGGATTCATACTTACCTAGGTGGATGCAGCATCTGTCCCCCTGTGCCTCTACACTGAGAGCCAAGCGATCGAACACCACCATTCGCTTGGTTCTCACAGCTCCCTGAGCAGAGAGCTGGAGACTGTCAGTAACAGCTCTCTGCCCTCTACGCGCTCACGGGAGCGCTGGGCTGTGGAGGGGGCGGGAGCGGCCGGCTCAGGCTCTCAGCTGAAAGGCTGAGCCGGGTGTCGGTCCAGGGTTCTAGACAGATCCCGACTCTGTGGTTGTGATGATGTGGGGCCTGGACCGACTCTATGTCAGCAGAGAGCTGATTTCAGTCCGCTCTCTGCTGAAAACGGGTCACAGGAGTGCAGAATGTACTGCACTCCTGTAATCCATAGGAGAAGTACACCCAAATGAGCTTTTAGCAAATTCATGTACATGACTTAATGCAACACACAGGAATATAAAAGTGTGTGAAGACACAACAATGTTTAAACAAGGAATAATGCTATATACACAAGGATGCACTATATTCAGATCCAAAGTCATCTCCTAGTGGATGTTTCAGTTAACTACACAAGTGGCCACACTATGCTATTTTAATGGAAGAGCTAATCTCCTGCTGGTGTTATATATACAGTATCTCAAAAAGTGAGTACACCCCTCACATTTTTGTAAATATTTTATTATATCTTTTCATGTGACAACACTGAAGAAATGACACTTTGCTACAATGTAGAGTAAAGAGTGTACAGCTTGTATAACAGTGTAAATGTGCTGTCCCCTCAAAATAACTCAACAAAACCCATTAATGTCTAAACCACTGGCAACAAAAGTGAGTACACCCCTAAGTGAAAATGTTCACATTGGGCCCAAAGTGTCAATATTTTGTGTGGCCGCCATTATTTTCCAGCACTGCCTTAACCCTGTTGGGCATGGAGTTCACCAGAGCTTCACAGATTGCCACTGGAGTCCTCTTCCATTCCTCCATGACGACATCACAGAGCTTGTGGATGTTAGAGACCTTGTGCTCCTCCACCTTCCATTTGATGATGCCCCACAGATGCTCAATAGGGTTTAGGTCTGGAGACATGCTTGGCCAGTCCATCACCTTTACCCTCAGCTTCTTTAGCAAGCCAGTGGTCATCTTGGAGGTGTGTTTGGGATTGTTATCATGTTGGAATACTGCCCTGCGGCCCAGTCTCCAAAGGGATGGGATCATGCTCTTCTTCAGTATGTCTCAGTACATGTTGGCATTCATGGTTCCCTCAATGAACTGTAGCTCCCCAGTGCCGGCAGCACTCATGCAGCCCCAGACCATGACACTCCCACCATGCTTGACTGTAGGCAAGACACAATTGTCTTTTTACTCCTCACATGGTTGCCGCCACACATGCTTGACACCATCGGAACCAAATAAGTTTATCTTGGTCTCATCAGACCACAGGACATGATTCCAGTAATCTATGTCCTTAGTCTGCTTGTCTTCAGTAAACAGTTTTCAGACTTGTGCATCTTTAGAAGAGGCTTCGTTCTGGGATGACAGCCATGCAGACCAATTTGATGCAGTGTGCGGCATATGGTCTGAACACTGACAGGCTGACCCCCAACCCCTTCAACCTCTGCAGCAATGCTGGCAGCACTCATACAACTATTTCCCAAAGACAACCTCTGGATATGACGATGAGCACATGCACTCAACTTGTTTGGTCGACCATGGCAGTCCTGTTAAACCGCTGTATGGTCTTGGTCACCGTGCTGCAGCTCAGTTTCAGGGTCTTGGCAATCTTCTTATACTCTATGCCATCTTTATGTAGAGCAAAAATTCTTTTTTTCAGATCCTCAGAGAGTTCTTTGCCATGAGGTGCCATGTTTAACTTCCAGTGACCGGTATGAGAGAGAGAGCAATAACACCAATTTTAACACACCTGCTCCCCATTCACACCTGAGACCTTGTAACACTAATGAGTCACATGGCACCAGGGAGAAAAAATGGCTAATTGGGCCCAATTTGGACATTTTCACTTAGGGGTGTACTCACTTTTGTTGCCAGCGGTTTAGACATTATTGGCTGTGTGCTTAGTTATTTTAAGGGGACAGCAAATTTACACTGTTATTATACAAGCTGTACACTCAGTACTTTACATTGTAGCAACGTGTCATTTCTTCAGTGTTGTCACATGAAAAGATATAATAAAATATTTACAAAAAGTGAGGTACTCACTTTTGTGAGATACTGTATATATAGGCTTCCTATAAGTAATGTCTGTAGAGTTCCACGTGGCAGATCTGTTGTTCTTCGATAGCTAGTTGGAGCTCGTTAACTGTAATCCGTTTGGTGGCAGATGAAACAATAGATTTCAAGTGGTGAAGGCCTAAGGCATCTGAGTACAGTATTCCAGCAATGCAGTAAAGTGTTCTTGGGTAGAGATGTGTGCCCACTGTGTTCTGGTGGTAGTGAATACATAAAGATTGAGCAGCTTGATCTCTCACCAACAACCAAAATCATTCTGCAGTCTTCTAGACAGGAACACGGATGGCAACACTCCGGCTATGGATCCTCTATCTCAGCCTTCTGTAGTGACCTTCTCCACACGTCCACACCGATAGGTAGGCACTTTAAATGATGCTAGTAACAGGATGTCCGACAGTGGGTAGCAGGACTAGGCCTCTCAAGCCTTATGATGGAAGTAGCGTTCCGTGTGGTAGGCCGCGACCTCTCTCTCTCTGTCACACAGAGAGGTCCATCTTGCGTCAGGCCCAGGAGGAAGAGAGCGTGCGTGGGCATCTAAGCTCCTTTTATCATCCCTCCCAGCAACCTTCAGGCCACTGCAAGGGTCCCTGGGATTTGTAGTCTTAGGGTACATGGATGCATATTGATGCATAGCAGCAGATTCAAAGAGGACTATACGCCCCATAACTCTCTCTGTTAGGTCACTGGCTGCATGAATAATCATGGGGACAAACAATGTTTAGGGCACCGGAAGGTATAAAGCTTTATAAAAGTCCATATGAGTACATGTGAATGGTCACTAAAGATATAAAATGTGTCTGCAAGTACAATAGTTGCATTTTTAATGTAGCGCACCCCCTAAGGAGCCGCAATTGTAAAGGGATCCCCCACCCAGGCACGCCGCATTTCACAGCACACTTCAGTCAGAAGAACAGTCCAGTACTATGTTTTTGTTTTATTAAGGGTACTAAAGGGTAATAAACTTGGATAGGGATATTATAGGATGCCCAATTGATCAAAGCAGCACAAATCTTTAAGATCACAACTATATACAGTCTGTATTTACACTTCTCCTCTACCTCTAGCATAAATCTTGCTTGTAGAACTACAACTCCTAGGACCAGCTGGCACTGTTTGGATGATCTAACAAAGGCTCAGTTAGACCGGTAGCAAATGCCCTTTACAGGCAGGGACCAGAGGCCCTTGTTTTGTGTAGCACAGCTGTCCTCCTCCTGTGGCTACTGATCCCAGCACCACCTGTTCGGGAACAGCCAGCCCACCATGACTGCAGCTGCCCCTTTCTCTAGCCCTCTTGGCTAAGACTGCACAGTCCTCCCAGACTGACTCAGCAATGCATTTATCCAAGACTGTTCTCTTCCTGTCCTTTCAGGCATGTCTCTCAGTCCTCCACGTCTGTATCACTCACCAGCCCACCTGGCTGTCTTCCTCAATGGAATAGCAAAACATTTACAAAACAAAAGGGGGGGGGGCTTCATTTTCTGGCAAAATGACAGCTTCCAATCACTTGGTTCTTTCTGTAAACAAAGTGGCCTGAGATTCCTTTAATCTTTACCAGACCCTTATCCGTGATGAAGGTCTGCAATAGATGTAAATGGGGGACACCAACACCAAGAAAATAGCATGGGGTCCCCCCCAAACTATGTTTGCAACTATGTGGCAAATGAGGCGTAGGCCTCATGCACACTTGAGCTCAAAAACAGGCAGTTGATTTTTTTTCTGCCTTAAGACTTCCCTCTATGTTAGCTTATGTGTCCATGTACACATAAGTGTTTACAGGAAAGTGAAAATACACCAAAACATGCCTTAACTGGTTGCCGGCTGTCCACTGTCAAATGGCGACGGGGCGGTGTGGCTCTTGTTCTGGGACCCCGTCATAGAACGGCCGCTTGGGGGGCGTGCAGCGCGGCGATCGTGGCTAGGACATGGCGCAACCCCGATCTATGTCTGCGGCTCTTTAACCATGTGATCGGTTGTGTCCAATCACAGCGGTCACATGTAAACACGGAGATGCCGGTAATTGGCTCTCCTCGCCTCACACTGACAGAGTATGTGGTGAGGAGAGCCGATCAGCGGTATCTCCTCTCAGGGAGACATGTAGGAATGTAATCAGGGCACTGATCATCAGTGCCCTGATTACAATAAAGAAATACAGTGTTAAAATACAGTACCCACAATGCCAGCATACAGCGCCCACCAGTGGCAGCAATCAGTGGCCATTAGCCATACCAGTCAGTGCTGGCAATCAGTAACGCCTATCAGTGCTGTCCATCAATGCCCATCAGTGTCGCCCATCAGTGCCACCCATCAATGCCCATCTGTACCGCCTATCCGTGCCGCCTACTCGTGCCCACCAGTGCTGCCTATCAGTGCCCGCCACTGCCGCCTATCAGTGCCCACCAGTGCCGCCTATTAGTGCCCATCAGTGCCGCCTATCTGTGCTCAACAGTGCCACCTATCAGTGCCCATAAGTGCGGCAAATTAGTGCCTCCTCATCAGGGCCACTTCATCAGTGCCCATAAGTGCCACCTTATCAATGCCCACTAGTTCAGCCTATCAGTGCCCATCGGTGCCGCCTCATCAGCGCACATCAGTGAAGGCGAAAAATTACTTAGTTACAAAATTACTTAGTTACAGGGTAGCTACAGGTACGCCTTATTATAGGCTTACCTGTAGCAAAAAGTGGTTGTAAAGGGTTTATAACCACTTGAACATGTCTAAACGCTTGGCGTGTTTACTGCTTGAGCGTTTATTCATTTCAAAATAATATTCTGGCCAACTGAATGAACGCCCAAGCGCTTGATGCATCTAAACACGTTAGCATATTTTCAAAGCCGCTTTTTGTTCCTTTCCAGGAGAAAAGCATTTGGAAGAATCTCAGTGTGAATGGGGCCCGAATGTTGAGAAATGTAAATTATAACTTGAGTGCTAAAACGATGCATGAGGAGATACAGGAGAACAACTAAAACTAGCAAAATACTTTTTCTATTAAAAGAGGTATACACTCCAGAGAGTTTACCTCCACCTTACATCAGTGTTCCCAGAATTCCCTCTTACATCAGGGAGACCAGAGTACCCCCTTACATCTTTATTCTTGGTACATCAGCCAGAAGGGCGGAAGCTGGGAGGTAGAACACTGGGAGCAGGACCCGGAGAAGAAAGTTTTGTCTTCATCCTCTAAATGTTAGGACAAACACTTGGTTGGTTGCTATCACATTGGGTGGTCCTAACAAACAACCACCAGATTTACTGACAGCAGGTGGCTGTGGTGGGTGGAGACACACGATACATCCCTCATTTGCGCTGCCAGCAGGGTAATTTCACAGAGACAGTTACTCCCCCCCTCCATAGGCAGGTGCAGTCTATTTTCTTCACTGCAGGTGGCACTCAACCACAGCAGCAGTGCACAGGAAGAGGAAATGAAGAGGAACATGGTTCCTCTATGGTTTCCTGGGTCACTGGAACAGTGATCTGGTTGGATACTGATAGCCCATGTGACTCTGGTGGCCATCTTGGGTCAGGCAGAGTCTATTTAAGAGTAAAGATATTGCAAGCTACCAATACTATATGTGTTTAAATCCTAGATGTTCAGCTGCTGCCATTGATCACGTCCAATACGTTTGTGCTATGAAAAATGTAATATATAAAATGCCACGCTATACTAATATTCATTAATTAAATCCGTGTTGATAAATTGATATTATATAACAAATAAAGTGAAAATTGTGAATAAAGTGCTAGAGTGCATGTGACACAATTCAATAATATTATTCAAATTGATCAAAACAGCATTATTAAATCATAGTCCATTTAAACATGATCCAAATCTTGCAATGGTGTTCCAAACATGTTCTCGTGACAACACACTTGTGCTCCCCCCGTGTGAATCTGCTCACCTCATGGGATGTGACCTCACAATTAAGTTTGGTCTAAACACGCAAACGAACCACCTCTGGGTTCTGTGAAGATAGAACTATGGGATCCTGAGCTGTCCAAAACATTGTCTCCACACACATAAAATATCAGGTCTGGATAGTGTGATACCATTTTATAAAACATTTATGAAACCACTGCCCCTCAACCTGGGTACTCACATGGTATAGGTGCTTCAGTGCACCACTCTAATACAAGCAGAAAAACGCTGAGATTGTGTGTCCCTCCGTGTTAAAACAGACCAGCTGCTGCCTACTACACTGTCCTGTCCCCTCCCCAATGTGTGTCGACACAGGGATATGACGTGTCTTCCTCAGCAGGATTGTGATTGGACGCATTGTATGGTAAGACAGCGGCCATTTTCTTGTAGTCCAAAGACACTCCATCATCCTATAGCCCTATCCAATGCAAATTGCGCTGTATAATTTGAGGTGATGTTACATAGTGGACCCACGGCTGAGTGCAACAGCATAAACCTGCGCCATCATACCGTAGCACTATATTACTAAGTAAACAAACGTGAGCCCACTCCTAAACGGTACTAATAATAGCAGGACGATATAGAGGAGCAGACACACAAACTCTTAAACAATATAATTTAAACATATAAAAATACAATAAAAACTATTTAAAACAGTAAGGCTTTGCATTAGTACGGAGGGAAGGGGGTTGACTGAGATGGACGTGTGTTGAGTTTGCTCCTCTTTGCCCAGGCAATCAGCTGCACTAAATCCCAATGATTTTATGGATTCCTCCCAACCCACTCTACAATGTGCAATGAGATGTATTGTGTTATGGAGTGATCTGATTTAGTAGCCAACTATACCTCGGTTCTACTTCGGTAGATAGAGCATAGAGGATTCCTGCAGTGAACGGGGATAGCCTGGTAGACATCCTCTGGGTGTCCCTTGAAAGCCGGTGTGACGACGGGAGAGGATAGAAAAGGAAATCCCATATAGCACTACTACTGACAGTAAACCACACCGAGTGCGGGCGAGCCGAGCTGCATGCCGCCAAACCTTACCGAAAGCACACAAGTCTTCCCGAGCAGCCTGCATTCCACCGAAAACCCGCAAATGGAGCCGAGCTGATTCGAGCCCTCCTGGATACGGAAGAGGCGGAGGAGGCCCCGCTTCCCCACGAAGCCAAGCCCTGCCAAGGCTCTCTGTGGGCGACCTAGGACACTCAAGCGAAACCGAGCCCCAGGGTACAGCGCATGGACCAGGCGAGTATCTCTGATGATTTAATCAGATACTGCATGAAAATTAAAGTGATCACAGAAGTACCGCAGTAAGCCTAAGGGAAAGAACGGAGCGTGTGGCTGCAACAATATTTGTTTTTCCTGCATATATCTGATGGGGCATAAATATTTTGGATTGATAAGTAAGGGATAATTTATGAAGTGGGACCCCAAGGAAATTGGAAAGCCCTTAACCATTAATAGAGTTCATACAGAGGGACTGGTGTAAACGTTTTTTTTTTTTGGATCCTTATGAAATGGGCTATGGGACCAAAAGGAATATAAGCTTGCATGATAAAGACATTATCTAAAAGTATAGCTGTGCAATATATAGAACAAAATTTACAGGGGTAAGTTACATTTCCTTACCCCCTATTTTCAAGGAACCCAATTACAATATGCCTCCCAAAAGCACACATGTTCAGAAAGCAAAAAGGGGATCTACTGGAGGAACAATTAAGAACCCTCCTAAGCCCGTATCTGCTCAAAAATCAGACATTAAGGGTTTTTTCCAATATCCACAGCCTCAGGATCAGCTTGAAGGCTCTATGATATCCGAATTGAACTTCGCCTCCCCTGTAAGGGATACAGAGTTTAGATCTAATAGTAGCCCACCGGGCCATATGCAGCAAAGCACAACTGATCAGGAGAGATCAGAAGGAAACTCCACTTGGGATATGCAGGCATACATAAAGTCTCTACCTACAAGGGAGGATATGGATAAATATGTGTATAGGTTGGAAACTTCTTACAAGACAGAAATACAGATACTGAAGTCTTCCTTAGCTGATACACAAAATAAGATGGTTAATATGGAGTCTTGACTGGACGATATCGATCTAAAAATAAGATCATGGGAAGAAAAAAATCATGAAGTTGACCGACGCTTAAATTATCGAATGGATGCTTCTGACGATCTTGAAAACAGAAGTAGATGTAATAACATAAGAATTAGAGGCCTGCCAGAGTCAGTGGGCATGGAGGGTCTGAAAGTGAAACTCCAGGGCATATTTAACGATCTACTGGGATGGCCAAGGACGGCAGACTTAGAGATCGATAGAGGACATAGGACACAAGGCCCTAAAGACAAGGATATAAGAACTCCAAGAGACGTGATATGCAGAATACATTTTTTTTACATCAAAGAGAGCATCATGGCAGCTGCCCGGATACAATGGACCATAGAATATGAGGGTACTCAGCTTATCCTCTTGCAGGATTTGTCCAGATACACACTGATTAGGAGGAAAGCAGGTAAACCACTATTGGACGTACTTCGAGAGAAGGAGATCCTATACAGATGGGGATTTCCCTTTCAGATCAAAGTTCACCAAAATGGACACAAGATTATTTTCCGGGATATGGGAGATCTTCCTAATTTTCTGAAATGCCTTCAACTTCACTTAATTGATTTGCCAGCATGGCCCCAAATATATTATGGTAACCCAGGAAGGCAGTACAGGGAAAGGTAGACGAAGGGTATAACGGGGGGGGGGGATTGGGGAGAGGGGGGTGGGGGTGGTAGGGAGAAGGGAATACATTTTTATATGTTTTTGTTTTCTCCTCCTGTTGTTTATTATGGAATTAGACGTATTTCACTATGGGTGGTGGGTTGGTGGCATGGGTGAGGAGTGCCGGGGATCCCACTATTTATAGGATATTGATCTCATATGGGTCACGGGCTTTGGGAGGGAGAGGGGGGAGATGGGGGCACGGAAGCGGCAATCTTTTTAAGGGGTGGGGGTGGGTTTTTTTTTTGTTTTGTTTTGTTATGGTATATTCATAGGTTAATATATATTAGTTTTATTTGGGATTGAAAAGCTTTGACTCAATAGGGTGGTAAGGCACCATGGAGACATTGACACAAGGTCACTAAGCAGGGGTTGGAATGTATTTTATGCACAGTTGTTTGCATCACTCAGGTTTATAGAATGAATTTGAATTAGTTACGGGGGTGTTTTTTTTTTTTTCCCTTCTTAAATACGGATAGGGTATATTTATGGTTTATATAACATCAGTTATAGTTAGGTATTGAAGATGTTTGATTATATAGGAGGGTAATGTACCACTTGGTGAACTGGCAAGCACCAGCCCCAGGCAGCGTCAGGTTAGCGCCAGTCCTGCTAACACCCACGCACGCACCGTACACCTCCCTTAGTGGTATAGTATCTGATCTCATCAATATCTGATCCGATCAGATCTATACTAGCGTCACCAGCAGTTTAGGGTTCCCAAAAACGCAGTGTTAGCGGGATCAGCCCAGATACCTGCTAGCACCTGCGTTTTGCCCCTCCGCCCGGCCCGGCCCAGCCTACCCAAGTGCAGTATCGATCGATCACTGTCACTTACAAAACTCTAAACGCATAACTGCAGCGTTCGCAGAGTCAGACCTGATCCCTGCGATCGCTAACAGTTTTTTTGGTAGCGTTTTGGGGAACTGGCAAGCACCAGCTGCGTAGTACACCCCGGTCATAGTCAAACCAGCACTGCAGTAACACTTGGTGACGTGGAGAGTCCCATAAGTGCAGTTCAAGCTGGTGAGGTGGCAAGCACAAGTAGTGTCCCGCTGCCACCAAAAAGACAAACACAGGACCGTCGTGCCCATAATGCCCTTCCTGCTGCATTCGCCAATCCTAATTGGGAACCCACCACTTCTGCAGCGCCCGTACTTCCCCCATTCACATCCCCAACCAAATGCAGTCGGCTGCATGAGAGGCATTTTTATGTCCTCCCGAGTACCCCTACCCAGCGAACCCCCCAAAAAAGATGTCGTGTCTGCAGCAAGTGCAGATATAGGCGTGACACCCGCTATTATTGTCCCTCCTGTCCTGACAATCCTGGTCTTTGCATTGGTAAATGTTTTGAACGCTACCATTCACTAGTTGAGTATTAGCGTAGGGTACAGCATTGCACAGACTAGGACAGACTTTCACAGGGTCTCCCAAGATGCCATAGCATTTTGAGAGACCCGAACCTGGAACCGGTTACAGTTATAAAAGTTAGTTACAAAAAAAGTGTAAAAAAAAAAAAAATATATAAAATAAAAAAAAATAGTTGTCGTTTTATTGTTCTCTCTCTCTCTTTTCTCTCTCTCTATTGTTCTGCTCTTTTTAACTGTATTCTATTCTGCAATGTTTTATTGTTGTTATGTTTTATCATGTTTGCTTTTCAGGTATGCAATTTTTTATACTTTACCGTTTACTGTGCTTTATTGTTAGCCATTTTTTTGTCTTCAGGTACGCCATTCAGGACTTTGAGTGGTTATACCAGAATGATGCCTGCAGGTTTAGGTATCATCTTGGTATCATTCTTTTCAGCCAGCGGTCGGCTTTCATGTAAAAGCAATCCTAGCGGCTAATTAGCCTCTAGACTGCTTTTACAAGCCGTGGGAGGGAATGCCCCCCCCCACCGTCTTCCGTGTTTTTCTCTGGCTCTCCTGTCTCAACAGGGAACCTGAGAATGCAGCCGGTGATTCAGCCAGCTGACCATAGAGCTGATCAGAGACCAGAGTGGCTCCAAACATCTCTATGGCCTAAGAAACCGGAAGCTACGAGCATTTCATGACTTAGATTTCGCCGGATGTAAATAGCGCCATTGGGAAATTGGGGAAGCATTTTATCACACCGATCTTGGTGTGGTCAGATGCTTTGAGGGCAGAGGAGAGATCTAGGGTCTAATAGACCCCAATTTTTTCAAAAAAGAGTACCTGTCACTACCTATTGCTATCATAGGGGATATTTACATTCCCCGAGATAACAATAAAAATGATTAAAAAGTTTTAAAAGTTTTGAAAATTGAAAAAAGAAAAAAAAAATGTTTTTTCTTGTCTTTCTTCATTTTCAAAAACAAATGAGAGCTGCAAAATACTCACCATGCCTCTCAGCAAATAGCTTGGGGTGTCTACTTTCCAAAATAGGGTCATTTGGGGGGGTTTTGTGCCACCTGGGCATTCCATGGCCTCCGAAACTGTGATAGGCAGTAAAGAGTGAAATCAAAAATTTTCACCCTTAGAAATCCTGAAGGCAGTGATTGGTTTTTGGGGTCCCGTACGCGGCTAGGCTCCCAAAAAGTCCCACACATGTGGTATCCCCATACTCAGGAGAAGCAGCTAAATGTATTTTGGGGTGCAATTCCACATATGCCAATGGCCTGTGTGAGCAATATATCATTTAGTGACAACTTTATGCAAAAAAAAAAAAAAAGTGTCACTTTCCTGCAACTTGTGTCAAAATATAAAATATTCCATGGACTCAATATGCCTCTCAGCAAATAGCTTGGGGTGTCTACTTTCCAAAATGGGGTCATTTTGGGGGGTTTTGTGCCACCTGGGCATTCCATGGCCTCCGAAACTGTGATAGGCAGTGAAGAGTGAAATCAAAAATTTACACCCTTAGAAATCCTGAAGGCAGTGATTGGTTTTCAGGGCCCCGTACGCAGCTAGACTCCCAAAAAGTCCCACACATGTGGTATCCCCATACTCAGGAGATGCAGCTGAATGTATTTTGGGGTGCAATTCCACATAGGCCCATGGCCTGTGTGAGCAATATATCATTAGGTGACAACTTTTTGTAAATATTTTTTTTTTGTCATTATTCAATCACTTGGGACAAAAAAAATAAATATTCAATGGGTTCAACATGCCTCTCAGCAATTTCCTTGGGGTGTCTACTTTCCAAAATGGGGTCATTTGGGGGGGTTTTGTACTGCCCTGCCATTTTAGCACCTCAAGAAATGACATAGGCAGTCATAAACTAAAAGCTGTGTAAATTACAGAAAATGTACCCTAGTTTGTAGACGCTATAACTTTTGCGCAAACCAATAAATATACGCTTATTGACATTTTTTTTACCAAAGACATGTGGCCGAATACATTTTGGCCTAAATGTATGACTAAAATTTAGTTTATTGGATTTTTTTATAACAAAAAGTAGAAAATATCATTTTTTTTCACAATTTTCGGTCTTTTTCCATTTATAGCGCAAAAAATAAAAACCGCAGAGGTGATCAAATACCATCAAAAGAAAGCTCTATTTGTGGGAAGAAAAGGACGCAAATTTCGTTTGGGTACAGCATTGCATGACCGCGCAATTAGCAGTTAAAGCGACGCAGTGCCAAATTGGAAAAAGACCTCTGGTCCTTAGGCAGCATAATGGTCCGGGGCTCAAGTGGTTAACTAGACTAAAAAAGATGGAGGATTGGCCCTCCCAGATTTATCGGCTTATCTTAAAGCAGTGTTTTTAACTAGTATTGTGGACTGGTTTCAGAATGCAGACTGTAAGCAATGGGTTAAACTGGAAGAAGAAGTCGCAGCCATAAAATTATAATCACTACCCTGGATAGCGAAGGAAAGGCGACCCCCTGAGGGCGATATGCCCCTCTTGGTTGTTTCAACACTGAAAGTGTGGGACGGAATAATGAAACGGTGACTAGGGTCCACTTGCAGAGGTCCAATGACCCCTCTCTTCAGTAATCCAGAATTCCCACCAGCAATGGAAGGTAGGACTTTCCTTAAATGGCAGAGAAATGAGGATACTAGGATAATAGAGACAATGGATGGAAATAGACTTCTTCCATTAGAGGCTCTAGGTATGGAATACAAAAAAACTGGATGCAGTATCGACAACTCCAGGAGTATATCCTCTCTCTGACGAAAGAGACTGTAATGGACAGACCATTGACGGAACTGGAAAAACTGCCCCCACAGGAGCAAAAACCAACACATACCCTATCCAAGGTATATATATACTTAATCTGAAATAATAAGGAAAAGGAGGTAAATTATATAAAAAGATGGGATGAAGAATTGGGGATAACCATCCCCAAAGCAAAATGGGAAAAAGCATTAAATAATTCCATTAACACATAAGCTATCAATCTCCTATAGACACCAAGAGAGAAACTTTAAGATATTAGCTAGGTGGTATAGATGTCCAGTAGATATGCACAAGATAAACACAGATAATGAGGATGTATGTTGGAGATGTCAGGGGGCAAAGGGTACAATGTCACATATTTGGTACTATTGTCCGGGGGTCCAGATTTTCTGGAGAAAAATATTTAGAGTCTATATGGCAGTGACAGGAATCAACCTACAACCTGATATATTTATATCAGTATTATCAATGATCCCAGGATCGGTGAAAAACATAAAAAGGGGTATTTTAAAACATTTTCTGACAGCAGCTCGTACAAGCATAGCTAGGGAATGGAAAAGTGGATTAGAGCCTTCTATAGAAGAATGGGAGTGTGAGATGAGCGAGATGCGGTCTTTGGAAGAGAGGATGGTCTTGGAAACAGGTCTAAAAAAACAGATCACAACTTCTTGGCAAGTTTGAAGAGACTATAGGACCTCATAGATTTTATTGAGGGAAACATAGGGGGCGGGGTTTTTTTTTTTTTTTTTTTTGTGATTGGGTGTGTGGTAGGAATGATGTGATGTCTGGTTAATTTGAAGGAATGGTGTAGTGTTCTATTCAAAATTAGTGGTATATACAAGGAAATATATTTGTATGATAAGAGGTTAGCTTGTAGGGTTTAATGAGTAAATCAGGGACCTGAATATAAAAATGGAGAATGGTCTTAGTGGTAGGTTAACCAAAGCACAAAAACACAAGGTGAGTATAGTAGCAAGTCCTAGTTGCAATCTTGAAACCCAATACGAGGACAATATGCGACCGGTCTAAACTATGTGGCATGTTCACCAATGCCAGGAGCCTGGCGGACAAGATGGGTGAACTAGAGATACTGTTGTACAAGGAGGATTTGGATTTTGTGGGAATTTCAGAGACCTGGTTCAACAGCTCTCATGATTGGCTGGCAAACATTCAAGGGTATACTCTATACCGCAAGGATAGAGAGGGTAAAAAAGGGGGAGGGGTATGCCTATATATCAAGAATAATGTACAAGTGAATGTGAGAGATAACATCACTGAGGGGGCTAGGGAGGAGGTGGAATCTTTATGGGTAGAGCTCCAAAGGGATGAAGCTAAGGGGAAAATAATACTGGGAGTATGCTATAGGCCCCCTAACCTGAGGGAGGAAGTGGAGGCGGATCTCCTATCACAAATTGGATTAGCAGCAAGGATGGGAAGTGTTATCATAATGGGGGATTTTAATTATCCAGACATAGACTGGGCGGAGGGAACCGCGCATTCATTTAAGGCTCGCCAGTTCCTTAGTGTCTTGCAGGACAATTTTATGGGTCAGATGGTAGACGCACCAACTAGAAATAAAACCTTACTAGATCTACTGATTACCAACAATACAGACCTGATAACAGATGTGGAAATACGGGGCAATTTAGGTAACAGCGATCACAGGTCAATTAGTTTCAGTATAAATCACACAAATAGGAAACATGAAGGGAACACAAAGACACTGAATTTCAAAAGAGCCAACTTCCCTAAACTACAAACCTTGCTAAAAGGCATAAATTGGGATAAAATATTAGGAACAAAGAATACGGAGGAGAGATGGGTTTGCTTTAAGAGCATATTAAATAAGGGCATTAGCCAATGTATCCCATTGGGTAATAAATTTAAAAGAGCGAACAAACATCCTGGATGGCTTAACTCCAATGTAAAAATGCATATAAAAGCAAAGGAGAAGGCCTTCAAAAAATACAAGGTTGAGGGATCATCCACAGCATTCAGAATTTATAAAGAATGCAATAAGAAATGTAAGGGTGCAATTAGGATGGCTAAGATAGAACATGAAAGACACATAGCGGAGGAGAGCAAAAAAAATCCCAAGAAATTCTTTAAGTATGTAAACAGTAAAAAAGGGAGGACAGACCATATTGGCCCCATAAAGAATGAGGAAGGACATCTGGTTACAAAGGATGGGGAGATGGCAAAGGTATTGAATTTATTCTTCTCCTCAGTCTTCACGAGTGAATCGGGGGGCTTCAGTAACCAAAACTGCAGTGTTTATCCTCATGACACAACAGAGGAAGCACCTACATGGTTAACAGAGGACGGAATTAAAATTAGACTTAAGAAACTTAACATTAATAAATCACCGGGACCAGATGGCTTGCATCCGAGGGTACTTAGGGAACTCAGTCAGGTGATTGCCAGACCGTTGTTCCTAATTTTTACAGACAGTCTATTGACTGGAATGGTACCAGCTGATTGGAGAAAAGCCAATGTAGCACCAATATTTAAAAAGGGCCCCAAAAACATCCCTGGGAATTACAGACCAGTTAGCCTAACATCAATAGTATGTAAACTCTTGGAGGGGATGATAAGGGACTATATACAAGATTTTAGTAATAAGAATGATATCATTAGCAGTAATCAGCATGGATTCATGAAGAATCGTTCTTGCCAAACCAATCTATTAACCTTCTATGAGGAGGTGAGTTGCCATCTAGATAAAGGAAGGCCCGTAGACGTGGTGTATCTGGATTTTGCAAAAGCATTTGACACAGTTCCCCATAAACGTTTACTGTACAAAATAAGGTGCGTTGGCATGGACCATAGGGTGAGTACATGGATTGAAAACTGGCTACAAGGGCGTGTTCAGAGGGTGGTGATAAATGGGGAGTACTCAGAATGGTCAGGGGTGGGTAGTGGGGTTCCCCAAGGTTCTGTGCTGGGACCAATCCTATTTAATTTGTTCATAAACGACCTGGAGGATGGGATAAACAGTTCAATCTCTGTATTTGCAGACGATACTAAGCTAAGCAGGGCAATAACTTCTCCTCAGGATGTGGAAATCTTGTAAAAAGACCTGAACAAATGAATGGGGTGGGCGACTACATGGCAAATGAGGTTCAATGTAGAAAAATGTAAAATAATGCATTTGGGTGGCAAAAATATGAATGCAATCTGTACACTGGGGGGAGAATCTCTGGGGGAATCTAGGATGGAAAAGGACCTGGGGGTCCTAGTGGATGATAGGCTCAGCCAGTGCATGCAATGCCAAGCTGCTGCTAATAAAGCAAACAGAATATTGGCATGCATTAAAAGGGGGATCAACTGCAGAGATAAAACGATAATTCTCCCACTCTACAAGACTCTGGTCCGCCCGCACCTGGAGTATGCTGTCCAGTTCTGGGCACCAGTCCTCAGGAGGGACGTACTGGAAATGGAGCGAGTACAAAGAAGGGCAACAAAGCTAATAAAGGGTCTGGAGGATCTTAGTTATGAGGAAAGGTTGCGAGCACTGAACTTATTCTCTCTGGAGAAGAGACGCTTGAGAGGGGATATGATTTCAATTTACAAATACTGTACTGGTGACCCCACAATAGGGATAAAACTTTTTCGCAGAAGAGAGTTTAATAAGACTCGTGGCCACTCATTACAATTAGAAGAAAAGAGGTTTAACCTTAAACTACGTAGAGGGTTCTTTACTGTAAGAGCGGCAAGGATGTGGAATTCCCTTCCACAGGCGGTGGTCTCAGCGGGGAGCATTGTTAGCTTCAAGAAACTATTAGATAATCACCTGAATGACCGCAATATACAGGGATATGTAATGTAATACTGACACATAATCACACACATAGGTTGGACTTGATGGACTTGTGTCTTTTTTCAACCTCACCTACTATGTAACTATGTAACTATGTCTTTGTATATTACTGATAAAATATGAATGTGTAAATGTGGTAAAAAAATTGTAAAAAATTGTTTTGCTAAATAAAGATTAAAAAAAAAAATTTAAAACAGGCCTCCCTTGACCCCAATAATATAGGGCCAATGGTACCTTCAATATTCTAAACCCCTATCATACAGAACCCCCCCAACATCACATAACACAAATAGACCATATAAGTGCAATATGTCTACTAATCCAAAAACATATAAAATAACCAGTGACCTACACTGAGGAAACACTGTAGGTCCAGATCTCCCTTATATAATTAGACCCTCTTAAAAGTTGTTTTGGAGCCTCTATAATCCAAAATTTCATCCCTCCGGGTTTTTTTTATGTTTGTCCCTAAAACCCATTACGAATGTTCCTGACATGTTCCTCCATTCTAACCTTGAGGGCCCTTTTAGTTCTACCTACATAAATCAAGTTAACCGCTTGCCGACCGCCGCATGTACATATACGTCGGCAGAATGGCACGGCTCCGCAAATGGGGGTACCTGTACATTTCTTTGAATTTGCCGCCCTGTGGTCGCGTGTGCACTGCCGGCGAAGCGTGCGGGACCCTGCCGCAAGCTCCTTGGTGTGATCGCGGGTCCCGCAGACTCTATGTCCGCAGGGATATCCGCGATCGTCTCATGGAGCTGAAGAACAGGGAAATGCTAATGTAACAAGCATTTCCCCGTTCTGCCTAGTGACACTGTCACTGATCACAGCTCCCTGTAATCAATAAACACTTATTGCGATTTTTTAATACCAAAAATATGTGGAAGAATACGTATCGGCCTAAACTGAGGAAAAAAAAATTTTTAATATATTTTTTGGGGATATTTATTATAGCAAAAAGTACAAAATATTGCTTTTTTTTCAAAATTGTCGCTAATTTTTTTGTTTATAACGCAAAAAATAAAAACCGCAGAGGTGATAAAATACTACCAAAAGAAAGCTCTATTTGTGGGGAAAAAAGGACGTCAGTTTTGTTTGGGAGCCAAGTCGCACGACAGCGCAATTGTCAGTTTAAGCGACGCAGTGCCGAATCACAAAAAGTGCTCCGGTCTTTGGCCAGCCAAATGGTCCGGGGCTTAAGTGGTTAAATGGGCATTTAATTGCATACACCACCCCTATGGTGTCACATGAAATTAAGTCTCTAATGGTAAAAGCATGATTGGTGTTAGGATTAATGAAGGATTTTAGTTTCCTTACATTATTGGGAACCCTTGCACAACTGTAACATTGACCACAACCATGAAAACCCTTTATGTTCCAGAACATCAAAGGCTTAGACGGTGGTGGTTCATTGACATTGTGAACTAACCTATCCCTCAGATTGGGGGTTCGCTTGTATACAATCTTTAGTTTGTCTGGTAAATTCCCTTTTAAATGAACATCCTGCTTAAGAACTTCCCAATACCTACTGATAATCTTCTCCACATCCCTATTTTGCAAATTGTAGTCTAGAACAATACAAGTACCCATATCCATTTGAGTCTCTCCATTATTAATTTTATCCTCTAATAGGCTTTCTCTATCTATCTCTGATTTTACTCCTTTCTTTATCTAAAAACTCACCTTGATATCCTTTATCTCTAAACATTTGAGTTAATTTATCTGTTTGTATTTCAAAGTCCTCATTTCACATACAGTTCTTTTTTATTCTCATAAACTGTCCTCTAGGGATATTGGTTATCGAGGGTTTCTAGTGGCAGCTAGTGGTAGGAATGTATGAAATACGATCTGTTTCTTTAAAATACATTTTAATTTCTATACCACGGAGAGTGTTATAGATCTCTAGATCCAAAAAATTATATTTTGTATGTATATTATCTTTGCTGATATCCCAAGTCAAACTAATATTTTGATAATTATTATTCATTGATTGTAATATAATTTTTATATCATTCATATTCCCTTTCCATATTACCAATAAATCATCAATAAAGTGTTTATAGAAGTCAATTCTTGGGTCTAGATTGTGCAATCTACCTTCCTGTTCCCATTTAGCCATATACAAATTTGCGACGCTAGGTGCAAATTTTGCACCCATTGTGATGCCTTTTACCTGTAAATAATATATATTATTGTACCAAAAATAGTTATGATTCAAACAAAATTCCAAACTTTTTAAAATGAATTTCCGATGCCTTCGCTTTATATTGATGTTCTTTTTCAGTGCCCACTTCACTGCTCTCCTAGCCCCTGGTAGTCAATATTAGTATATATTGTGACCAGCACCATATTATCACTTCTCTCACACCCCTTTAGCAGCTGTATTGTGTGCCTTGTATCCTTCAAGAAAGCCTTTATATCCTTTACTAGATATACTTTATATATGTTTTTGGATTAGTACACATATTGCACTAATATGGTCTATCTGTGTTATGTGATGTGGCTTGCTGTATGATAGGGGCTTAGAATATTGAAGGTACCATTGGCACTATATTATTTAGGATCAAGGGAGCCTTGTTTTAAATAGTTTAATGTATTTTTATATATTTAAATAATTATATTGTTTAAGAGGTTGTGTGTCAGGATCCAAGTAGACCAGACTATGTGAACTGCACAGAGATAACCCAAAACACGTGTAAGTGAATAGTGATATTTATTAAAATAGGTGATAATTAGAAAATACAAACAGTGAACAACCAACCCAACAAACCCACTACAAACAACAATATCTACAGCAAGGGGCAATACCAGAATCACAGATGTCAGCCAGGCCAGGGTCATACACAGCAGGTCAGCAAGAGCAAGGGATATACCAGAGACATAAACGTTTAGCCAAGCCAAGGTCATACACAGCAAGATCAGTAAATGAGGGACAGGGAACCAACAGGACAGAGAGGGGATGGATCGGGCTGAAGGGTACAGGAACACAGAAGGGATCGGGTCAGGATAAGCTCGGGCACAAGGTCAGATGCAGGCTCAGGATCGGGTAACAGGCGAACAAGGTCAGGGCTCAAGGAGAGAGATACCAAGGCAAGCATATGAGGGCTTGCCGGGTATTTATAGGACTGACTGTGATTGACTTCAAGTCACACCTGAGCGCAGGGAGTGTTGTCTGCTCCATACTGCCAGGATCCATCCGCTGGTGGACGTCAGTACTGCGGCCAAAAGATGAAATGACACCAGCAAGGAAATATTCTCCTGACAGTTCAACACTGCCAGGAGACACCTGCTGGCGGACCCCAGTACTGCATGCCAAACGATATATCTTGCCAGCGGACGGATCCTTTCCTGACAGTACCCCCCCTTAAAGGAGCGGCCTCCGGACGCTCCAACTAGTCTTAATTGTCCAAAGTCTATGGCATCAGGCAGAATGGTGGAAGAAGGCTGGTCATCAGGCACATCCGGGCAGATGGCTGGCATGTCAGAGTCATTGAGCTGGGCAGCGGACAGGAACAACTTGAGCTGGGCAGCGGACAGGAACAACTTGAGCTGGGCAGCGGACAGGAACAACTTGAGCTGGGCAGCAGACAGGAACAACTTGAGCTGGGCAGCAGACAGGAACAACTTGAGCTGGGCAGCAGACAGGAACAACTTGAGCTGGGCAGCAGACAGGAACAACTTGAGCTGGGCAGCAGACAGGAACAACTTGAGCTGGGCAGAAGACAGGAACAACTTGAGCTGGGCAGAAGACAGGAACAACTTGAGCTGGGCAGCAGACAGGAACAACGTGAGCCGGGCAGCAGACAGGAACAAGCCGAGCTGGGCAGCAGACTCCGGGTCATCGAGCTGGGCAGGAGGCTCCGGGTCATCGAGCTGGGCAGGAGGCTCCGGGTCATCGAGCTGGGCAGGAGGCTCCGGGTCATCGAGCTGGGCAGGAGGCTCCGGGTCATCGAGCTGGGCAGGAGGCTCCGGGTCATCGAGCTGGGCAGGAGGCTCCGGGTCATCGAGCTGGGCAGGAGGCTCCGGGTCATCGAGCTGGGCAGGAGGCTCCGGGTCATCGAGCTGGGCAGGAGGCTCCGGGTCATCGAGCTGGGCAGAAGGCTCCGGTTTATCGAGCTGGGCAGAAGGCTCCGGGTCATCGAGCTGGGCAGAAGGCTCCGGGTCATCGAGCTGGGCAGAAGGCTCCGGGTCATCGAGCTGGGCAGAAGGCTCCGGGTCATCGAGCTGGGCAGAAGGCTCCGGGTCATCGAGCTGGGCAGAAGGCTCCGGGACATTAGGCCGAACAGCGAGCACCGTAAGGGCAGGCCGGATTACAGGCACCGGCTCAGCAAGCTGGGTAACTGACCCCGGCCCAGTGGGCTGGGTAACAGGTCCCGACTCAGCGAGCTGGACACCGGGCACTGGTTCGGCAAGCCAGATAACGGATACTGGCTTGACAGGCAAAGTGACGGACTTCGGTTTAGCAGACTGGGTAACGGGCACCAGTTCAGCAGACCGGGTAACGGGCACCGATTTAACAGACTGGGTAACGGGCACCGATTCAGCAGGCTGAGACACGGGCACCGAAACTCCAGGCTGAAACACGGGCACCGAAACTTCAGGCTGAGACACGGGCACCGAAACCTCAGGCTGAGATACCAACATCACGACATCAGGCTGGAAGACAGGTACCAGGAAATCAGGCTGGAGGATGGGCACATCGGACTGGAAAGCAGGCTCATCAGGCTGGAAAGTGGGTACCAAGACATCAGACCGGGCAGCAGGTACTGGAACTTTAGACTGGGCAGCAGACACAGGCGCTGGCACATCGGGCAGAACAGCAGGTGCTGGCATACCAGGCTGAACAATAGGTACATCGGACTGGACAGTAGTCACTGAAGCATCAGACTGGAACACTGGTAGCAAAACTTTAGGCTGGAACATGGACACAAGGTCATCAGACCGATCAGCAGGCACTGGACCGTCAGGCTGGGTGGCAGGCACTGGACCGTCAGGCTGGGTGGCAGGCACTGGACCGTCAGGCTGGGTGGCAGGCACTGGACCGTCAGGCTGGGTGGCAGGCACTGGACCGTCAGGCTGGGTGGCAGGCAGAGATTTGGCAGAATCAGGTGGGTTAGTTGGTGTGGAAGCAAGTTGGGTTACTGGCAGGATCGTGTGGGTAGGAAAGAATTTTTGTTTCTTTTTTGGTTTAGCTCGTGCAGTTTTGTATGTAGGTGCAGGGCTGTAAGAAAAGAAAGTAGCTGGATCGAAGGAAGACCAAGGAACAGTGGCTGGAGGAGGGTTTTGTGGAATTGTGACAGGTGGGGGAGAAGAGGCAGGTGGATTGAAAGCAGGAGAGGTGCATTGAGTAGAGACTGGGTAATAATACTTGGTGGGAAGCTGTGTATACTGGACTGTCGCTGAGGTTGCCATGAGTGATGGGGGAATAGATTCTTGGGAAGGCAGGTGATTAATGGCAGGGCTGGAATGTTGTGGTTTGGCTAAATGCAGGAGATCTGACCATGTCTGTAGCACAGGTTGAACAAACATTGATTCGCACACAGCCTGACTAACCAGCGATTGCACTGAATGGATGCAATCAGACAACACCTGCTGTGAACAAGAGCCATAACGTTCCATAAAAAAGGCTGGATCATCCTCTAATAACCACACCAGAGACTCAACCTGATCTAAACTGAAGGGGGGAGAAAAATCATCCTTGCCCTCTGGAGTACTGGACAAGGCTAGCTCTGCACACAGCTGAATCAGAGGCTGAACATTTGCAAATAGCATACCGCCCTGATCCACCAGAGAATGGGCCAGACGGATACACTCTAATAGTTGATCCCTGGTCCACTCCTTCAATACCAGACGGCAGTAACTATGATTCTCAGTTACCAATGAGGAAAGATAAATCACTATTTCTGCCTGCATTTTCAAAAAGGCTCCTCAGTGCAGCCACTTCTGGTCAGGGATGGCCTTGGTATACTGTCAGGATCCAAGTAGACCAGACTATGTGAACTGCACAGAGATAACCCAAAACACGTGTAAGTGAATAGTGATATTTATTAAAATAGGTGATAATTAGAAAATACAAACAGTGAACAACCAACCCAACAAACCCACTACAAACAACAATATCTACAGCAAGGGGCAATACCAGAATCACAGATGTCAGCCAGGCCAGGGTCATACACAGCAGGTCAGCAAGAGCAAGGGATATACCAGAGACATAAACGTTTAGCCAAGCCAAGGTCATACACAGCAAGATCAGTAAATGAGGGACAGGGAACCAACAGGACAGAGAGGGGATGGATCGGGCTGAAGGGTACAGGAACACAGAAGGGATCGGGTCAGGATAAGCTCGGGCACAAGGTCAGATGCAGGCTCAGGATCGGGTAACAGGCGAACAAGGTCAGGGCTCAAGGAGAGAGATACCAAGGCACGCATATGAGGGCTTGCCGGGTATTTATAGGACTGACTGTGATTGACTTCAAGTCACACCTGAGCGCAGGGAGTGTTGTCTGCTCCATACTGCCAGGATCCATCCGCTGGTGGACGTCAGTACTGCGGCCAAAAGATGAAATGACACCAGCAAGGAAATATTCTCCTGACAGTTCAACACTGCCAGGAGACACCTGCTGGTGGACCCCAGTACTGCATGCCAAACGATATATCTTGCCAGCGGACGGATCCTTTCCTGACAGTGTGTGTCCGCTCCTCTATATCGTCCTGCTATTATTAGTGCCGTTTAGGAGTGGGCTCATGTTTGTTTACTTAGGTATATAGGGCTATGGCATGTTGGCACAGGTTTATGCTGTTGCACTCAGCCATGGGTCCATTATGTAACATCACCTTGAATTATACAACTCAATTTGCGTTGTATAGAGCTATAGGATGATAGAGCGTCTTTTGGCTACAAGAAAATGTCTTGCCCTTTATAACAGACAAACAATCCGTCCAATCACAATCCCGCTGAGGAAGACACGTTCTATTACTGTGTCGACACGCGTTGGGGAGGGGACAGGATGGTTTAGGAGGCAGCAGCTGGTTTGTTTCAAAACGGAGGGACACACAATCTCAGCGTTTTTCTGCTTGTATTAGAGTGGTGTATTGAAGCACCTATACCATGTGAGTACCCTGGTTAAGGAGCTGTGGTTTAATAAATGCTTTTATAAAACGGTCTCACACTATCCAGACCTTTTTATATGTGTGTGGAGACAACTCTACTGGACAGTCAGGATCCCATAGTTCTATCTTCGCAGAACCCAGAGGTGGTTCGTTTGCGTGTTTAGATCAAACTTAATTGTGAGGTCACACACCCTGAGGTGAGCAGATTCACACGGGGGGAGCACAAGAACAAGTTTGGAACACCATTGCAAGATTTGGATCATGTTTAAATGGACTTTATGATTTAATAATGCAGTTTTGATCTATTTGAATAATATTTTTGATGTGTCACATGCACTGTAGCAATTTATTCACTATTTTTCACTTTATTTGTTGTTATATAATATCAATTTATCAACACAGGTTTAATTAATACATATTAGTATAGCGCAGCATTTATATATAGTTAATTTCTATTTAAGACCCTGGCTTCTGAATTTGGTGCGCATTTAGTATGTGGGTAGTGTAGATACAGGTCACTTGTCTGTCATGGGCAAGGTTCCAAATGAGTAGGGAAAGACTAGGGATCCACCACTTCTCCTGAAATCCTCCCGCTTGGGTTCAGACTAACCAGGCTGCATTCCACCCCTCGAGACAGACACTGTCAGTTTGACTGAGATCTGCTCTGCTACAATCCGCTGTTCACTTGTGAGTTTTCCCTGTCTGATGCCTTCCACCAGGCTTGTTGTGGATTGTTATATTCTGACTACAATACCAGTTCTTTCTGTTGCAACTGGACTGTGTGTGAGTTACTACCGCCACATCATGCTGCACCATCCAACACCCCTCCTCCTTTATGCCTTGCCCTTTAGGCTAATATATACTCCTTAAATTTTTGGCTCAAAGGATATTAGGAGTGTGCTATCATAAACTCAAACTGAGCCAAAATTCATTCCCTGTATGGCCAGTTTTATACTCTAAGGCCCCTTTCACACGACAGCTGCCTCTGTGCCCCTGTTGAGACATATCTGTTCTTCCCTATACTCTCAAGGGACAGGGACTGGTTTGTAGACAAGTGCAATCCACTTCCTCCACTGTAGGTGGTGCTCGACCAGGGCGTACTGCAGTTGGAGAGGAGGTCAGGAGAAGCCTGGCCTCTCTATGACTTCCTGGTCCATGGAGGCAGCATTCTGGTTGGCTACGCTGTATCCAGGTGACCCTCGGTGGCCATCTTGGGTCAGCAGAGTCTTTTTAAGTCCCTGCCCCCAGGTTTAGGCGCACACTTTGCGAAGTGGATAGGTGAGGGAAAGAGTACACGTCTGACAGGGAGAGTGACTAGCGGGAGGGACAAGTTAGGGACTCCTTCTGTGAAGCCTCCCATTTGGATCTGGGCTGGCAAGGCTGCATTCTACCCTCCAAGACAGACACTGTTGGTGCACCTGAATCCATTGTGTTTTCAAGTTATGTGGAACTGTGAGTGTTTCCCTGGCATGGTGCCCTCCCGCTGGTTTGTGTATTCAGTTTAAGACTTTCCTTCAATACAAAGTTCTTGCTACTGCAACCGGACTTTGCGTCATTACTTCCCACACCATGCTGCACCTACCCACATGTAGGAATGAGATCTGGCATGTTTGGATCGAACCCACCAGGAAGCCGGCACTGCACATTGGCAATCATAGGCAGCAAGTGTATGTGCAGCTGCGGGTCAGGAAATCATTCACTGCCTATGATTGGTAGTGTGCAGTGACTGCTTCCTGGTGGGTTCGACGCCCGAGCCCATGACTACCCACATGTTTGACACTCACATCTCTGTAAGCAGGTCTATGACAGATGCTGTCTTCACTGATCATTTAACAGCTACACATGGCTTGCTGCTTTTTATTACTGGCAAATCTTTGATGCTTTCTAGCTATACTTGCATGCTGAACCTCTTTTTAGAATGTCTGTGTGGGCACTAACTTTCTTTGAAGACAGCTAACCTACTTGCTTTTGCCTTTGTTTGAGTGCAAAGTAAAGTATACTGCAAACTGGCCTGGCCAAAAGTGGTGTCTGGATCCACAGTTTGTTAATTATAAAAAAATCTAAGGTAATAGTGCGCCAACCAAAGGGAAGAGCAGCCAACACAACAATCAGACAAATTGTGGTACGGATATGGTGTAGATAAGTGTGTCGCTAAAAAACAAATAAGTATAAATGTACGTTATTACACAAAGTCAGACAGAATAGCCTCTGAAAGACAATATGCACAATAAAGTGTCTTAATGAAACTTGATCATAAGTGAAATTAAAAGCAATATATAACCTATAGTGATTAGGTGAAAATACACAAGTGAAACGTATATAGGCTGTTAGCTGACACTAGCAGGAATAAGTGAAAAAAGTGAAAAGGATATAAATGAATCCTACAGCTACTACAAATCCCAGGGATGGGAAGGGGTAGTGAAATAAATAAAAGAAAACGTAAAGCAAAAATTGATATCAAATTCCTAAGACATCACTGAACTATATTACCCACAAATATGTTATCAAACATATAGTGGGAAGGTGGGACTAAAATAATGAGAATGTGGACTGGAAACATGTAGACTAATGCTAGGAAATCAAACATGAACTCATAAGTTACTGATATAACTAAAAGTCCAAAAACAATGGATATACATCTGAAGAAAAGGCTGAAAAAGATCAACGACAACCGGAAATGGTAGTAGGAGTCCCTTAAATCCGGGAATGGCATCCACAGGATGGGGTATCCAGCTTATATGTAAAAGGGATAGGCAAAAGTACCCTTACCAGCAGTGGTGGACTCCCAGCCAGCGGCTTGGGAGTCAGATAGGCTTACAATGGAGCAGGAGAAACAGCTCTTTGTCCACAGCGACTGAAGATGATAGGAGAACTGTGGCACTCACCAACCAAACCTCTCTGGTCTCACTGACTCTCGGCTTCAATGGTGCAGGTGAAGGGCTGCTCAGCAAAGATATAGCTCCATGGAGTGGGTATAGGTCCTCGAGGGAAAAGAGATCAAAAAGAGAGGCTCCCCATGGTGTGAATCAGCTTATCCAAAAGCTTTATTTAAAATGAAGTAGTAAAAACACACTCTGGCTCATGAGTAGAAGTCAGGTATAAAAAGGTATAAAAAGCGCTGAAATCAAATGGTGGCAAGACAGGCATAACAAACCCGACGCGTTTCGTCCGATAGGACATCAACAGGGGTATATGACTGTCTGCCACTCGTGCCTGTATATATACATAAACTTATAATTGACAAATAATAGCAGCTGTTCACGCCATGAGTGCCGCCACTTCCGGGTCGCCGGAAAATGGCGTCAGTATTCACAGTCAACCAATCGAAATGGCTCTAAAGATGGCCCATAACCAAGCCTCAATCTGAGTGACCCAATCAGGATGTACTATGGACGGCGTCAGGATCAGGTGACACCACTCCTCCAACCCAACAACGGGCCCAGGGGTCGGCACTCCCATTAGGATGCGTCGCTCCCCACGACCAATCCCGGACGCAAGAGGGGCTAGTGTGCGACATCCAATCAGGAATCGCGCTGAGGGCGTGTGACGTCACTCCGGCGAACGGCCGGAAGTGACGAGGACAATAGAGGCTGTGAGGCGCAAATGCGGGCCACGCCTCACTAAAACGGGACACGTGGGCGTGAGAACAAAAACAAACAAAAGGCTTGGAACGCAAATGCGGTCCAGCCAGCAAAATAAATGGATAAACCTCATAACGATGTGTGCAAAGCGGCTGACATGGCGCAAACATTGCTAAACAGGGAAAAATCAAAAAAAATAATAGTACATGATAATATATGACCAATATAATGTCCCAACACAGTGGGATCCATGGTGGAATTAACACACTAATAGATGACAATGAACACCAAAGAATAGCAAACAAACGATAAGAACAATGGGTAGAGGAAAGCTAATATAAATATTCTAGACACAAAAAATTAAACAACTGTCCGTTGAATAACCCATGGGTCCATGGTTAAGGTTCACGACCAAAGACAATTACTTTTGGTATAATGGGGATTTTTTTATCCAACAGAAGGGAGTGGCCATGGGCGCTAAGTTCGCTCCTAGCCTGGCCAATATTTTTATGGCCCGTTGGGAGGAGGATGTCGTCTATACCCTCAATCTCCCGGAGCTAGCCCTCTGGGTGAGGTATATAGACGACATCCTCCTCCTGTTGAGGGGAAGTGTTGAGTCCTTGCATGTCTTTTTGGGTAGGCTAAACGATAATGACATTGGGATAGAGTGAAGTACGAGGTCAGCCCTTCCGATATCCACTTTTTAGATCTTGAAATATTAGTAGTTGATGACCATTTGGAAACTAAAACGTTCTTTAAACCCACTGACCGTAATGGATACATTCCGGTCGATAGTTGCCATCACTCCACCTGGCTGAAATCAGTACCACGCAGCCAGTTCACACGGATTAGACGCAACTGTAGCAATCTCAAAGACTATTTCTATCAAACACAGATTTTGAAGTCCAGGTTTGTTAATAAAGATTACGATTCGGTAGAAATTGATAATGAAATTAGTAATATTGCTAAGGTTAGCAGAGAGTCTTTGTTGGTAGGAAAACCCAAAGGCGGTCTCGATAATAAACATAAGTGGTCCCTTTTGACAAATTTCTCTGTACAACACAGACAGATTAAGGAGATTTTATCGAGACACTGGAGGGTCCTCAAAAATGACCCAATATTAGGTCCCATGCTTCCCAAACGAGGTGGTGTTATTTATAGAGGGGCCCCATCCATTAAAAGTCAAATTGCTCCCAACATCATTGACCCCCCTGCGATTCGCTCTTTCTTTCACAACATGAAGGGTTTTTTCCCTTGCAAACGGTGCAACGTCTGTTTACATAATGTCTGTGGGCGGAGGAGAACTGAGACGTTCGTTTCAACCTCCACAGGGAAGGAATACCGGATAAAACACTTTTTGACATGCGAAACGAGATACGTGGTCTATTTGATCACGTGTCCTTGCAAAAAACCGTACGTGGGTCGTACTATTCGTACATTTGCTGTGAGAGGTAATGAACATGTAGCTAACATCAAAAAGGGCCTTACAAATCACAGTGTTCCTAAGCATTTTTTGCACTGCCATAATCAAAACCCAAATGGAACCCAGTTCCAAGTTATTGATAAATTCACCCCCCATTGGAGGGGTGAATCCTTGAAGAGGGGCGTGTCAAGACTAGAGACCTTTTGGATATACCAATAAAAATGCTACTCGCCATTCGGTCTCAATATTGATTGGGACATAAATGCCTTCATCAATCAGTCTTAATTTTTTTACTCCCCTTTGTCTCACTACCCTTTCCTTTGTCCTTATGATCAGCTACTCATTGTTTGTGTTGACTAGCCGTTAGATGGTTTCCCATTGACATATCATCTATATTCAATTTATTGGCCTATATACTCATTACACCGGTGGGTTGTTTTTCTGACTCTAATCTGGTTTTCCATGTACCCATCCATTGTCATCTATTAGTGTGTTAATTCCACCATGGATCCCACTGTGTTGGGACATTATATTGGTCATATATTATCATGTACTATTATTTTTTTGGATTTTTCCCTGTTTAGCAATGTTTGCGCCATGTCAGCCGCTTTGCACACATCATTATGAGGCTTATCCCTTTATTTTGCTGGCTGGACCGCATTTGCGTTCCAAGCCTTTTGTTTGTTTTTGTTCTCACGCTCACGTGTCCCGTTTTAGTGAGGCGTGGCCCGCATATGCGCCTCACAGCCTCTATTGTCCTCGTCACTTCCGGCCGTTCGCCGGAGTGACGTCACACGCCCTCAGCGCGATTCCTGATCGGATGTCGCACACTAGCCCCTCTTGCGTCCGGGATTGGTCGTGGGGAGCAACGCATCCTAATGGGAGTGCCGACCCCTGGGCCCGTTGTTGGGTTGGAGGAGTGGTGTCACCTGATCCTGACGCCGTCCATAGTACATCCTGATTGGGTCACTCAGATTGAGGCTTGGTTATGGGCCATCTTTAGAGCCATTTCGATTGGTTGACTGTGAATACTGACGCCATTTTCCGGCGACCCGGAAGTGGCGGCACTCATGGCGTGAACAGCTGCTATTATTTGTCAATTATAAGTTTATGTATATATACAGGCACGAGTGGCAGACAGTCATATACCCCTGTTGATGTCCTATCGGATGAAACGCGTCGGGTTTGTTATGCCTGTCTTGCCACCATTTGATTTCAGCGCTTTTTATACCTTTTTATACCTGACTTCTACTCATGAGCCAGAGTGTGTTTTTACTACTTCATTTTAAATAAAGCTTTTGGATAAGCTGATTCACACCATGGGGAGCCTCTCTTTTTGATCTCTTTTCCCTCGAGGACCTATACCCACTCCATGGAGCTCGATCTTTGGTGAGCAGCCCTTCACCTGCACCATTGAAGCCGAGAGTCAGTGAGACCAGAGAGGTTCGGTTGGTGAGTGCCACAGTTCTCCTATCATCTTCAGTCGCTGTGGACAAAGAGCTGTTTCTCCTGCTCCATTGTAAGCCTGTCTGACTCCCAAGCCGCTGGCTGGGAGTCCACCACTGCTGGTAAGGGTACTTTTGCCTATCCCTTTTACATATAAGCTGGATACCCCATCCTGTGGATGCCATTCCCGGATTTAAGGGACTCCTACTACCATTTCCGGTTGTCGTTGATCTTTTTCAGCCTTCTCTTCAGATGTATATCCATTGTTTTTGGACTTTTAGTTATATCAGTAACTTATGAGTTCATGTTTGATTTCCTAGCATTAGTCTACATGTTTCCAGTCCACATTCTCATTATTTTAGTCCCACCTTCCCACTATATGTTTGATAACATATTTGTGGGTAATATAGTTCAGTGATGTCTTAGGAATTTGATATCAATTTTTGCTTTAAGTTTTCTTTTATTTATTTCACTACCCCTTCCCATCCCTGGGATTTGTAGTAGCTGTAGGATTCATTTATATCCTTTTCACTTTTTTCACTTATTCCTGCTAGTGTCAGCTAACAGCCTATATACGTTTCACTTGTGTATTTTCACCTAATCACTATAGGTTATAGATTGCTTTTAATTTCACTTATGATCAAGTTTCATTAAGACACTTTATTGTGCATATTGTCTTTCAGAGGCTATTCTGTCTGACTTTGCGTAATAACGTACATTTATACTTATTTGTTTTTTAGCGCCACACTTATCCACACCAGTTTGTTAATTATGGCTGATAATGTGTAAAATAGTAACTTTACCAAATGGTAACTCTATTAGCTCTTATCTCTTTTTAGGATTTCACTAGAAAAAGGCATGTATTGCTAAGTCTGACTTGGTGATAAATCCAGGGTGCTTTTGGCTATATTTGCGTTGTCATGGAACACTGTACCCAAACAAACTTTATATCATTTTTTTCACACAAATAGAGCTTTTTGGTGGTATTTGATCACCACTGGGTTTTTTATTCTTTTGCAATATAAACGAAAAAAAGACAAAAAATTTTGAAAAAAAAAACAATATTTTTTTACTTTCTGCTATAAAACATATCCAATAAAAAAATCCAAATAAGTGTATATTGATTGGTTTGCATGAAAGTTAAAGTGCCTACAAACTATTGTGTATATATACTGGATTTTTAAAAAATGTTTATACTACTAATGGCGGTGATCAGCGACTTACAATGCACAAAAAATGGCAAAGTTGCTGGTCCAACTTAAATGTTGGAATTTAAAGGCTTCAACATGTGAGACGACACCAACACTATATAAAAATAGATTTTATTAAATCAATTAAAATTCAGTGTGTAAAAGCAAAGACTTTACAGCCTAACCTTCATACAATAGGTACTGTTGCAAGAATAGTTAAACAGGTATCAAAAGACTGTAATCAGTGTGGAGTAGCATAGAACCGGAGTAAGGTCTGTATGCTTCCGATAACCGAATACGCCAGGTCTACGTTTCAGCAATCAAACAGCTTCCTCAGTATCAGGAACCATGAATCAGACCGAGACAGAAGTAATGTTAAATCACACTTGTTTAATAATAATAATAAGATAAACAGAGTAAGCGTAGTCAAAACAAGCCAGAGTTCAGTAACCGGATCGGGTAGTCAGCCAAGCAAATGTCAGAGAGCCAGAGATAAATCCAGTAGTACAGCAAGCAGGATCAGGAGCCAGAAGGAACATCAGTCGAGCAAGTCTTCAACAGGAATGCATGAGAAAGTCTTTGTGATGTTGACAAAGGCGAAGGCAGAGATTAAGTGAGCTGGATGACTTTAAGTAGGCAAGACTGATGAGCAGAATCAACAGCAGCTGGGTAACTGTGGAGAGAGATAGGAGCTGGCAGTTAGCTGACAGCTGAGCGTCCAGCTCAGAGAAGGAAGGGCTGAGCCCAGCCCTGTTTGTACCCCCTTTTCAACGACCCCTCCCCCTCGGAGGACCACTGGGCTTGAGGGGAAAATGTCTATGGAAATCACGGAGGAGGTCAGGGGCATGTACGTCCAAAGGATGAGACCCAAGAGCTTTCCTCCGGACCGTACCCCTTCCAATGCACTAGGTACTGTATGTTCCCACAAAACCTACGGGAGTCAACAATGGATTGTACTTCATACTCCTCATAGTTCTCAACCTGTATAGGGTGAGGACGTGGCACTGAGGTGGTAAAGCGATTGCAGACCAAAGGTTTCAATAAGAAAACATGAAACACATTTGAGATGCATATACTAGGAGGAAGGTCCAAGGCGTAAGCCACTGGGTTAATTCTGCGAAGGATACAGAAAGGCCCAATAAAACAAAGTTGGAACTTCAAAGAAGGAACACTAAGTCAGAGGTTGCGAGACGACAGCCAGACTCTGCCCCCAACCTGGTAGGAAGGTGCAGGCAGGTGTCTGTGGTCAGCATGGAGTCTGTACTTATCGTTAGCATGTTGCAAAGCCTCCTGAACTTGTGCCCAAGTGGAATGAAGACTACGGAGATGCTCCTCTAACACAGGACTACTCTGCGGAACAAATGAGTCAGGCAACATGGAAGGTTGCAAGCCATAATTCGCCATAAACGGGGACAATCGGGAAGCAGAATTCAAGGCACTGTCGTGAGCAAACTCTGCCCACGGTAGTAGGTCTGACCAGTTGTTATGATGGTCATAAATATAGCAATGTAAGAATTGCTCCAAGGACTGATTGGCTCATTCTGCAGCCCCATTAGACTGCGGGTGATACACAGAGGAGAAAGCAAGCTGAATTCCCAACTGTGCACAAAAGGCTCGCCAGAACCGGGAGACAAACTGACTACCCCTGTCCGAGACAATCACCTTGGGTAGTCTATGTAAGCAAAAGATCTCCCGAGCAAAAATGGAAGCCAGTTCCTTAGAAATGGGCAGCTTCTTAAGTGGAATACAATGACACATCTTTGAGAACCAGTCAACTACCATAAGGATAACAGTGTTGTCTTGGGAGTTGGGTAACTCCACAATGAAATCCATAGACAGGTGGGTCCAGGGCCTCTCTCCATTGGGTATGGGTTGTAGGAGGCCCACTGGAACGTGTCATGGAGTCTTACTCTGAGCACACATGGAATAGGCAGGTACGACGGCAGTTACATCGGCCCATAGACTAGGCCACCAGAATTGTTGGTAAATGGCCCAAACGAGTAGATTCTTCCCAGGGTGGCCAGCTGCCTTGTGAGAATGGTAAATCTGGAGCACGACAGTGCGGAGACTCTCTTGGACAAAGCAGCGGTCACAAGGTTTCTCAGGAGGAGCATGGACCTGAGCAGCAAGAATTTTGTCACCCAAAGGAGAAGTAGGACTGGTGCGAACCATAGCCAGGATAGGATCAGGAGGAATCACAGGAACCGGAATCGACTCCAACTTGGAGGCGGAGGAAAATCGTCATGACAAGGCGTCAGCCCTTACATTCTTAGTACCGGGTAAGAATGAGACAATATAATTAAAACTCGACAAGAAAAAAGCCCATCGCGCCCTTCTGGGAGAGAGGCGCTTAGCCTCAGACAAGAATGTGAGATTCTTATAGTCAGTAAGAATGAGAACCGGCACAGTGGTACCTTCAAGGAGATGTCTCCATTCTGTCAGGGCTAAAATGATCGCCAACAGCTCTCTGTTACCAATCTCATAATTTCACTCCTCTGCAGGTGACAATTTCTTGGAAAAGTAGCCACATGGATGCATAGCACTCTCAGATTAAGGACGTTGAGACAGAAGGGCGCCAACTCCAGTCTCAGAAGCATCAACTTCTAGGATAAAATGCAACGTAGGATCAGGATGTGCCAACAGGAGCAGAAACAAAGGCAGCTTTGAGACTCTCAAAGGCCTAATGGACTCCTGAGACCAACTCTGTGGGTTATCGTCCTTTCTGGTCATATCAGTCAGGGGCTTGACCAGAGACGAGAAGTTACGAATAAACTTCCGATAATAGTTGGCAAAGCCAAGGAAAAGCTGCAGAAGACGCAAACCCACAGGTCAGGGCCACTGTAGGACTGCCGAAAGTTTCTCTGGGTCCATCCAAAAACCAGCATTGGAAATGACATAACCCAGGAATTTAACCTGTTCACGATGGAACTCGCACTTCTCCAGTTTACAATAGAGATTGTTTTCTCTTAGTTTCTGAAGCACACGACAGACATCTGAGTGGTGGCTCTCCAGGGACTTGGAAAATATGAGGATACCATCGAGATAAACCACCACACATAACTGCACAAATTTCGGAGGACATCGTTAATAAATTCCTGGAAAACTGCTGGGGCGTTACAAAGGCCAAAAGGCATTACGAGGTACTCATAATGGCCTGTTCTGGTATTAAACACAGTTTTCCACTCGTCGCCCTCCTTAATCCACGAGATTGTATGCCCCTCTCAAATCAGGCTTCGTGAAAACCGTTGCTCCCTTGAGGCGGTCAAGAGCTCTGTAATCAATCGAATTGGGTAGGCATTCTTAATCGTGAAACGATTGAGACCCCTATAATCAGTACAAGGTCTCAGTTCACCGCTCTTCTTCTTCACAAAGAAGAAACCAACACCAGCAGAAGATGAGGATTTGCGGATGAAACCTTGAGAAAGTGCGTCTGCAACATACTCCTTCATGGCCTTATCCTCCAAGACCGACAAAGGGTAAACCCGGCCACGAGGGGGTTTGGCACCAGGTTGAAGGTCAATTGCACAATCATAAGGCCGGTGTGGAGGCAAACTACCGGCTTGACCTTTGTCAAAGACATCTCTAAAATAGCGCTACTCCTCCGGCAGGGAGGAGAGTGAAGAGGTGCACAGGACCTTGGCTACCTTCTGGAAGCATGTCTCACTGCATTGTGGTGACCAGGGGAGAACCTCAGCACGGAGCCAATCAAAAGAGGGGTTGTGCCTCTGTAACTAAGGATAACCAATAACCAGCGGAAACCTAGGTGAGGAAATAACTTGGAATTTGATTATATTATGGTGAAGAGCCACTACAGCCATGGACAACGGAACCGTCTCATGAGTCACATGGGCAAGCTGTAGAGGTCTCCCGTCAAGAGCCTCAATGGCAAGTGGAGTGTCACGCAGCTGCAGCGGAATCGAGTGCTGCGATACAAAGGCAGCATCAATGAATAGGCCTGCAGCCCCAGAGTCGATTAGAGCCTATATCTTGATGGATGACTCAGCCCAAGAAAGGCTGACCAAAACCAGGGGCTTATCCTTCTGAATAACTGGGGACGAAACAACGCCACCTAAGGTCTGTCCATGACAGGACCTCAAGGTTCGGGCGTTCCCTGGACGGGTAGGACAAGACTTCAAAAAGTGACCTGCCTGGCCACAATAAAGGCACGATCTCTCCCTCCTTCTAAAGGCTCTCTCATCTGCAGAGAGACGCGTGAAGCCCAAGTGCATGGGTTCATCTTCACTGACCGACTCACTACCAGGAGGCATGGGAGGTGAGGGAGGCACAGGTGGGACTGCAAAGCTCAGAGGCAATTGTACAGGAGGCTTCCGCAAGCGCTACTTAAAAGAGAGTCTTTCTCTGAGTCTGGAGTCAATGAGGATAGCAAATGTGATCAACCTCTCCAGCTCAATGGGTATATCTCGGGCTGCTATCTCATCCTTGAGGGAATCCAAGAAACCATGAGAAAAAGCAGCCATGAAGGCCTCATTGTTCCAAGCAACCTAGGCTGCCAGAGTACGAAATTCAATGGCGTAGTCGGCAACAGTTCTCGTATTCTGTTTGATGGACATGAGGCACTTGGCAGCAAAAGCGGAGCGTGCGGGAACGTCAAATACCCTTTTAAAGGAGGCCACAAACTCAGGGTAACTCAAGACAACAGTTTTTTGCATCTCCCATAGTGGGTTTGCCCAGGCCAAGGCTCTCTCAGAAAGTAAAGATATCATGAAACCTACTTTGCTTCTGTCTATTGGAAACGCCTGGAGCAGCATCTCAAAGTAAATCTCAACCTGGTTGAGAAACCCTCTGCATTGAACTGGATCACCCCCAAATTGCTGGGGAAGCGGAACGGAACCAGACATACCTCTTATAGAGGTAATACTCGAGGCGGGTGCCTGCACAGAGACTGGCGCAGCAGCAGGGACGGCCTGCAACTCAGGTTGTACCGGAGCAGTCACAGTGGGAGATTACAGTTGAGCCGTGCGACTCAGGAGCGTTTGTAACGCTATGGCAAACTGATCCATGCGGTAATCTTGCTCATCCAATCTGGAAAAAATATTACCAACAAGTGGATTGACTATCTTCTGAATTCATGGCCTTCGCCTGCAATCAGGAACCATGAATCTGATCGAGACAGAAGTAAAGTTAAATCACACTTGTTTAATAATTTTAAAAATAAAGTAAACAGAGTAAGTGTCGTCAAAACAAGCCAGAGTTCAGTAACTGGATCGAGTAGTCAGCCAAGCAAATGTCAGAGAGTCAGAGATAAACGTAGTAGTAAAGCAAGCAGGATCAGGAGCCAGAAGGAACGTCAGCCAAGCAATTCTTCAACAGGAACGCAGGAGAAAGTCTCTGTGATGTTGACAAAGGGGAAGGCAGAGATCAAGTGAGCTGGACGACTTTAAGTAGGCAGGACTGACAAGCAGAATCAACAACAGCTGGGTAACTGTGGAGAGAGATGGGAGCTGGCCAGCTCAGAGAAGGAAGGGCTGCATATATATATATATATATATATATATATATATATATATATATATATATATATATATATATATACACACATATTGTGAGGGGGTTAGCTCGGCAGCGGGTGTGTGTGACCCCCTAGATGGGTTCACTACACAAAAATTAGGCACAGCAAACAACAGTGAAGGTGAAAAAACAAAGGTGCGGTTTATTTACACTATTTACAATAGTCCAAAAACAGCAAAATAAAAATTTGGCCCCTCACTACACACAGGTTTCCCTGGCTATCAGCTAGGTGCAGCCTTGTGCTGTCCCCAGCACCTATCTCCCTGTTAAAAAGGCTTGCCACACAGGCACAGGCACAGGCACAGACAGTTATCATGCTCCCCAGTCTAAACAGGCACAAAACTGGTTCCAGGATGGAGCAACTCCCTTTGCATGCTGGGGGTTTTTGTAGAGGTCTTAATGAGCCAACTCAATTCAGCTGGACTCATTACCTCTACCCCTGCAGGACTCTCAGCACTTCCCCCCTAGTGGTACAAGACAGCATAGAGCCTGAATCTGGGACACACCTATTTGCCATCCTGGATTTAACCAGACGATTTTACCTGCCTGCTGTCACTATATATATATACCGTATTTATCGGCGTATAACACGCACTTTTTTCCCCTTAAAATCAGGGGGAAATAGTGGGTGTGTGTTATACGCCGATCCCCGCTAATTGTGAGCTATCGACGGCGATCACCGCCGACATTCACATAGCGAGTAGTTTTAAATATGGCGCCGCGGAGTTCGGAGGGACTCGGCGGAGCTGAACGAGCACCGCCGAAATCACAGAGCCGAGATACACATAGTCGAGTGTATTCGGCTCTTTCCGGCGCCGCTCACAGTCACGCCCAGTCCCGCCATTGGACCTGTGTTATGTCCATCATAGGGCGGGACTTGGCTGGACTGTGAGCGGCGCCGGACAGAGCCGAGTACACTCGACTATGTGTATCTCTGCGGCGTTCGTTCAGTTCCGCCGGCGCCGAGTCCCTCCGAACTCCACGGCGCCATATTTAAAACTACAACTACATGCAGCTATGTGTATGTCGGCGGCGGTAGGCATGGACACTGGGGGCAAGGCTGCACTGACCACTGGGGCAAAGCTGCACTGGGGCAAGGCTGCACTGGGGCAAGGCTGCACTGACAAGACTGCACTGGGGCAAAGCTGCACTAACAAGACTGCACTGGGGCAAAGCTGCACTGACAAGGCTGCACTGGGGCAAAGCTGCACTGACAAGGCTGCAATGGACACTGGGTCAAGGCTGCACTGACACTGAAAAGGCTGCAATGACACTAACAAGGCTGCAGATGAACACTGATGAGGCTGCATTGATGGGCATTTTAATGTAAGTTTCTTTTCCTTAAACTTCCCTCCTAAAAGTTTTTTTCCTTAAAATTCTCTCCTAAACTTGGGGTGCGTGTTATACGCCGCCGCGTGTTATACGCCGATAAATACGGTATATCTCTAGTATACAAACAATTTTTCATGTCTAATTCAAATTTTATTAGAATATCTACTTTTAATTATATATCGTAATTCTTGAATCATGGTACTACTACAGTGGGGACGGAAAGTATTCAGACCCCCTTAAATTTTTCACTCTTTGTTATATTGCAACCATTTGCTAAAATCATTTAAGTTCATTTTTTTCCTCATTAATGTACACACAGCACCCCATATTGACAGAAAAACACAGAATTGTTGACATTTTTGCAGATTTATTAAAAAAGAAAAACTGAAATGTCACATGGTCCTAAGTATTCAGACCCTTTGCTCAGTATTTAGTAGAAGCACCCTTTTGATCTAATACAGCCATGAGTCTTTTTGAGAAAGATGCAACAAGTTTTTCACATCTGGATTTGGGGATCCTCTGCCATTCCTGCTTGCAGATCCTCTCCAGTTCTGTCAGGTTGGATGGTAAACATTGGTGGACAGCCATTTTTAGGTCTCTCCAGAGATGCTCAATTGGGTTTATGTCAGGGCTCTGGCTGGGCCATTCAAGAACAGTCACAGAGTTGTTGTGAAGCCACTCCTTCATTATTTTAGCTGTGTGCTTAGGGTCATTGTCTTGTTGGAAGGTAAACCTTTGGCCCAGTCTGAGTTGCTGAGCACTCTGGAGAAGGTTTTCGTCCAGGATATCCCTGTACTTGGCTGCATTCATCTTTCCCTCGATTGCAACCAGTCGTCCTGTCCCTGCAGCTGAAAAACACCCCCACAGCATGATGCTGTCACCATGCTTCACTGTTGGGACTGTATTGGACAGGTGATAAGCAGTGCCTGGTTTTCTCCACACATACTGCTTAAAATTAAGGCCAAAAAGTTCTATCTTGGTCTTATTAGACCAGAGAATCTTATTTCTCACCATCTTGGAGTCCTTCAGGTGTTTTTTAGCAAACTCCATGTGGGCTTTCATGTGTCTTGCAATGAGGAGAAGCACTCTTATACAGCCCCAACTGATGGAGGGCTGCAGTGATGGTTGACTTTCTACAACTTTCTCCCATCTCCCGACTGCATCTCTGGAGCTCAGCCACAGTGATTTTTGGGTTCATCTTTACCTCTCTCACCAAGGCTCTTCTCCCCTGACAGCTCTAGGAAGGGTTCTGGTCATCCCAAACGTCTTTCATTTAAGGATTATGGAGGCCACTGTGCTCTTAGGAACCTTAAGCGCAGCAGAAATTTTTTTGTAAGCTTGGCCAAATCTGTGCCTTACCACAATTCTGTCTTTGAGCTCTTCAGGCTGTTCCTTTGACCTCATGATTCTCATTTACTCTGACATGCACTATGAGCTGTAAGGTCTTATATAGACAGGTGTGTGGCTTTCCTAACCAAGTCCAATCAGTATAATCAAACACAGCTGGACTCAAATGAAGGTGTAGAACCATCTCAAGGATGATCAGAAGAAATGGACAGCACCTGAGTTAAATATATGAGTGTCACAGCAAAGGGTCTGATTACTTAGGACCATGTGATATTTCAGTTTTTCTTTTTTAATAAATCTGAAAAAATGTAAACAATTCTGTGTTTTTCTGTGAATATGGGGTGCTGTGTGTACATTAATGAGGAAAAAAATGAACTTAAAATGATTTTAGCAAATGGCTGCAATATAACAAAGAGTGAAAAATTTAAGGGAGTCTGAATACTTTCCGTCCCCACTGTGTATTCTAGTCACATCTATAGGGAGCAAAGAGGCTTAGTGGTTAGCATATCTGCCTAGTAGCACGTATTCATTATTTCAAATCTCAACCATGACATCAGAACCCTGTGTGTTTTTCAAATATACTGAATGACCGGGTCACTTTTTGCGATTCGGCACTGTGGTGCTTTAACTGACAATTGCGAGGTCATGCGACGCTGCACCCAAACAAAATTGACGTTCTTTTTTCCCACAAATAGAGCTTTCTTTTGGTGGTATTTGATCGCCTCTGCGGTTTCTATTCTTTGTGCTATAAACAAAAAAAGAGCGACAATTTTGAAAAAAAATACAATATTTTGTACTTTTGCTATAATAAATATTCCCATTTTTCTTTAAAAAAAAGCTAATTTTTTCTCAGTTTAGGCCGATATGTATTCTTCTACATATTTTTGGTAAAAAAAACACAATAAGCGTATATTGATTGGTTTGCGCAAAAGTTATAGCATCTACAAAATAGGGGATAGATTTATAGCATGTTTATTATTATTTTTTTTTACTAGTAAGCGCGGCGATCTGCGATTTTTATTGGGACTGCGACATGGCGGACACATCGAACACTTCTGACACATTTTTGGGACCATTGGCATTTATACAGTGATCAGTGCTATAAAAATGCACTGATTACTTGAGGGCGATCAAGGGGTTAACTGTGTTTCTAACTGAAGGGGGAGGGGACTGACCTAGAGGAAATGACAGATCGTGGTTCCTAGCTATCTGTCACTCCTCACAGAACAGGGATGTGTGTGTTTACACACACACATCCCTGTTCTGCCTCATGTGCTCACGATCACTCGTGGCCGGCGGTCACCGCGACTGTTGGCCATAAGCAACGGCACACCCGCAATGATATATATCATTGGACCCCCGCAATGTGCGCCTGCTATCCCGATCCTACAAGCCACGGTATAGCTGCAACGGTTTGCGGGATCGTGCCGACCTAAATATAGGTGTCTTGCGAGCCACAGATGGACTAATGCCTCTAAGGAGTAAACTATTTAAGCTGCAAGCACTGAACCACGTTTCATTGCGTGTAGATAGATAAAAAATAGTAAATGTGCCCGCGCTAGTATAGTGTCACATATAAAATATATAATATATAAAAAATATTTTCACATATAAAACACATGTAATGTGAAAAATAAAACCATACAGGTAAAATATAATGCAAATAACTATAAATGATAAACCACCAAGTGCATATAAAGGTGCAATCGTGGTAGTAACTAATAAAAGTGCAACGTGCTAAAATATAAATATCAAAACACTTTCCAGTGACAAATGAGTGTATATCCCAATTAATAAATACAAATCACAAAAAAACGTGAATAAATAGTGTCCATAAAATGAATAAACATCATGCTTCTTCTGATGGGTGTATAAATCACAACACGTGAAAACTGTGCTCTCCCGTGACACCCCACATGTGCTTGCGCTCACCTTCAGTCCTGTGACACAGTAATTAAACTGTGTCAAAATAAGCATTGGGGCCACTCCTAGGCTCACTCAGGAAACAATGATGCAAAGACACTCCTCCCAGGTGAAACTGCTAGGCTCACTCAGGTTACAATGGTGCAAAAACACTCCTCTCAGGTAAAACCAAGATCCAAAATCATAGAAAAAACAAACAGAGGGACTCCATAGTGCAATATAGCCAGGACATTTATTAAAGAATAAGCCCTCCAAGAGGGTACTCACATTGGATGGGTGCTAGAGTGCACCAGACTGTACAGGTAAAATAATAAGCAGCTGATCGTATGGCGTGCAGTATGGCATGTGCAATCCTCCTCCTCTGCTGACAGCTCCGTCCTACCCCTCCCCGACGCGTATTCGGCACAGGGGTTTCGTGCCTTCCTCTGGGGGATAACATTGGACGGATGCACAGTGTGAGATATATATGCTGTCGGCGGCCATTTTGCCGAGGACCGCCGACCACCGTATTAAGAGACGAATCACTAAAGCGGACATTTTGCCTGTGCCCACCAGTCTATAATGTGACTTCAATACTGTGTAATGATTGGAAAGTGAAACCTAATCACATATCATCGAATCGGATTGTGTCGGCGGCCATTTTGCCTAGGCCCGAGGACAGCTCTAGTGATGGGCTACACCTATAATGTGACCTAATCACATATCATCCAATAGGATTGTGTCGGCGGCCATTTTGCCTAGGCCCGAGGACAGCTCTAGTGATGGGCTACACCTATAATGTGACTCCAATACTGTGTAATGATTGGAAAGTGAAACCTAATCACATATCGCCTATCATCCAATCGGATTGTGTCGGCGGCCATTTTGCCTAGGCCCGAGGACAGCTCTAGTGATGGGCTACACCTTTAGGTAAACAACAATAGTTATCATCAAGTGACAGCAATTACCAGCTACCTGAAAATTTATAAAATTAATAATAATAAATAGAGTGGTCTTCATTAATTGTAGTGTAGTGACATAATGTGTATAGATAAATTAGGATAGAGCTGTACATATAGGAGCCATGCCACACCGCACCTCATCTAACCTTAAACATTATAGATAAAAACAACCCCAATATGTTATCTATATTAAAACGAATAATAAATTACATCAAATTCTCCCCCTCAGAACCTCCTGAAAATCAATGGATCATAAAAGACATCCACGTATCAGATCCCCATATTGGAGTGTAATTAATTAGAATAGGTTAAAATATAAATATAAATATATAATTAATCCCCAATCTTCCTGTCAAATCAGTTGTATATTATATTATATAAAAATATATATTTTATTGATAAAAACACCCAAATAAATTAATAAGACATTATTAATAACGGTACTATTAAAATAATATGTAAAAACCCACGTAAAACTCGATTTGTATAAAAACCATCTGAAAGGTACAATAATCTAAGGCTAACTCTTTTATCATTAGAAATTACTGAGGAAACATGTTAAGTCAAAGTCCCTATTGAGCCCCCCAGGGAAAAGTGAACCCAATTGGTGTATCCACCAAGATTCCCGTTTACTGATATCTCTCGTGAAATTAGAACCTCTCCAATGTCGTTTAGGGGCCTCTATCCCCCAAAATTTCATCCCCACCGTACTCTTATTATGCATTTTCTCAAAATGGATATATAAATGATGTTTGTCTGACCCTTTATGGATGTAGCGTACGTGTTCCTCTAATCTGTCTTTTAGGGCTCTGGTGGTACGCCCCACATAGATAAAATCACATGGGCACTTTAAAGCGTATACGACCCCAATAGTGTCACACGATATGAATTCCCTGATAGTATAGGATTGATGGGTTCTGGGATCATGGAATTCCTTTAACCTTCTATCATTCCCTGGAACTCTCACACAGCTGTAGCATCTACCACATCCATAGAAGCCCTTAAGATCCCAAAACATTCTAGGATTTGGTGGGGGTGGCTCAACTATGTTGTGTACCAATATATCCCTTAGATTGGGTGCCTTTTTAAAAACAATTTTAGGTTTCTCCGGGAGCACACTTTTGAGGTGAGTGTCCTGCTTTAGGACATTCCAGTATTTTCGTATAATTTTCTGTACTTCATTATTTTGTAGGGAGTAATCAAGAACGATACTAATATTGTCGTTAGCGTTGCTATCCATAATTTCAATCTTATCTCTCAATAGATTGTCCCTCTCCAGACGTTCGACCTCCATTTTTTCTTTTTGTAGGAAATCATTGTGGTATCCTTTATCTAAGAACATGCTGCTTAGCTTGTTGGACTGCCACTCAAAGTCCTCAATTTTTGTACAATTCCTTCTCATTCTCATATATTGGCCCCTGGGAATGTTCCTCAACCAGGGTTTGTGGTGACAGCTGGTAATGGGTATATAAGAGTTACGATCTGTTGCTTTAAAAAATGATCTGGTAATGATACCTTCATTGGTGTTAAAAATTTCCAGATCTAAAAAATGGACATATTCTTTATTGACATCCCAGGTTAAGGAGATATTGAGATCGTTGCGGTTCATGGAATCCAGTAGTTGCATTAATGCCTCCATGCTTCCCTTCCAAACGATCAGTAGATCGTCAATAAATCTCTTGTACAATAAAATATTATCACCTACTCCATTCAAAACTCCTTCCTCTTCCCATTGGGCCATATACAAGTTCGCTACGCTGGGGGCAAATTTAGCGCCCATAGCGACACCTTTTATCTGTAAGTAAAATTTGTTCCCATACCAGAAAAAATTATGGCGTAAACAGAAATCTAAACATTTGAGGATAAATATAACAAAATCTCCATCCACGGGTTCCTCCTTCCTCAGGGCCCACTCTACTGCTTTCATGGCTCCCTCATGGTCTATGCTAGTATACAAAGAGGCTACGTCCCCTGTGGCCATGATCATATTATCTTCTGCGTTGCATTCACTTAATAATTGTAATGTGTGCTTTTTTATCTATCTACACGCAATGAAACGTGGTTCAGTGCTTGCAGCTTAAATAGTTTACTCCTTAGAGGCATTAGTCCATCTGTGGCTCGCAAGACACCTATATTTTGTTTGTATCTTTTTTCATACACTTGCTAGTAGCCTATGGATCCATTTGCCTTCTTTGAAAATAGAGAGATAGATCTGGAAGATCTATTCTCAACCAGCGATAATAAGGAAAATGATATCACACATCTCTTTAGAAAACTGGGGCACTGCATGGATAAAAAAAGTAACATATGGTGGGATCGTTCCACCATGGATAAATATTTAAAAGATGGCATGGTCCCCAGAAAACTAAGATGGAATGTTCCCATAAACGACGGATTACTGGGAGAAGGTGATATAGAGGAATGGTACTCCTTCTTTTCCATTAAGGGAAAAGAGGTTATGGAATTTCTTCTTAAACGCAAACAACACAATTTTAATTTATTTGGGTGTTTTTATCAATAAAATATATATTTTTATATAATATAATATACAACTGATTTGACAGGAAGATTGGGGATTAATTATATATTTATATTTATATTTTAACCTATTCTAATTAATTACACTCCAATATGGGGATCTGATACGTGGATGTCTTTTATGATCCATTGATTTTCAGGAGGTTCTGAGGGGGAGAATTTGATGTAATTTATTATTCGTTTTAATATAGATAACATATTGGGGTTGTTTTTATCTATAATGTTTAAGGTTAGATGAGGTGCGGTGTGGCATGGCTCCTATATGTACAGCTCTATCCTAATTTATCTATACACATTATGTCACTACACTACAATTAATGAAGACCACTCTATTTATTATTATTAATTTTATAAATTTTCAGGTAGCTGGTAATTGCTGTCACTTGATGATAACTATTGTTGTTTACCTAAAGGTGTAGCCCATCACTAGAGCTGTCCTCGGGCCTAGGCAAAATGGCCGCCGACACAATCCGATTGGATGATAGGCGATATGTGATTAGGTTTCACTTTCCAATCATTACACAGTATTGGAGTCACATTATAGGTGTAGCCCATCACTAGAGCTGTCCTCGGGCCTAGGCAAAATGGCCGCCGACACAATCCGATTGGATGATATGTGATTAGGTCACATTATAGGTGTAGCCCATCACTAGAGCTGTCCTCGGGCCTAGGCAAAATGGCCGCCGACACAATCCGATTGGATGATATGTGATTAGGTTTCACTTTCCAATCATTACACAGTATTGAAGTCACATTATAGACTGGTGGGCACAGGCAAAATGTCCGCTTTAGTGATTCGTCTCTTAATACGGTGGTCGGCGGTCCTCGGCAAAATGGCCGCCGACAGCATATATATCTCACACTGTGCATCCGTCCAATGTTATCCCCCAGAGGAAGGCACGAAACCCCTGTGCCGAATACGCGTCGGGGAGGGGTAGGACGGAGCTGTCAGCAGAGGAGGAGGATTGCACATGCCATACCGCACGCCATACGATCAGCTGCTTATTATTTTACCTGTACAGTCTGGTGCACTCTAGCACCCATCCAATGTGAGTACCCTCTTGGAGGGCTTATTCTTTAATAAATGTCCTGGCTATATTGCACTATGGAGTCCCTCTGTTTGTTTTTTCTATGATTTTGGATCTTGGTTTTACCTGAGAGGAGTGTTTTTGCACCATTGTAACCTGAGTGAGCCTAGCAGTTTCACCTGGGAGGAGTGTCTTTGCATCATTGTTTCCTGAGTGAGCCTAGGAGTGGCCCCAATGCTTATTTTGACACAGTTTAATTACTGTGTCACAGGACTGAAGGTGAGCGCAAGCACATGTGGGGTGTCACGGGAGAGCACAGTTTTTACGTGTTGTGATTTATACACCCATCAGAAGAAGCATGATGTTTATTCATTTTATGGACACTATTTATTCACGTTTTTTTGTGATTTGTATTTATTAATTGGGATATACACTCATTTGTCACTGGAAAGTGACAAATTATTAGCCGCCGAAAGTATTAGTTACTACCACGATTGCACCTTTATATGCACTTGGTGGTTTATCATTTATAGTTATTTGCATTATATTTTACCTGTATGGTTTTATTTTTCACATTACATGTGTTTTATATGTGAAAATATTTTTTATATATTATATATTTTATATGTGACACTATACTAGCGCAGGCACATTTACTATTATTTTTTATCGTGCCGACTTGCCGCATTATAATGACGCCGGCTGGTCGGCAAGTGGTTAACATGGGCAACGATGACCCATGACACAAATATAAAGGATAAAATCCTGGACATGCAGAACATATCAAAATAGCAAAAAACAAATACACATAAAATGGGACCATGATTAGACAGTATATTATAACATGTAAAAGCCACATGTAAAATAGGTAGGTATAGTAGGGTAACCATAGTATATACACATGAAATAGGGTATTGCCATGTTTATAATAAGAGCTGCATCCTGTAGAGCTCGGCGCATTTCGTCGGTAATTCCGACTCATCAGGAGCAGGTGCTGCATAATCTATAGATGGAAATACATGTTGTTGAAAAATATATATTTATGAAGAATAAATGATCTGACTCAAAAGACTTACATCCCTTTAGAGGTTCCACCTGAGCAGTACTGGTGTGAGAGTGTCACCATATGTGCATCTCCCAGGAGCTGAGGTGTTTGGATCTGCAGAAAAACCGGGCAAAAGACGAGTGTCCCCAAAAAGTCATTGAGATATAGTAGAAATCTTCCAAAAATTGGCTACAATCCGTCTGTATATTAAATAAAAAGTTGTTATACATAGCAAATCAGGTGGCACTCCTGAGAAAGGTGTAAGGCAGTGGTTCTCAACCTGGGGGTCAGGATCCCCTCGGGGGTCAAATGATGATTTGCCAGGGGTCACTGAATCCTGGGCTGTTCCTGAAGCCCACACCGCTCTCCCAGCCTTTTTGTGGCTGCCAAGCAGGGCTGTCCCTGGAGCCTGTGACCGCCCAGTTGGGCTGTTCCTGGAGCCTGTGGCCACCCACTCAGCCTCTTCGCAGCCGCCCATTCAGTTCACGGCATGGCTGGGGGGCAGATACTAGAGGTCAGCTGACTGGTGAGGAATGTGAAGTGGGAGGGGCTGGAGGAGACCCTATCTCCTGATTTCGCCATAGGTGTCACTGCTACGAGAGTCGGAGACACAGTGAGCAACACTACCTGTGATTATAGTTGCAATTAAAAGTCCCCACTACAGTTCTCAGATGACCTTGCTCAAGAGCACCTAAGTTGGCTGATCAGAACTCCCACTGCCACTGAACCTAACACCCCGTCAGCACTGCCACTCATCCCATTCTCCCCACTCTCCCACCAAGGCGTAAGAGAAGGAATAAAAATAGAGAATACATGTAAGGGAGAGGAAAAGAGGGGGAGGAACAAATAAAAAGGGAGAGAAGGAATAAGAGAAAACAAGAAAGACGGCTAGAGAGAGGAATAGGGAAAAAAAAAAAGAAATTAGGATAGAGAGAAATAAAAGGGAAAGGAAGGAGAACAAAGAGAAAGAGTGGTACATCCTAAAATGTACCATGAGGGGTTTTAATACTGTACAAGTGGAAGGGACTCAGGGAGCGCTAAATGTCCTTGGGTTAGGGGCGCAAATCACTTGTCTTGCCTTGGGTGCTGACAACCCATGCTACGAAAATAATTTTACTGCTACTGGATCCCCACAACTTGGGAAATGTTATCAAGGGGTCACGGCACTTGTAAGGTTGAACACTGGTGTAAGGAAACCAATATCCAATAGGGGGAAAAAGGAAATCCAGATCAAAAAGTGATAAGAGCAGATATGATATAGTGGATGAGGTGTAGTTAGGTAAAGTATGAAGTATGTGCATGGAAAACATGCAAGGTAATATTCGTGAAGTCCTAAAAAAATTATATAGAGAGAGGAGGAAGTGAAAAGATGAAGTGAGTGTGCACCCATAACTGAAGGTTACCTTGCGATAGCAGATCCAAGAGTGCTACGCGATGTACCTAAGCAGTGCAACCTGATCACCTGCGATGTTATAAATGAGGACGCCCGGAGGAGCCCACCCATGAAGCAACAGATCCCCACGAACGTGCGTTGAGCTCTACAGGATGCAGCCCTTATTATATACATGGCAATACCCAATTTCATGCCTATATACTATGGTTAAAACTCAACGTGTTTCGTGAGCCACTGCTCACTTCCTCAGGAGTGGATGTACATAAAAACATGTCTTTACAGTAAAACATCAGTGAATGTGTGCTGATGATCATTAAACACAGAAATCAACCCCTGCTAAAAAAAACAAAAAAACAACCACATCTCCCCAAACCTAGTGTACACTAGTACAGCTCCTACACTTACCTTACACAACTCATCCTTCCTAAACAGGGACCTCGCATTTGCTCGGATCAATTCCCAGAGCAGCAGTAGCACTTCCAGGTGCCATCGCGCTTAAAACAGAGAGATGCAAATAGATTTTCTTTTGTGTGCAATATATTTATTCGGAAACTATTTGACCTTTTTTACAAATTGATAGGGATTGCAATTGGTGATTTTAAAAACAAAGGCCCAGGTTGTCTTACCTAGCAGAATCAGCTAAATGCAGTGGTCCAATAATTTCAGCTTTGGAATTATTAAAGGTTTTTTTTTTTTTTTCTTTTTTTTTGGGGGGGGGGGGGTTATTTATTTATATATTTTTTTATTTTATGCCTTGCATGTGTGCAGAATAAAAGATAATTAGACTATTATAGCTTTATCTATTTGTATGGGTGTTAGCAATACATTCCACTTGAGGGAGTTTTTTTTTTTCTTAATTGATCCAAGATCCAACAAATACATAAATAGTTCGATATTCTACATTTATTTGGACAGCAGCAACACAATTAGATCCATTCATTTACTTATGCAAAAACAATCAATTTATGGTGCTGCTCCATTTTGCACAACACTTTACAATAGGGTTAGAAGGGCCCTGCTCTGTTAGGTGCAAAATTCTCAAAAACAAAACAAAAAAAAAAAAAAAGATAAAAAAAAAAAACGCAGCATACCAAAAAAAACATATCCCCACCCCCCCCCCCCCCGAGTTCCCACACACATACATTTCTGATTATGGTAAGCAGGAAGCTGCATTTCTGTCTACATGATTAAGCAGAGTTAGGCTCGGTTCACACTGGGGCGACTTGGGATCCGACTTGTACGCCCTCAAGTCGCCCCAAGTCGCCCCAGAAATAGTTTGAATGGGAGTTAACGCTAGCGTCTTAATAGACGCTACTGAAGTCGCTCCGACTTCAGAGCGTACTCCCTGTACTACTTTGATCCGACTTGGTAGGCGACCTGTACCATAGAAATCAATGTAAGTCGCCTCCAAGTCGGATCTCTCTGTAAAGTCAAGCGACTTTGCAGGGAAAACCCCTCCCTCCCCCCTCCCTCCCAGGGAGCTGATTGGCCACAGGCGAAGTCGCCTGTCATGGAGGCGACTTCAAGTCGCCTTGTAATTTGCTAAAGTCGCGTCGAAGTTGCGTCGAAGTCGCGTCGAAGTCGCGTCGAAGCCGCCGTGCAAAGTCGCGCTGAAGTCGTGTTGCCCCGGTGTGAACCGACCCTTAGGAGTTGTAAGAGTAGAACAATTGGCATGTGTTAGTAACAATAATAAGACAAGGGTCGGCAGATGCTCACAAACCATAAGCCCATAATTTCAAAATAAAAAACACACATAAAGCTTGTGTGGAATTAAGCTCTAAAAAGAAACCTAGTAGTAGCAACAAAAGTATACAAATACTTGAAAATCTTCTAATATATATAAAAAAGAGTGACACAAAAGGATGCAGTTAAGAGTTTATAAGAAACAGAGTATGTGTTTCAATGTAATATTATGGGGGGTATGCCCCTTAAAGTAAGTCTCTGTTCTAAATGCTGCAGTGGGTAGCGAGGCTGCTTCAGGTAAGGGCTGGAAAAACTGTGGAACTGTGGAGGATAAAAGCAAGAGAGGGGAGAGAAGCACCAGACAAGTCCTAATACAACATGGATTATTGGAGATAAAATTCAATAACAGAAATAGATTGCATTCATTGAGCTGATGAAGGAGGCGTTGCTGTGCTTCCGAAACATGTTTTGATTGGCTGGTTATAGGTAGGCGGCTCCCAGGTCCACAGCTTCAGATCATCTCCACGCCGAGTCACCCAGCCGGTGTCTTGCCGAGAAAGTTCCCCCGGCGGATAAGGACCCCCCTGTACTGCGCAGGCGCATCGCTTGCGCAGTACGAACAACTAGGAGCCGCCGAAAATAGCCTAAGATGAAAAACTTCAACCAGCTGTACACGGCGCCTGCTCCCTGGGTCCAGGTTGAAGCTCCACCATCCAAGTGGACCTAGAAGGAGAACAAAAATGTTGCGAGCGAAGCGAGGCCGTGCCCGAAGCGTGGCGAGCGAAGCGAGCCCGCGAGGGGCCCTCTTACAGGCGCTGTGTACAGCTGATTTCTATTCTATTCAGCTTCGGCTATTTCCGCCGGCTCCTACTGCGCAAGCGCTACATCCAGCCGAGAATCCTCGAGGCTCCAGCTTCCTGCTGATCAAGGTGCCCCTCAGTTCACCATCCAAATGGTCACATCGGCGGTTTCTGTCACTTTGCTGGACTTGGCAAGCCCGCAACCACTGAGCACTATGTGAGTACAATCTATTTCTGTTATTGAATTTTATCTCAAATAAACCATGCTGTATTAGGACTTGCTTGGCACTTCTCTCTGCTCTCTTGCTTTTATCTTTCAAAAACCATAACCACAGACAGGAAAAATGCACACAAAATTGAAGCCATGTCTACAAAAACCCACTTTTGATAAACAAATGTACAACAATTACAGCAAACACACAAAACAAACATCACCCCCCCAAAAAAAAAAATAAATGCAAGGACTGACAGCAATAATCTGGCCTCTTCTAAGGCAAAGCAAACCCCACTACTGCAGTCCTTTGTAAAACATAGGTTGGAATGTGAGCATGCCTACACACTCCCAATAAAAGACACGTCTGCCAGTGTCATTCAGGCTGGGTTCACACTGGTGCGACATGACAGCCGTCCTACTTTGGATCCGACTTTGCCCTGCGACATGAAGCCGGCATGTGTCCGACTTTCAATGAACGGGGATCCGACTTGGATCCCCGCCAATGCCGGCACTGTGTTTGGTATGAATCTTTAGGGGGGAACTCCGCGCCAAATTTTAAATAAAAAAACGGCATGGGTTCCCCCTCCAAGAGCATACCTAGGCATGCTGGGACTGTGACGGCATAAGGGGGCGTGGTGATCGGGTGATGACCACGCCCCCTAAAACGTCACAGTCCCAGCATGCCTAGGGACTGTGACGGCATAAGGGGGCGGGGTCACCGCCTATATAAGTCAGAGCAGAGCGCACAGAGAGCATTCTAGCCGGAGAGAGCGTCGTGTCAACATCAGAAGATTAGAAGAGGGCAGAAGATTGAAGACCGGGCTCCTCCGCTTTAGCAAAAGAGCGGCAAAAGAGCAGAAGAGAGCGGAGGAGCCCGGCAGAAGATCCGGAGAGCGTGGAGAAGAACCGGAGAGACCCCCGAAGTCGGAAGAAGACCCCCGGAGCTGTCTAATAAAATACTTTAAAAATCTGTGTAGTGTTTTTTTTTTAAATTGACACTTTTTCCCTAGGTGAATGGGTAGGGGTACGCTGTACCCCATACTCGTTCACATAGGGTGGGGGCCGGGATCTGGGGGCCCCCTTATTAAAGGGGGCTCCCGGATTCCGATAAGCCCCCGCCCGCAGACCCCGACAACCAACGGCCAGGGTTGTCGGGAAGAGGCCCTTGTCCTCATCAACATGGGGACAAGGTGCTTTGGGGTGGGGGGCCGCAGCGCGCCCCCTCCCCCAAGGCAACACCCCCTATGTTGAGGGCATGCGGCCTGGTACGGTTCAGGAGGGGGGGGGGCGCTCGCTCGTCCCCACCCCCATTCCTGTCCGGCCGGGCTGCGTGCTCGGATAAGGGTCTGGTATGGATTGGGGGGGACCCCCACGCCGTTTTTTCGGCGTAGGGGGTTCCCCTCAAGGTCCATACCAGACCCAAGGGCCTGGTATGCTCTTGGAGGGGGAACCCATGCCGGTTTTTTATTTAAAATTTGGCGCGGAGTTCCCCCTCAAGATCATTTGAGCACAAGTCGCGTGCCGAAGTCGGATCATGCAAGCCGGCGATCCGACTTTGATTCGACTTCAATGATAGTCAATAGGCTGAAGTAGGATCAAAGTCGGACCAAAGTAGTACAGGGAGCATTTCTAAAGTCGGAACGACTTGTGTCGGACCAGTTAGGACGGCTCCCATAGGGAAACATTAAATTTCACACGTCATGCGACATGAGCTCCCAATGTCGGAGCGTTTGTCGGACCAGTGTGAACCCAGCCTGAATCTGTCTATTCATTATGCCTAAAGTAGCTGCACCTGATGAAATACTCTCTCCAACTGTGTTAGCCCTTGGCTATGTGTATTATTTCACAGACTACAGGCCAAAGATCTAAGTCCATTAGCATGCTCAGAAAGAAAGCAAGAGTTATATTCGCAAATGTACCTGTGCAATGCACAACAGAAAATGTGAAATGTGAACCCCCCCCCCCCACAAAGCAGGAAAACTCAAATTTGTGAGGGCTGCTTCCCCTAAATTGCTGACAAGCACATTTGTCATCAGCATCCAAAACACATGTCCAGTTTTTCCCATCTATTCAAATGGATCTAGTTCACACCAGTGCAGCGTGATATTTGTAATGGCAGATCTTTTATTTACATTATGTGAAACTTTTCTAAAATGTACCAGATTGCAAAAAACATATTATTAGTTCAGCTACTTACAGTATATAGCACTGTCACTTTAAACAGCGCTTTACATATATATTGTATTTTCACATCAGCTCCTGCCTTCAAGGAGCTTACAATATAAAGTCTTTAACTCACATTCACACACATATTAGGAACAATTTAGACAAGGGCCAAATCAACTACCAGCATGTCTTTAGATTGTGGGAGAAAACCCATGCAGGCACAGGGAGAACATGCAAACTCCAAAGCAGGTAGTGCCATGGTTGGAATTCAAACCAACAACCCCAGTGTTGCTAGACAGAAGTGCTTACCACTTAGCCACTGTGCTGCCACATGCATGTAGACTGCATCTCTGTGGTGTGAACCAACCATAAGTTAAGAGGGTGACACCACTATTCCAAAGTGACACACAAGAAAAGAAAAAACAAAGCAGGGATTTGCGGTTTTCACCTCCGCTCCACCATGTACATTAACCACTTCCCGCCCAGCCTATAGCAGAATGACGCCCGGGTGGTGGTTCAGTTATCCTGATTGGGCACCATATGACATCCAGCAAAATAACAACCGCCGCGCAGCCGTGGGGGCACGCATCGCGGCGATCAGTGGTGCGGTGTGTCAATCTGACACACCTATACACCGATCTCGGTAAAGAGCCTCTGGCCAATCAGCCAATCACGGCTGATCATGATGTAAACAGGAAGAGCCATTAATCGGCTTTTCCTCACTCACGTCTGACAGACGCGAGTAGAGGAGAGCCAATCGGCGGCTCTCCTGACAGGGGTGGGTCTGCGCTGATTGTTTATCAGAGCAGCCCCCTCTCGGATGCCCATATTGGACCACCAGGGAAGCCACCAACATGTGGATGGCCAGGTGCGTACCCCATGGCCATCCACATATACAAAAATATGCCAAATATATACCAATCAGTGCCCACAAATGGGCACTGACTGGCAACATTATGCAGCAGATCAGACAAGTGATGCCCAGCAATGCCACCCATCAGTGTCATCAGTGCCACCCATCAGTGTCTATTAGTGCCCATCAGTGCCCACCTATCAGTGACCATCAGTGCCCATCTGTGCCACCCATCAGTGCCACCCATAAGTACCCATCAGTGCCACCTATGAGTGCCCATCAGTGGCACCTATGTGTGCCCATCAGTGCCGCATACCAGTGCCACCTATCAGTGCCCATCAGTGCCGCCTATCAGTGCCTAGCATCAGTGCCACCTCATCGGTGCCCATCGGTGCCGCCTTATCAATGCCCATCAGTGCGGCCATATCAGTGCCCGTCATTGAAGGAGAAAACTTACTTATTTACACATTTTTTTGACAGAAACGAAGAAAAACTTTATTTTTTTCAAAATTTTCAGTCTTTTTTTATTTGTTGCCCAAAAATTAAAAATCGCAGCGGTGATCAAATACCACCAAGATAAAGCTCTATTTGTGGTAACAAAATGATACAAAAAAATTTTGGGTACAGTGTAGCATGACCGCGTAATTGTCATTCAAATTGCAACAGCGCTGAAAGCTGAAAACTGGCTTGGGCAGGAAGGTGTATAAGTACCTGGTATTGAAGTGGTTAAGTCATGTGATTTATCCTTGTACTTGTGAGTAGATGTACAATATTTATTACACAAAAGCTGCAGGTTGCACTATGTATGGAATGTTTGCTTATCCCTTACAAGGCTTAATGTACATTCCAGATTGGAGGTACAAAATAGTGAATCCCTGCTGATGTACCCTGGAGTTCCAGAGTGCCATGGAACAACCTGTTGCTGTCATATGCCATATGCCAGGCTGTGGATGGATGATTACTGACAACATACTGCTAAAAGACCACCTATTTTTTGGGTCTTCGTGCTTGGTAAGAAGCTGGTATTGGTGTGCAATTCAGAAGTCTGCTAATTGTCATTAATGAGTGAAAACATATGGCAAGATTTGCAATGATAGTGGAACCCTCCTACACATAACTACTTACCGTATTTATTTTGGGCATTTACACATAGGTGGTGGACTTACATCAGGAATTATGTTTATTGATTTATGAATTTATATTTTTTCTTTATTGGTGTGTCACTGTGGAACAGTCATGTCACCCTCAAATTTTTTTTTACTTTTCATTTTTATGTGTATTTATGATGTTGGGACACATATCACATTTTTTGGAATAATATTATGGTCTTTTGTATTGGAATACATATAACCAACACACATCGAATTTAGTAACACAGCGCAACATTTGTATTCCTTTTAATTTTGCTTCAGCACTGATATTATGTGCAGTTCGTGAAGACAGCTGTGCGAGTTTTGAGATTCTGATTTTCGTTGCTGAGTAGGGATGAGCCAAACACCCCCCGGTTCGGTTCGCACCAGAACATGCGAACAGACAAAAAATTTGTGCGAACATGCGAACACCGTTAAAGTCTATGGGACACGAACATGAAAAATCAAAAGTGCTCATTTTAAAGGCTTATATGCAAGTTATTGCCATAAAAAGTGTTTGGGGACCCAGGTACTGGCACAGGGGACATGTATCTATACAAAAAAAGTTTTTAAAACTGACGTTTTTTCAGAAGCAGTGATTTTAAGAAAGCTTAAAGTGAAACAATAAAAATGAAATATTCCTTTAAATATCGTGCCTGGAAGATCCCCTTAGTCTGCCTGTAAAGTAGCGCATTTTTACCATGTTTATAACAGTACCGCAGCAAAATGACATTTCTAAAGGAAAAAATTTAATTTCCTGACGCCAACATGGCAGCATACTAGTGATAGAGCTCCACCTCTTTACCACTCCCTCAGGACCAGTGAATAGCATAAATGAAAGGCCTAGTTAGGCCCCACCCCATTCTTCTTTTTTTCCTCATACCACAATGCACCAGTGAAGAGTAAGCAGTACTATGTTCCCCCCTCTGCCTCCGTGCAGCATCTGGCTGGGTTGAGCCTCTCCCAGTGCGAAATCCCAGCGCTCAGGCTGCTAAAATGCGCTATAGTCTGGGAGCCCCTTCTGTGGGTCTTATTGGGCCCCTGCAGTGTTTCCTCTTTAGGAACAAAATCTGCTTTTAAAATTTCTAACTGCAGCGCTTGTGGAATATGGGGGAGGGGGGGGCAGCTATGCTTTATCTCTCTCTTGGCCCCTTGTGTCATACAGGGTCGCCTGTACCTTTTAACTATATCTCCCTCTTTTGTCTTTCATTACCTTTCCCATTCCTTGCTGTCCTCTGCAGGTGTTGCATGTGTGTGTAGGTAGGTATGTATATGTATGTATGTATGTATGTATGTATATGTGATATGGGTGTGTGTATAAGTATATACACATTAAAAAAAAAAAAAAAGTAAGTGGATGTGTGGGTATACATATGTGTATGTATGTATATCTGTGTGGGTGTATGTAAATACATGTATGTATTGTAGGGGATCAGAGGGATGAAAGGCCAGTTCAGACAGTTAAGTAAAATAAAAATGGCTTTATTCAGCAAAACAAACTGAAGAAACGACAGGCTTGTCTTGTCACACAGGTGCAGAGATAGGAAAAGTTCAGTCTCTTTAGCCAACAGGCTGATGTATAGACAAAGTACATGGCTCTAGCCAGAGCTACAGTCTCTGGTATGGTTTTGCTCACCCCAGCAGGTACACAATCCCGCAATGGATCCTCTCACACAGCATGCTGCTGTGTCTCTCTTTCTCTCTCCAAACACACAACTCCACTCTGACATCTTCAGCTCAGCTGACAGTAAGCAGGTCTGAAGGGGAAGTTCCTGCCCTCTTCAATCAACGCTTTCTTAACCCGCCCTAGACTGACCCTCTGCGGTATATGTGTGTAGGTGTGTGTGTATATACAGTATCTCACAAAAGTGAGTACACCCCTCACATTTTTGTAAATATTTTATTATATCTTTTCATGTGACAACACTGAAGAAATGACACTTTGCTACGATGTAAAGTAGCGAGTGTACTGCTTGTATAACAGTGTAAATTTGCTGTCCCCTCAAAATAACTCAACACACAACCATTAATGTCTAAACCGCTGGCAACAAAAGTAAGTACACCTCTAAGTGAAAATGTCCAAATTGGGCCCATTTAGACATTTTCCCTCCCCGGTGTCATGTGACTTGTTAGTGTTATGTGGTCTCAGGTGTGAATGGGGAGCAGGTGTGTTAAATTTGGTCTTATCGCTCTCACTCTCTCTCATACTGGTCACTGGAAGTTCAACATGGCACCTCATGGCTAATAACTCTCTGAGTATCTGAAAAAAAGAATGTTTGCTCTACATAAAGATGGCCTAGGCTATAAGAAGATTGCAAAGACCCTGAAACTGAGCTGCAGTGTTGTGGCCAAGACCATACAGCAGTTTAACAGGACAGGTTCCATTCAGAACAGACCATGGTCGACCAAAGCAGTTGAGTGCGCGTGCTCAGCATCATATCCAGAGGTTGTCTTTGGGAAGTAGACATATGAATGCTGTCAGCATTGCTGCAGAGGTTGAAGGGGTGGGGAGTCAGTCTGTCAGTGCTCAGACCATATGCCGCACACTGCATCAAATCGGTCTGCATGGCTGTCGTCCCAGAAGGAAGCCTCTTCTAAAGATGATGCACAAGAAGGCCCGCAGTTTGCTGAAGACAAGCAGACTAAGGTCATGGATTACTGAAACCATGTCCTGTGGTCTGATGAGATCAAGATAAACTTATTTGGTTCATATGGTGTCAAGCGTGTGTGGTGGCAACCAGGTGAGGAGTACAAAGACAAGTGTGTACAAGTGTACAAGTGTGTCTTTCCTTCAGTCAAGCGTGGCGGTGGGAGTGTCATGGTCTGCAGCTGCATGAGTGCTGCTGGCACTGGGGAGCTACAGTTCTTTGAGGGAACAATGAATGCCAACATGTACTGTGATACACTGAAGCAGAGCATGATCCCCTCCCTTCAGAGACTGGGCTGCAGGGCAGTATCCCAACATGATAACGACCCCAAACACACCTCCAAGACGACCACTGCCTTGCTAAAGAAGCTGAGGGTAAAGGTGATGGACTGGCTAACCATGTCTCCAGACCTAAACCCTATTGAGCATCTGTGGGGCATCCTCAAACGGAAGGTGGAGGAACGCAAGGTCTCTAACATCCACCAGCTCAGTGATGTCATTATGGAGGAGTGGAAGAGGACTCCTGTGAAGCTCTGGTGAACTCCTCCCCCAAGGAAGTTAAGGCATTGCTGAAAAATAATGGTGGCCACGCAAAATATTGACACTTTGGGCCCAATTTGGGCATTTTCACTTAGGGGTGTACTCACTTTTGTTGCCAGTGGTTTAGACATTAATGGCTGTGTGTTGGGTTATTTTGAGGGGACAGAAAATTTACACTGTTATACAAGCTGTACACTAACTACTTTACATTGTAGCAACGTGTCATTTCTTCAGTGTTAAATGAAAAGATATAATAAAATATTTACAAAAATGTGAGGGGTGTACTCACTTTTGTGGGATACTGTATAGATATAGATATATATATATAGATATAGGTATATGTGTATGTATGTAGATATATGTGTGTATATACATGTAGGTATATGTAGATAAATAGAAAAAAAAGGAAAGTGGAATCCTTTCTCCTATATATACTCCTGCTCCTTCTGTTGCTTTTTAGCTATCCTCACCTCAGCTGACCGCCCCTTTTCTCCACAGACCAAGAGTCAGTTACTGCTCATACAAAGACCCTCAACAACTAGGGTGGGGACCACCGTATCGGTAAGTTATCAGGAAAAGAGTGCCCTTTTGTACGGATTGCTTTGATTTGCTTCAGCACTGCACGCCAACGCTCTCAAAAGGGCCGGGCCAAGGCAAGGTGGACGTTCTTCAGAGGAGCATAGCCCGGATGGCGCTATCCAAGGAAAAAATCTTTGCTCCTCTTCCCCAGAGCCAGCGCCCCAGCAAGAGTCCTGCAGGGCCTGTGGCGCAGTATCTATGCCCAGGAGGCAGGTGAGTAGACACTGCCTGGAGGAGTATGCAGCTAACAGGTAATGCCAAATGTATTTATTATTGTTAAGAGTGGCACAAGATTCTGTTTTTAACTCACCTTAATTACCTGAAGCAACTGTTACACTTGTATTGGAAACTGTTGGAGACTGTTACCATAGGAGACAGCGTCCTTGTCTGTGCAGGTGTGGCATCTTGCTGGATGCCTTTCCTTTGCATGGCTGTCCTCCTGTAGAAGTCTGGGTGTCTGCCGGGTTGGCGTTGCACAGATACATTTGGAGGCCCCAAGGAGCGTAGTAATGTAGCGCACAGAGCACGCTAGTGGGTGTGGCCAAATTGCCCAGCGGCAACAGATTTGTGTATGACTATCTTGGTTACTTGGGGAACCACAGCCTGGTCTGGGTAATGTGTTTGGGTTTCAGGTGGGCTGAAACCCTGACACATGATTAAAAACCTGAACTGTCTGGGTGAATCCTGGACAGGTGGCACACCCTAGGTGTCTAGATGAATCTACTTTGCACTGCACCTACTATGCCTTGCGACCCACTCTATGCGGAGGGATATTGACAACTCATGGCTCTGGAGGTTCTCATTGGACTGAAGGAGGCCTGGGTCCTTGCTATATATATTACAGATGCAGCAGTCTGCTACTCAAAATATGGAGGCTGACCAGGAAGTCCCTCCTAGTTGCTTGTCTAACCACTGGAAGAGCACCCTGGCACTTTGGCGGCTAGGGAGGCCATATGGTTGAGACCCTGGGCTGCGTATTTCTTCCTAGAAACAAAAGTGGGGAAGAATGGAGGGGGTTCGAGAAACAGGCTGTCGAAACTGTATACCTTGAACAAGCTAAAGGTCAACCTGCTCCTACATACTGTAGCATCTGCAGGTGCCTGCAGACCAGCAATAACCAGCCCATGTACTGGGTGAGTCTACAGGGAACGGTTTAATAATTATCAACCAGCTGCTGCACATGCAGGACTCTGAGGAGAGTGACAGGGTCTGCATCCCTTTAGACATGATTTCCTATTGGGAGTATCTTGCCAAAAATGACATTTAAGTAGCAGTGGATGCCAAAAATCTAACTTCTATCTTAGTGCAGACTTCTGGGAAAATCAGTGAGCCAGTCACACAAGTGCATGCCCAGACTCTTAAGATAAGACCTAGAAGGCATGCTTCACGGGTTTCTGGACAGCATGTTGTACAGAGCCGTGGATGAAGGTATCAGGCACTCATAGTCAATTCGGGAGATTCCTCACTGCTCCTCCTCCAGACCATTTCTCTCCCATGGAGCTAAGTCCACCACAACAGCAAGTGGGCTGCTACAATGCTTACAGACACCTCAGACTCAAGAGGGATTGGAGGTTTTCTACCCAATCCTGTTTGGAATTCGCAGGGGATGTTGGTTAGTGTCCAGTTGCAGATCAGAAGAGGTCGAACCCTTTTGGGCCCTCTTTGAGATCTTTAAGACGGAGTCCATTAAACAGTATAACCACATGGCTGGAGGCTGTTGCTGGATCGTCAGGATACCTATCCTATCCTCACACCTTAGAGGGAAAGCAAAGCCAACTTTCTCAATCCCAATGGTTGGTGTACCCGGGGTGCTCTACTAGTTCCTCTGTTTTATTTCCATCAGAGGAAGTGGTGACAGTCAGGAACAGAATTCTGAGGATGAATACTTCCGCTTGTTTGATGGCTTCTCAGTGTCTCAGTCATCGGGGTCTACGTCCCAGGTCTTCTCTGAGCTGGTCCACAGGTGGGGCCTACCACAGACAGACCTCCTCGTTTCCCACAGTAATCACAAACTTTGGTCTGACTTTGTTTCCGTACCCCCAAGGCGCAGATGCTCTGGTCTCTCCCTGGGACTGCAATCTAACCTATATATTTTTCCCCAACATTTCCCGTGAATGAGATTCCTCTTGAGGCTGTCAAGGGAGAACATAGTTGTCATAGCCAGTCCTCCATATTGACCAGGAGGCCCTCGGTTTTCCCTGGCCATTCATTTCAGGATACAGAAGACATTTCCCCTTCATAACATAAGCAGACTGGGGCTGCAAGCAGTGGCACTAAAGGTGGAGGTTGGGCAACTCCGGTTGCTCCAGTTTCACTCCAGTGATCTCTACTTTGTTGTGTGCGAGAAGACATTCTACTCACAACATCTAGGCCTAATTCTGGAACAAGTTTGCTTTTTCTTGGTAGGGCGAGACATTGATCCTACTGCCCTTCCAGTATCAGCTGTTCTATACTTCCTCCAGGCCTTGGCCTATCCTCAAAAAGGCTCACAAGTGTGCACTATATCGGCAATAACAGATTTAAAGGGCCAAGAATCCTTCAGTTTGCACAACTTTTGAGGGCAGTCGTGAGGAGTCGGTCACCAAGGAAGAAAGTAAAAGCTTGAAAGTAAAACATATATATATATATATATATATATATATATATATTTAAATATGTATAGGGGGCTTCCAGATTCCGATAAGCCCCCCACCCGCAGACCCCCACAACACGCGGGCAAGGGTTGTGGGCATGAAGCCCCATGGACCCCAAAGCACCCTCCCCATGTTGAGGGCATGTGGCCTGGTACAGTTCAGGAGGGGGGGCGCTCTCTCGTCCACCCCCCCCCTTTTCATGCAGCCTGCCAGGTTGCATGCTCGGATAAGGGTCTTGTATGGATTTTGGGGGGAACCCCACGCCATTAAAAAAAAAATTGGTGCGGGGTACCCCTTAAAATCCATACCAGATCTGAAGGGCCTGGTATGGATTTTGGGGGGACCCCACGCCATTTTTGTTTAAATTTTGGCGTGGAGTTCCCCTTAAAACCTATACCAAAAGGGCCTGGTATGGTTGGGGGGAGGCCAAGGCCATTTTTTTCTTAATTCTGTCATAGGGCTCCCCTTAACCACTTCAATACACTATGATATATATTGTACACTGTACTATATACCCTGCACTGTATTATATATACTACACTGACTGCACTATATACTCTGAACTGCAGTATATATACTATACAGACTGCACTATATACTCTGTAGAAAAATTGGGCCTTAGGTGTTGGTGGTGCGAGAACATGGTAACCCCTCACAGTTACTCTTGTTGGGTGCAGGAATGGGCCCTGCTGTTAAATATTATTTCAAAAATTGTAATTACATGCCCCTGTTAAACAGGGGCAGAAACATTGGGCCTTAGGTTTTGGTGGTGCCAGAACACTGTAACCCCTCACAGTTACTCTTGTTGGGCGCAGGAACGGGCCCTGCTGTTAGATATTATTTCAAAAATTGTAATTACATGCCCCTGTTTAACAGGGGCATGTAATTACAATTTTTGAAACAATATTTGGGCCTTGGCTGGTGGTGGTCCAATGAACCAAAAATATTGTTGGAAGCAAAGATCATCATGATTAAGGAGGAATAGGATAGGCATCATAGGCAGTCTTCAAGGGATCCCAGATCCATAGCAAATTCAATCAGTTACATCAGCATCAGGTGCTTGATAGCTGCTGATCCAGAACTGATTCATTGTTATAAATGTGAGCCTATCAACAGAGTCTGTGGACAGGCACACTCTTTGATCCATTACAAACCTTCCAGCAGCACTGAATGTGCGTTCAGAAAGCATGTTGGATGTAGGACAGGCCAGTAGTTCAATTGAGCAATTTTTGGTCAGTGGTCCATCCTCAAAATCCAGTAACCCAGTGGATGCTCTGTTGGAAAGGTCTGCAAGTCTGCTCTTGCCCCTAGATATTCCTGCACAATATAATGTAGACGCTGGCGATGGTTCCTGGAACCTACCAGATCTTGGCGCTGAGGACTGAAAAATTATTTAAAGGCATCAGTCAGCCTGCCATCTTCTCCACCACTCTTCCTCTGACCGAATGAAGCCTCAGAAACACGTTGTCCAGCACCAGGAAATGATAACCTCCCAAGGTCTGGAAATGCGTTACACAAACTTTTCTTCAAGGCCTCCTGAAGTTGTTTCATCCTCTGCTTCCTCTGCGATGGCAGGATGAGTTCTGCAACCTTACCCTTGTAACGTGGATCAAGAAGGGTTGCCAGCCAGTAATGATCCCTCTCCTTGATACTGTGAATCCTAAGGTCCTTTTGCACGCTTTGCAGAATTAAGGAGGCCGTGCAGCGTAAGTTTGCATTTGTTTCTGAATCCTCTGGGTCACTATAAATCACATTATCCATAACTACCTCCTCCCAGCTGCGTACAACTCCTTTGGTTTCTGGGGACTGAAAACCATCCCTTGAAGATTGCTGCATGTTATCCTCAACATCCATGCTGATACAATCCTCCTCCTTCTCTTCTTCCTGTCTGTTTGGCGGCCCCGCAGGAATGCTATCTGAATAAAGGGGGCCTTGAGAGGAAAGGAAGTCCTAGAGGGACAGTGTCACTGATGCATGCATTGTCACTGCTCACCATCCTTGCGGCCTCCTCAAATGGTGACAGGACAGTGATACATCCTTGATCAGTAGCCACTGGCATGGCAAAAAGAAGCCAAACTCCCCTGAGGCTGTCATTGTGCCATACTCGCACAGGTACTCATTGATGGCCCTCTGTGTGCAGCCGCTGCAGCATTGCCAGCATTGAGTTCCACCTGGTGGGCATGTCACAAATGAGGCGGTTGGTGGGCAGGTTGCATTTGCTTTGAATTTTAGCCAGCCGAGCACTGGCATTGTATGACCGGCAGAAATGACCACCGACTTTTCTGGCCTGGCTCAGGAGATCTTGTAAGCCTGGGTACCTGGTCAAGAAACGCTGCAGACCAAATTCAGAACGTGTGACAAACATGGAACATGGGTCAAGTGTCCCTGTCGGAGGGCTGAGAGAAGGTTGGTGCCATTGTCACATACAACCACTCCTGGCTAAAGCTGGCATGGCGTCGAATACCTCTGAGCCTGGACCTGCAGAGCTGACAGAATCTCTGCCCCAGTGTGTCTCCTGTCATCTAGGCAGACCAACTCAAGCACCGCATGACATCTTTTTGCCTGACTGCTTGCGTAGCCCCTTGAGAGTTTAGGGAGCACTGCTGGTTCAGAGGACAATTCTGCAGAAGAGGCCATAGAGGAAGAAGAAGAGGAGAGAGGGGAGCATACAGATGTTTTGGCAAAATCACCACTAGCTTTTTGGAGGTGTGGTGGCGGAACATGCTCCAACACTGAACCCTGTCCTGCATCCTTCCCAGCTGCCAGCAGAGTTACCCAGTGAGCCGTGAAGGAAAGGTAACGTCCCTGCCCATGCCTGCTGGACCATGAGCCAGCAGTAATATGAACCTTACTGCTGACTGCCCTGTCCAACAAGGCCAAAACATTGTCTTCCACATGGTGGTAGAGAGCTGGAATAGCCTTACATGAAAAGAAATGGCGTTTTGGAACCTTTCACTGTGGTACAGCACATTCCACAAATTCATGAAAGGGGGCAGAGTCTACCAGCTGAAAAGGCAGCAGTTGCAGTGCTAGCATATTGACCAAGCTAGCATTCAGACACTGAGCATGTGGATGGCTGGGACAGAATTTCTTTTTACGTTTCAGCATCTGAGGTAGGGAAATTTGCCTGCTGAAATCAACTGGTGGTGTACTGCTAGCAGATTGGCTGCAAGTACTTGTGACACCTATTGCTATACCATCATTCCTCTCAGTGCAGGTTTTTGAGAGGACTGGGGGTATAGTAGGGTTTGAGATCCCAGATGAGCAAGGAAAAATCTGCTGTTTTCTATGATGTGTATCTTTCAGGTGCTGCTGCCAATGGACTGCATGGCAAGTCTGTACAAGCATTTGGTGCCCAAGTCGCTGCTGCTCTGTCCACGCTTGATCTGCTTCAGACATAGGTTGCAAACAACAATGGTGTGATTTCCTGCACACGTGTCGAAAAAAGGCCCACACCAAGGAACTTTTAAAACTCAGCAGGGGCGGGGAGTCAGCAGAGCCCTGCACCCGGGGAGCTCTGCTGTGTGATGCAATAGGGTGGCTGCCCTTAAGCTGACCCCTGGAGGACATCCTGCCTTGGAGTTGTACCTTCTCCTCCTCACTTTTCTCCTCTCTTCTCATAGGCACCCAAGTACGGTCAGTGACCTCATCATCCCCTCCCTCCTCGTCACTGGAGCAAACATGGCAGTATGCTGCAGCTTGGGGAACATGACTGCCAGTTTCTTGTCTATCTGTGGCACCCCCTCTCTCTAGGCTCACATTACTCCCTTCTTCAACCTGGGAACCAAAATCGGAGCCTTCAAACTGCTGCGTATCCTCCAGCAGCATGTAACCAACACTGTGGTCAAATAATTCTGGGGACTTCTCCGTGCATGATGGTGGGGCTATGGAAGGAGTAACTGTGGAAAAGGAGCCAGTGGAATAGGCTGCTTTGGGATCTGCGTTGGAAGGCAAACTACTATGAGCCACTCCACCCACTCTCCTGCATGTTGTGGCTCAATAACGGTCAGCAGCAGAAAAAAAGGACAAGCGTGCCCCACGGCCACCTACAGAGGATGCACCATGTCCACGACCACCACTGTTGACTGTAGACACAGAGGCCTCTTGCAGTGGCCTGTGAGCATCTGCCTCTCCTTGGTGGTCTTCCGGACATGATGGGGATTTTTTCTTTTCACAGCACACTACACTGTGTGTACACCGCCTGTATTGTATTAGAAACGGTACACTGGCTGCACTGTATTATATACTGTGTACACCGCCTAAAGTGTATTAGAAACTGTAAGCACTGTATTATATACTGTGTACACCGCCTGAAGTGTATTAGTCAGTCTCTACTCAGAAGATTCCTGCTTTTGTGGTGTTTGTTTGGAGCAAGCCTGTGAAGACTGCAGGATATTCAGAACAGTTTGAAATGAGAGGAGAATGTAACAATTACAAAATTTGATGTGTGGCGCACTGATCCCTCTGATTCGCACCTTGGCCATCCTTTGGGAGGACCCACCTGGCGGCCCCGGGAGATCCATGCAGAGTTTGATCCACAAGGTTCGCAGAGTCGTGAGGTCCGCTTCCAGGCCCTGAGAGGCAACACGCTCGAGTGATTCCCTGTCGCTGACAAGGGAGTCCAATTCATCTGGTAAGAGTTTCTTACACACCATTCTCACCGAATGCGAATACGTGCAATTATTGGATATTGTTGTTCGATGATTTGACGATCTACCTGTGTTTGAGCATTGGCCGTCACACGTTTATATACACCTTCCAGTGGGACATTTCACCTCACGGGACTTTATTTACCTTCATTTTGAGAGACTTTTTGAGTGATATCATGGCTGTGTTCACCATTCATTGATATTGATTTTCCAGTTGTTTTCCTGATTGAAAACTTTTTGCACAATTTATGCGCTACATTTTCTCTCACATATATATATATATATATATATATACACACTAGACTGTGTGTATATATATATATATATATATATATATATATATATATATATATATATATATATATTGTAACATAGTGAGGCTCTGTCACTATAGAAATGGAGTGAAAAAGGACACAGTGTTTGCATGTCTGCGGACTGCAGTACTACAGAGCATAGGTTTTGAGAAGAGAAAACTGTTTGGGCCGCTTTCTCCGGGTTTCGCTAGTTCTGGATGGGACTCTGTAGTTTGGCGATCCCTAACATAACGCCTGTCTGACGTGGACTCACTGCACAAAAAGAGCATCTATCAATTGAGCTAAACACCCCCAATATCACAATATATACTGTGTGTATAAGAGTGTATATATATATATATATATATATATATATATATATATATATATATTATAATAGACTGTGTGTGTGTGTGTGTGTGTGTGTGTGTGTGTGTATATATATATATATATATATATATATTTATATATATATATATATATATATATATATGAGAATACACCGCCTAAAGAGACATATTGAAAATATTTCTCAGCAACGCTGTACCCATATGACATTTTTACCATTTTTTTTTCACACAAATAGACCTTTCTTTTGGTGGTATTTAAACACTACTGAGTTTTTTATTTTTTGCTAAACATCAAAAAAAGACTGGCATTTTTTGAAAAAAATAAATGTTTTTCTTAGTTTGTTATAACATTTTGCACATAAGTAATTTTACTTCTTCACTGATGATGCTACACTGATGAGGCAGCACTAATGGGCTGCACTGATAAGAAGCACTGAGGAGGCAGCACTGATTTGCAACACTGATAGGCGGCACTTATGGGCACTGATAAGGTGGTTCTGATGGGGCAGAACTAATATGCTGCACTGATGGGCACTTATGGGCAGCACTGATGGGCACTGATGTGCTGCACTGATGGGCTCTGATGAGCTGCACTAATGGGCACTGATACAGCAGCACTGATAAGGCAGCTCTAATATGCGGCACTGACAGGTGGCACTGATGAGCTGCACTTATGGACACTAATAGGTGGCACTGATAGGTGGCACTGATGAGCTGCACTAAAGGTCACTGATAGGTAGCACTGGCACTAATAGGTGGCACTAATGGGCACTGATAGGTGGCACTGACAGGCGGCACCGATGGGCACTGATAGGTGGCACTGGCACTGATAAGTGGCACTGATGGGCACTGATAGGTGGCACTGACAGGCTGGACTGATGAGCTGCACTGATGGGCACTGATAGGTGGCACTGATGAGCTGCACTAAAGGTCACTGATAGGTAGCACTGGCACTAATAGGTGGCACTGATATGCACTGATAGGTGGCACTGACAGGTGGCACTGATGGGCACTGATAGGTGGCACTGGCACTGATAAGTGGCACTGATGGGCACTGATAGGTGGCACTGACAGGCGGCACTGATGAGCTTCACTGATGGGCACTTATAGGTGGCACTGGCACTGATAGGTGGCACTGATGAGCTGCACTAATGGGCAATGTTAGGCCTAGGAGGCACTGATGAGCTGCACTTATAGCCCCCCCGCCCTCCCAAAGGGTTAACTCACTCCAGTACACTGAGCTGCACAAAAGGATAGCAACTTATCTACCTGACTTCCCCAGCCCCATGCAGAGGCAGAGCTTACTTGTAGTAGTTGTACTTGTTGTACAACACTTTCCCCTCCTTGCTTGCAGCGGTGACGCCCGCATTCCTTTCCCACAAGCCTCTCGGGCAGGCCTCTGGATGACATCATGCCGGCCAAAACTTCAAGCTCCACCCAACAGGGAAATGTGCTGGACTCCAAGGAGAGGAGCGTGCTCAGCCTCAGCACACTGGTACAGAGGCTATGCAGTGCAGAATTCTCAGCAACTGCAAGGCAATGTATGTAGCGGCCACCGGCCGTCACACTGTCTGTATTGGACCAGCAGGCCTATAATTCAGCTGTCTGGCACCTGCAACTTCTGCAAGGCTATGTAGCGACTGGCAGTTGGCGGCTGGTAACTGTGTCTGTATTGGGCGGGCCAATAATATGGTAGGGGCCTGGAGCTCCAATAGCCCCTACGTTAATCCGGCCCTGATGGCAGTATATACATAAGTATATATACTGCAGAAAGTATATGCTCCAAAAAAAAAATATTAAAACACGGTACTAGCATTATTTATAAAACAAGAAAAGATAAATATTGTATAAAAAGAAAAAAAGCACAGCTAAATAAAATTACAAAGCAAATGAAAAAGTTCTTAGAATATCTATGTTGGTGTTTCTGTGCATAGTAACAGTTGTATAGTTACAAGTATTGATGTATACTATTAAACATATATACTGTATATAAATGTTAGCCTGTTTATTAATTGGGCTTTCGCAAAAACAGGTTCCCGCTTTTCAAACAACATTTCCAGGCTTGCGAACAAAGGCATTTATTATAGCATGTCCAAAAAAACAACAGAGGGAAGGCACTTTGTAGGTTTCCTAGTCTGAGTGAGCCCATTTGCCAACAAGGTGCTTTAGTAAATCAACACCATAGTGTTTACTCAAATACAGTCTCTTTGGGAGCAGACAGTGAGGAATCTAAAGGCCCTTTTGTTGATGGAGGCTCAGTGGGGTCAGACTTGGACTCTGATGTGGATGGTGTCAGAGTGCGCTTAGAGCCACTGCAAACATATTGTTTGATTAAAGTGGATGTAAACCCGAATTTTTTATTTTTTTTTAATCATACTGTAGAGTATAAGATTTGTTATCATTTGAGCCCAGTCTTGCCACACAGAGTTAATCCACCTCTGAGCAATCCCCTTTTATTGTTCAGTGAGACAATTCTTGACAAACTGAGAAAAACTTTGTCAAATACTACCCCTTGCTATGAGTGACAGGTGATTTACATCTTGTGCATTAGCCTAAGAGACATGCAGTATTTTTAAATTCCCTCCCCCACTCCTTTCTTCAGCAGCTCTGCAAGGATTGGCTGTTCCACACCTCAGCATGATTTGGCATGCTGAAGTCATTGGGTTACTTTCCTGTCTTTTCACTGGATGTTAGAGATCATAGCAGAAGTTCAGCAGAAGTTCAGTGTTAGAAATACACAGAGAAAATGCATATTGATAAGGGGAGTGTAGAGGTGGGCGGGGAGTCTACTGACATCACGACTCCACCCACCCATTTTAGCAGGACTGTCTTTTGTGTGTCTTTGAAAGGACATGTTGAACCACATAGCAGAAAACAACTAGGCCCAAAGTTATGCAAGGCTTCACATACTGACAAACCCAGTTAGCTGGTGCTGTTCCAGAATGAACAGTGGTAGAAAGAGTGTACACGTGCAACATGCCATCAAGTGGATGATGACAGTGCCCAGTTCTCTTAGCCTTAACCATTACCTAGGTAAGATGGCATGACAAGCATTTTAAAATGGTTCCTACCGGTACAAACTGTGTAGGTTTGTAGGTTCTGGTGCATCCGCCTGACCAACTTTATTCACTACACAAGTCCTGGGTCACACTAGAGGCTGTGCCACAACTTTGTACCCAAAGTTAGATAAAGCTCATTTCACATGGACTTTGTAGCACCTAGCTGAAAGTCTGGTCCAATCACAAGTCGGAATGCCCGAAGATTTACCCATTTGGCAAGAGCAAACATCATATATGATAACAGTATTACTTCTTCTATTATACATGATGGCTTCCCGCTGTCAGTAGTTGGTAATGGTGGAAGGCACACGCATTGCCAAATCCTAACAACTACTAATGTCTCCCAGCATCATTCACTTACATGGCCAGGAAATCCTTGGCCATGTAGAAAAGGGATAGTTAAAAGAAATAAAAATGCCATGGAGGTTCCCTTCATAGATCATACCAGACCCTTTAGCTGGATGGATAAAAAAAGCATTGAGCTCCCCCCCAAAAAAATTATACCAGACTCTTATCCAAGCATGCAGCCTGGCTGGCCATGAAGGGGGGAGGGAGTGCTCTCCCAACCCAAACCGTCCTAGGCCACATGCCCTAAACACAAGGCTGCCATCAGGGAGGTACAGCTGATACAACTGTAAGGGGCCCAAGCATCTGGGGGGACCCGACCAGGCTAGGAGAAGGCAGGAGCAGGTGAAGGGGAGCCATATTGTGCAGTGTAGAAACAATCTCGGCAGCACCTGCTCTCTGTGGCATTGAGCTCAGACATCAAGCTTTTTACTGCCACCTCTGGCTACTATGTGCATGTTCACCCCTCATGTGTGCTGTGTTATGTAGTATGATCGGCTGCAGCCCCTCTGTGTCTCAGCAACATGTCAGCTTTGTGGAAACAGGAACTGGGACCAGGTAGGAAGATCACCTTTACAAGTAGGGTCTGTGAAGGGAAGAGAGGGGGGCTGTTTGTGTATAGGGAGGGGCCAGAGCCTTGTGTGTTTACAGATGTGTATATGTGGGGAGCTGACATGTATACAGGTGTGAGGGGGGGGCTGACATATATACAGGTGTAAGGGGGGGCTGACATGTAAACAGGTATGAGGGGAGCTGACATGTATACAGCTATGAGGGGGGTCTGACATATATACAGGTGTGAGGGGGGCTGACATGTATACAGATGTGAGGGGGCCTGACATGTATACAGGTGTGAGGGGGGGCCTGACATGTATACAGGTGTGAGGGGGGGGCTGACATATATACAGGTGTAAGGGGGGGCTGACATGTAAACAGGTGTGAGGGGGGCTGACATGTATACAGGTATGAGGGGAGCTGACATGTATACAGCTATGAGGGGGGTCTGACATATATACAGGTGTGAGGGGGGCTGACATGTATACAGATGTGAGGGGGGGCCTGACATGTATACAGGTGTGGGAGGGCCTGACATGTATACAGGTGTGAGAGGGGCCTGACATATATACAGATGTGAGGGGGCCTGACATGTATACAGGTGTGAGGGGGGGCTTGACATGTATACAGGTGTGGGGGGGCCTGACATGTATACACAGGTGTGAGGGGGGCCTGACATGTATACAGGTGTGAGGGGGGCCTGACATGTATACAGATGTGGGGGGGGGGGGGCTGACATGTATACAGGTGTGAGTGAGGGGGCCTGACATGTATACAGGTGTGAGGGAGCTGACATGTATACAGGTGTGAGTGAGGGGGCCTGACATGTATACAGGTGTGAGGGAGCTGACATGTATACAGGTGTGAGTGAGGGGGCCTGACATGTATACAGGTGTGAGGGAGCTGACATATATACAGGATTGGGGGAGGGGGGCTGAGTGTGTACAGGTGTGAGGGGGGCTGACATATACACGTGTGAGGGGGGGTGCTGAGTGTGTACGGGAGTGAGGGGGGCTGATATATGCAGATGTCAGGGGGTGCTGAGTGCGTACAGGTGTGAGGGGGGCTGAGTGGGTATTCGGTGGGATAGCCCGTGGGCTGGCCCTGGGCAATGATGGTGGTCAGGCTGGGGGCCTAGGCCTCAAGCTGTGTAAGGGACCCAAACATTTCTGATGGCTGCCCTGCCTAAGCACGATAGGGGTACCTTGCTGGGGGGACAAAGACAAAGATTTAAAAACAATAACAACATTTTTGGATCACTTTATATTTTATGTTTCTTTTTTATTATGACAGGTTTACATATTTTAGAAAGACTTGTCAGGCCGTTATTAGTGTATTATTTACAATAAGTTAGGAGATAAGGTAATAAACAAGCTTAGTGGTCCTGCCATCTCCAGTACAGTCCAGTTAGTTTAGCTCCTGCACTGAGAAGGCTAGCGCAATAGGTAATTAATAAATTAAACGGAAACATTACTCCACTTTCAGACTGAGTAGGGAACAGAGCCTGCTACTCTTTCATTTTTAATGACTCAAAGCAAACAGCTTTTCATCTAGAATTATCCACAAGGTTTCCAAAGAATGATACCGCACATCCTGCCAAAGATTTCATAGATTGACACTAATCAGGAATCATATGCTTATGAGTTTATGTCCTACAGTTACCATCTGTTCCTTGTTTGCTGAGACAACTCTAGGATTTGAAGACTTGTTTTTGCTAATTTTCTGCACCTTTATAACTAGAACATGCTAAGCACTACTGGACAGCAAAAACAATAGTGATGATATCCCTTACATTTATTAATAATGCTGTTCCATTCTGGAATGCACCACACAAACAATTTAAATCTCATGCTACTGAGCAAATTAACCTCTTACTAGCAATTACATAATCTGCAGCAAGCTGAAATCAGTGTGCAGAAAAGTGACTGCCAGCATGCAGTTAGCCCTGGTTCACACCTATGCATTTTTTGTGCTTTTTGCATTTTGCAGATTTGCACTCTGGAACGTGTTCCATATGAAACCATGTTAAATGGACTGTAGTGTGTTTCTGCAAAATGCAAAAAGCACAAAAAATGCATAGGTGTGAACCAGGGCTAAGGCCTGGTTCACACCTATGCATTTTTTTGTGCATTTTCAGTTTTGCAGAAACACACTACAGTCCATTTAACATGGTTTCCTATGGATGTAGTTCACATCTGTGCATTTTATGGAAAGGACCAGGGTTTTTTTTCAGTTTTTTGGTTCCATAGACGTCAATGGTTTAAAGATGTGTATTGAAAAAACGCAAAATGTACCTGAAATATGCGAAGTTCAGTCTGCACAAGTGTGAAGCAGGCGACTGCCCCAAACAAAGAACTACATCCGTGACTGTGTGAAAGGAGTTTGAAAAACTGGATGAGGCTGGATTCACACCTATGCAGTTTTAGGCTCCATTCACACTAGCGCGTTTTTTGATGCATTTTGCATTTTGCAGAAATGCACGGGAACTTTTTAACATGGGTTCCTATGGAACATGTTCACATCAATGCCTTTTTGTTTCTCTGCATTTTTGGAAAGGGTCAGGGACTTTTTTTCATGCAAAATGCAGCGTTTTGCATGTAATAGAATTCAATGGACAAGCATCAAAAACGCAAGTGCACCGGTTTTTGCAGCGTTTTTGATGCGTTTTTGGTGCGTTTTTGATGCGTTTTTGCCGGTTTTTTTTTTTACATTTTTTTTTAAGACTGTAAAAAAAAAAACTGTAAAAAAAAACAAAAAAAAAAAACGCAAATCGCGGGAAAAACGCCGCAAAAAAGCTGCTCAAAAACGTGGCAAGCATGAAAAAAAAACCTCCAAAAACGCTCAAAAGCAACATGCATAGGTGTGAATCGAGCCTTAGTGCTTTTTGCATTTTGCAGATTTGCAATACAGTCCATTTAACATGATTTCCTATGGAACACGTTCTGTAGTGCAAATCTGCAAAATGCAGTTTTGCAGAAACACACTACAGTCCATTTAACATGGTTTCCTATGGGTCACGTTCACATCTGTGCATTTTATGAAGAGGGCCTGGGACTTTTTTCTGGTTTTTGGTTCCATAGACTTAGGCTCGATTCACATCTATGCATGTTGCTTTTGAGCGTTTTTGGAGTTTTTTTTTGTGATGCTTGCCACGTTTTTGAGCAGCGTTTTTGTAGCGTTTTTACAGCGTTTTTGCGGCGTTTTTGCCGCATTTTTCTTTTTTTTTTTTTACAGTTTTTTAGACTGTATACAACTTAAAAAAAAAACAAAAAACAAAAAAACGACAAAAATGCTGTAAAAACGCTGCACTTGCGTTTTTGATGCTGGTACATTGAATTCTATTAAATGCAAAATGCTGCATTTTGCATGAAAAAAAGTCCCTGACCCTTTCCAAAAATGCAGAGGTACAAAAAGGCATTGATGTGAACATGTTCCATAGGAACCCATGCTAAAAAATTCCCATGCATTTCTGCAAAATGCATCAAAAAATGCGCTAGTGTGAATGGAGCCTAAAGCCCCATACACATGATAGGACTTTGTACAAACTTTCCCTTGGATTTTTGTACAAAGGGCGTTGCCCAAAAGTTTGTCTTGCATACAGACGACAGGACTTTTCCAGCCAACTTTCACCATATCACGTGGTTTTTCAGATCTTTACCACCACCCTTTGGTCAACTTCTGTATTGTTGTCTGATATTGTGTCAATCTCGCCACTTTTATTGGCGAGATTGACACCTTGCGAGCCGGGTTGACACTGGTGTGGGGATCCGACTTGGATCCCCACCAATGCCAGGCATTGTGTTTGGTATGAATCTTAAGGGGGAACTCCACGCCAAATTTTAAATAAAAAACCGGCATGGGTTCCCCTCCAGGGGCATACCAGGCCCTTAGGTCTGGTATGGATATTAAGGGGAACCCCCAATGCCGAAAAAACGGCATGCTGGGACTGTGAGGTCATAAGGGGGCATGGTCATGTCATCCTATGACCACGCCCCCTTATGACCTCACAGTCCGGGCCACCGCTGGTAAAAGAGCGACAGAAGATAGCAGTGGAGCCGGCAGAAGATGTGGACATTGGGACAAGATGCCGGAGAGACCCCCGAAGTCGGAAGAGGACCCCCGAAGTCGGAAGAAGACCCCCGAAGTCAGAAGAAGACCCCGGAGCTGCCTAATAAATTACTTTAAAAACCTGTGTACTGTGATTTTTATTGACACTTTTTTCCCTAGGTGAATGGGTAGGGGTACGATGTACCCCATACTCATTCACATAGGATGGGGGGCCAGGATCTGGGGGCCCCCTTATTAAAGGGGGCTCCCGGATTCCGATAAGCGCTCCGCCCGCAGACCCCGACAACCAACGGCCAGGGTTGTCGGGAAGAGGCCCTTGTCCTCATCAACATGGGGACAAGGTGCTTTGGGGTGGGGGGCCCGCAGGGCGCCCCCTCCCCCAAAGCACCCACCCCCCATGTTGAGGGCATGCGGCCTGGTACAGCTCAGGAGGGGGGGCGCTCGCTCGTCCCCACCCCCTTTCCTGACCGGCCAGGCTGCGTGCTCGGATAAGGGTCTGGTATGGACTTTGGGGGGACCCCCACGCTGTTTTTTCGGCGTAGGGGGTTCCCCTTAAAATCCATACCAGACCGAAGGGCTTGGTATTCCCCCAGAGGGGAATTCCCTCTCGCGCCCGCCGCAGTAGGAAAATGTGTTTTTCCTATTGCAGCTAGCGCGAGATGTACAGTACCCTGCCGCCGGGAACCAGCGCGATCCGATTGCGCTGGAAACATTCTCGCCGCTGCATACTGTAGTTTGTACAAAAGTCTGATGGCTTTGTGTACACACGATCGGACTTTGCTCCATTGGACTTTTGTTGCCGGAAAGTTTGTCCGTTCGCACAGCCAACAAAAGTCCGATGGAAACTGAAAAAGTTTATCTGATGGAGCGTACACACGGTCGGATGTTGCTCCAAAACAGCTAATTTGCATGTTTGTTGTCAAAAAGTCCGATCGTGTGTACGGCCCTTTAGGCTCGATTCACATCTATGCATGCTGCTTTTGAGCGTTTCTGCAGTGTTTTTTGTGGTGCTTGCCACGTTTTTTAGCAGCGTTTTTGCAGCGTTTTTACAGCTTTTTTGCGGCGTTTTGCGTTTTTATTTTTTACAGTTTTTTTTTTTAGACTGTATACAGTCTAAAAAAAATAAAAAAACGCCAAACGCGTCAAAAACGCAGTAAAAACGCTGTAAAAACACCGTACTTGCGTTTTTGATGCTGGTCCATCGAATTCTAATACATGCAAAAGCTGAATTTGCATGAAAAAAAAGTCCCTGATCCTTTCCAAAAACGCAGAGATACAAAAATGCATTGATGTGAACATGTTCCATAGGAACCCATGTTAAAAAATTCCCATGCATTTCTGCAAAATGCATCAAAAAACGCGCTAGTGTGAATGGAGCCTTAGGCTCCATTCACACCTATGCATGTTGCTTTTGAGCATTTCTGCTGTGTTTTTTGTGGTGCTTGCTGCGTTTTTGAGCAGCGTTTTTCCAGCGTTTTTCCAGCGTTTTTGCGGCGCTTTTGCCTCGTTTTGCTTTTTTTTTTTTACAGTTTTTTTTACACTGTATACAGTCTAAAAAATGTAAAAAACCCCACCAAAAACGCGTCAAAAACGCGTCAAAAACGCTGCACTTGCGTTTTTGATGCTGGTCCATTGAATTCTATTACATGCAAAGCGCTGCATTTTGCATGAAAAAAAGTCCCTGACCCTTTCCAAAGCCGCTGAGGTACAAAAATGCATTGATGTGAACATGTTCCATAGGAACCCATGTTAAAAAATTCCCATGCATTTCTGCAAAATGCAAAATGCATCAAAAACGCGCTAGTGTGAATGGAGCCTTAGGCTCGATTCACATCTATGCATGTTGCTTTTGAGTGTTTCTGCAGTGCTTTTTGCGGTGCTTGCCGCATTTTTGGACACACGTTTTTACCACAATTTTACCGCGATTCGCGTTTTGCATTTTTTTTGCTTAACACTGTTTATAGCTGGTTGCTAAGAAGGGGGCCGGGCAGCCGGCCGCCGCGTCCTTAACAACCGATGAGTCATCAGCATTCAGCGGGCTTCCCCACTGAATGTAAAAAAAAGACTTTCCGGCTAAAAAAAAAACAAATTATGAAAAAAAAAACAGTGCGGGGTCCCCCCCCCCAGTACCATATCAGGTCCTTGGGTCTAGTATGGATTCGGAAGAGACCACCCACGCCAAAATTTAAAAAACAAATGGCGTGGAGTCCCCCCCAAAATCTATACCAGACCATTATCCGAGCATGCAGCCCGGCAGGTCAGGAAAGGGAGGGGATGAGCAAGCGCCCCCCTCCTGAACCATACCAGGCCGCATGCCCTCAACATGGGGGGTGGGTTCTTTAGGGCAGGCACACCAAAGCACCTTAGGGCACACCAAAGCACCTTGCCCCATGTTGATGGGGACAAGGGTCTCCTCCTGATAACCCTTGCCCGGTGGTTGTTGGATTTACATAGTTAGTCGGGTTGAAAAAAGACACAAGTCCATCCAGTTCAACCATAAAAAAACAAAAAAAAAACAAAAAAAACAAAAAAAAAAATATTGTACAATCCAATATACCCAATACTATACCCACAGTTGATCCAGAGGAAGGCAAAAAAAACCCAGCAGAGCATGCTCCAATTTGCTACAGCAGGGGAAAAAAATTCCTTCCTGATCCCCCAAGAGGCAATCGGATTTTCCCTGGTTCAACTTTACCTATAAATGTCCGTACCCAGTTATATTATGTACATTTAGGAAAGTATCCAGGCCTTTCTTAAAATCTACTGAGCTGGCCAGAACCACCTCTGGAGGGAGTCTATTCCACATTTTCACAGCTCTTACTGTGAAGAAACCTTTCCGTATTTGGAGATGAAATCTCTTTTCCTCCAGTCGTAAAGAGTGCCCCCTTGTCCTCTGTGTTGACCATAAAGTGAATAACTCAACACCAAGTTCACTATATGGACCCCTTATATATTTGAACATGTTGATCATATCCCCCCTTATTCTCCTCTTCTCAAGAGTGAACAAATTCAGTTCCTCTAATCTTTCCTCATAGCTGAGCTCCCCTATGCCTCTTATCAGTTTGGTTGCCCTTCTCTGTACTTTCTCCAGTTCCCCGATATCCTTTTCGAGAACTGGTGCCCAAAACTGAACTGCATATTCCAGATGAGGTCTTACTAATGATTTGAACAGGGGCAAAATGATATCTCTCTCTCTCTGGAGTTCATACCTCTCTTAATACAAGAAAGGACTTTGCTCTCTTTGGAAACTGCAGCTTGGCATTGCATGCTATTATTGAGCTTATGATCTACCAAAACCCCCAGATCCTTCTCCACTACGGATTCCCCCAGTTGTACTCCCCCTAGCATGTATGATGCATGCATATTCTTAGCCCCCAAGTGCATAACTTTACATTTCTCAACATTAAACCTCATCTGCCACATAGACGCCCAATTAGACAGAGCATTAAGGTCAGCTTGTAAATTGGAAACATCCTGTAAGGACGTTATTCCACTGCATAGCTTGGTGTCATCTGCAAAGACAGAAATGTTACTTTTGATCCCAGACCCAATATCATTTATAAAGATATTAAAGAGTAAGGGTCCCAGCACTGAACCTTGGGGTACACCACTGATAACCTTAGACCATTCAGAGTAAGAATCATTAACCACTACTCTCTGAATTCTGTCTTTGGCCAGTTTTCTATCCATTTACAAACTGATATTTCCAAGCTTGTAGACTTTAACTTACACATGAGTCGTGTGTGCGGAACTGTATACGAACGCTTTTGCAAAATCCAAGTATACCACGTCCACAGCCACCCCTCTGTCCAAGGTTTTACTTACCTCTTCATAAAAAGAAATCAGGTTTGTCTGACAACTTCTGTCTTTCATGAATCCATGCTGTCTGTTGCTTAAATTGTTTTTTTTCCAGCAAGAACTCATCTATGTGGTCTTTTATTAAATGCTCCAGTATCTTCCCGACTATAGAAGTTAAACTAACAGGTCTATAGTTACTTGGTAAAGACTTTGATCCCTTTTTAAATATAGGCACCACGTTCGCCCTGCGCCAATCCAGTGGTACTATTCCCGTCATTAATGAGTCCCTAAAAATTAGATACAATGGCTTTGAAATTACAGAGCTCAATTCTTTTAGGCTCCGTGGGTGGATGCCATCAGGTCCAGGTGCTTTATCCACCTTTATTCTGTCTAAATATTTCTGGACCATATCCCTTTTGAGCCATTGTGGATCATTGGGGGCTGTGTCAATACCACCCCCGTTATGGACATGAGCTTCCCCATGCTCTTTTGTATACACAGAGCTGAAGAAAGTATTTAATAAATTAGACTTCTCCTTGTCCCCAGTCACCCACTCTAGATTATTTTGTAAAGGGCCTACATGCTCAGACCTGACCTTTTTACTATTAATATATTTGAAGAATTTCTTGGGGTTTGTCCTACTATTTTTTGCGATCTGTCGTTCATTTTGAATTTTTGCACCCTTGATTTCCTTTTTACATATTCTGTTAAATTCTTTGTAGCATTCAAATGACACTAGTGTTCCTTCATTTTTATATTTTTTAAAAGCTCTTTTCTTATTGTTTATAGCTTTTCTAACTTTGACCGTGAGCCACATAGGTTTTATTTTTAGCCTTTTAAACTTATTGCCCATGGGAATATACTTTGCAGTGAGGTCCCAAACAGTCTTTTTGAAGAATTCCCATTACTGTTCTGTGTTTATCGCTGCCAATATTCCCTCCCAGTCTAAGTCCTCGAGAGCAGCCCTCATCCTTGGAAAATTTGCTCTCTTGAAGTTAAGTGTTTTTATCTTTCCCTTATGTATTTCTTGTTTACAGCTAACATCAAATGAAATCATGTTATGGTCACTGCTACCCAGGTGTTCCTTTATCTGAACATTAGTAATAAGCTCTGCATGGTTTGAGATTACAAGGTCCAACAGAGCTTCATTCCTAGTTGGGGCCTCAATAAACTGGACCATAAAATTGTCCTGTACTAGGTTTATAAATTTTTGCCCTTTAACTGTCCCAGCAGTGCCATTACTCCAGTCAATTTCTGGGTAGTTAAAATCCCCCATTATTATCACCGTCCCAGCCCTTGCAACCCTTTCCATCTGTGCAAGGAGCTGAGTCTCCACCTCCTCGTTAACATTGGGTGGTCTATAACAAACTCCAATGATTAACTTTGAACTACTCACATCTATATGCAGTTCCACCCATAATGCTTCAGACTCATCACACTCTCCATCAATCAGGTCCTCTTTCACACTTGCTTTGAGATCACTTCTCACATAGAGACAGACCCCGCCACCTTTCCTTTTTACCCTGTCTCTCCGAAAGAGTGCATAGCCAGGAATATTAATAGCCCAGTCATGTGGGGATTGAAGCCAAGTTTCAGCAATACCGATTACATCATAGTTCACCTCATGCACCAGAGCTTCCAACTCACCTATTTTGCTTGGCAGACTTCTGGCATTGGCGAACAAACACTTTAATGCATTATTAAATTTTGGTCTGGTGTTTTCCATATAATTTTTAGTAGTACAAATGGCACTACAGTCTCCAATGGCTGTTTGCAACATGAGAAATTTCTTGACACCTGCCATAACCCTCCCCCCATCTGTTCCCATTCCACCCTCCATTAATGTCTGACCCCTAACTGACCTGCCTTCTTTATGTAATTCTAGTTCACCCTCCCCCCTCAATCCTAGTTTAACCAGTTCAATACAGGGCAATTTCACCCCCTTCCTTCCCAGGCCAATTTTTAGTTTTCAGCGCTGTCGCACTTTAAACGTCAATTGCGTGGTCGTGCGACGTTGTACCCAAAAAAAATTGATGTCCTTTTTTCACCACAAATAGAGCTTTCTTTTGGTGGTATTTGATCGCCTCTGCGGTTTTTATTTTTTGCGCTATAAACAAAAGAAGAGCGACAATTTTGAAAAAAAACACAATATTTTTTACTTTTTGCTATAATAAATATCCCAATTTTTTTTAAAAAAAACAAATATTTTCCTCAGTTTCGGCCGATACGTATTCTTCTACATATTTTTGGTAAAAAAAATCACAATAAGCGTGTATTGATTGGTTTGCGCAAAAGTTAAAGCGTCTACAAAATACGGGATAGATTAATGACATTTAAAAAAAAATATATTTATTTATTTTCTTAGCGGCGATCGCGATTTTTTTTCGTGACTGCGACATTATGGCGGACACATCGGACACTTTTGACACATTTTTGGGACCATTCACATTTATACAGTGATCAATGCTATAAAATTGCATTGATTACTGTGTAAATGTGACAGGCAGTGAAGGGGTTAACCACTAGGGGGCGGGGTTAAGTATGTTTCCTAGGGAGTGATTACTAACTGTAGGGGGAGGGGACGCTCAAGGGGAGGAGACCGATCAGTGTTCCTCCGTTCTGCGAACACAGATCGCTCTCCTCAGAGCTGACAGGCTGTGGATCTGTGTGTTTACACACACAGATCCACATGCCGGCCCGGTTAACGGGCAATCGCGGGTGCCCGGCGGACATCGCAGCCGCCGGGCACACGCACCGGGTCACGAGCAACGCGGCGGGCGCGCGCGCGCGCTCCCGCCCCCTTGACGGCCGGGAATCCCAGGACGTCATATGACGCCCACCCAGGATGGGAGATCCCATCTCTGGACGTCATATGACTATGGGCGGGTAGGGAAGTGGTTAAATACTCCTCCAGCCTTCCTATAAACCTCTCCCCCAGCACAGCAGACCCCCTTCCATTCAAGTACAAACCTTCTTTAGCATATAGGTTGCACCCCAATGAAAAGTCAGCCCAGTGCTCTAGAAACCCAAATCCCTCCTCCCTACACCAGGTCTTGAGCCATGCATTCAGCTCTCTAATCATCCACTGCCTTTCCTGTGTTGCGCATGGCACAGGCAATATTTCAGAGAATATCACCTTGGAGGTCCTTCCCTTCAACTTGCAGCATAGTTCTTTAAATTGATTCTTAAGGAGCCTCCACCTTCCATGTATACTGTCATTGGTTCCAACGTGGACCAAGACAGCTGGGTCATGCCCAGCCCCTCCCAGTAATTTATCCACCCGGTCCAACACATGCCGAACCCTAGCACCAGGGAGGCAGCAAACCATTCGGTTGAGGCGATCCTGGCGACAAATTATTCTATCAGTCATTCTGATTATAGAATCCCCTATAACCACCAACTGTCTAGGCCTACCTGCACTCCCCTCACCACCTCTACTAGATGGGCTGCTCTCCCGGCTGTTAGGGGTAGCAGTGACATCTAGGGCTGCCACCTCTGTGTTTGCCACCTCCACATCTTCACCCAACTTGGCAAATTTGTTTTGATGCACAAACACAGGACTGGCCTTCCTATTCTGCGAGCCCCTTTCACTCCCTCTAACTACATTAACCCATCTTCCTATCTGATAATCCTGACTTGCCCCTCCACCCTCCACATCAACCCTACTGACCACCTGCTCAGCGAGCAGAGGACCCCCTTCAAGGTTGTCCTTTCTGCCCAGTGTTGCAACTTGGTCCTCCAGATCTCTAATGCGAGCTTCCAGAAGGGCAACCTGCTCACATCTGTCACAGCGGTATCCATCCTGGAGCTGTTGCACCAATTTTGCATACATGTGGCACACTGTGCACTGAGCAAAACCTTCAACCCTGCTAGCACTCATTTCCCAGTTACAATACAATTACTTAAGGTAAGTTTAAGATATTACTTACAGATTAGAAGACTTATGTTTTAACTCCTGGTTAAAACAGGGGCAGGGGGCTTATCGGAATCTGGAAGCCCACTTTAACAAGGAGGCCCCCAGATCCCAGCTTCCCCCCCATGTGAATGAGTATGGGGTATGTACAGGCAGGGATCTGGGCCTCCCCCCCATGTGGGTGAATACCCATTCACCAAAAAAAAGTAGTGTAGTGTGAAAAAATACAGTAGACAATTTTTGACAAGTCTTTTATTAAAAAATCTTCTTCTTCCCCGCGTCTTCCTCCATCTTCTCTGCAGCTTCCTCCTCCGGTCTTCTCCTTCTCCCGCTTCTTCTTCCTCCTGTCTTCTTTGTCCGGTGCTCTTCTTCTTCTGCTGAAGACCCTCCTCCGATGCTGCGTCCCGCTGATCTGTCTGCGCCGATGTCAAGCATATATCCTTAGATGCAGACAAGCAAAGAAAGTGTTTCCACCGCTCAGGCTGACACTGACCCAGGTGTAAGTAGAAGTTTCAGAGCAGAAGAGCTCCAGGTGCTGGCTGAATGCTAGGCAAAGCAGGCTTGAATGGAGGAGAAGATTTGGATGCCGCACACTGGATGTAGTCAAATATGATCCCATTTTTTCAATAAAGTGAAGTTTTTTGACTACATCCAGTGTGCGGCATCCAAATCTTCTCCTCCATTCAAGCCCGATGTCAAGCATGTCTTAGATAATGATGGGGGTATGGCCATTGGATGATGTCTTCTGGAGGCCACGCCCCTTTGTGACGTCACAAACCCATCATGCCCCGGTCGGTGATGTCACAAGAGGGCGGGGCCTCCAAAAGACGTCATTCGATGGCCATGCCCCCAACGTTATCTAAGATGTGCTTGAAATTGGCACGGACAGATCAGCGGGATGCAGCATCGGAGAAGGGTCGTCGGCAGAGGAAGAACAACACCGGACAAAGAAGACAGGAGAAAAAAGAAGAGCGGAAGAAGAAGGGGGAGAAGGAGAAGACCGGAGGAGGAAGATGCGGGAGAAGATGGAGGAAGACGCAGGGAAAAAAAAGAGATTGGTGCTTTGGAAGAACTCATATTAAAAAAAAAATTCCCTGCATTTCTGTAAAATGCAAAATGCATCAAAAAACGCATTAGTGTGAATCGAGCCTTAATCACTGTATTGCAAGAAATGTAATTTGTGTGTGTCTCATTTTTTTTTTCTCAACTTGCCATTCCCTAATGATATTAAACAGCCAATATGCCATGACATTTGTAGGACTTAAGCCCAGTCTCCTGATCACACCTTATATCCCCCAAAAACTCCCCCCCCTCCAAACCCTTCACAAATGAATTGACCAGGTTTTGGAGTAAATGGCCTTGACGGCCTTCTTATTAACAAATTATACGATTAAATAAATAACATCTTCATAAATAACCATTAAACTTTTAATATACTTTCTTAGTATCATATAGGGAAACAACATACCACTGGTCACTGCGAACAACTTCTTTTAAACTTTAGGCCTCCAGTCGGAAACCCCTCACTCAGAGGCGGTACCCAACCTTCGCAGTGGCCTACCCTTATTAACCCTTCCAGGTTAACCCCTCGTAACCTGGAAGTACATAAACAACCCCCATCCTTTCATGGATGGGTACCAGAAACAACCCCCATCCTTCCATGGATGGGTACCAGAAACAACCCCTATCCTTTCATGGATGGGTACCAGAAACAACCCCCTTCCCATGGATGGGTACCAGAAACAACCCCCATCCTTTCATGGATGGGTACCAGAAACAACCCCCATCCTTTCATGGATGGGTACCAGAAACAACCCCCATCCCCTGGATGGGTACACTACGTTCCATAAATGTAACCTCTATCTTCTCCTTCTCCAGCGACCAAACACTGCCACAGCACGAAAGGGGTAACCCCTTACCCTTGCGTGCACCCCCACACCCTCAGCCCTCGCTGTATGCCTTCTTGGAAGGTCCAGTGCCCACAAAAAACAGTCCCCACATCATTAAGATGTATCCCACAATTACACAGATCCCTCCATGGATCAACCTACAGCTCACCGTGGCGTATAGCCAACCCCCGTTTTTTGATGAAAAAACCAAAACCAGCTCACTCAAACATAACAAATCACCTTTTAGGTCACGAATGAGGTCCCACATAAATCTGTCTCCCATACCATTTTCCCCACATGTAGCAGCAATAAACATCCGGGGCACTGTACAAACAGGAGAACCTGCGTACTTCCCCCAAAACACTTTTCCCCGCATGCCTGGGACCCCCATGCACCTGACCTGAGCCTGCAGCCTGGGATTGCGTGATTGCCTACCGTTCCGCCGAAACTACGCCCGTCAGGCCCCCAATAAACTTAGGAATAACCAAGTATAACCACCAGGCCCGCCTCCCGACCTGTGAACAAAATACATGACAGCACCAACCACATAAAGTATCGATCACAAGTACAATATAACAACAGCCCAAAGTCATGTGAGACATACAACCTCCTGGATGTGGTAAATGTACCACTTAACATCTTTCTGAGTCACACCTACCAATGCGCCAGACCGCTTCCTGTCTACGACCCGGCATGAACGCCTCCATGGCTGCCCCCATCCAAAAGACTGACAATAGAAACTTTCGGGTCATACCCAGGTGCTGGCACACATCTTCAGACACCGTTACACTCTGGAAATGTGATAAGGACGCACCTGTCCTAACGTATTAAAAAAGGACTCCTAAACCCCAGGCCGCTTGTCCTGACCAAAGAAAGCTAATACAAATTCTGCCCGTAATAAGGCCCATGCATAAAGAGAACGTAGACCTTCTCCAAACTGGGGTACACAAACCTGTAACATCTTACCAGAGGCCAGACGCCTCCCATACCCTTACTTGTACCCCTTACCCCTCCTATACCCTGACACCGTTCACTTGTCCTAAACTCTTTGGCGTGGTAACGTTGCCCTTGACACTTAAAAAGAAAGGCCAAAAACCGCCCACCCATGGTAAAAGGCAGCTGCTGAGATACCCCATCTCATACCACGCTAATAACCAAGATAACTGCATAGGCTGCATGATGACCTTCTGGGGCAATAACAATCCCCTTACTAAAGCAAACCATTCCTGCCATATCGTTTGAGTAGGCATACCAAGTAGCCATACGCACAAGTTGCTTGATACCCTTTGCTGCATACCCCATGTAATGCCTGCTAATGATCCCCAACTCCTGCAACCTGTCCCACTGAAAATGAGACAAAACGTCAGACAAAATGTATCACACCCTGATAAGAGTACAGCGTAGATGAATGCATCCCTTGTAAGCCGCGCAGTACCCAATGTCGCAACAACCTTACCACTGACACGTATGTCGTTGTCAGTCGATAAACCACCTGAACCACCCCAAATCGACCCAGTTGCCTCAGACCTTCTGGTTGCTGAAGGATTCCCCCCGAATTTTCAAGGCCGCTACATTTGGAACAATTCCACACGAAGACAGGTTCTGCAAAACCCTGCCTAGCAACAAGCTGCGGGGGACCGAGCTGCGCTCCCTATTCCCCTGAAACAATGCAACAGCCCCGTGGAGCCTGCAGCATGCATTACTAGCACCAAGTCAAACCCGCAAGTCCTCACTGTAATCCTTATTATGGCTAAACGTGAGTAGGAGCCTGTACTCCCGTCACTACTGCCGCCAGCCGAAGGCAAAAATAAAACTTACCCATGGGGATTATGCTGCAGCGAGCCTGCTCAGCTACATAGCAAATATTGCAGTTGACGTAACTGTACCTTGCTTACTCTAAAGGTCCCTTGCACCTCGTCTTTTTAGCTTCCCTGGCTTGTCCCTTGGCAGCCCGCGTTATCCTAATAGAATCAATTGCAATTCACAGGAATGTAATGTTGCCGTGGGGGCTCACTGTTATCCTCGGAGCTAAAGGAACCCCGAAACATACCACCAAATGTCGCAACTTTCAACAAGACTGCGTAGATATTGTAACCCACTGGACCAACCCTACCAAACTGATCCATCTAATGCATGCCAGTTTCGATACCCAAAACATCCCAGACTGCCCCTTATAAGAAGGAGCTGAACGTTTTGAAGAAGGCACACTAAATGGAGCAACTCATCAGCGGTCAACGATCCACCTACTGTGCCCCCATTCCCTATGCCGCTCATCAGCCGCAAGCTGGCCGGATGTACCAAAATAGTTAAAAAGCCCATACAATGTCTGACTGGGCCAACAATCACCCCTACCCATACCGCCGCACTTATGCAACCGCTCCATTGAGAGAAGTGTACGTTACCCCCCCCATCTTCCGGAGCAATTGAATCAGTGACCAGACCACCTTACCGACAGGCAGGTGATGAATCAATCTGAGCTTGCGGGGTTTTTTCTGGGGAACCACTTACAGTGAAGAGACCACCCTCCCTGGAAGCGGCCTACTAAAGATGGCTGGCCATGAGCCCTAAAATAACCTCCTTCCCTAGTTTTCTCAAAATCACTGTTGGATGAACCAGGGCCACCCAGAAATTGTCAGCCCCAGGCGGGACCGTCTTCAACCACCAGGTATTATCAAACCTTTAGTTAAACCGGCCCCTAACATGTGCGTCACTGCTCGCTTCGAATATCTACTGAGGAAAGAAAGCATCCTTTCCAACCGCCCCGGCGTAGTCCCTCTTGCTACCAAAACCTACGCATGTACTTTTTCACTCTCAAAAACCTCTGGACAGTTAAAGGGATCCCACTCGCCTGAACCCATGTGTTTTTACTCGATAGTTTGTCCCAAATTTACACTAGCCCGAAACTGAGTAGGAGCCCACGACGCTGCCATATAGCTTCATCCCCCAGCTGATGTCCTTATGGGCCCAGCGTATAGACAGCCGGACGGCCATCCACTGCCGAAACTATTTGTCCCGCCTAAGCCAAGTACACCGCCATAAATCCAGTGTGCTAACCAACGCCTGCAAGTAATCTAACCGAGCCGAACAGTGTTCGGGGTTGTTTTCTTCTATTACGCTCGCCCATATGGCGAACGCCTGTATCTAAGTGGCAGAGGTACGGGGAAGCAACCGATACCTACTTGTTCCTAATCTTCCTCATTCTATTCTGGCTTCAACCTGGCCAGGTTGAACTTCTCAGAATGCCATAACGTGAATCTTGCTACACATTCACCTTTTGAATATTTTTTTGGTATTGCTGTCGGCACATGTGGGGCTCCAGGGGGCCATCAAAGCAGATGTGTACCACTTTTGCGCAATCCGCCAACCTAACCGAGTCCGCCGTTTCGTCCCCTGTCTTGCCTTGGCTATCCGGAGCTTTTTTTGATAAACCGGGAGACTCACCAACCGCTGTATCCGTCCCCGTGGCTGTCGCATTCGAATCTCCCCCAACCCTGGGGGTGTCTCCTTGCCTGAGGTGTGTAATGCGTCACTGCCCATGCCTGCCCAGGATTACATCCTGTGCCCGGCTCAAAGCACTGTCCCCAACTCCTTTGAGCCCTGCCACTAACTCACCTAGCCCCCCCCGTGGATCCTGCCTTGAATACTGTCTCTTTTGCGGCACAGGAGTAGACCTGTCCCCCCCGGCTGCCGCAAATTACCCCTAAACCTGATGGCCCCGGTTGACTACCCTGACCCCACTGACTATACAGTAAAGTATAAAGAAAAGTAAAGAAATACACTCACCAGGCTGCCCAGGCCAGGGCCCACCAGCCGTCACTCCGGGAACCACCGCTGCTGGATGTCCTTGTTCATCGCCACCTTCCGACCCGGACGGTTCACATTCATGCCTGTCGCTGCCCCTTGTCATTCGATCGACCGCAGGCTGCATCCCCGATGGACCCGCTCCGTTTTTGCCGTGGGTCTGTGGCGCTGCTCACACTCTGTCCTCCGACCCGTCCCGCCAGACCTGCTCGTTGGCCCTCGTGACGGGCACCTGCGCTTCCTGTTGGACTGGGTCCTCGTCACCCGCCTCAGCCTTCACTCCCCCCAAAACCCTGCGCTCTGCGTGGAACTTCTTCCGGGCTGCGTGTGACTGTGGGCCGTGTTGGCTGTCTGGCCCCCATCCTGCAGTTTGGTAATCCCTCACTGGGCCGGCTGGGCACTTTCACTGTGCTCCTGTAAAAGCCAGGGGAGCAGAGCTCCCCCCGCCGCGTCCCTGCCTCTTTGCCGAATGCCATTCTCCTCCCTGTACTTGATACTCTGTCTCCACTGTACCCTGGGGGTTGGAGGGGTAACTCCTCTCTGCTATATGCAACCTGCTCTGTGAGCCTCCAGGGCCTGCAGCCGGGCTAAACCTTACCGGCGGCCGTGCCGCCACGAGGTGCCGCCCCCCGTCGCCGTTCCGCCGTCAGCCGCTCCAGCTGTGGTCCGGGCACACAGCCTGTATGTTCCCATTGCGCAACCGCCCCTCTAAGCTGGGTAGGAAAGCCCTCCATGCTGCCATACTGCCCTGTAAAGGAAGAGGACCTGGAGCGGTTAGGGTGAGGTGTCCAATCGCTTCCTCCTCCGCTCTGCAACTGACGTCACTTCCCCCCTCCCTTCCTCTTACAAGCTCGAGCGCCGCCCTCACCCAGCCCCTCCCCCTACTTAAATTAAAGGGGGAACAGCACTTTCCCTTCTTAAAACGGCAACTGTGCTGTCCAGCACTGTCATGCCGTCCCTGCGCCCATTTCCCTCCTGTCCTTAGCTCCGGGACTCTCTATATCCCCCCATATAGAAATACTATATAGTCAATAAAAGGCCAACCATACATGGACTGATGCTTGCAAGTGATATGACCAATTTAAGCACCTCCTAGCCACAATTAATCATAGAGACTTCATGAATTTAGGGCCACTGTACACTTCTGTACAGAAAGTACTCCCTCGTTTAAAATTTCACACAGAAAAAAAATAGAAAAAACATGCATAAACAAACCCAAATGCATAAACATGTATTCAAGAATGCAAAAATGGCAGGTTTTTCTGATGGTAGAAGTAGGGATACTTTACAAATGACATTTACATATATTACATCTAATAAATGCATTAACATATAATACAGAAAAAGAGGAATTTTGACTTGTAACTCCCCCTGGGCAGCTACTCTATAACCCTATCCCACTTCAGTTTTGTAGAAAGAAATGCGAGATTACTTAAGGATGGCCTGTTTACTGTACTATACCCAAGATTCCTCTGTAAAGGACACAGGTAAAGAAGTATTCATAGACCCTGGGACATCCTTAGGCAATGAATGAGAGGAGTGGACAACAACTAGGCAAAATGTCAGCATGAGGGAACTGAATGCTGTTAGGATTGTTACTGCCACTCATGGGTCCAGTGCCCCCTCATGGTCTGAGGCCAAATTACTTCTCTGGGCTCCACATATGGAAGGATAGCATCCTTTCAACCACCAGTGACACTTGTCCTGGCACCAACGAGAGACATTTTGAGGGGAACAGTGTTAAGTGCTAATTCCCTCCACCAGCTCTTTACCACACAACAATTTTCCTGCTTCAGCCCATAGGCTAGGAAGGGAGCTACTGCACACATTGTGAGACCTTGCACACTCTGGTTCCAGGCCAGGTCCTTAGGACTGATTCCTTTCCACAGTGATCCCTAAGATAGGGACCCAACTGCTTTCCTGTCACAGAAAGACAGGAAATGATACATGCAGGGGAAGGCACACCACAGCAAATAATGGTAACACATGAGATGCAAAACATTAACCTTTTAATTACTCAACAAGAATATTGTTTAGACACTTGCCTACTAAGAGGCCCAACAAAAACAACTGTCAACAGACCCAGCTTCAGAGTATCACTGCAAGAACATTGTGGACAAAAGATGAATCCATAAGAGGGTTGGACGTCCATCTGGTAAAATAAATGTGCACAGTCCATGATACAGGTATGACAATTTTCCTGGCAGTCCAATCTTCATGAAGCCTCTGACAGACTCACCCGGGACAGAGGCTTTTGGAGGGGACTGCAGGCTAGCCTCTTGCCTACTGACTATGGGCCCTGGCTTTTAAGGGAACACTACTTTTTGTGAGGTGTATGCCTGGGGGACCATTGAAGTAATGTTACTTTGGATTCAAGTCCATGTCTCCCCAAGACACACAGACTCTGGGACTCTAAGCCTGGGGTCCTTGTATAGGGCCTAGCTGCCTCATTACCAATAGTGACTGCTTCACACTGTGAGACTCAAAGCAGATGGTGTTGTCATCAACTCAAGCCACCTGTCTGGGGTCACCTGCTATAATGTGTTTATTGTAAGTAGGTCTAGTGCCCCTCTAAGTGTCTTTCACTCATTGTTAATGATGCTAATTAACTCACCTATTTTCTGCTGGCAAACTATTGAGGGAAGTGTTTTATATTTGTAATAATATGTATTGTACTTTGTACCCAGAGTGGAGGTGCTTGTTGCCGATTAGTCTGGGTGGGTACTGAGTCGCCCAGGTGGCTAGTTGTTTAATTAACTTAATGTTTTTAGTCTTGTGGCTAACTGAGGACCTCCAGGCTCTCTATATGCCCTTGAAAAAAAGTTCATGAAGTTTACACAGTGACAGGTGCATTCAAAAATATCAATTCATGATAATCAAATTAAGTCTGCTTGAAAAGAAGTTGTTCCAGCTAGTTTTTAATTGGCTAGAGAAATAAGCTTGAGTACTGCAATGGGAGTCACGTGGGCGATGGAGTATGAATACCATTGGATCAGAGAAAATGGACAGGGTAAGTTGCTGTACATCAAAGTAGTACCAAACCAAATGAGACTCAATAATCTTCAGGTATTGTACCCTCATTTATCATAAATTGTCAGGACCTGTGTCATTGGGTCACCTGATGGTGGCTGTAAAGGGACTGCTCTGGTGCACTCACAGGCAACAGCGGTGTAAGATAACTGCTCTGGCACACACACATGCGCATGCACGCGCTCACGGGCAACAGCGAACTTCCAGGGTGCTGATGCGCACGTGTGTGCGCAACGGACTGCGTGCACACGCAGGAGCGCATCCTTAACGCCAATTGGCTCGTGACGGCCTATTTTAAGGGTGCTCTGACTCACAAACAGCGCTGACTGGTCTTCAGCTGTGTCCCTATCTTCTGATTCCTGTTATACCCTGCCTGATACCTGTTGCTGAACCCGGCTTACCCTGACTCTGCCTCTGGACTCTGATTCATTCCTGATCACCGGTTCCTGATCTCGGCTTCCATTTGACCTTGCTTCTGCTTATGCCTTTGTACTTCGCTGCCCGTCTGTTACCGAACCCGGCTATCCTTGAGACCCTGCTCCTGCTCTTCACCTGGCTAAAACACTTCCTGTTGTCCTGCCTCTGCCACCGAGCCTACTACTTCATCTTCAAGTTCTGTAAGCAACACTTACAGGCACTTGTGTTCCTCCTGGCTCTAGCCACCATCTGTTCCACCTTCAGTGAGGCTTGGGCTGGAGATACAAGGAAGGCCGACCTCGTCATATCAGACTCCTACCAGGTACATGACAGTGGCACTGTTGTTTTTAGCACCAAAGGGTGTAGTTCTGGTGGCCACCAGCGGGTTTCTCCCAACAGATGTACATACAGGTAATCAGGCTGCACCTGATATGGACTGCTGGGATTATATAAGCTCACCCTTCACTAAGGCTCAGGGCTTCAGTATTTTTTCCTGCAAGCCGTGTCCCTGCCTGAGCCTGATCCGTTCCCTGTTCCTAGAATCCTGATCCAGAGACCTGTCCCTTGTTATCTGCTTCCTGCTCCCACTATGACCTTTTTGCTCCCAGTACTTGGCTTCCTGTTCCACTTATCTCCTGTCCCTGTCCCTTCTGACTTATGTGTGTTCTCCCCCATTTGTATATAGTTAGTTAGGTTTAGTTAGTTAGGGTTCATATAGGGTTTGCTGTGTTCGTTTACTTTCCACTTACTTTTTATGATTTATTGGTGTGGGTATTGGAAATGTGTCATTATCTTAAATATCTCCAAAGTAGAATATTAGCACGCGGATACAGCCGATCGTGCCTGCGTAAAGCATAAAACAAAACTGTCACACAATCGAGATTCGAGTTATTGTTTAAACATAAATTGAGGAATGATTCTACCCCTGATCCAAGTAGGATAATCCTGCATTTATCAAGACAACACAATGCAATTAAGGAGATAGTCCAAAAACATTGGACTATGCTCTTGGATGACCCTAGAGTTAACACTTTTGTGTCAACAAATCCCTCAATAAGCTACCTCAATTAAAGATAAGCTTGTTCAAAACTAGTTCAGAAATGAACAAAAAAGGAAGAAACAATGTCCAGCTTTTGGTTTGTTCCCATGCGGACATTGTTCGCACTGTCCCCTCATAAGAAGAGAAAACGTTTTTCTTCTTCCCAATGGGGAAAACTTTAAGCCCTCCCACTTTGCCAATTGCCAAACCCACAATGTGGTGTATCTCATGGTTTGTGAGTGTGGTGCCTATTACATAGGAAAGACCAAACAGGAGTTTTAGCATCATATGTCCTAGCATGCAATTCGGGAACCGACATCTCCCGATCGGTAGACATGCCGTGCTTGAACATAATTACAAAGTACCCAAAGTCTCCTTTGCTGTACTCGATCGAGTCCATATTGCCGATCGAGGAGGAGATTGGAATAAAATCTTGCTTCAACACGAGCAAAGATGGATTTTCAGACTACAAGCCACCTCTTTCCCAGGCCTGAATGAGTCCATTTCTTTTGCCCCTTTTCTAAGGGGTTTCTCCTCGGGGAAGACCCACTGAAAGGATTATACCTCAATATAGAACAAACGTCATGATTTCTTGTTTTATTGTGACGTTTCTTATCAAAAATGACAGTATTAGATAAGCAGCACACCGTCTCTGAGATCTTTTTTTGATATATTTATATAAAATAATAATGCAACAATAAAATCAAAAATACTATTTTCGATATTGCTATATTGCTTGTACAATTGTATGTGCATTTAAAAGTTAAATATTATACTCTTCATGGATTATTTCTCTATCTGTCTTTCAGATTCCTGTGATGCTCCGCTAGTTATGGACGTCCCCTGTGTGGAGATGTTTGCCCTGTGTGTCTTCCCAGCAGGGAAGGGAGCATAGGTATCTGTGCTCCCACAATGCTCCACTAGGTGGCCGAGGTCCTCTTCAGCCATCTGTGGGAGCGATCTCCTTGCCGGCCGCGTCCCGATCACTTCCGGACGTCATATGCCGTTCGTAACTTCCGTTACTGCATGGCAGTGATCGGGAACTTCTGCCTCCTGGGACGCCGAGGGAGCCACACGAGGCACGCCATTATGGCGGTTGCAGCCTCCATCAGTGGGTCAGGTAAGAGGGAGGGGGAATAGCACCTGCGGCTCATTTCAGGATAATTCCCTAATTAAGCACATCATAAAAGCCTTGGGATGAATGTGGATCTTGAGATTATCCCTTACATGCCACTAGGACGGTCAGACTTTCTCCAACATCCCAGAGCTAAGTAATTAATATTGGTTTACCTGCCACTGCAAGTTTCCTGCCATATTTTGCCAGGCTACGTGCAAACAATATAATTTAATCAATTAACTTTTTTATAAAAGATTCACTGGTTCCTTCTCTGTCTACACACAGAGTAATAGACTTTCTATGTGAACCCGTCTCTGGCTAATTACTACGTCTTAGTGTTCCTATCATCCCACTAGTAAGGTAAAATTCAAGTATTTAATTTATAATTGGCGCCTAGTTAGCACTGGCACATTTTAATTCTTACTCACTATTATTATTTTTTAGATATTTCAAGTCACCCACACTTCTTTGCACCTCCTTCCCCTCACCCTTCCCCCATTCTCCACATATATTCCTTCCTTGTAAATAGAAAAGCTCTAGGTATGGGACTTTGGGGGCACAATAGTATTGAACTACAAAAAATATATTTAATAGGGATATTTTATTAGAAAAAAATATAAAAGACATTGAACACACATAGATTTAAAAACACTTCAGTCTAGATATAAATCCTAGTAGTAGTACACCGTATGGATCTTAACCTGCAAATTTGTGTAGCATAAAGAAGGCTATAAAGGTATACAAGTATCGCTTAGTCCATATATAGGAGGAATACTTCCCCTGAAAATTGAACAGAAGGCAAGCACATAGTTATAGCAGACAAGATGCAGCAGGTTTGGTGATCCACGGTGAGGTGTTCTCTAGTTGCTCTACATGTTTCGCGTTACACTGAACGCTTCCTCAGGAGCTAGAGATTCAATAGAGTGTGGTAGAATTGCAAAAATCAATCGATAGTGATTGTATGTAAATGGTCACAGTTTGATGATAAATATAAAGTATCTGAATTAAGTCGGAAACAGCAATCGGCCACAACCTGGAATCTCTCAAAAAGGTCAAAGTCTTTGCTTTCCCCTTTTTTATGGATACCTGATGCTACACCTTTTTGAGAGATTCCAGGTTGTGGCCGATTGCTGTTTCCGACTTAATTCAGATACTTTATATTTATCATCAAACTGTGACCATTTACATACAATCACTATCGATTGATTTTTGCAATTCTACCACACTCTATTGAATCTCTAGCTCCTGAGGAAGCGTTCAGTGTAACGCGAAACATGTAGAGCAACTAGAGAACACCTCACCGTGGATCACCAAACCTGCTGCATCTTGTCTGCTATAACTATGTGCTTGCCTTCTGTTCAATTTTCAGGGGAAGTATTCCTCCTATATATGGACTAAGCGATACTTGTATACCTTTATAGCCTTCTTTATGCTACACAAATTTGCAGGTTAAGATCCATACGGTGTACTACTACTAGGATTTATATCTAGACTGAAGTGTTTTTAAATCTATGTGTGTTCAATGTCTTTTATATATTTTTCTAATAAAATATCCCTATTAAATATATTTTTTGTAGTTCAATACTATTGTGCCCCCAAAGTCCCATACCTAGAGCTTTTCTATTTACAATTTGATTCCTGGGGACGCTGGCACAAATCGTTACTGAGTACCTACAGAGTCACCCTGCTTATTGAGGTACTTCGGCACTAGGTTCTCTAATTTATGCTATATTCCTTCCTTGCCCTCACCAACCACTGATCCCCATCAACCCCACACCACTCACATATATCACCATACATTTCATTCTTCCTTCATTTTTCTTTTTGGACTACCCAGCCTGCTTTTCATGTCCTATTTTTTTTGCATTTTCACTCCCGTTTTGGTTCGGGTTTGGTTTTTGGTTTTGGTGTGCCCCACCCTTTCCCCACTAGTACACATTTTCTCACACATCACATTCCCCTTTTTTACACATTTGCACCATTCACATATTCTTTTCATGTCATATTCACATATTCAGGCTACTCTGGCATCACCTCATCTTTTGCTCCCCCTTATTCTGTTTTTTTGTTCCTCCCTTTTTCACAATTCATTTTTCTTCTTTTCTTTATATCTTCCTTTCATTTTTCTAATCCTTTTCTTCATTTCACGTCTTCACTTCTCTCCCGCACATGATCACTTACACCATTAGACACTACTCCCATTAAATTAATGGATATACGTAGAATATTCGGCCAATTCAGCCATTTATTATTTCTCTTGTTTAAACATTTATTATTCATAGTATAGTTTTAGGATATACAATATATATATATATATATATATATATATATATATATATATATATATATATATATATATATATAAATAAAATCTACTGTGGACAAACCTCAAATTTAGTGTGTATTTTTTCAAATACACTATATAATGACACCCTGGGAATTTGCTGCAGGTGCTGACCACCCAACCTGGCACGCCCCTAGGGGGTGTCCAAACGTGCTACTTCTTGTAAGCCGTACTCAGCGGGTCGAAATCTTCCCTCGGGGTACTGTTTGGCTGAGGAGCACGCGGGATCATCTGACAGCTTTTAAAGGAATCCTGGTTAGGAGGTTTTTCCCAAATACACCTCCCATTTTGTAATTATGTGTTTTATCTATACTCCTTATACAATGATTTATATACAAAACTTTATATGTTAATTGCAATTTCTTTGCAGCAAACCAATCCGCTGAAGAAGACCCTAATTGCACGGGTCGAAACACGTCAGGCATTTTATACAGTAGACATTCTGATATGTAATGCTGTGGATAATTTTGTGTTTGCACTTTCTGTATTTGAAATGGTTTTTATTCTCCTACCAGAGCTCATATTTTAACTGCCATGAGAATATTACATGTTAATTTTTCAATAAAGAATTTTTTTTTTTTTTAATTTACTCTTTATAATTACTTACCTTGCTGCTAAAAAAACCCTCTGGGGGAACCTTCCCACATTGTACTATTTGGGGTGTGCAGCACCACTATCTCTCCCAATATGTGGCTTTCCCATGCTATATATTTTTACTTACTCATCTGGTCCTGATTCCTGCAGCCAACTGATCTGATCACCCTTGCTGAATGCCTGTATGAAGTATCCCTGACATAATACTGAAGCCATTCAATCAGATGGGCTGCAGCCGGGAATTAGGTCTGAGCACTTGCTCAATTGCTGCAAGATGCATTTTGAGGAGGTTATGTATTTCTCACTACTCGCAACAGAAGACAGTGATTATTGCTGTCAAACTTTGAAAGAGCAGACTAGGGAGCAATTGCTGGAATGCATCCATCTGGCTCATGCTTTTGTTGATCAAGGCAGATTTTTGTTTGAGGATATTCAGCCACTTATTCAAATTAGTGCAGAGTTGGCTCTGTCCAGTGCCCCTAGTGGTGATGATGATAATTCTCCTCTTAGTGTGGCTCAGGTGGAATCCTTGGTTTGGTTATTGGAGCATGCCTTTTTCTTTGAACACTACTCAGCATGTCCCCAACAGGTGCTAGTAGCATGTATTAATTCAGTGCAATCTCTAGTCAAACAGGCAGTGTTTAAATTTGATTTTGTGCAACCATTATTACAGGCATGGTCAAATGTGTTGCATTCAGCCTCTGTCAGCTTCCAACCACCCATTCCTGTGGCTAGACACCTGCCTGCTCAAATGTCTTTCTCTCCTTCACCCACAACAACCACAGTTGCTGTTGAGTATACCCTGCTACCAACTAAGTACCAATACCCTGTTTCCACCTGCTGCACCTACCCTGCCTTAAACCCTTCTACTTCTTCTCTGCTGCCTGCAACAATTCCACAAAAATCCCCCTCAGCAACATTTTCCTTTGTTTTACCATCCTCCTGCTCTTAGCTTCCATTAGCTGCACCCACTTCCTACAACCCTGTATCCACATACAGAACTTCATTGGCTAAACCTAAAAGGAAACGGAAATTCTTCCCAACCCGCACAATCCTGCTACTATCCAACCCTGCCTTCCCACCTGCCACTTTGGTTCAGCCTATGAAATCTGGACCTTCTGCTACTGACCTGCCTGTCGCTATCCCGCTTGACAGTACTGGTTCTCTGCCCACAATCCAGTTTGGCCCTATGGACTCTTTGCCGGCTAATCAAATTGACCTCATTGATTCTCTTCCTGATGCCCTGTGTGGTGGTCCCATTCCTGATGCCCTGTGTGGTGGTCCCGTTCCTGATGCCCTGTGTGGTGGTCCCATTCCTAATGCCCTGTCTGGTGGTCCTGTTCATGATGCCCTGTCTGGTGGTCCCGTTCCTGATGCCCTGTCTGGTGGTCTCGTTCCTGATGCCCTGCCTGATGGTTCCATACCGCTGCCCAGCTTGATGTGCTGCTGCCCAGCTTGATGTGCCTCTGCCTGCTGCCCAGCTTGATGTGCCTCTGCCTGCTGCCCAGCTTGATGTGCCTCTGCCTGCTGCTCAGCTTGATGTGCCTCTGCCCGCTGCACAGCTTGATGTGCCTCTGCCCAGCTTGATGTGCCTCTGCCCTGTCTGATGACCCAGTGCTTGTTGCCCAGGCTTATGACCCGGTGCCCGCTGCCCAGCCTTATGACCCGGTGCTTGCTGCACAGCCTGATGACCTGGTGCCCATTATCCAGCCTGCAGACCCGGTGCCTGTTACCCAGCCTGCTGACCTGGTGCCGTTACCCAGCCTGCTGATCCGGTCCCCGTTACCCAGCCTACTGATCCAATGTCCATTACCCAGCCGGCTGATCCTGTGCCCGCTACCCAGCCAGCTTCATCTAACAAGGAGAGCAACTCAGCTGTACTATTCCTTAGCTATTCAGCTCTCAACTGCAGAGGGACACCATGCCAGCTTCCCAGGCCGCCTCCCCAAGGTCACGCTCCCAGAGTGGAAGCCCGTGCTTGCCACAGGACAGAAGCCGCACTCCCCTTAACACCAGGGAGACCCGAGCTCTTAACCTGAATGATCTGCATGAGATTGCCACTGACATCAAAAACACATTGTCAGCTGCTATATCAGACTTGCGGGAGGACATCCAGGCTATACACTGCAGAGTGGAAGAAGTGGAGAAAACAGCCCGCCATGATGCCTCCCTATGCCAGGTACAACAAGTCACTGAATCACACTCCATGCACCTGAGGGAACTTCACCGTCACCTAGAAGACTTAGACAACCGTGGCAGGCGCCACAACCTGAGGGTGAGAGGACTGCCAGAAACTATTGAGCCTAATAGGCTCACTCAGACCACATTGGCCCTATTCAGCTTGAGTGCCCACACAGAGCCATCATCCCCCTGGCAGGGACACCAACCCTCCCCGGGATGTTGTCTTCTGCCTGGTTAGCTTCCCCCAAAAGAAGAGATCCTGAGAAAGGCATGCAATAGAGGTTGCATAATGTCACATGGAGCAGAAGTGAAAATGTATCAGGACCCCTCAACGAAGAAAAGAATTAAGACCCCTCTTAGATCTCTTATGCTCCAGATCCATTGCTTACAGATGGAAGTTTCCTTTCTGCCTCTTGGCAACAAACCAAGGCTGCACAGCTTATTTAAGCGTTCCAGAGGATTTGGAACACTTTGGCAATGTTCTGGAGATCCCAAAGGCAGATCTACCTGATTGGTACGGCGACTTTCGCTTTCCGAAGACAAGAAATGCCACTTCAATGGAAGATTTTCACAAGGCCGGCCAACGAGGCGCAGGATGCTGCCGCTCACACTCACTATAATACCATCCACCAGCTGCCCATGGTACGCCAAGAAATGATAGCCCGACAGCCTCTCCAGCGCACCGACGAGCCCGGCTATCTGACTAGAGAGGACAACTTCTAAGTCTGGATCGATTGCAATGGATCAAGGTCGGTACAGCACTATCATTAAAAGCCTCCTCATTGCACGATGCTGCTTGGCCCATTTTCCTATCCATGTCTCCCATTGCCTGCAATACCCTATAGACTACCTCTATACCTCATTATCCTCTGACCCTATCAAATTCCCCCTGAGAGAAACAAATTCAACATCTTCCGAGTATAACCAACAAGCTTGACTCTCAGTCCTGGAAGCTTTATGCCACTGTCAGTAGCACAAGATCACCATGGCTGCTCTCTTCTTACTGAGCAATTCCACAATTGCAGATCCAAATATAAGCGGCCGCCCTATTCATTGAGCAATGAACTGAGTGCTTGAAACCCCTCAACATTCGCATTGAATAGCCCTCTAACTGAGCACGATTCTCAGAACTCCAAAAAGACTCTAAAACCAGAATCTCTACCCTATTGCCCAGATCCCCCCCACATCATGGAATGCAAAGAGAACAATGATTTCTGAAGCACAAAACTCTGCATCGGAAATCTACCCACCTACCCACTACCTTCCCTATGTCCCATGTCCTCCTTCCATCCCCCCATCCAGACCCACCTTTTCCCTTCACCCACTCATTACTGTGCCATCCTTCACTGAATCAAGAACCGGGAAAACCCTGTTCCTGTCTAGTAAATACACCAAGTATATTGCAGAAGGGCATTGTCTATGAACCTGCTTCCTGCATTAAGACATAAAAATACCTGCTAGCAATCCCCCACCCATTACCCTACCAAATGCCTCGATCCATTGTTTGTTTGTTTATTTGCTTGATTGATTGTTTGTTTGATTCATCGATCCCATCATACAGTATAATGAAAGGGGAGATTCCGAAGAGGGATGCTAGTTGGTCACTGACCTACACTTACTAGCACTTCCCTTTTGGCCTTGATTATTCCAATATGCTAATGACTTCTATTCCCACTTATCCATAAACAAATCTTGCATTAAGCTGCCCATTCAGACCATATCGAAGGTCTACAAGATGACCCCTCCTTAAAATGTTAATGGGGCTTTGAGACTGTCTTACACCCCCTTGGAATCCTCCCCGAGCACCTATATAACTGTTGAATTGTTATTATTGTTCTGTGTTATTTGTTCCTCATAAGACTAGGCGTGACCTACTAATTTACACACCCGAAGGTGTCACCCCTCTGTTTGCATATTATAAAAATTTTTTTCTTCTATCTTTTAAGCCTCCACATGGGCACAGTTGACCTCACAGGTAAAGGAGACCCTACCTATCTCAAGACCTCTACCTACCACTCCCGCACCCAGCAAACTCATGAAGTTTTTGCTGAACCGCCCTGGACCTTCCTCTACAGACAGGGTGAGCTAGCTGGCCTACACTCACTTCCGGATTTACTCCCCACTAGGGATGAGCTTCAAGTTCGAGTCGAACTCATGTTCAACTCGAACATCGGCTGTTCGCTAGTTCGCCGAACAGCAAACAATTTGGGGTGTTCGCGGCAAATTCGAAAGCCGCGGAACACCCTTTAAAAGTCTATGGGAGAAATCAAAAGTGCTAATTTTAAAGGCTTTAATGCATGGTATTGTCATAAAAAGTGTTTGGGGACCTGGGTCCTGCCCCAGGAGACATGGATCAATGTAAAAAAAAGTTTTAAAAATGGATCTTTTTTCAGGAGCAGTGATTTTAACCACTTGCCGACCGCCTCACGCCTATATACGTGAGCAGAATGGCACGGGCAGGCAAAATCACGTACCTGGTACGTGATTGCCTTCCTGCGGGCGGGGGGTCCAAACGGACCCCCCCCGGTGCCAGCGGTGATCGGCATTTGTCTGGGAGTGTTGAGAGGCGAGGGGGAGGCCATCCGATCGTGGCCCCCCCTCGCGATCGCTCCCAGCCAATGAGAAACATCCCCTGCCTCTGTATAGTACACAGAGGCACAGGATGTGATGTCATCTCTCCTCGGCTCGGCAGTTTCCGTTCCGGCGCCGAGGAGAGAAGACATCTGAGTAAGTGTAAAACACAACACAGTAGAACATGCCAGGCATACATTACACCCCCGATCGCCCCCCGATCGCCCCCCGATCCCCCCCCAATCACCCCTCCCTGTCACACTGACACCAAGCAGGTTTGTTTTTTTTTCCTGATTACTGCATGGTGTCAGTTTGTGACAGTTAGAAGTGGTAGGGCAGTCAGTGTTAGCCCCCTTTAGGTCTAGGGTACCCCCCTAACCCCCCCTAATAAAGTTTTAACCCCTTGATCACCCCCCGTCACCAGTGTCGCTAAGCGATCATTTTTCTGATCGCTGTATTAGTGTCACTGGTGATGCTAGTTAGGGACGTAAATATTTAGGTTCGCCGTCAGCGTTTTATAGCGTCAGGGACCCCCATATACTATCTAATAAATGTTTTAACCCCTTGATTGCCCCCTAGTTAACCCTTTCACCACTGATCACCGTATAACCATTACGGGTGACGCTGGTTAGTTCGTTTATTTTTTATAGTGTCAGGGCACCCGCCGTTTATTACCGAATAAAGGTTTAGCCCCCTGATCACCCGGCGGTGATATGCGTCGCCCCAGGCAGCGTCAGATTAGCGCCAGTATCGCTAACACCCACGCACGCAGCATACGCCTCCCTTAGTGGTATAGTAAGGCGAACGCAAGCGTCGATCTGGCGTCAAATGTAAACAACAATTGCACCATGCATGTGAGGTATCACCACGAAGGTCAGATCGAGGGCAGTAATTTTAGCAGTAGACCTCCTCTATAAATCTAAAGTGGTAACCTGCAAAGGCTTTTAAAGGCTTTTAAAAATGTATTAATTTTGTTGCCACTGCACGTTTGTGTGCAATTTTAAAGCATGTCATGTTTGGGGATACCACATGTGTGGGACTTTTTGGGAGCCTAGCCGCGCACAGGACCCCGGAAACCAAGCACCGCCTTCAGGCTTTCTAAGGGCGTAAATTTTTGATTTCACTCTTCACTGCCTATCACACTTTCAGAGGCCATGGAATGCCCAGGTGGCACACCCCCCCCCCCAAATGACCCCATTTTGGAAAGTAGACACCCCAAGCTATTTGCTGAGAGGTATAGTGAGTATTTTGCAGACCTCACTTTTTGTCACAAAGTTTTTAAAATTGAAAAAAGAAAAAAAAAAATTCTAGACTTTCTTCATTTTCAAAAACAAATGAGAGCTGCAAAATACTCACCATGCCTCTCAGCAAATAGCTTGGGGTGTATACTTTCCAAAATGGGGTCATTTGGGGGGGGGGGTTGTGCCATCTTGGCATTTTATGGCCTTCAAAACTGTGATAGGTAGTGAGGAGAGTGAAATCAAAAATGTATGCCCTTAGAAATCCTGAAGGCTAGGCTCCCAAAAAGTCCCACACATGTGGTATCCCCGTACTCAGGAGAAGCAGCCAAATGTATTTTGGGGTGCAATTCCACATATGCCCATGGCCTGTGTGAGCAATATATCATTTAGTGACAACTTTTTGTAAATTTTTTTTTTTTTTGTCATTATTCAATCACTTGGGACAAAAAAAATAAATATTCAATGGGCTCAACATGCCTCTCAGCAATTTCCTTGGGGTGTCTACTTTCCAAAAATAAAAACGGCAGAGGTGATTAAATACCATCAAAAGAAAGCTCTATTTGTGGGAAGAAAAGGACGCAAATTTTGTTTGGGTACAGCATTGCATGACCGCGCAATTAGCAGTTAAAGCGACGCAGTGCTGAATTGTAAAAAGTGCTCTGGTCAGGAAGGGGGTAAATCCTTCCGGGGCTGAAGTGGTTAATAATGCTTAAAGTGAAACAATAAAAGTATAATATTCCTTTAAATTTGGTACCTGGGGGGTGTCTATAGTATGCCTGTAAAGGGGCGCATGTTTCCCATGTTTAGAACAGTCTGACAGCAAAATTACATTTCAAAGGAAAAAAAGTCATTTAAAACTACTCGCGACTATTAATGAATTGCCGGTCCGACAATACACATAAAAGTTAATTGATAAAAACGGCATGGGAATTTCCCACAGGGGAACCCCGAACCAAAATGTAAAAAAAATGGCATGGGGGGGTCCCCCTAAATTCCATACCAGGCCCTTCAGGTCTGGTATGGATATTAAGGGGAACCCCGGTCAAAATAAAAAAAAATGGCGTGGGGTCCCGCTCAAAATCTATACCAGACCCTTCAGGTCTGGTATGGATTTTAAGGGGAACCCCGCGCCAAAATTAAAAAAAAATGGCGTGGGGTCCCCCCAAAAATCCATAGCAGACTCTTATCCGAGCACGCAACCTGGCAGGCCGCAGGAAAAGAGGGGGGGGCGAGAGAGCCCCCCTCCTGAACCGTACCAGACCACATGCCCTCAACATTGGGAGGGTGCTTTGGGGTAGCCCCTCAAAGCACCTTGTCCCCATGTTGATGGGGACAAGGGCCTCATCCCCACAACCCTTGCCCGGTGGTTGTGGGGGTCTGCGGGCGGGGGGCTTATGGGAATCTGGAAGCCCCCTTTAACAAGGGGACCCCAGATCCTGCCCCCCTGTGTGAAATGGTAAGTACCCCTACCATTTCACAAAAAAATTTGTCAAAAATGTTAAAAATGACAAGAGACAGTTTTTGACAATTCCTTTATTTAAATGCTTCTTCTTTCTTCTATCTATATTCTATCTTCTATCTATCTTCTATCTTCTATCTTCCTTCAGTTTCTTCCTCCATCTTCTTCTTCTTCTGGTTCTTCCTCAGGTATTCTCGTCCGGCATCTTCCTCTGCTGCGTCTTCTTCCCTTCTTCTTCTCGGGCCGCTCTGAATTCATGATGGAAGGCTCCCGCTGTGTGACGCTTCTCATCTTCTGACGTTTCTTAAATAAAGGAGGGCGGGGCCACCCGGTGACCCCACCCCCTCTGACGTCACGGGGAATGCCACAGGGAAGTCCCCATCAAGTCCCCGTGTGTCAGAAGGGGGCGGGGTCACCAGATGGCCCCGCCCTCCGTTATTTAGGAACCATCAGAAGACGAGAAGCGTCACACAGCGGGAGCCTCCCATCATGGATGCGGAGCGGCCCGAGAAGAAGAAGGGAAGAAGAAACCACGGAGAAGGATGCTGGACGAGAACACCGAAGGAAGAACCAGAAGAACCAGAAGAAGAAGAAGATGGAGGAAGAAACCGAAGGAAGATAGAAGATAGAAGAAAGAAGCATTTATATAAAGGAATTGTCAAAAACTGTCTCTTGTCATTTTTAACATTTTTGACACTTTTTTTGTGAAATGGCAGGGGTACTTTTGTACCCCATTACCATTTCACACAGGGGGGGCCAGGATCTGGGGGTCCCCTTGTTAAAGGGGGCTTCCAGATTCCGATAAGCCCCCCACCCGCAGACCCCCACAACCACCGGGCAAGGGTTGTGAGGATGAGGCCCTTGTCCCCATCAACATGAAGGGCTGGTATGGGGGACCCCCCACGCCATTTTTTTTTTAAATTTTGGTTCAGGGTTCCCCTGTGGGGAATTCCCATGCCATTTTTATCAATGAACTTTTATGTGTATTGTCGGACCGGCAATTCATTAATAGCCACAATATGAAGGCAGACATTATATTTTTTCAGAAGACCCATTTCAAAGCACACTCCATCCCCAAACTTGATAACAACCACTATCCTCCAGCATATCATGCAGCATCCTCAACTTCAAAAACAAAGGGAACTTCCATACTACTATCCAAAAATCTTCCCTTACATATTTCGGACACCCTAGCAGATGAACATGGACGCTATGTATTCTTAAAAGGCACGCTATTGGAGAAACCAATCACTTTGGCTAACATATATATAGTCCCAACACCTCCCAGGTCCTATCCTTAAGATCGATCAGACATTTACTAACCTCCTTTCAATCAGGAATCCTGGTCTTAGGAGGTGACTTTAAAATCCCCCTTGATCCCCTCATTGACTTCTCTACAGGTACCTCTAACCTCCCATTTCGCGCTCTACGACAAATTAGACTTTCCTTTCAAGAACTTTCACTTCATGATACGTGGAGAACATTATATCCCCAAGATAAAGATTATACCTTTTTCTCAGCCCCACACAACAAATACTCCCGCCTAGACTATCTCTTTATCAGCCAACAAGACCTACCCTTCCTATCCAAATCTACATTCGAACCAATGACAGTTTCAGACCACCACCCAAATACTCTATGCTTTACCTTTCCTGAATATGTCCACACATCCACAATATGTAGACTTGACTCCAATTTATTTACAGATAACGATCGAGTTAGCAAACTCAGCACCACCATTTTCAACTATTTTAAAGACAACGATACCCCAGACACTTCACCTCTTACCCAATGGGAAGGACACAAGTGCGTAATATGAGGATATCTAATTTCCCTTGCTTCACCATAAAGCATGAAAAGCATGAAAAACAGAAACACATCAATAACCCCCTATCCAAAATACAGACACTTGAAAGGTCACATAAAAGCGATCTTGCACAACATACCTACTACAAACTCATTGAGACATGGAAAAACCTTCTGGAAGAACTTGATCGAAAGATAAGGAGAAAACACACCCTTTCCCAGAAACTCTTTTATGAACATGTCAACAAAAGTGGCCACCTGTTAGCATAAGCTTTATGCGCAAAAAAGGCCAAAGCAACAGTGGATCTACTAAAGACCCCAATAGGCAACACATTAAAAAGCAACCCAGACATAGCAAAAGAATTTGAGCACTTCTACACAGACTTATACAACCTTCCAACTTCAGAAACACAACATCCCGGATCCTCACCTAGGTCAACCCTCATAGAGAGTTTCCTGGGAAAATACTGCCCTAGATCACTCACACCAGACACCACAATCAAGCTAGACTTCCCTATATCAAAAAAAGAATTGGACACAGCTCTCAAACACTTGAAACCAGGAAAAAGCCCTGGCCCAGACGGCCTATCAGCTGTCTACTACAAAACATTCACAGATATACTATCTGCCCCTTTTCTCAAAGCATTCAACTATCTCTCTTCTGACCACCATCTCACTCCAAACTTGTTAGAAGCACACATATCAGTTATCCCTAAGGAAGGAAAAGATCCTACACAAACAGCAACTTATAGACCCACACCATATCCCTATTAAACCTAGACATCAAAATTTTTGCAAAAATCTTAGCAAACCGTCTGCTTCCCCTCCTCCTATCCATTATCAACAGAGATCGGTAGGATTTACACCATCAAAGCAATAAATCTACACTACATTCTGACCTCCTCCAACCAAGCAGGTTTCTTCTTATCCCTTGATGAGGAGAAGGCATTTGACAGGGTAGCCTGGGACTAGATAGAAGTGGTTCTCTGGTCCATAGGCTTGGATTGCCGCATATTAAGCTGCATAATGGCTCTCTACTCTAGCCCGGTCGCTAAAGTCCATGTTAACGGCTTCCTGTCAAATGCCTTCCCCGTCCATAATGGTACGAGGCAAGGTTGCCCCCTCTCCCCATTACTGTTCGTACTCATCGTAGAACCCTTCCTACGCAGCCTCATAAACAATCCGGACATCAAGGGCGTACAACCCCACAACAAAGAATACAAATTAGCGGCTTTTGCTGATGACATTCTCCTCTTTCTCACTGAACCACATACGTCACTTTCCAACCTCTTAGCAGAATTTTTTCAGTTTAGATTAATCTCTAATCTCAAGATAAATTTCTCCAAATGTCTCTCTTACCAACAGAACTGTCACCCAATGCAAAGGCAACTGTTCTTTCCACTGGAAGGAAGAAGTCATAACATATTTAGGCATCCAACTCCCTCGACACCTTAAAAATCTATACGTCAAAAACGATCTACCTATCCTACAGAGCCTCACCAATGACCTCAAATGGTGGAACAAGCCTATCTTTTCTTGGTTCAGTAGAGCAACTATCCTAAAAAATGAACGCTCTACCTCACCTCCTCTATATAATACAAGCAGCTCCAATCCATATTCCCATATCCTTTTTCCAAAGCTATAAATGTCTATGCACTCGATTTCTCTGGGGAAGCCGCAGACCAAAAATCAGCTATTCACACCTCTCTCTACCCAAACACAGAGGATGAATAGACCTATCAGACATTAGAAATTACTATTGTGTTTGCCAACTCACCAGAATCAAAGATTGGACCATCCACAGCAAATTTAAAGACTGGGTCACCCTCGAGGCTTCTTTCACCCCACTCCCCCTCCACTCACTACCCTGGTTGCTCCCCAAACACGTCCCGATTGACACTTGTCTTCATCCCCTTATTGGCCCAACTCTCAGAAGCTTCCAAAAAACATGCAAATCAACATCCTTACATTCAACACCTGGCCCTCTCGCCCCTCTTTACCCAAACCCTGACTCCCCCCCCCGGGCTAAATAGCAAAGTCCTAAAGGACACCTGGTCACTCAAGAACGCTTTAGCCCACCACTTTTTCGCACATGGTAAACCCCTACCATGCAACAAACTTCCATCCAACGGTGATAGCCCACCTTTCTCTCCCTGGAACTGCATACTATTGTCACACTATCTCCGTGATTTACATAGGGAGCTCAAGGTCTCTAGACCTCTATCTCCTTTTGAAAATCTTTGTTTAATGCAAACACCCCAACGTCACTTACTCTCCACAACTCATTTTCTTCTATTCACAAACACTCCTCCTAACACAAGCCTGGCGTGCTCAACCTGGGAAAAAGATCTCTCGTTATCCCTATCCCCTGAAGATTGGGAACAAATCTATCTGAATATACATAAAGGTTCCGTGAACATCACAACCCAAAAAAATGGATACTAAATCTAAACCAGATGGTATCACACCACCACCCTTATTCACAAATACTGTCCGGATCTTCCAGATACATGTTGGAGATGCCAACGTGAAAGGGTCTCTCCTACACATATAATGGAGTTGCCCTACCATCCAAACATTCTGGTCAGATGTTTACCGCATCATTGCTACGGTTACTACTTATACACTCGATTTCACTCCGGCGCAATTTCTGTTACACTACTCCACTTCAACAAACAATGGATACATTAAATCCCTTGCCATGCGCATGGTGAATGCAGCCAAACAATGAATTCTGGTTCATTAGGGGACCCCCCAAACTCCCTCAATCAAGAATGGCTAACCAGAATTGCCAGGATATCTGAAATGGAAGGCCTCATTAGCATTGCTCATGACACACCCACAAAATTCTCCATCAAATGGGCCTGCTGGACCCACTTTCAGACAACAGCAGATTCCTGTGCTCTTATCACCCTCAATACACAACAAGGAAGTCCCCCACACAATATCCCAACATAAACCACCCCAAGATCAATCTCATATACAATACCCTTTATAACATACTTCTGAAATTATTATGGTTTTCTATTAACAATATCCATCCCATAACACCCAGCTTTACCCCAACCCACCCCCACAGAGGGAGAGAGAGATGGTAACCCATCCCCTCCGTCCCCCTTACCCACTCCCCCCAACCCCCCACCCAATCTATTTCTTCCACTTTGGTACCACTATCTACCCCCCTTCCTCCCCCTTCATGTCATCACACCCCTGGACCATAGTCAGGCCTCGGACATACAGAAACTCTATCCCTTATTCAGACGGTTACCTAGCATAAAAGATAAGTCCTACTTCAGATGAAACAGCCCAGCTGGAAGACACTACAGTTTAGATTTCAACCATCTCTCCATACCCAACAAACTACTTTGTACTCTTAACTCATAAGCCCCAACGATACAGTGACTAACCTTTGAATTGACTGCTAAACATTACACACCTACCTCACAAAAACTCGAATCAGTTCCCTTGACAACCACTATGAGTCATTCAAACTCCTTAGATACGCAACCCTTTAGGCAGAAAATTGCTTTTATTTTTTAGTTTTTGAACTTGTAATCGATGTAAAACATGCTCTCTTCCATTTTTGTCGCTAAACCACTACCACTACCACCAATAGCACATAATACAGTCCTCGCTGATCAAGGCAGGCTCAGATGCATCATAAGTAGCCACCCCAGCCAAGGTTTGGGCAACTGGGCATGCAATATAGCTAGTTGGCAGGCTTGTTTTGTTGTTTACTGGGGTGAACCGGTGGGATTTGGCGGGATGGCGACTGTCAGCTATACAACCATGGCTGATATAAGAGACTGTCAAGATCTTGTTAAAATCAGTAAGGTATGCACTGTTGCCCTTAGCAACCACTACAAAATGTCATTTCAGCCTGCGCTCAGCTATACAGCCCTGGCTGAGGTTGAGGGGCACATTGCAACAAGTCCTACAAATAACAGTGCATGTGAAGTGAATGGCATCTGCAAAATTCAGTTCAGTCAGGAAGGAGTTACAGAGCGCATGGGAACAAGCCTGTTTATCAGAGCTGCTGGTACCAACTTGTCTGAAAGCTTGGGGGCAGAGCCATGCTCCCTAGAGGAATCCCAGCGCACCCAGCACCGGAGGGTTGAGAAGGATTGCATCATGACGAGTTACCTACAGCCCTGTGGCCCTTTCATAAGCCTTCCTGACTTGCAGGTACTGGACGGCTGGTACCGGATGGTGGACACTGGGGTGCGGTTAGCGTACTGAGGGGGAATCGCTCTCAGCATGATCAACAGAATGGAGAAACTATTGTTGTGTTCTGGGTGCAGGAAACCTACAGCAGTGCACACAACCTGGCTGAAGTGTGGGCATTGTGAAGAGCTTTTAACCATGTGGAAGCCCAGCGATCTATCACCAGTGACCTATTTTGTTAACCTGTCATCAGGAGGAGTAGAGAAGAGTCCCGGCCAGCCTTAGGAAGTTTGGGGGGCATGCAGGCCCGCAGCCTGCTAGGTGTCGGCCACTATTTCTGTGGGAGAGGCCGGAGAATCGCTGCGGTTTAGAGCGCAAGGGAGGAAGAGCCACAGCAGGAGGTAAGAGGTCCAAAGCCCAGCTCAGGATGTTCCAGCAGAGGGACATGGGGAAACACTTTACTGCCTCTCTATTTGAACATTGTACATATACACCGGTCGAATCAACCTTTAAAAGAAATACCAATGCCTTGTTACTGCACCTTATTGGATATATTTAATGAGCTCCAGCTGCTAGCGAAGACCATAAGGCCTGCAACTGGGACGTTACTGTCATTACTACTTAAAGGGCCCCCATACTGTTCTTGCTCAATTGATCTCTCATTAGGATTAAAGTTGAATAGGCCCGCCTGGGTTTCCCCCTTTAGAAGTCTTGCCAGAATTAATGTCTTAACTTTTGCTTATCCTTTCAGGTCATGTCCAAGTGGTACTCCATTGTACATACGTGTATATAAGACACTGTTATTTCCAGATTGTTTAACTTGTATTATTGTGGAGGAATTCTTCTACTGAACTAGGTCTGTTATCTGAAGTTCAGTTGATCTATTACCTCCTTGTGCAACAATTTCTTCTTTGAGTTATTCAGTAAACGTTAATAGAATATAAACTCATTGGGTAAATTGACTTATTACATTAAGGTGGTGCAAAGATGTCTGAACCCAGAGTGTCAGGTGGGTTGGGATGTTCCCAAAGTCATAAAGGTGCAGATGAGCCAGTAAATTCAAGCAGTCCCCAAGGGGGCAGTACTACATTTGGGGCTTGTCCGGGATGCCATATGCAGCCGGCCCTAGTCAACCTAGACAAGAGCCACAATCCACGTGGGAAGCAGCTTCGGTGGCCGCCACGGCCACCGAAGTGTCAGGGAGCTCAGATGGAAAAGAGCATTGTTCTGGAGGTCTCTGGAAGTGAACACACTGAGAGAGAGATTAGAAGGTGGGTGAGAGCCCTGGCCTCAGGACAACGGGCCTACATTATGGAGACAGAAGTCAAGCACATCCTGGATCAAGTCAGAGTACTCTTGAAATGGCAGGAAGAGATATCTGAGTGCTTTCAGGAGGAAGAGGTACATCTAGCCGAAGGGGCAATTGCTAGAGTGATCCCACTTAAAGTGGGGGAAGAGCTTGCTGAGAGGCAGCCATAGTCCAGCGCTCGGGAGAAGGACTCCGTATCTGTGGAAGCTGACTCTCAAGAGGCCAATGCCCCCCATCTCAATCTACACAGATATGAGTCGGCTAGTTTGTAGCTTAATGAAGAATGGATCTGGAAATGCCAACCAGAGCTTTCAGAGACTCTGGTTTTTCTCCGGGCAATTGCTGACCCCTGTGGCGGAAGACAAATTTGAAACCTGGATGAGTCAGGCCCTTCAAGCCATGGAAGAATTGAGTGTTTCAGAGGCTGTGAAGCGACAACGGCTCAGTGAGAGCCTTCGAGGCCCGGCGGCTGATGTGATCCATAACCTGAGGATGGGAAAGCAAACTTGTGTTGCCATGGACTACATAGATGCTCTGTATGCTGTATTAGAGAGGGTTGAAACCACCGCCGATCTGATGTACAAGTTTAATCGCACTCACCAACAAAAGGAGGAGACTCTGTCTAAATACATATCTGGAGTAGAAAGACTGCTGCATCAAATTATCCTTAAGAGGGGTATTGATCCCAAGGATGTTGATCAAGCTCATCTAGACCGGGCCAACCATCCTATTGTGTTAAAGTTGTTATTGAAGAGAACCAAGGTGGTACCTACATATGTATGGAAAGAGGCCAGCACCAATCAAAAAACATATAATACAAATGTACCGACATCCTTGAAAAATAGTAAAGAAAGGATCTATTGGGAATGGGACTTTAAAGGTACTTCATATATGTACAAAAAGACAATTACTATAGTAAAAATGTAAATCGTTTATTCAAAAACAAATAGACACATTAAATAACATAATAAAAATATGCAACTGCAGTTTTACAATCATGGTCCTGGGTGTGCACACCTATCTAAACCCTGACCTAATGAGAAAACTGGAGTTGCATGTACATAGTTCCTGCGTCCTAAAGTTTCGTCATGTTTCGTCGGATCGGCTTCATCAGGAAAAGGATGAAGGTATTCAAGTACTACATATTAAAACCAATGATTTGTATAGAGCCTTAGGTGTATAAACAAAAAACAAAATTAAAATTGATTAACTTATACACAAAATTTGTTCTTTATTTTTAATGGACTCAATATGATATTGTAAATGCATGGTTCACTAAGAGAAAAAAAAAAAAAATATATATATATATATACCCTGAATTGATAAGACAGGTACGAGAGGAGGAGGCGCTATTAGAGGAGAAAAGCCAAATCGAGAATCAAGCTCTATCGCTGGAAATAGAGAGAAAGTGATGGCTCGAGCTGTCCCTGCGGAGATGGGTTTCTCGGATGAGGATAGTGGAACTGAGTCTGAACCAGCAGAACTGGCCGTTCCCGACACTAATAAGCCAGTAAGCGAAATTGGGCCAACCGAACTGATGGCCCAGGTAGCTCAGACCCGAACCCAGATGTATCATGCTCTAATGCGAGTGATGGAGACCCAAATTAAGGTTCAAAAACAAGGGACTCGTCAAGGGGAGTCAAAACTTTACCAAGGACGAGAGAAGAGATGTTTCGGGTGTGGAGAAGGTGGACACTTTTGGGCTGAGTGCCCAAGACCAGCATCAACCCTCGATTTCTCACGGAGGTTCTGAAAGCCTTGCAAAAGGTACCCTTCCCAAAGCCAGCGGGAAACTTCGGGGGACCTCAGTGAAGGAGCTAGTTGAGAGTCCTGAGAGAAAACTGCACTCCAAAGTCAAGAGAAGATCTAAGAAAAAAAGTGGCGCACGCCACCTGTTGCCCTTTCCCCTCAGTTACAAAAAAAAAACAAAAGCAACAAAACCTTCAGGGAAGGGAAGACAGGGACAGGAAATCAATGCACACCTCACTGAGCGAATAGTTAGACCAACTCCACTACCTTAAAAGAGGCAAGCTATAGAGTCACCCGCTGTAAACCTGCCAAAGAACTTAGTGGGGCCCTCCCCTATAGTCTCAATACAAGTAAAGGGTATCTACACATAAGCTCTACTGGACACTGGAGCCCAGGTGACGTTGCTGTACAGAGAGTTTTACCACAAGTACTTGAAAAACATCCCTTTGTGAAAACTCAAGGAGTTAGAGATTTGGGGCGTAGGGACCCAGAAGTGCCCATATGACGGATACATACCCATCAAGATAAAATTTGACACTGCCTTGGCTGGAAAACCAGAGACTTTTGATAGGTTGGCAGTTGTCTGCCCCCGTCCTCCTGGGGCTGGCTGAAAATCCTTTTTTGATAGGCACCAACACTAATCTGGTGCGGAGACTACTCACTCCGCTGGCCTTGGAGGGTGCCCCAGTAAGAAACATCCATCCTCAACTGTGGCAGGCTTTCCAAAGAGTGTTGCAAGAGCAGAAGGCCCTGAAGGAGAAGTGGGAAGACTGTGGCGATTGGATGCCCGTGAAAGGGTGTTACAGCCGGGCGAGAGAGCCTGCCTGAAAGCCACGGTTAAGCTGTCCTGGGACAAGCCGGGTCCCTATGTGGTGGTGGAACCTGATTCAACAGAGGAGGAAGTTGGAATAGAGGTGGTCCCAGAGATCATACCCACTAGAGCCTTACTGAGGGGGGGAGGCGAATTCCTCTCAGTGTGAGGAACGTCACTAGTCACCCAATCAGCCTAAAACCCACGATGGTGATTGGGAAACCGAGTGCTGCCACCCTCGTGACGGGAGATGAGCTAGTCAAAAAGGAAGACGGAAGAGAGACTACAGCCCACTGCCCAGACCTACCCTTTGGATGGGAGAAGAGGATCAAAGCTCAAATAGCCCGATGGGAGAAAACGTTCTCCAAGAATGACTTTGATGTGTGCTGTGCCTGGAGCGCTCAACATCGGATTCGAATAACTGAAGATAAGCCTGTTCGTGAAAGAGCTAGGCGAATCCCTTTATGCGTTCTGGAGGATTTTCGAGAACAGTTGGCTGAACTAAAGAGTTCAACTACTGAACTACGTGGCATGTTCACCAATGCCAGGAGCCTGGCGGACAAGATGGGTGAACTAGAGATACTGTTGTACGAGGAGGATTTGGGTTTTGTGGGAGTTTCAGAGATCTGGTTCAACAGCTCTCATGATTGGCTGGCAAACATTCAAGGGTATACCCTTTATCGCAAGGATATAGAGGGTAAAAAAGGGGGAGGGGTATGCCTGTATATCAAGAATAATGTACAAGTGAATGTGAGAGATGACATCACTAAGGGAGCTAGGGAGGAGGTGGAATCCTTATGGGTAGAGCTCCAAAGGGATGAAGCTAAGGGGAAAATAATACTGGGAGTATGATATAGTCCCCCTAATCTGAGGGAGGAAGAGGAGACAGATCTCCTATCACAATTTGGATTAGCAGGTTGGGAAGTGTTATCAGAATGGGGGATTTTAACTATCCAGACATAGACTGGGCAGGTGGAGCCGCACATTCATCTAAGGCTCACCAGTTCCTAAATATCTTGCAGGCCAATTTTATGGGTCAGATGGTAGACGCACCAACTAGAAATAAAGTGTTACTGGATCTACTGACTACCAATCATACAGACCTGATCACGGATGTGGAAATACGGGGCAATTTAGGAAACAGCGATCACAGGTCAATTGGCTTCAGTATAAATCACACAAATAGGAAACATAAGGGGAATACAAAGACACTGAATTTCAAAAGAGCCAACTTCCCTAAACTACGAACCTTGTTAGAAGGCATGAATTGGGATAAAATCTTAGGAACAAAGAACACGGAGGAGAGATGGGTTTGCTTTAAGAGCATATTAAATAAGGGCATTAGCCAATGCATCCCATTGGGTAATATATTTAAAAGAGCAAACAAAAGTCCTGGATGGCCTAACTCCAATGTAAAAATGCATATAAAAGCAAAGGAGAAGGCCTTCAAAAAATACAAGTTTGAGGGCTCATCATTAGCATTCAGACTTTATAAAGAATGCAACAAGAAATATAAGGGTGCAATAAGGACGGAGAGCTAAGATAGAACATGAAAGACATATAGCGGAGGAAAGCAAAAAAAAATCCCAAGAAATTCTTTAAGTATGTAAACAGTAAAAAAGGGAGGACAGACCATATTGGTCCCATAAAGAATGAGGAAGGACATCTGGTTACAAAGAATGGGGAGATGGCGAAGGTATTGAATTTATTCTTCTCCTCAGTCTTCACGAGGGAATTGGGGGGCTTTTGTAACAAAAACTGCAGTGTTTATCCTCATGACACATCACAGGAAGCACCTCCATGGTTAACAGAGGACAGAATTAAAATTAGACTTGGGAAACGTAACATTAATAAATCACCGGAACCAGATGGCTTACACCCGAGGGTACTTAGGGAACTCAGTCAAGTAATTGCCAGACCATTGTTCCTAATTTTTACTGACAGTCTATTGACTGGAATGGTACCAGCTGATTGGAGAAAAGCCAATGTAGCACCAATATTTAAAAAGGGCCCAAAATACAACCCTGGGAATTACAGACCAGTTAGTCTAACATCAATGGTATGTAAACACTTGGAGGGGATGATAAGGGACTATATACAAGATTTTAGTAATGAGAACGGTATCATTAGCAGTAATCAGCATGGATTCATGAAGAATCGTTCTTGCCAAACCAATCTACTAACCTTCTATGAGGAGGTCAGTTGCCATCTAGATAAAGGGAGGCCCGTAGACGTGGTGCATCTGGATTTTGTTAAAGCATTTGACACAGTTACCCATAAACGTTTAGTGTACAAAATAAGGCCCGTTGGCATGGACCATAGGGTGAGTACATGGATTGAAATCTGGCTACAAGGACTAGTTCAGAGGGTGGTGATAAATGGGGAGTACTCGAAATGGTCAGGGGTGGGTAGTGGGGTCCCCTAGGGTTCTGTGCTGGGACCAACCCTATTTAATTTGTTCATAAACGACCTGGAGGGAGCCAAATTTCAAAGGAAATACCAATACCTGGAGCACTCGCTGAGGATGTGACGCACTAGAGTTGGGGGAGGGGCCTGACGGCGGTGGTGTGGAAGCGGGCGGCTGACTGGCCCGCGATGCTGAAGACACCATCAAGCGTAGCATAGGGCCATCGACCTAGTGTCCGGAGCCGTAAGCGAAACAGCTGACTCGGCAATCGCCGAGGTTAATGAGCAGGCCTGGCGCGGGCTGAGCGCTCCACCCTCCCTCCCCCTGGTTGTCAGTCCGAACCTGGTCTCGGAGTGAGTCCCCCCGAGCCTCCCTGGGCACCCCAGAGCCGCCCTCCCACCCCGCTCAGCTCCCTGGGCATCCCCGGGTACGGCCGTAGTAGCAGCGTACTTGAAGCTGCCCACTCTGCATCTCAGATACCTCCGAGAGCAGCTGGTGGCAGTGGCGTGCTGGGAGCCAGCTCTCCTGTTTCCTTGGATTTCCACAATTTGGAGAAGAGGCATGTCGGATCGCTGGAGTTTTTGAGAGCATCTGTGAGTATTAAGGGCTGGAGTTGTGGCTGCCTGCAGTCCCCCTGGAAGGTTACCCTGGGAGAGAAGACCAGCAACCCGAGGTAACATTTAGATAGCGGTTCTATCCTCATGGTAGGATTATGACAAGACATGTACTAGCTGATGAAGTCTCTATAGTTTACCTGTGAAGCATCTGTAATAGGAAATACTGGGGAGCTTGGCCATGCTGGGTAGTTCTTGGGTTATTATAAACAGAACTTAAGGAGCTGGATGAGTGAAGATATGTATCAAGATATGTATCAAGATATGTGCTAAGATCCTTCCTGCACTTTAAAAAAAAAAACACATATTACTCTAGAGGCTGGTTGTATAGATCGCAGCTAGAGGAGGCACTGGGCAGGGTAAGTGTAATTGCTTACATCTTTGAAACATTAGTGTTCCAACCCATATCCAAGGTTCCTGGAGTGAAATTTCCGATTGCTGGGACCGCACTGCTATACAACTAACGCGCTCTACGGGAGATTAGGAGGTGTAGAGCGAAGAGAAGAGAGTAAGGAGAGCTGCGCAGGAGAGAGAGGAAGGGCTAGGGTGCTGGCGAGGGGGAGAGAACATGCGAGGACGCCCTCAAAGGGGGGCGGAAGCAAAGAAGCCGAGAGAGAGCCTAAACTCTAGCTCTATCCAGAAGTTCTTGAAAGAGGCAAATCCAGGAAGCCCAAAAAGCCCAGCGCAGGAAAGCGGACAGCAAGGAGGAAAGGATAAGAAAAAAAACCTAGGGAAGAACAAAGCCGCTTACGGCGGAATATCTAGAGGAGAAGTTAAAGATACTAGTCTTGAAGAGGAGAATATCATGGAATCACTACCAACAAGCTGATTTAAAACAACAAATAAGGAATCTGCAAATGGCTCAACGGGACATACTGTATAAAATAGAAGAGCAAGAAAATCAAAGTCGCAGACAGAATTTAAGATTGCGAGGCCTACCAGAACAACAAGATGAAGACCTGACCACCAAAATTAAAGTTATTTTCAATCCATTATTAAACAGAGGTCCTGACGAAGAACTAAAGATTGACCGGATCCATAGGATACAGAAACCCCCAAGCGTCAGCGAAGATACATCTAGAGACGTTATTATTAGATTTCATAATTACGAAGACAAGGCAAGGATCTGGACCAATCTCAGAAGAGCTCAAATGGTACAATTTGATGGGACAGTGGTCCAGATCTTTGCCGATATCTCGGCAGGGACCTTATCCAGGAGACATCAGTTAAGACCTCTGTTAGAAGTTCTGAAAAAGGCAAATTTAAAATACAGCTGGGGTTTCCCTACATCTTTGAACGTTGTGAAAGCAGGTAGAACAGTCAGACTGAAACATATAGAGAACCTGCAGGACTTTTGCAGAGATTTGGACATATCTGTCCCAGATATGCCCAACTAGGTGGAAGATGACCGGGATCGATGTTAGGCGACAAATGATGTAGATGGGCGCACATGAAGAAAGCTGAAATACTGGGCGGGGGTGGGGGGGACGGAGCGGGGGGTGACCGCGGGGGAGGGGGGGTGTCAAGCATGAAGGATCAAGGAGCCTAATTTCTTCGGCCGCCTGGTGACCCGCTGTCGGAGTCACACCCCAAGAACTTTGGTTGGACGCAGGCAGAGAGAAATGGTACTTTTCTGCCGCGGATCCAGAGTCAGGCAGTGGCGGGTGGAGGGGGGATTCGGGTATGGGGGGGCGGGTGGATTGGGGGGAAGGGGGGATTTGGTCCTGCAGAGGCTCCGTATAGGGGGTCAAAGAGTACTTGCAACACTGCAACGCAGTTCTATTTCAGATCAGATAACACAAGGTGTTAAGAGAATTAGAGCTAGACGTAGTGTTTCTTCAGGAGACCCACATCTCACAGGACACACATGTCAGATTATTTTCCAGTTGCTTCCCCAATTGGTTCTATAGTGATTCTCTTATCAGGAGGGCCAAAGGGGTGGCAATTGGGTTCTCAAAAAGGACCAGGTTTGCGCTCTTGGAGAGGAGCGCAGATATGGAGGGCCGCTACCTCTTTTTGAAGGCGAGGGTGGGTGAAAGGGTTCTTACCCTGGCAAATGTTTATTGCCCTAATAGAAATGCTATCGATTTCTTGTCTCAGGTATGGATTTTAGAGCAGGGGAGGTGATCTTGGCAGGAGACCTCATTTTTTGCTTGGATCCAACGTTAGATAGCACTTATAGTTCACAGGGAGTGGGCAGGGAACTCTTAAAAAAAATAGGACAGAAACTGCATAGTTGCCATATGACTGACGCATGGAGAATACAGCACGCGAAGGATAGGGATTACACTTTCTTTTCTTCAGTCCACGGGTCGTATTCATGGCTCGATTATTTTATGGTGGATCACTGGTTGTTAGAACATGTTAAAGATACGAAGAGTAGCCACGCTGTCCGACCACGCCCCGGTCGCGATGAGGGTGCGGATCCCGGGATTCCGGGTGTCCCCATTTTCATGGCGTTTAGAGGAAAGGCTCATCAAGATTCCGACGTTAGGTCACTCCTGGTAATGGAAGCGATGAAAACGGAGGGAACCCCCGGCCTGCTTCTGTCGATCGATGCAGAGAAAGCCTTCGACAGAGTAGACTGGGGATTCATGTTGAGAACGTTGAAGGCAGTCGGTCTGGGTGACACCATGCTGAGCTGGATTAGAGCACTGTATAGATCTCCCACGGCATTTGTCAGGGTAAACGGTATACCATCGGCGGAGTTCAGGATGGAAAACGGGACTAGGCAGGGTTGCCCCCTGTCCCCTCTCCTGTTCATTTTAACTCTAGAACCCTTACTAACCCGGACATATGCGGATGTGTGGTGGAGGGCGAAGCACACAAGCTCTCGGCGTTTGCCGATGATGTATTGCTTTACATTGTCAAACCAAGGATTACACTTCCCAATCTCCTGGCTACTCTGAGAAGATATGGGGAGTTATCGAACTATAAGCTTAACCTTAGTAAATCAGTTGTTTTAAACATCAATATTGATGGTCAACAAGCATCTAAACTTAAGGAAAATTTCCATTTTCCGTGGAGCAAAAAAATCAGCTACCTTGGAGTTACATTAGCAAATTCCATAAGGAAATTGTACCTATTAAACTTCATACCTCTCCTTGACGAGATCAAGCAAGAAACGAGAAAAAGTATGCGTCTTCCGATCTCTTGGATTGGTCGAGTAAATACGGTTAAAATGACCCTGGCCCCGAAGATCCTGTACAAAATGCAGCTACTCCCAATCCTGTTAGCACAGACTTTTTTAGGGTATTGAACAATATTCTCACTAGATTCATATGGAAAAATAAGAAGCCACGGATCGCCTACAAGGTCCTGAGTAGGAATAAAGCACAGGGTGGTCTGGCTCTCCCGGACTTTAAAAAATATCACAGAGCGGTAGTATTATTACGGGTGTTAGATTGGGGAAAGGAATCGATAGATAAAAGATGGGTAAGCTTAGAAAAAAATATGAGTAATGCAAATCTTAACCAATTAATTTGGAATCCCCCACATTTTAGGAAATTAGGCCCAAATGCACATAACATAACACGTTACACTTTAAAGATATGCGATCAGTTACATAAGCAAAATGCCTGGGAGTTTAACTCACCATTTATTTATTTAAAAGACAATGAGTTTTTTGTGCCAGGGTTGAGGGAAGTGGGAGGGAATTGGATAAAAAAGAATGATACACAATTGATAGATATTATGAATAATGGTAAAATTGGCACATTTCAGGAATTAAACCTACTCAAGGACCTAATGAAAATAGACACATGGCGTTATAAACGCAACACATAAATCAGCAGTAGACATGAGAATGGTAAAATCAAATTTTAAATGTTTAGCCAGATGGTACATGACACCAGATAGAATAAACAAGATGCAACCAGAAAGTTCTGGAAACTGCTGGAAGGGATGCTCCATCAGGGGAACTATGGCACACCTTTGGTGGGAGTGCCCTATTATTAAAAAATTCTGGCAGGATGTGCTAAAGATAACAATGGAGATAACGGGTATGGAGATCAAGGAGGATCCGTGGGTGTGCTTGTTTCATGGGACGGAGGGTCATACTAGCAGGTACAATGCATCTTTAACTCCGGTACTACTCAATGCGGCAAAAAGTTTAATACCAAAAAAATGGCAAGAGGTTGAGGGCCCAAGCATTCGTGATTGGTTAGTGAGGGTCAACAAAACCTATATCTTAGAGGCGAGTGTGGCAGAAGATATTAGGTTAGGGATAGAAGAGGATTCGGATGGAGGAAAGTGGGCCAAGTGGATATCCTTCAAAAAAACAGGGAGATTCGCCGAGAATTTCATGTAATAAGTGCATGCTTTAGTGGGAGCAGTTCTGCAGGATGGGGGTGGGGGGGTGGGGGGGTTAGGGTTTGGGATTTAAGTGGTATATTGGGGCGTAGTATTAGTGGTGGAATTTTTAACCTTTGTAAAGAATAAATAAAGATTTTCCAAAAAAAATAAAATAAAATTGAATAAAAATACGCCATGTTTCTGCTACTATGATGTGACGAGTATGAGACGGGAAAAAATGAAAAGAGCCATAAATGGTGATTTTAATCCTCTCAATGTAAACGCTGACGTAGCAAAAAAATAAAAAATAAAAATAAACGACCTGGAGGATGGGGTAAACAGTTCAATCTCTGTATTTGCGGACAATACTAAGCTAAGGAGGGCAATAACTTCTCCGCAGGATGTGGAAACCTTGCAAAAAAATCTGAACAAATTAACGGGGTGGGCAACTACATGGCAAATTAGGTTCAATGTAGAAAAATGTAAAATAATGCATTTGGGTGACAAAAATATGAATGGAATCTATACACGGGGGGGGAACCTCTGGGGAAATCTAGGATGGAAAACGACCTGGGGGTCCTAGTAGATGACAGGCTCAGCAATGGCATGCAATGCTAAGCTACTGCTAACAAAGCAAACAGAATATTGGCATGCATTAAAAAGGGGATCAACTCCAGAGACAAAACGATAATTCTCCCGCTCTACAAGACTCTGGTCCGGCCACACCTAGAGTATTCTGTCCAGTTCTGGGCACCAGTCCTCAGGAAGGATGTACTGGAAATGGAGGGAGTACAAAGAAGGGCAACAAAGCTAATAAATGGTCTGGAAGATTTTAGTTATGAGGAAAGGTTGTGAGCACTGAACTTATTCTCGCTGAAGAGACACTTGAGAGGGGATATGATTTTAATATACAAATACCATACTGGTGACCCCATAATAGGGATATAACTTTTTCGCAGAAGGGAGTTTAACAAGACTCGTGGCCACTCATAAAAATTAGAAGAAAAGAGGTTTAACCTTAAACTACGTAGAGGGTTCTTTACTGTAAGAGCAGCAAGGATGTGGAATTCCCTTCCACAGGCGGTGGTCTCAGCGGGGGGCATTGAAAGTTTAAAGAAACTATTAAATAAGCACCTGAACGACCACAACATACAGGGATATACAAAGTAATACTGACATATAATCTCACACATAGGTTGGACTTGATGGACTTGTGTCTTTTTTCACACTCACCTATTATGTAAGTATGTAACCTCCTCTTTTAACCTAACACAATGGACACAAACCACCACCCACTCCAACAGCAACACTGTCGACCTTATATTCACCTAACACTGCACTCCCTGCAATCTCTCCAACGCACCCTTTCCTCTCTCTGATCACAATCCGTTTCACACTCTCCTTGTCTCCTATATCACATGCTGCCAACCCACAAACCACTACCCGCAGGAACCTTCGCAACCTCAAACCTTCCCTTCTTCACTCTGCTACTGATGGCCTTTATGACAAAATCGCACCCCTGTCCTGCCCAGACCTAACCACTTCCATCTACAACACCACGTTGTCATCCTCCCTAGACGTACTTGCTCCTCTTTCTACACGCAGAACCAGGCCCCATCTGCCACAACCCTGGCAAACAGACGACACCAGAAGTCTCAAGAGACACAGCCGTGCTCTTGAGCGAGCATGGCATAAATCTAAATCCCTGAAAGATTTTACCCTCTACAAATCTGTCCTTCTCAAATACAACTCCTGCCTCCACACTGCTAAATAAACCTATTACAACACTCTCATCAAAACCCTCTCATCCAAACCCGTCAACTCTTTTCTACCCTTAATTCCTTACTTCACCCCCCACTGCCCCCACCCGCCAACTTGCTTACCGCTCAACAGATTGCCAACCACTTCAATAGCAAAATCAACACAATTCGCAAGGAGATATCCAGCATTCAAATTCCTCCCCTACCCAACATATCAGGTCCAACACCACACTCAATACTCTCCTCCTTTTGCCCAGTTACCACAGAAGAAGTTGATAAACTCCTCTCCATGGCCCACCTCACCACATGTCCCCTGGACCCTGTCCCCTCTCAATTACTGCGACCACCTTCCCACTCTATCCTCAACTCCCTAACCCACATCTTCAACCTCTCCCTCTCCTCCGGCACCTTTCCTTCCCCGCTCAAACATGCACTGGTTACCCCCATACTCAAAAAACCCTCACTAGACCCCACCTTTTTGAATAACTTAAGACCTATCTCCCTTCTCCCGTTTGCCTCCAAGCTCATCGAACGCCTTGTTCATGACCAAATGAGTCGCTACCTCATGGACAACAACCTTCTCGACCCCCTACAGTCTGGCTTCCGCCTACAACATTCTACTGAAACTGCCCTACTAAAACTCACCAATGACCTAATAACTGCCAAAACCAATGGCCACTACTCCCTACTAATAATTTTAGACCTCTCTGCTGCCTTTGACACAGTTGACCACCTGCTGCTCCTCAGCAAATTACACTCCCTTGGCCTCCGTGATTCTGCATTATCCTGGTTCTCCTCCTACCTATCTCAGCGCACTTTCAGTGTCACTTACAACTCCATCTCCTCCGCTCCCCTTCCTCTTTCTGTTGGGGTACCCCAAGGCTCCGTCCTTGGGCCTCTCCTTTTCTCACTCTATACCTCTTCCCTGGGCCAGTTGATAACCTCTCATGGCTTCCAATACCTCCTCTATGCCGATGACACACAGATCTATCTCTCCACTCCTCAACTCACCCCCACTATCTCCTCACGGATCTCAAACTTACTGAATGACATATCGGTATGGATGTCACACCACTTCCTCAAACTTAATCTTTCTAAAACTGAGCTTGTTATATTTCCTCCTTCACGTCCCCCTCCTGTGACTTCACCATTAATATCAACAACACAACCATTGGTCCCTCCACACATGCCAGGGTCCTGGGTGTAATCCTTGACTCTGACCTCTCCTTCAGCCCCCATATCCAATCACTGGCTAAATCCTGCCGCCTTAACCTCCGCAACATCTCCAGAATTCGACCCTTCCTGACTAATGACACCACAAAGCAACTTATTCACTCCTTGATTACTTCCCGCCTCGACTACTGCAACTCTCTCCTTAATGGCCTACCCTTAAGCAGGCTATCCCCCCTTCAGTCTATTATGAATGCTGCTGCTAGACTAATACACCTCACTAATCGATCCGTGACTGCTGCTCCTCTCTGCCAATCCCTTCACTGGCTTCCCCTACCCCACCGTGCAAAATTCAAAATGCTAACCATAACATACAAGGCCATTCACAACATCACCCCCATCTAAATCACCAACCTCATCTGCCGATATCGCCCAAATCGCCCCCTCCGCTCCTCCCAGGACCTCCTGCTCTCTAGCTCCCTTGTTACCTCCTCCCATGCTCGCCTTCAGGACTTCTCCAGAGCCTCTCCCATCCTCTGGAATTCCCTACCCCAGTATATCCGATCAGCCCCTACCCTGTCCACCTTTAGGAGATCCCTGAAAACTCATTTATTCAGGGAAGCCTATCCCACACCCACATAACTGTCCCTGAGCCACCCCCATCAAATCATTCTTTGCAGCTATTACCTTTTGTACCACCACCCCCTCCCTTTAGAATGTAAGCTCTACAAGCAGGGCCCTCCTGTACCTTTTGTATTGAACTGTACTGTAATTGTGCTGTCCCCCTTATACATTGTAAAGCGCTGCGTAAACTGTTGGCGCTATATAAATCTCGTATAATAATAATAATAATAACTTTGAACCGGAGGACCATTCCAGATCAGTACACAACCCCTCGCATAGAAGAGGCCCTGCAATGCTTATCAGGAGCCAAATTGTTGATAAGGTTCAACTTAGAGAGATTTTAAAAAAAGGAAAAATAATTGCACTTCAAGAGTTAAAACAAAACACAGACTCCTCACTTTGGGTGATTGATGCATGGAGGTACGCACAACTAGAACTTTTTGTGAAGAAATTGCCACAGCTAATAATATCAGAAGATGAATTGACTGCCCTAGAAAAGCTGTGTATTTCAGAAAACACAAAAAACACTATATCAAAGTTATACAAAATGTTACTGATAGAGGAAGAAGCAGAGGTACCTACAATCCTCAAAAAATGGGAAAGGGAACTGGGGACACAGAAAGATATAAGCACTATTAGAAAAATTTTGGACCTTGCCCATAGCTCAGCAGTGGATATAAAAACAGCTGAGATGAATTATAAATGCTTAGTCAGGTGGTATGCAACACCAGACAGGACTTGTAAATACCAAGAAGGGAAGTCGACAGACTGCTGGCAGGGGTGCAAGGAAGTAGGCACAATGGCCCACTTATGGTGGAACTGCCCGATTATCAGAAAGTATTGGGAAAAGATCCTAGCAATCATCAAAGAAATTACTAAAACGGAGGTAAAGGAGGATTCATGGATAGTGCTCTTCCACGGCATTGAAGGGAATGTGAAACAGTATAAGGCCTCTTTGGTCCCACATTTATTAAACGCAGCAAAAAGGTTAATCCCTAAAAATTGGCTGGTAAAAGAAAGCCCCCAGATATGGGAGTGGATAAATGCCGTGGAGGAAACTTATATCATGGACCGGATGTATTATAACAAGGAAGAAAAGAGGGAGGTGGAAAAGGATAAGTGGAAGTGTTGGAGTGAGTTTAAAAAATCATGGAGCTATGTAGAAAATATTAGGATCTAGGCTAGCTATTGAGGGAATGGGTATTGCACAGGGGACGGGGGGACGGGGGGGGGGAGATGGAGGGGGATACATATAATATGAGTAGTGAAACAGAGAGATATTACAATAAAGAAAGAAATTTATAGTTATGTAGGGGGGGGGGGGATAAGGTTTGGTATTGTTTAGTTTATTATGCGTTTTTCTTTTACTATTTTCTTACTGATACGATGACCAGCCACGGTGATGTGAGGATGAGAAGAGACATATATGAACGGCTAAGCTGATTTAGGTCTCTCCAGAACTATCTGAGTGGCACAGAAGAAAAAGAAAAAAAAAAAAGGAGCCAAACTGTTCAGTGTGCTGGATCTGAAAAGTGGATACTATCAAATACCCATGTATCCGGATGACCGAGAGAAGACGGCCTTCATCAGCACTCTAGGGTTTTTTGAATTTGACTGAATGCCACAAGGAATAACAGGGGCCCCTGACAATTTTCAGACTGATGGAAAACACTGTGGGTGATATGAACTTGGTGGAAGTGCTAGTGTACCTTGATGATATCATCGTGTTCAGCAGAACTTTGGCGGAGCATGAGGCTCAGCTGCAGAAGGTTTTCCAAGGATTACACACAGAGGGGCTAAAGCTGTCGCTAGAGACGTGTCACTTCTACCAGACTTCAGTCACAGACTTGGGGCATGTGGTATCAGCCGAGGGAATAGCTACTGACCCTCAGAAATTGGAGGCTGTTACTTCCTGGCCTCGCCCCAGCACCATCACTGAGTTGAGGTCGTTTTTGGATTTCTGCTCTTACTATTGAAGAGTTGTGAAGAACTTCTCGCAGATTGCCCGGCCATAGAATGAACGTCTACAGAGACAAACAGGAGGGGAACAGCAGAAATCCCAGAGGCCTCGGGAATCTATCCAAGAGCAATGGAAGATGAAGTGTGAAAGGGCTTTTGAACGACTCAAAGGGAACCTTGTTGAAGCACCGGTGCTGGCCTATGCTGATCCGTCTAAACTTTATGAATTGCACGTAGATGCCAGCAGAGATGGCCTCAGGGGAGTGTTGTATCAAGAGTTGGAGGGGAGACTTCGCCCGGTGGCTTATGTGAGTCACAGCCTCACCCTCCCTGAGAAGAACTATCCTGTGCACAAATTGGAGTTCTTGGCCCTCAAGTGGGCTGTGGTAGATGAACTACGGGATTATCTATACGGGGCTGCCTTTGTGGTGAAGACTAATAACAAACCCCTTGACTTACCTACTGTCCACTGCCAAGTTGGATGCCCCTGGGCATCGGTGGTTGGCTGCACAGTCTGAATTCCAGTTCAGTTCGAAATACAGACTGAGAGTGGGAAATCTAAATACTGACGCTCTTTCCAGAAGGCCCCACTGGCCAGAAGAGTTGGGTTCATCTACCCTTGGAAGGAGTACGGGCTGTATGTCAGGGATTAGAGCATAAACTCAGAGGGGACATAGGGGCCAAAGCTGTAGGAGTCACCCCTGCAGGAGTGTCTAGATATTACTGTGATTTGACCCAAGCGTGCAGCCAAGAACTGCCTCAGTTGGCAAGAGAGAACATGAGACGTCCCGTCAACGTGAAGATCCTTTGGGGAACCTTGTGGGGAAATCGTTAGCCACTCAGAACCCTCAAATACTGTTGAGTAGTCCCATTGAGGGAGCCAAAATCATCCATAAAGAATGAGAACGAATGTGCTTGGAGTCATATAACGGTAGATAGATAGAACTTTTAAGTTAGTCAAAGATCGATTTTAATGGCCATCCATGAGAGCTGAAGTGGAAAGCTATTGTCATTTTTGCAGCAGATGCATTCAGACAAAGACTTTACCAGGAAGGACAGCCCCAATGGGCCATCTTCAAAGCCAGGGACCATTGGAGTTGGTGTGCATTGATTTCTTGTGCTTGGAACCTGACCTGAGTTAAGTTATGTCCTGGCTGTGACAAATCATTTTACCCGTTATGCGTAAGCTTTTCCCACTAGGGACCAGCAAGCCACTACAGTAGCAAAAACTCTAGTGGAAAAGTTCTTTGTTCACTATGGGCTGCCTCAGCGCCTTCATTCGGGTCAAGGTCAGGATTTTGAGAGCAAGCTGATCAGAAGATTGTGTGATCTCTTAAATAAAAAGAAAGGTCTACTTATTACCACCCTCAAGGGGACCCACAACCTGAGCGTTTCAACCGGACCCTGCTGGATTTGTTGGGAACCCTACACTTGGAGAAGAACCAGCACTGGGGAGACCATATAGCTGCAGTGGTTCATGCTTATAATAGCACCTCAAATGATTCTACTGGATATTCCCCCTATAGATTAATGTTCGGAAGAGAGGCTCGATTACCAGTGGTCCTGGCCTTTGGAACATCGTAGATCACACTTCTCAGGCCTCCTATCGGGGGTATGTTGACAGACTTTGGAAGAATCTCAAAGTAGCCTATAAGAAAGCCAAGGAAGCCTCTACAGTCATAGAACAGAGGAACAAGAAAAACTTTGATTTCAGAGTAAGAGTTCAGGATCTACAACCTGGAGATCGAGTGTTGTTGAGTAAATCTAGGGGTGCCTGGGAAACCTAAGCTGACTGATCAATGGTGCTCCCAACCCTACATTGTCTGTAAACAATTACCTGGGCTCCCTGTGTATTAGATTCGGCCTGAAGGGAAGACTGGCTATTTGAAGACAGGGCATAGAAACCATCTGCTGCCTATATCCGAGGCTGTCTGTCGCTCACCCTACGCATTTCGTCACACAAAAGGAGGTTGTCTTGGGGCATAGGCGGCTTTCTGACACACCGCTATATATAGTATAACTAGACTACCAAGCCTCGGTCTGAGTTCTGGGCCACTGATGTATTGTGGCCATCTTGTTTGTGGGAAAAATGTAAATTGGTAACATATAAAGCGCTCATACTAAGGGCAAATAACGAAACTGCTTAAACATTATAAAGAACCCACACTAATATAGTGTGGCCGTCTTATTTATGGGAAAATTTAGGATTACAGTTTTTCTCCATTGTTTTGGCTCATTTCTTGAAACAGAAATGACATTCTCAAAACAACATGGACAAATCTCCAAACCACTTGGCAATTGTTCACAACTGAATTGAATTTCTCATTCATTTCATCAAAATTGCAAATGTCTCAGTACATGTCTCAATGTCTCAGTACATCTTTCAAATGATTAAGTACAAGTAGCCTACATTTAGCACAATTTCCAAGTGAATAGATCTTGTTGATCTAAACTGATTGTCAATTCTCAGTCAGTAATGGTTGTTCTCTCCAAAACGTGTCAGCGTCATTTCATTGTTTAAGTCATCACATGCACAATAGTCTGTTCAATTGTCAAAATTATTCAGGAACATAATACCATGAATACCATATATGAATCTCTTGGAACATTTGATAAAATGATTACAGCAATTGACAGTCAGGTGCAACTAGAACTTGACTAACAAAGGAGGAGTCGGAGTTGGTCTCAGATGACCAATCAAACAGTATGTTTAGTTACCTGACAGGTGCTGTCCATGATTGTGAATGCTGCCAAACATGTATATATAGAGCTTGACCATGCAGGACCAGTACAATTTCTGAACATGGAGGCACCTGGCCAAGTAAATGAACAAGGGAAACTGCCTGCTCGAGGAAGAGGAAGAAGAAGAGGAAGAGGAGTAAGGGTGAGTGGTGGTGATATAGGGGGAAGAGGCAGAGAAGCACGAAGACACTATGCTGTCCCTGATGAAATTCGGGCCACAATTATAGATCATGTCATCAACCATGGCCTCACAATGGCGGAGGCAGGTCGCCGAGTGCAGCCTAATGTGCTTCACTCTACAGTCTTCTCTATCATCCAAACCTTTCACAGGGAAAACAGGTATGTAGTCAGTCAATGATGGAATTATATAATGTATAGGACAGGACACTGTGCATAGAGCAACAAATATGTTTATTTACTCATTTACGTATTCATTTAGTGTGTATGTGTGTATGTGTGTGTGTGATAGGCCTACAGTATTACAGTATCTTACCTCAGTGGGATGTTACGTATGATACTAACAATGACAAAAAAAATATTGTAGGAAATAAACTATGGAATAGTATGGAATAGTTTATTTTCTACAATATTGATGATACAGTTTACAGTAGTATTCCAGTCACTGTGCAGTGATGCATTGGAATTGTGGTAAAGTTACTGTAAGTAAAACAACAATACAATTACATTGGTAACTCATTCTGTACGGAATACATAAGGTATAAATTACGAATGGAGTGTTGTCCTTTGAATTCTATGTCTAGGATTGGACGACAACCTGGCACGGGTGACCGAGGAAAATTTCTCAATGAACAACAAGAACAAGAGATCTGTAACATGGTGTTTTTGCAAATAATGCCATCACATTGAGACAGATCCGCACTGCAATCCTACAAGACAAAGCCATATTCCAAAATGTCACTCTATAAGCATCTCCACAATGGCCCGCATATTGAAGAAGCATCAGATGACAATGAAGCAAATTTACAGGGTACCATTTGAGAGGAGCTCTGAGAGAGTGAAAGAGCTGCGGTACCAGTATGTACATGTAAGTCAGTCACTGGTTGTCCATCAAGATAACCTTTTTACAATTACCATAAGCAGTGGTTACCGAAATTTATTGGTTTCAGTACCCACTTTACCTGATTTCTGAATCCAGGTATTCCAGGTATGAAAGTATTTGATTTACGTATCTGATTTATAAACATTTTGTCTAAAAACTGCAGCTTACTGTATGATGCAATTATCATTATAATCCTTATTTTGAAGAATATAACATACAATATAGTAAGAAAAAGGGTCAAAGAGCTGCAATTACAGTATTGACTCCCATGTAAATTTATCTAATACTGTGGGTTTTACTGTAACATTTCAGTAAGTCTACTCATTGATAATTTTTCCCCTCCCCTTTCTGTCAAATATCCCCTGTAGTACCTCTGCATAGGGTACATGTACCCCAGGTTTGGAACCACTGGAATACTGGCCAGTAATATATTGAACTTGTGTAGAACATTCCTATGTAACTGTCTGTAACTGTAGTGTATGACTCTTCTGTATGACTGATTTGATGTTTTCTTTTTTTACTCTATTGTAGAGAATAATGGCATTGGAAGGAAACGAGACTTCTCACATACTCGTGTATGTGGATGAATCTGGCTTCAACCTGGCCAAGGGCCGAAGATGTGGCCGAAATTTTATTGGCCACCGGTCCACAGTGGATGTCCCAGGCCAGCGAGGGGGTAATATAACTATGTGTGCTGCCATTTCTGAGAATGGTGTGGCCACTCACATCCCCAGTCTTGGCCCATACAATACACAGAAGCTCCTCATCTTCTTGGACCGCCTTCATTTGGATTTGATCCCTGAAAATAAGAGAGGTCTCATAGGGCCTCACTTACCACAATATATAATTGTATGGGACAATGTAAATTTCCACCGTGGCCTGCTTATCAGGGCTTGGTTCACTGCTCATCCAAGGATGGATATGGTGTTCCTACCACCTTACTCTCCTTTCCTCAACCCTATTGAGGAGTTTTTCTCCGCTTGGAGGTGGAGAGTGTATGAGCATCGGGCTCAAAATCAGAGGTCCCTGCTCCATGCAATGGATGCTGCCTGTGAGGATATTACAGGAGATCAGTGTAGGGGATGGTTGCGACATGCACACCATTTCTTCCCTCGTTGCATTTCAAGGGAGGATATACGCTGTAATATTGATGAGAATCTGTGGCCAGACAGACAGCAGCGTGTGGATGGGCAGGAGGGTGAGGACGGTGGCCAGTGAAGAGATGGTACAGTAGTTGTGAAACTCCAGCTTTATTTACAGCATTGTAGGCTAAATGTAATTTTCCTTGTTTTTTTGTTTGTGTGTTTATATTTCCGTGTATTATGCTGTATACAATTTCTTTTTACTCTGATTTATGGAAGTTACTTTGTGTGTGAATGATAATGGTTACAATACTGTAAAGTAATTTTTCCTTGGCAGTATGAGTGCAATGTGTGATGTCAAACCTTGGAGGCTACTCTTACCCTAAAATCTTTTCTTTTTTTTCAGTTTTTTACACAGTTCAGCTAGCTAGACAAAAACTGTACAGTAACCATTGTCAATGAAGGACTGGGCTAATGCCCCGTACACACGGTCGGACTTTGTTCGGACATTCCGACAACAAAATCCTAGGATTTTTTCTGACGGATGTTGGCTCAAATTTGTCTTGCATACACACGGTCACACAAAGTTGTCGGAAAATCTGATCGTTCTGAACGCGGTGACGTAAAACACGTACGTCGGGACTATAAACGGGGCAGTGGCCAATAGCTTTCATCTCTTTATTTATTCTGAGCATGCGTGGCACTTTGTGCGTCGGATTTGTGTACACACGATCGGAATTTCCGACAACGGATTTTGTTGTCGGAAAATTTTATATCCTGTTCTCAAACTTTGTGTGTCGGAAATTCCGATGGAAAATGTGTGATGGAGCCTACACACGGTCGGAATTTCCGACAACAAGGTCCTATCACACATTTTCCGTCGGAAAATCCGACCGTGTGTACGGGGCATAAGACTGAAAGGTGGACATGAGGGATATTTCAATGGTCCTCTGCCTTAGAGACAAAACATCTAAACATTTTAACTTGCAGTGCTTACACAATGCCAAAGGGACAAAGCATTTTGGGGGCACTGACTATTTGAATGAGAAAGAAATTTATTTTTGACACATGAGTGAACTGTTTTGGGAAAGATATGAGCTTTTGAAGGTGAACCATGGTGTTGTGCTGAACCATCCAGGTTATTTTGGCAAAAGCATCAAGAGAGTTGAGAACGTCTGATCTGTTTCAAGAAATGAGCCAAAGCAATTGAGAAGAATCTTTGCCATTTTGGGGGCAGTGACTCTTTATATGGGAAAGGAATATGGTTTTGAAGCATGAGTGAACAGTTTTGGGAGAGATATGAGCTTTTGCACGTGAGTTATAGTGTTGTGCTAAACTGTAAGTATTTTGCCAAATGAACTTAGAGTTTTGAGAATGTCATTTCTGTTTCAAGAAATGAGCCAAAACAATGGAGAAAAACTGTAATAACATGAAAAGAGCTCATGCTAAGGACAAAAACAAAAAACTGCCTAAACATTGTAAAAAAGTCCAGAGCAGTGGCTATTCATGCCATCTTACTGTGGGGCAAAAAAGAAGTAAACAGAAAAAGGACCATCCACAGTGATAACTCTAAATGTCAATGAATTCATGGTTAACCCATGAAATTCGGATTAAAACAGATAAAAAGATAACAAAATAAGCTATTATCGGAAGTTTATTCGTAACTTCTCGTCTCTGGTCAAGCCCCTGACTGATATGACCAGAAAGGACAGTAACCCACAGAGTTGGTCTCTCGGAGTCCATTAAGGCCTTTGAGAGTTTCAAGGCTGCCTTTGTTTCTGCTCCTGTGTTGGCACATCCTGATCCTACGCTGCCTTTTATCCTAGAAGTTGATGCTTTTGAGACTGGAGTTGGAGCCCTTCTGTCTCAACGTCCTAACTCTGAGAGCGCTATGCATCCGTGTGGCTACTTTTCCAAGAAATTGTCACCTGCAGAGTGCAATTACAAAATTGGTGACAGAGCTGTTGACGATCATTTTAGCCCTGAAAGAATGGAGACATCTCCTTGAAGGTACCACTGTGCCGGTTCTCATTCTTACTGACCATAAGAATCCCACATTCTTGTCTGAGGCTAAGTGGGCTAAGAAGGGCGTGATGGGCTCTTTTCTTGTCGAGTTTTAATTACATTGTCTCATTCTTACCCGGTACTAAGAATGTAAGGGCTGACGCCTTGTCACGACAATTTTCCTCCACTTCCAAGTTGGAGTCGGTTCCGGTTCCTGTGATTCCTCCTGATTGTATCCTGGCTATGGTTCTCACCAGTCTTACTTCTCCTTTAGGTGACAAAATTCTTGCTGCTCAGGTCCATTCTCCCCCTGAGAAACCTTGTGAACGCTGCTTTATCCCAGAGAGTCTCCGTACTGTTGTGCTCCAGACTTACCATTCTCCCAAGGCAGCTGGCCACCTGTCAGGTCACCTGAGTCCAGGTGACAGATGCTCCCCGTTGGGGTCAGGAGTGCACTGCTAAGATAGAGGACCCTAAGGCTGACTGCTGCGGATGGAACTCAGGGAGGTTTAGGAAGGCAGGTCCCCTGGAGCACCAACACGGATCCCACAGGGAGTTGGAGCATAAATTTTCCCAGGGCGCGGAGTCTAAGAGCCAGCAGGTGTTCACCAGAGCCTCTAGTGGTGAGGATTGACTGGGCTGCAACTGGCTGCAGGTCTCGGCCCCCAGGGTCTCCCAGCTCACGCTCACTGTAGGCTACAGGTGGATGAAGAGGAAACAGCAGCCCAGGACAGCAAGGGATAGTAAGGAGGTAGCCAAATGTCGGGGCGACTAGCAGACAAGGATAACAGAGAACACGCCAAAGGTCAGGGTCACAGGCAAACAGGGATAGTCGAGAACACGCCAAAGGTCAGGATTACAAGCAGACAGGGATAGTCGGGAACACGCCAAGATCACTAACAGAGACAAACGTAGAGCACACGGCAAGCAGGAAACAGGAAGCCAAACAAACAATATTGCACGGCAAGGCAGGCTTGGAGAACACGGTGTTAAATAGTGGTTCCTGTTGAGACTAGGGTGGAGCCACACTGAGGGAAGATTACTTAAGCATGCAGGTGTGAGAATACAAGCCTCAAGGCTGATACACAGACCAGGTAAGAGACAGACAGGTCATGAAAGTATTACTGCAAGGTCATGACGCCACCCTGGGAGGAATCAACTCATTTGGGCCATTTCCCAACAATTCTGGTGGCCTACTCTACGGGCTGATGCAACTGCCTTCATTGCTGCCTATTCCATGTGTGCTCAGAGTAAGACTCCACGACACCTTCCAGTGGGCCCTCTACAACCCATACCCAATTGGAGCAATTCTTATGTTGCTATATTTCTGACCATCATAACAACTGGTCAGACCTTTTACCGTGGGCAGAGTTTGCTCACAACAGTGCCTTGAATTCTGCTTCCCGATTGTCCCCGTTTATGGCGAATTATGGCTTCCAACCTTCTATATTGCCTGACTTGTTTGTTCTGCAGATTATTCCTGCGTTAGAGGAGCATCTCCGTGGTCTTTGTTCCACTTGGGCACAAGTTCAGGAGGCTTTGCAACATGCTAACGATAGGTACAGACTCCATGCTGATCGCAGACGCCTGTCTGCACCTTCCTACCAGGTTGGGGACAGAGTCTGGCTGTCGTCTTGCAACCTCCGACTTCATGTTCCTTCTTTGAAGTTCGCACCTTGTTTTATTGGGCCTTTCCGTATCCTTTGCAGGATTAACCCAGTGGCTTACGCCTTGGACCTTCCTCCTAGTATGTGCATCTCAAATGTGTTTCATGTCTCCTTATTGAAACCTTTGGTCTGCAATCGCTTTATCACCTCGGTGCCACGTCCTCACCCTATACAGGTTCAGAACCATGAGGAATATAAAGTACAAGCCATTGTTGACTTCCGTAGGTTCCGTGGGCGCATACAGTACCTGGTGCATTGGAAGGGGTACGGTCCGGAGGAACGCTCTTGGGTCTCATCCTCGGACGTACATGCCCCTATCCTCCTCCGTGATTTGCATAGACATTTTCCCCTCAAGCCCGGTGGTCATCCGAGGGGGAGGGGTCGTTGAGGAGGGGGTACTGTTAGCGGTGTGCTCAGCCCTTCCTTCTCTGAACTGGCCGCTCAGCTGTCGGCTAATTACCAGCTCCCATCTCTCCCCACAGTTACCCAGCTGTTGTTGATTCTGCTTGTCAGTCCTGCCTACCTAAAGTCGTCCAGTTCACTTGATCTCTGCCTTCGCCTTTTTCAACATCACAGAGACTTTCTCCTGCGTTCCTGTTGAAGACTTGCTCGGCTGACTTCCTTCTGGCTCCTGATCCTGCTTGCTGTACTACTACGTTTATCTCTGGCTCTCTGAAATTTGCTTGGATGACTACCTGATCCGGTTACTGAACTCTGGCTTGTTTTGACTAAGCTTACTCTGTTTATCCTATTCTTATTATTAAACAAGTGTGATTTAACTTTACTTCTGTCTCGGTCTGATTCATGGTTCCTGATACGTAGGTTCTTTATAATGTTTAGGCAGTTTTGTTATTTGCTCTTAGTATGAGCGCTTTATATGTTACCAATTTCCATTTTTCCCACAAAGAAGATGGCCACATTACATCAGCGGCCCGGGACTCAGACCGAGGCTTGATAGTCTGGTTATACTATATATAATAGTGCGTCAGAACGCCGCCCGTGCCCCGAGACGACGTCCTTTTGTGTGACGAAATACGTAGTGTGAGCAACGTACTGACGTCACCGCGTGCTGTCATGCTTGCTTTGCACGGGTGTGTTTTTCTGCTTTTTAAATTTTGCGGGCCGGCTTCTATTGTGCGCTACGATATTGCACTCTTTCTGTCTGTATAGATTTATATTGACCTTTTTTTTTGTTTTTTGTTTTAATAAACCTTTGGATTTTACCTATGGCTGTGCATTTCTGTTTTCTCCCCATGGTTTATTCATACCTGATGAGATCATCCACCCTTACCTCTTTCTCCTTCCGTTGGACCGAGTGTTTCACTACCAATTATTCAGTGTGTCAGCTGATACTGACATACTGGGATTGTCGGATTGCTTAAGCTGGAACTTTGGGAGACGCCAGGTCTGGAGACCTTTTATTACCCAGGATTGGGTGACAAGCCCTTTTCAGTTGGTAATCTGGTAAGCCTGCATTCCTTGAGTGGTGGAATCACATTTTTCCCTGACCCATGAAGATCTGTCACAGGGTGCTGTAACATCATCATCGTGTTGATTACTACTGTCACTGACTGCTCTGGGCTTTTTTGCCTTTATTACCAGCACTATTGACTTTTTGTAATGCATTTTGATCTGGTCCATAGTGTTCATTAACATTATGGTAATTCTGGTGTGACACTCATTTATATTTGCACCATTGCACTTCTAGTTTGTGTATTCATTCACTTAATTATTTTCATTTTTTGGCTTTTATTTATTGTTTATTTATCACTAGTGCAGCTCCTTTGGGTTTATTGTTTTGTTTGTGTTGTATATCACTTTGAGTTGCAGCTTTCTAGCACCCATTTTGAATAGCGCAGTTTTTCTTTCACCAAGTGTAAGGACTATGTTTTCCTTTGTTTCCTATGTTGCAGGTATCTTCAAGGACAATATGTCCAACCAGACTGTATTTACAACATCCACCAATGGTAACAGCATCAACCATGGTCGGATGGAAATTTGCACAGTCCAGCCAAACTGGTACAGAAACCAGTAAATTTAGGTAATAATAAGCTGAGCTGAACTGTAGCTTCAACTAACTTAAATTTGAAAAGAATAGTGTCTGCTCGTCAGGAGCAGGGTGCTACACAATAAATTTTCATGGGCCATGGCAGCAAGGGAGTTTGGGTGTAAGATGGAGAATCAGTACTGAGGGAGGCTGCCGGTGGTCCTTGGGGAGGGGTTACCTGGAAGGATCCCACCACAGGAGGCAGTTGGGGGGTTTAAAGCCAGAGAGGCAGCGGAGAGAGCAAGGGGAGACTGAGTAGATCAGCATGGTGAAGGGACAGACAAGGGGAGAGACTGCCATCTGTAGCAGCGGTGTGCCAAATCTTCATCCAACCTTGCCCTGGGGAATCTCCATATATATGTCAGTTGGGCAAGATTGGGGTAGAGTCAGGGGGACTGGGAAGAAAAGCAGTCAGGTGTGGCTGGTGGCAGCCAGGTGGGCTAGCATTCTGCAAGCAAGTGGAACTGGGATCAGTGGCCACAGAAAAGCAGAAGGAGATGTGATAATCTGTTCACTCTATATGTGCTACTTTGTCAAAGGGACTGAGAGTTTCTGTCTGTAATGGGCCTTTGCTGAACTAGCGATGTACTGTTAGTTGCCTCAAGAGTGAACCAGCAGGAGATGTACATAGAGAAATCAAGTGTGTGCATGAGAAAGTGAGAAGAGGAATCTGTAAATAGGGAGGAAGTTGTCTCTGAAGCTCTGTTTGTTGTCACACTGGGCATCCCATAATCCCTTACCCAATCCAAGTTACCATCCCTTAATAAAATAACAAAACAAGCCAAAGACTGATTTTCTGTGTCCGGATGAAAAAAGGAAATGCGGTGTGACTGGCTGTGCTGCAGCAGAGATGCAGGAAGAGAGCAACTGGACAGCAGGCTGCAGAGTAGGAGTGTGAGTGTGTCCAATAGTGTTGGACGAACGGTTCGGCCCGAGCATGAGTTCAGCGAACACCCGAACTGTCAGGGCATTAGACCGTTTGTTCAGCCCGCCGAGTGCCCCACAATGCTCCGCGTGCCACACAGTGCATTGAATGCCCTGATTGGCTGAAGCAATGAAGGTTTTGCTCAATCAGGGTACAGAACACTGTTGGAGCCATGATTGGAGAAAGTAATGATGACTGTGCCCATTAATGGCTCATTGCTCATAGACCCACCCCACACTATAAAAGGTTCCTGCCCAGAGGAGCCATTTGCAGTCTGATATTGCAGTGGAGATAGATAGAACAGGGCTCTGCTCATTGCTACTAGCGAGTTAGTGTACTGTAGTGTGCTATTGTGAGTGTAGAGTGTCAGTGTAGTGTGAATATAGTGATAGTGCAGCGTGAGTGTGGTGCAACCTTCCTTTTTAACTGTAGTGTTTCAGGGCAGGTTACCTGTAGTATATTGAAGTGTGTCAGTGTAGAGTGTCAGGGCACTTTTACTGCAGTATATTAAAGTGCTTCAAGGCACTTTTACTGCAGTATATTGAAGTGCATTAGTGCACTTTTACTGCAGTATATTGAAGTGCATTAGTGAACTTTTACTGCAGTATATTGAAGTGCATTAGTACATGTTTACTGCAGTATATTGAATTGCATTAGTGCACGTTTACTGCAGTATATTGAACTGCGTTAGTGCACGTTTGCTGCAGTATATTGAAGTATGTTAGTCCATATTTATTTTTACTGCAGTGTATTGAAGTGTGTTAGTGCAAGTTTACTGCAGTATATTGAAGTGCGTTAGAGCACGTTTCCTGCAGAATATTGAAGTGTTAGTGCACGTTTATTTTTACTGCAGTATATTGAAGTGTGTTAGTGCAAGTTTACTGCAGTATGTTGAAGTGCATTGGTGCATTTTTACTGCAGTGTATTGAATTGCATTAGTACATGTTTCCTGCAGAATATTGAATTGTGTTAGTGCACGTTTACTGTAGTATATTAAACTGCGTTAGTGCACTTTTGCTGCAGTATATTGAAGTGCGTTAGTGCACTTTTACGGCAGTATATTGAAGTGCGTTAGTGCACGTTTGCTGCAGTATATTGAAGTGCGTTAGTGCACGTTTGCTGCAGTATATTGAAGTGTGTTCGTGCGCGTTTATTTTTACTGCAGTATAGTGTTAAGATACAGAATACCTGGAGTCTGGAATCATGAAAAATTCATAGAAGGCTCATACAGAGTTCCCCCTTACACAAACTATTTTTCTCAAAAATATTTTCTGAGCATTTGTTGTAAATTCTTAGGTATTACACAACCCTGTTGTCATTGAGGGAGTTGCAATGTACTGCCAAATGATGTGTGTACAAATTGGCTGTACATTGCTCCATTTCTGGAAAAGAGCTATTATCACAAAAAGCCCCTTTGATTGATCCCCTCTTGTGTAATCCCAAGTTTGATATAGTATGACAAGTAACCTTTTCTCATAACCCAGAGGTCAAGATGACCATATGTAATGTTGAAGTAATTAGTTAAGGATGACTCGTGTTTTGGGACCATGCCATGCATAGACAAACATTCTGTAATCTCTTTATAAAAGCTGAACTCGCATTTGTATAATTGCCACACTTCCTTCAGCTGTGGACCAGTGTACACTGTTTTATCTGTATTTATTATTCTCAGTAAAAAGACTTGTACCTGCAAGAATGCTGTCAGATCGTTGATGTCTTTAATTTCAAAGGCGAATTTAACAGTTGGTGACCCAGAATCATGTCTTCTTGACTGCATCTCCACCTCTGGCTCTCAAACTACTACAGGAGGGACAATGGCGCCTAAGGTGAGAAATTTCTCTCATTATTACTGTCTTTGCTGTACGGGAGTGAGGTGCCAGGGGAGGAGTGCAGCTTACAGAAGGTAGCACGTTTCCTTTATTTTAGAAATGCATTCTGCTTGTGCATGGTTACTGAGAATATTATTTCCAGAATATTCTGATAAATTATAAATCTAATAATTTCATGTGTCAGGATAACAAGAGTACTCATTTTTCCTTACCCTTTGAACTGGCAATATATATATATATGTTTTGATTAAGGGATGTACTTAAGCAGGTACCACAATTTCTAAGAGTGAATAGAAGTTGTTGCATGTTGAATTTTTTGTATGATTTTTTTGTACATCTGTGGTACTAGGACAAGATGTCCTCAGCGGATAGCCACAGTGAAAATATGACCTGCTGTATGTTCTTTGGAGTAGGGAGTCTAGTCAGGGACTAACCTATTGCCACTCAGAGAGGAGACGTCCGTCTAAGAATAGAACAAGTGAGATATCTCGAGATATATTTGACTGCTGGTACACAGTCATTGACTTAAAGAGTGGAGCTTTCGGTCCCGGAGTTTCAAATGTTGTCATTTCTAAAAGGTAATGAAAAATTTCTAAAAGAGATAACGAAACATTTAAAAAAAAAAGGTAAACAAAAACTTCTCAAAAAGGTAAAGAAAAATTTAACAAAAGGAAAGCAAGCTTCTGGTTAACTAGGAAAAATGCTAAACGCCTATTGAAAATAGCAAAAGCCACAGGGCTAAGCATTGCTAAATTACACCCAAGTGCCCCTATCGTTAAAGTGATGGGAAGGGGAGAGCCATACGCTCTTAAACATCATGTAAAATGATGTAAAATCACCTGTAAAGAATATAAAAAAGGATCCTGCTGAGTGGTCGCCACCTGAAGGATCTCTAGATACCCCACCCATAGATGCCCATTCAGCTTACTTTATAAAATGTCTGATTGTGCAGGTATTGAATGTCTGGCTGCATGGGAAGAGGTATCTAGAAAAGATAAAAAGCCCCCTCCTTATAAATGGTGTTCTTTGCAATTAGAGGAGGAAGAACTGCCAAATGCATGGGCTTTCCCTTATGTTGTATTGAGAGGAGAATTGACTGCTGCTTCAGCAGAAGCCTCTGCCGCGGTGTTAGCGCAGTCGGGGGCAGTGGGAGGAGCGCCTGAAATCTCTTATATGCAAGGCACACCTATGCATCAAAGGGATGTTCAAGTGATGACCATAGGTGTGCAGAGCCCATAGCATTAGGGTGTGCACCCCAAAGTTCAAACATACATGCCTTTCTATGCAGCCTCAGCTGCATGGGGCAGATAATGAACTAGTCTGTGCTGAGTGGTTTCCTGCTCATTTACAAACTGAAGCATAAAAAATCCTTTTTTTACTACCGGTATGCTTCACTTATGAATGGACACAGTGAGCGAGTGTGTTCACTGTGTTCATTTAGAAAAGGAAGGTGCTGGTAAATTACATATTTACTAGCCCTTTCCCCCGCTCAGCATCCTGAAATATCCCTTGCAGCAACAGGGAGAGAGGAGAAAAGGGAAACTAGCAGCACTGCAGGGTGGGGGGGGCCTGAGCAGTAAGATGAATCGGCACTGCACATAGTGATTAGGGTATGCCTAGGCACACCTGGCACACCCCCTGCGCACGCCTATGGTGATGACATATGAGACCCCTCAAGAGGTAAAAGGAACTAGATCTATGCCTGAGCGAAGGCATAATACAGGACCATTGATTGATACCATGGGAAAACTGTTTGTTGATAAATATGGAGATCCATGGCAATACACTTCACCAGGGTGGAATACCTTAGCCAAATTTAAGAGATTGGACCACTACAAGCCCATTAGCCCAAGTTTCCTCACCAGTCCTCACTCGGTATCAATCAAAAGAGAAAGCCCTCTGAGAAGCAGGAGTTAGCATCACCCCTGCAGATAAAATTAAAATAGAGAATATTTTGCATCCCAATGGCGAGATACACCCCTAGAATAAATGCCTCTGAGAGAGGTTGCTCTTCCAGGAGTGACAGATGCCGCAGGACACTATACGGCACATATAGGCAAAGGCTATGTCCCCTGGAAGCCCCATGAGATCAGAGCCATAGTGGCAGATTTGCCAAATCTTGACAAGTGTCCAAAAAAGTGGTATAAAAAGGTAACATGGGTACAAAAGTTCCAACAGGCTACCTAGAGGGATATGTGGATTCTGATTGATTGTGCAATGCCAGAAAAGTACGCAGATGTCTGGAATGTGTTTGCCAAAAATAAGGGTGCTTATGAACGGGGAATATTAAAGAGAGAAGTAAGTGATGCACAGGGACAGCTAGCAAATTGCAGAGAGGGGTCAGTAGGATCCATGTCAGTGAATGAGAACACAATGCAGGCAGACGTTGCTGCTGCTGCACTTTCTGACTCATCAATAGAATTTATCGAACAACTAAAAAGAAGAAATAGCGTAGATGATGTGTACTAGGGCTGCAACTAACGATTATTTTCATAATCGATTAGTTGGCCGATTATTGTTTCGATTAATCGATTAATCGGATAATAACCTTAAAAAAAGTGTGGTGCATAATTTAATATGTAAAGTTTAAAAAAAGGCAATTTATTTTTAAATATCTCTATGGTAAATATATATAACCAACTATATGGTTAGGGAGCAAAATCTCTAATCCTCTCTGAGAATAACAGACAGAACAGATATACGGTATATACTATTGGAGGTTGAATCTGGTAAATATGATAAGACTCAGATCACGTTTTTTTATTTAGACCCCTTTCACACTGAGGCGCATGTAATATGCCCTGCCCCCTGTAATGTGCCCTGCCTGCATGTAATATGCCCTGCTCCCACGTAATGTGGCTTGCCTCCATGTAAAAGTTTACTTTAAATGTAATTGTAATGCCTTCTATTACTTCCAGTCTATCATCCTCCACCTTCTCTGTGTTCAGATGCTGACCTTCCCTGCACAGTCTTTAAAGTAATTATTTTTTTAAAACAACAAACATGTGATACTTATATGCTCTGTGTAATGGTTTTGCACAGAGCAGTCCTGATTCTTCTCCCCACCGATGCTTCTGGCTCCTCCTGTCTTCAGAGTGCCCCAATAGCAAGCTGCAAATTATAGTATAGCGTGCCCCTATAGCAAGGTAAAAAAAACTTCTGCCTGTAGACCCACTCACTTCCTGCCCAGGACTACATGTCCCATGAGGCATTGCTCCTCACACATTCACAAGTTCTCGGGCACTTACTTACATGTATGGATGGTGTACTGAGCAGTATGTGTGCTACACTGTATTTCCTGATATGTAAACAAATATTGCATCCTATATGCAGGCCAACTAATCGGCTGGCCGATTAATCGATTATGAAAATAGTTGACAACTATTTTCATAATCGATTAGTTGTCGATTAATCGATTAGTTGTTTCAGCCCTAATGTGTACAAAGATTGGTGGAGATATGTTGATATGTAGACTGTGGAAGCAAGAAAGAATGGCTCTACTGAAAATGGTTTACTGAAGATAGAAAATAATCTTATGAATGATTAACGAAGGTGGTCCAAAGAAGGTGTGAGGATGTATTAGAATATTGAAATAGGTTCAAGGATGTGGTTAGAAAGCATGTGGATTGGATCCCAGTAGATGAAACTGATTTGTCCAGACATAATCTGGTTAACAGATTCATAGGGGGATTGTTTCAGGAAGTTAGAGACGAAAATTGATCTTCGCACTCCTGAATGGAGAAAGAAGCCAGCACTAGAACTAGTGGATATTGCTCAAAAAAAAGATTAAAAAGGGAAAAATAGAGAAAATGATAAAAATAAAATAGTGAATGTACAAGTTCCTGTACCTGAGAAAGCAGCACTGCATATGGAGAGTATTGAGGTGCAGGTCTCAACTGTTCAGGTTTCTCAACAAGGGATGCCTGTGGCTACACCCACATACCCATCATCAGGGGTAGGGTATGTTTCAAACTATGGAAACCCTGGTAGACGGGGAATGCAAGCTAACTAAAATGTATGTCAGAAATGCCACAAGGGTGGAGGCTCGGTTTCAGCAGATGATCCCACAGAGAAATTAAACTGCTTCAAGCGTGGTAGGATGGGTTATCTTGCTTGTCGTTTCTGCTAGGATGAGGTGGAGTATGGTGACCTGATTGATGAAAATGTAATTCCTTCTCCTGAGCATGCTGTCTTGAATTTGGGACAAAATACAGAACCAACGATTGATGTGTCAGTTAATGGTTTATCTATCCTGTGTTTAATAGATAAAGGCGCTTCAAAGAGTTTGCTAAATATATGTGCCAATTTTCGCCCTTCGAATCAGCAGGTATCTTTGGTCGGGGTAAGTAATGATGTAATTACCGCCAAAGTCACTGAACCTCTACAGGTAAGAATTGGAGGTCAGTGTCATAAACATTCATTTGTTGTATCGCCATACTCCCCTGGCAGTCTGCTAGGCAGAGATCTACTAACATAAATAGGAGTAATTATAGCTTTACCCCTGAAGGGATGGAAGTAAACATACTTGAATCAGTACAGAGGGAGGCTTCAGATTTGCTCTTTATGCCAGCACTTGATTCACCCCCAATAGGAGGGATTACAGAAGCCCACAAGGGACTTATTGATCCAGCAGTCTGGATTACTGGAAATTATCACCAGGCTATATGGAAGTGACCGCAGTGAAAAGTCATAGGGGTTTAACCCGGCCTGTACCAGGAATTCCTCATTGTCCTTTTGAGTGGAGAGGCCACTGAAGGAATCCACTAGACATGTGCAATGTGTTTCGTAATGAATCAAAATTCAGACGAATTTTGCATCTTTCGGACATTAAGATGCATCCAATTGTCCGAAAAAAAAATAATACATTTCAACTAATACGAAAGAAATTATAGCTAATATAACAAATTAATTCGACATGATTCAGGAAATTTGTTAAAGATCTAATGAAACAAAAGGTCAGCTCAAAGTAAATCTTACAGTCCAATCAGCTGATTAATTTTGTGCTGGAGGTTGGATTACTGGCAATGTGCATTCCTGAGAACTGAGTGAGAAGGGTGTTGTATTGTATTTGAGCAGAGGAGAAGAGATATTGTCATTGTGTGTGTTAATAGATTCAATAAACAAACGACTTTCCAAACTACAAATCATTATCATGAATATATATACATACATAAATATCGAATTTCAATTAATACGAAAAAAAATTATAGCGGATATAACAAATGAATTTGACATGATTCGAGATTCAGTATAACGAATATCAACACTCTACAGAACTAACGAATTATCTGAAAATGAATCAACATAACATAACGAATATAAGAGAACAAAATTATGTATTTTACAAATGAAACAAAACTAAATAAAATTTTCTGTTGTGCACAAGTCTAGAATCCGCCCTGTGATTAAAGAATCACTGGATGAAAGAGACTCAATACAACACAAGGATATAGTTACGAGACTGTTGACAGCAATCCAGTCACCTGCTGCGGTAGCAGTAATAAAGTGTAAAACACATAAGAAAGCTATTGGCCTAATTTCACGAGGAAATGCATTGGCGGATGAAGCTGCAGAAGCTGTTGTCCGGGATACACCTCCTCAACTATTCTGTATGACAATTTTGGAACCTGTGATTGACCACACAATCCTCATTGCCCTACAGAAATTGTGTGCATGTGTGGCACACTAGGGAAGCCACGCGCTCCTCTTAGGGTTAATGCAACAGTTGCATTTACTGTACAGACTCCATGCAAGTGCAATGATGGAAAGTGCTAAACAAACCCTGAAAAGATACCTTGCAAAACTAGACTAATGGAATGGGAATTTGGGTTGACATGTTGCCCGCAGCATATGCTGCTATGTTAACTACTCCAAAAGAAAACCATGGTATGTCAACCTTTGCTTTCCAGTACAAGCAGCCATAATGAGAGACAATGTAACTCTGACTGGACAGGATTATGTTATAGACTATGTAATCAAATTTGCAACTATATTTGCTAACACTTTTTCCAGAGTCAAAACATCTCAACCTACAGAAGGCAAGGATCAAGCGCATGGACTGAAACCTGGAGACTGGGTGTATGTAAAGAATCATATACCATAAACTTCATTTTCACCAAAGTGGAAAAGTCTTTTTCTTATCATCCTGATTACTCTAAGTGCTGTGAAAGTCAAAGGATGCAAGCCTTGGATACACGGATCCCACTGCAAGAAGGCTGAAGAACCCCAGTGAAGGGTAACTAATAAACTGTTTCACCCTGACGAGCCATCTGCTGTTCATTCATCCCACAGGTCCCCTCAGCTTACTCGTGCATGAGCTAAGGAGAAGGATGAGGCTATACGGGCTGTTGAGTCCCAACCATATAAAGGACTGTGGGGAGTTATTCTCGGAGGAGGATTGTTGTTAATATTTAACTTCTTTGTTTTGCCCTGGCTGATTGACATTTCTGTAGGTCAGGAGAGCCAATAGAACATTACTAAGTAAGTTGATGTCTTGGTGAAGACTGAAAAGAGAGTTACTAGAGAGATTGCTACACACCTTATGGAGCCATACCAAAATGACTTTGTATCTATGCACATGCAAGCTCCTAAGAAATTACATTTGTCCAATTGTTGGGTTTGTACACACTCACCTATTTCACATAGAACACTACCTTTGCTAGGTGTTCCAGTATCACTCAAGGAGATAGAAGAACTAGCTAATTTCCAGAATGTAAGTAAGTAAAGTGAAAACAGAATGGAATGGAATTCCTTTACCTTAGCATTCCTGTAAAGGTACATGTTACTTTGGTAAAGTCATCCCTGCCACATGGTATGTGGAGGTTGCTGAGTTTACTAAAATTAACGTAAACAAGATCCCACATCTAATTAAACTAAGAGATCTTTCTAGCTACACACCTGAGAGTTTTGACACCACAAAGGAAACCAAGGATTTCAAACCACTGTTTGATATTCCCTGTGTAGATTGCTGTTTTATTAAGAAATCTTTTAGTTTCATCATTGATTTGGCAGAACTGATGGATAACCTTATTGCCCTGTATGATAGAAATGTTGTGATTACGGCTACTGAACTAAAAATGATAAAAAAGGAGTTGATTCAACACCGGGCGGCACAGTGGTGTAGTGGGTAGCACTCTCGCCTAGCAGTAAAAGCCACAACACTACCTGCCTGGAGTTTGCATGTTCTCCCTGTGCCTGTGTGGGTTTCCTCTGGGTACTCCTGTTTCCTCCCACACTACAAAGACATGCTCGTAGGTTATTGGTTTCTGTCCAAAATTGGCCCTAGTATATAAATGTGAGTTGGGGACCTTGGATTGTGGGCTCCTTGAGGGTAGGGAGCGATGTATGTGTGGTGCGCTGTGTAAATTGACAGCGCTATATGGGTACCTTACATAAATAATGATATGATAGATGAGCACAGGGGCAGACTGAGAACTCATGGGGCCCCCGGGCAATAGGAGATTATGGGGCCCCCAGGAAATCAGAGATTATGGGGCCACACAGTATACACACACACAGTATACAATCACACAGCATACACATACATGTACACACAGTATACACAGACAGATGTAAAAAAAACACAGATTTATACATACTGTCCCTGGTTTTACTGAGGCTGGCAACCCTGATGGGGCCCCCTAGTGGCCCAGGGCCCTCAGGCAGTGCCCGAGTGGCTCAATGGTCAGTCCGCCCCTGGATGAGCATCCTAATGAGACACAATGTACGGGAATAGGGACAATTGTAGACACTTACTCAGGTTGGACTGGTGTCTTTATTCAACCTGACTAACTATGTAACTATGATTGGTGTTGGATTATCTCACAGCCAGCCAAGGGGGAATGTGTGCCATAGTAGGATCTGCATGTTGCAATTACATTGGAAATGACACAAAAGCCGAAGATGCTATCATTTCACATGTAGAAAGGGTGCAACAAATGAAGCTAGGTTTTCAGGAAGAACATACTGAAACCACTTGGATTGAAGGAAGCTGGGAGAGCAGGCTCTCATGGCTTAATCCTCTCAACTGGTTTTCAGGACTTGGAGGTTGGCTGCCTGCCATCATACATGGTATTTTTGTATATAGTTGGATTTATTGTACTCATAATCTTTATAATCAAATGTGCACCAATAATGTGCAAATGTTTTTTTTTTTTAAATCACAAATGCTTGTACTAATACTGGTCCCTCTGAGCCCTCAAGGTCACGCATGATGACTGCTTATGAGATGGTGACCCATTATGAGATGCTTATGAGATGGTGACCTGAAAGACGACCTAAAGATACAGAGGAAGTCTAAAGACACAGAGGAATTCTAATACCGAAGAATTCGAACCACAGGAGGGAATGTTAAGATACAGAATACCTGGAGTCTGGAATCATGAAAAATTAATAGAAGGCTCATACAGAGTTCCCCCTTACATGAACAATTTTTCTCTAAAGTATATTCCAATCATTTGTTCTAAATTCTTAGGTATTACAAAACCCTGTTGTCATTGAGGGAGTTGCAATGTACTGCCCAATGACGTGTGTACAAATTGGCTGTACACTGCTCTATTTCTGGGAAAGAGCTATTATCACAAAAAGCCCCTTTGATTGATCCCCTCTTGTGTAATCCCAAGTTTGATATAGTATGACAAGTAACCTTTTCTCATAACCCAGAGGTCAAGATGACCATATGTAATGTTGAAGTAATTAGTTAAGGATGACTCATGTTTTGGGACCATGCCATGCATAGACAAACATTATGTAATTTCTTTATAAAAGCTGAACTCACATTTGTATAATTGCCACACTCCCTTCAGCTGTGGACCAGTGTACACTGTTTTATCTGTATTTATTATTTTCAGTAAAAGACTTGTACCTGCAAGAATGTTGTCAGATCGTTGATGTCTTTAATTTCAAAGGCGAACTTAACAGTGTTAGTGCACGTTTACTGCAGTATATTGAAGTGCATTAGTGCACTTCTCCTGCAGTATATTGAGTGCATTAGTGCACGTTTACTGCAGTATATTGAAGTGCGTTAGTGCACTTTTGCTGCAGTATATTGAAATGTGTTGGTGCAGTTTTACGGCAGTAGATTAAAGATGCGTTAGTGCACGTTTGCTGCAGTATATTGAAGTGTGTTAGTGCACGTTTATTTTTAGTGCAGTAGATTGAAGTGTGTTAGTGCAAGTTTACTGCAGTATATTGAGTTGCGTTAGTGCACGTTTACCGCAGTATATTGAACTGCGTTAGTGCACCTTTGCTGCAGTATATTGAAGTGCGTTAGTGCACTTTTACAGCAGTATATTGAAGTGTGTTAGTGCACGTTTGCTGCAGTATATTGAATTGTGTTAGTGCACGTTTGGTGCAGTATATTGAAGTGTGTTAGTGCACTTTTACTGCAGTATATTGAAGTGTGTTAGTGCACGTTTGCTGCAGTATATTGAATTGTGTTAGTGCACGTTTGGTGCAGTATATTGAAGTGTGTTAGTGCACTTTTACTGCAGTATATTGAAGTGCATCAGGGTACTTTTACTGCAGTATATTGAAGTGTGTTAGTGCACTTTTACTGCAGTATATTGAAGTGTGTTAGTGCACTTTTACTCCAGTATATTGAAGTGCGTCTGTGCAGTTTTACTTCAGTATATTGAAGCGCGTTGGTGCAATTTTAGTGTAGTATATTGTAGTGTGTCTGTGGAGTGTGTCTGTGTAGTGAGTACTCAGATGAAAGTGCACCCTGTCTATTACATTTCAGTAATAACCCCCCCCATCATGTCTGGGAGGCTAACAAGGAGAGGCAGACGTTCCCATGGCAGTGTTAGGGGGCCAGCAGTGTCTGTGCCCACAGGCAAAGGTGGATGTGGTCCGTCCTCAGGCAGGGCACCATTTCCTCTGTTTAGTGATGTTGCCTGTGCTATCCAGGCACAGCATGCAGAGGAGGTGGTGGACTGGCTTGCTAAATCATCATCATCCTCCTCATCCTCTATTATCCAATCAGAGTGACTTATTCTGTCTCCTTGTCCACAGCTACTCCTACCATAGTCTCAGCATCATGCATGGAGGAGTCAGCTGAGTTATCTGAACACAGCGCCAGCCACTTGCTCCTTGACGATGCACAGACATTACTTAATTCTGATGTTGGTTCTGAGGTTGAGGAAGGTAGGAACATGAACCTACAGAGAGGGGAGAACACTGGTAAACAACAAATTGTCAGTCATGTTCCCCCAGCTGCAGTGTATTGCCAATTTGGTTCCAGTGATGATGAGGATGGTGGGGATGATGATGATGAGGTCATTGACATGACTTGGGTGTCGGATAGAGCAGAGGAGGAAAGAGAGGGTGAGGCACAACCCCAATGAGACAGCCTTCATGGAAGAGTAGAGAACAGCCACCCTATTCCATCACATTGTGGAGCTGTTATCTCCCGGCCCACTTCCCACAGCTCAGTTGTCTGGGCCTTTTTTTACCACATGTGCAGCCAATTGCACTGTTGCAATTTGCAAACTTTGCCTCAAGCAGATCAAACGTGGCAAAAACACCAACTATTTGGGTACCACATGCTTGACAAGGCATTTAACCTCCCACCACTCAGCCTGTTGGCAAGAGCACCTAAAAGCCACACAAAAGGGACACAATTCTGCTCCTCCTCACTCCTCACCTTTCAGGTCTACCCCCACTATATCTCATGACCTCTTAGCAGCCTCCCCTGAAAGGGATGATGGTATAGCAAATGGTGTCACAGGTCCTTGCAGCAAATCTGCCAGCAGCCCACCACCAGCTGTAGAATATAGAAGGCAAATTTCTCTGCCCCAGCTGCTGCAGCAGTAAAAAAATACAGTCACTGTCACCCACATGCTCAGCGTCTAAATTCAAGCTTGTCAAAGCTGCTGGCTTTACAATTCCTGCTGGCTTTACAATTCCAGCCAGAAGTTCCACGTTACTGCTGACACGTGGTCCAGCGAGCATGGGCAGGGATGATATATTTCATTCACTGCACACTGGGTAACTCTGCTTGCAACTCGTAAGGATGCAGGACAGGGCTCAGTGCTGCTTGTTTTGTGGCCACGACTCCATACATCTGGTGGTGATGATGCGAGATTTGTCAGCTCCCTCCCCTCCTCCTACTCCTCCTCCACCTCCATGTCCTCCTCTGCTGAATTGTCCTATGAAACACCAGTACCCCCTAAGCATTCAAGGGGCTATTCAATGAGTCAGGCTAAAAGATGCTATGCAGTGCTTCAGCTGGTCTGTCAAAGGGAGAGATTCTTTCAGCTCTGCAGGGGCAGGTCCAGAGGTGATTTATGCCATGCCATCTGGAGCCAGGAATGGTGGTGTGCGATAATGGCACTAACCTCCTGTCCGCCCTTCGACAGGGAATGTTGACACACATGTCCTCAATTTGATGGTGCAACGTTTCTTAAACAGGTACCCAGGGTTGGAAGACCTGCTGAAGCAGGCCAGAAGAGCCTGTAGCCATTTCAGGCGTTCATACACAACCAGTGCTCGGTTGGCTGAAATTCAGCAGGAATTCCACCTGCCGATAAACCGCCGGATTTGTGACATGCCTACCAGGTGGAACTCAACTTTTGCAATGCTGCAGCGGCTGCACATGCAGCAGAAGGCCACCAACAAGTACTTGTGTGAGTATGGCACAAGGACAGGCTCAGGGCAGCTCTGCTTTTTCTCCCTGCGCCAATGGCTGCTGATACAGGATGCATGCGCTGTACTGTCACCATTTGAGGAGGCGACAAGGATGGTGAGCTGTGGCAATGCATGCATGGGTGACACAATTCCTGTTGTGTTCCTGCTGGCGCAGTCTATGCGTGGCATTATGGACAGGGCTGTCGTGGCAGAGCAGTGGGAGGAAGAGGAGAACTTCCTTTCCTCTCAAGGCCCACTTTATGCAGCCACCATTCTTGCGACGCCAAAGAACACACAAGAGGAGGAGGATTCTGGAAGTTTTGGAGACATTGAAGCAAAGGAAGACATATGTGAAACCTTAAGAGATGTTTTTTTCGTCCCCAGAACCCTTGGGAGGCTGGGAGGAGCCAGTTCCAGATACTGTAATCCTCAGTGACCCCATAGACTCTGCTTCTCATGCTTCAGAAACTTGTGGTGCATGAGCTCCCTCTTTCTTCAAAGCCTGCAAAAGGACCCGAGAATTTGTGGCATCAAGTAGAAGAATCACTATTGGTGGGCAATCCTCCTTGACTACCATTAAAAGGGGAAAGTTTCAGAACGCATCCTGTCCTCACAGAGGGAGCAGAGGATGAAATATCTTGAGGACACCTTAAACAGGAGTTTATGTATTATTAGGCTTTTCCAGACTCTGCTAGGTTACAGTCTCCTGGAAAGGCTAGTTTTGAGGCTTCTGTTGTTGAGAGGAGCGGTGGAGAAGGGGGCTGCCTCAGTGATGCATTTCAAATTTTTTAGTCCTCGGCACCCAGGGCTGTCAGCTTCCACATCCCGTCGGCAGCGCCTGCATATTATGGTGGGAGATTATCTAGGGGCAAAAACAGACATGGAGAGCTTTCCAGTTGACGATCCATTGGGTTACTGGGTCATGAGAATAGACCACTGGCCAGAATTTGCCCAGTAAGCAATTGAGCTGCTGGGCTGCCTTGCATCCAGCATGCTTTCTGAACGGGCATTCTGTGCTTCCAGAGGTTTTGTGACAGATAAAAGAGCGCATCTGTCCACAGACTCCTTTGACCGGCTGACAGTTATCAAAATGAATCAGTCCTGGATTAGCAGCAGCTATCACGCCCCTGGTGCTGATGTCGCTGATTAAGTGTTTTTTTGGATCTTAAATCTCTGCAAGACTGTCTACGCCTCCTAGCTCTGTGGGTGTTGATTTTATCTGGAAGAAGTTTTTTGGTATAGGTTTCATGGGCACAATTACCACCCAAGGACCAATTTCTCCGCACCTGTTTAACAGGTGCATATCATTTCAATTTTTACAGCAAGGCCAATTCTTGCTTTTATCAAGAGTACCTCTATAGTGTTACGGCGTGAAGGCACCACCAACACCCAAAGCCCAATTGTTCTGCACCTGTTTACTTCTATCCAAAGTCACCATAACAGACACCAGAATTTAAACAAAAATCTCTAATTTTGTTCCGGGTGCACTAAATTGTGGCCTCATCATACAGTCTGGCCCCCAAAACAAAGAAAGCGTGCAGGGAAAAAGCCATTTTAAATGTCATTTTTGCTGCAGCAGGTTCTATACACGGTGCAGATGCACCACTTTACAATGCAGCCACCATATCTAAGGAATGGTAAAGTGGTTGTAAAGTCTAAACATTTTTTTACCTTAACCCCTTAAGGACCACCCCACGTACATATACTGCAGCAGGGTGGCCCTTAAGCGCAAAACCATGTACCTGTACATGCTCTTTATCTTCGGCTCTGGGGCGCGCACCACCGGAGTCCCGCTCCCGCTGTGATTGGACACAGCGGAACCCAATCAGTGGGTTCAGTGGACCCGTTGTCTGCCGGGAACCCGACGATCATTCCAAGAGAGGCAGAACGGCGGTCTGCCTATGTAAACAAGGCAGATCGCCGTTCTGCTGGTAAGGAAGACAGAGAACTTGTGTTTGTGCTAAGCAGGAACACAGATCGCTGTCTTCCTACAGTTAAACCATCCCACACACAGTAAGAAAGCACTCCCAAGTATCACATTTAACCTATTGATCTCCCCTGATGTTGACCACTTTCCCTGCCAGTGTCATTGGTACAGTGATTTTTTTTTAGCACTGATCACTGTAATGGTGTCACTGGTCCCCAAAAAGTGTCAAAAGTGTCAGTTAGGTGTCTGACCTGTCCACCGCAATGTCACAATCTCACTTAAAATGATTGCCGCCATTACCAGTAAAAACAATAAAAAAATAAAACGTCCATAAATCTATCCCATAGTTTGTAAACGCTACAACTTTTGTGCCAACCAATCAATATACGCTTATTGGGATTTTTTTTTACCAAAAACATGTAGCAGACTACATATTGGCCTAAATTGATGAAGAAATTCAATTTTTTAAATATTTTTATTGGGTATGTTTTATAGCAGAAAGTAAAAAATATTGTTTATTTTCAAAAATTGTTGGCATTTTTTTGTTTATAGCGCAAAAAATTAAAATTGCAGAGGTGATCAAGAATTTCATAGTTTAGGTCTCTGGTTCTAACAAAGGGCAGACTAATCATCTAGGAGGAAGGGTACCCAGCAAGAGATCAATTGGATAGTCATATGGAAGGCAAGGTAAACAACGGTGGAACCGTAGACGTGGACAGGTTGGCAAGTTTCTTAGTATGGCTCAGGCAATTTTTTTAAACTTATTTCTATTTTTATAAGAAAATGCTCACAGATAGAGGGTAGACATATTATCTGAACATTGTCAGAAGAAAACCATAAATATGAAACATACTTAAAATACTGTACATGGTCAATACAGAACATCAAAAAAAAAACAAAGGCATTAATATACAGAGGTGTATGTACACAGGATAGTAGCCTCACATCAATACTTAGATGAAGTTTCCATAAATATGCATCCCCGTCCACTGATCCATAATTCATACTAACATTCTGGAGCCTCAATTTTGGCTAAGGCAGGTCTGGGACCAGGACACTTACTGTAGCGGAGGAGAGTAAAAATAATCCCAAGAAGTTTTATTTAAAATATATTAACCACTTAACAACCGGCCCATAGCCGAATAACGGCTGCAGGGCGGTTGCTTAACCCTGGGAGAGCGTACTGTGACGTCCTCCCAGAACTCCCCTCTCCCCTGGGGCGCGCACCCGAACACATCCGTGACCAGATCCCGGTAAATGGCCGTTTATCGTGGCTGTTTACCATGTGATCGCTCTGTCAAATGACGGAGCGATCACATGTAAACAAACCGGCGTCATCTCATGACGCAGGTTCCTCTCCTCCCCTCTGTGTACCGATCGGTACACTGTGAGCGGAGAGGGGGAGGGATGGATGGCAACAGCGCTGTGGGATGGATGTGTAGTGCCCACAGCGCTACACAGTGACATCCAGCCATCTATCCATCCATGCTCAGCCATCCCTAATGCTCTGCAATGCCCTGCACTACTCTGCAATGCCCTGCAATACTCTGCAGTACCCCCACAATACTGTGCAATACTCTGCAATACCCCCACAATACTGTGCAATACCCCGCAACACTGTGCAATACTCTGCAATACCCCACAATACTGTGCAATACACCCCAACACCGTGCAATACTGTGCAATAATCTGCAATACCCCACAATACTCTGCAATACCCTGAAATACGCTGCAATGCCCCACAATACTCTGCAATACCCCGCAATACTGTGCAATACTCTGCAATACCCCACAATACTCTGCAATACTCTGCAATACCCCACAATACTGTGCAATATTCTGCAATACTCTGCAATACCCCACAATACTCTGCAATACCCTGCAATACCCCACAATACTCTGCAATACCCCACAATACTGTGCAATACCCTGCAATACCCCGCAATACCCTGCAATACCCCGCAGTACACTGCAATACCCCGCAGTACTCTGCAATACCCCGCAATACTCTGCAATACCCCGCAATACTCTGCCATACCCAGCCATACTCTGCCATACTAGGTGATACCCAGCCATACCCAGTCATACTCGGTGATTCCCTGCAATACCCTGCCATAATCAGCCATACCCAGCCATGCTCCGCCATACTCTGCAATACCCCGCCAAACTCTGCAATACCCTGCCAAACTCTGCAATACCCCGCAATACTCTGCAATACCCTGCAATACTCTGCAATACCCCACAATACTCTGCCATACCCAGCCATACCCTGCCATACCCAGCCATACTCTGCAATACTCGGTGATACCCAGCCATACTCTGCCATACCCAGCCATGCTCGGCCATACCCTGCCATACCCAGCCATACTCGGCTGTACTCGGCCTCTGTATGTGGGCAGGCTGTGGAAGTCTCACACATGTGGTATCGCCGTACTCAGGAGGAGGAGGAGAATCTATTTTGGGGTGTCATTTTTGGTATGTACATGCTATGTGTTAGAAATATTGTATAAATCGACAACTTTGTGTTAAAAAAAATGCATTTTAACCACTTCCCGCCCGCCGGCTGTCATACGACGTCCTTGACTTTGTGCGGCTAAAAAAGTTGATATCTGAATGATGCCTGTAGCTGCAGGCATCATTCAGATATCAACTTTTTTACCCGGTGATTCCCTACACCATAAGAACCATCATAGCGGCTGTTCCACTGCTTGATCGTTCGGGAGGCGAGAGGGGACGTCCCGCCCTCCGGTGCTTCTACCGACTCACCGCTACGATCGAAGCCAGGATCTTTTTTTTTTATTATTTCAGGCTTCCCAGCCTAGAGGTGAGATGTGGGGTCTTATTGACCCCATATCTCACTGTAAAAAGGACCTGTCATGCCTTATTCCTATTACAAGGGATGTTTACATTCCTTTGTAATAGGAATAAAAGTGGTCAAAAAATTTTTTTTTTGGAAAAAAGTGTCAAACTAAAATAAATAAAGTAAAATTAACAATAATAAAAAAAAATTTAAAGCGCCCCTGTCCCTGTGTGCTCGCATACAGAAGCGAACGCATACGTAAGTCCTGCCCACATATGAAAACGGTGTTCAAACCACACATGTGAGGTATCGCTGCGATCGGTAGAGCGAGAGCAATAATTTTGGCCCTAGACCTCCTCTGTAACTCAAAACATGTAACCAGTAAAAAATTTTAAAGCGCCGCCTATGGGGATTTTTGAGTAGCAAAGTTTGGTGCCATTCCACAAGCACGTGCAATTTTGAAAGGTGACATGTTGGGTATCTATTTACTCGGCATAACTTCATCTTTCACATTATGCAAAAACATTGGGCTAACTTTACTGTTTTATTTATTTTTTTAAGCACCAAACTGTTTTTTTTCCAAAAAAAGCGCGTTCAAAAAATTGCTGCGCAAATACTTTGCAAGATAAAAAGTTGCAATGACCACCATTGTATTCTCTAGGGTCTTTGCTAAAAAAACATATATAATGTTTTGGGGTTCTATGTAATTTTCTAGCAAATAAATGATGATTTTTACATGTAGGAGAGAAATGTCAGAATTGGCCTGGGCACTCCAGAACGCCTGAAGGTGCTCCGTGCATGTTGGGCCTCTGTATGTGGCCACGCTGTATAAAAGTCTCACATATGTGGTATCGCCATACTCGGGATTAATAGCAGAATGTGTTTTGGGGTGTAATTTGTGGTATGCATATGCGGTGTGTGAGAAATAACCTGCTTATATGACAATTTTGTGAAAAAAAAAGTAAAAAAAAAAAAACTTGATTTTGCAAAGAATTGTGGGAAAAAATGACAACTTCAAAAAACTCACAATTCATCTTTCTAAATACCTTGGAATGTCTTCTTTCCAAAAAGGGGTCATTTGAGGGGTATTTGTACTTTTCTGGCATATTAGGGTCTCAAGAAATTAGATAGGCCGTCAGTACTTCAGGTGTGATCAATTTTCAGATATTGGCACCATAGCTTTTGGACTCTATAACTTTCACAAAGACCAAATAATATCCACCGATTTGGGTTATTTTTGCCAAAGATATGTAGCGGTATAAATTTTGGCCAAAATATATGAAGAAAAATTACTAATTTGCAAAATTTTATGACAGAAATGAAGAAAAATGCATTTTTTTTTACAGATTTTTCGGTCTTTTTTTTTTTTATAGAGCAAAAAATAAAGAACCCAGCGGTGATTAAATACCACCAAAAGAAAGCTCTATTTGTGTGTAAAAAAGGACCAAAATTTCATATAGATACAGTGTTGCATGACTGAGTAATTGTCATTCAAAATGTGAGAGCACCAAAAGCTGAAAATTGGTCTGGTTATTAAGGGGGTTTAAGTGCCCAGTGGTCAAGTGGTTAATAGTAAAAAGGCAAGAACCGAACACATAGGCCCCGTAAAGGACAAAGAAGGGAAGGTGGTTACAGATGACAAGGAGAAGGCAGCTGTGTTAAATGCTTTCTTCTCTTCAGTCTTCACACAGGAAAAGGAGGGGTGTAGTAACCATGACAGTATTGTTAGTAACACACCACAGGATCTACCCTTGTGGCTAACAAAGGTCAGAGTCCGAAAAGGATTTGAGAAGTTTGATATAAATAAATCACCAGGACCAGATGACTTACACCCGAGAGTCCTCAAAGAACTCAATCAGGTTATAACCAGACTACTATTTCTAATTTTCATGGACAGCATACGGACAGGATTGGTACCAGCTCATTGGCGAAAAACCCATGTGATACCAATATTCAAAAAAGGGATCTATTCCTTTTACCTTATTCCATTGAAAACTATTTGAGAGGATGATAAGGGACCATATCTAAGAATTTGCTGATGAAAACAGTATAATTAGCAGTAATCAGCACGGATTTACGAAAAGGTCGCTCTTGCCAAACCAACCTATTAATATTCTACGAGGAAATGGCTTGCCATCTGGACAAAGGTAGGCCGGTGGATGTGGTGTAGCTGGATTTTGCCAAAGCATTTGATACAGTCCCCCAAAAGTGCTTAATCTACAAGCTGAGGTCTGTAGGCATGGAACATAGGGTATGTACCTGGATAGAAAACTGGCTACGGGGGCATGTCCAAAGGGTGGTGATAAATAACGTATACTCAGAATGATCTAGAGTGGTTAGTGGGATACCCCAGGGCTCTGTCCCAGGACCAATTCTGTTTAATTTATTTATAAATGATATGGGCGGTGGGATAAATAGATGCTCAGAAATAGCTTGATCTCAGTGTTTGCTGACAACACAAAAATATGCAGGGCAATAACAACATAGCAGGATATAGAAACTTTACAAGAGGACCTGAATAAATTAATGCAGTGGGCTACTACACGGCAAATGACGTTTAATACTGGTAAATGTAAGGAAATGCACTTAGGGGGTAAAAATATAAATGCAAATACTATTTAGGGGGAGAATCTCTAGGGGCTTCCAGGATGGAGAAGGATCTAGGGGTCCTAGGAGAAGACAGACTGAGCAATAACATGCAGTGTCAAGCTGCAGCTTCCAAAGCCATCAGAATATTAGCATGCATTAAAAAGGGAATTTACTCCGAAGATATAAAAGATTATTCTGCCACTTTATAAAACTCTGGTTTGGCTTCATCTGGATTATTCCAGTTCTGGTCACCAATCCTCAGAAGGGATGTGCTGGAGCTGGAGAAAGTCCAGAGAAGGGCACCTAAATTAATATGGGGAATAGAAGACCTCACTTATGAGGAACGACTACAAGCAATAAATGTATTCTCCCTGGAGAAGAGACGCTTGAGAGGGGATATGATTGTGATATACAAATATCTCAATGGTGATTCCAGCATAAGTATGACATTTTACAGTCCCAGGGACAGAAAGAGGACATGGGGCCACACGATGAGACTGGAAGAGAAGCGGTTTAATCTTAAGCTGCGTAGGGGGTTTTTCACTGTCAGGGCGGTAAGGATGTGGAACTCTCTTCCACAATCGGTGGTGTCAGCAGGAAGTATGGATAGTTTTAAAAGACTCTTGGACGTGCATCTTAACGTAAACAATTTAAGGGGATATGGTAAATGATTTTTCTACACACACACACATGGGCACACAACCTACACAGGTTGAACTGGATGGACTATTGTCTTTATTCTACCTTATCAACTATGTTACTATGTATCGCGCCGTGGCAAAATGTGGGTCTGGCTTAAATTGCACTAAGTATTGGGCGTGGCTTAAAGGGGGTGTGGTTTAATAAAGTCTGAGATGACTTACATAGTGCAGAATGCAGTGATGTTAAATAGGGAATGTATAGTGCAGAGTGCACGGCGGTGGGTAGTTTGTGCAGGAGAAGGGTGTGGAGTGTATGATGGTGGGTAGTATATGGAAAAGAAGTATGCTGCTAAAAGAAATACAGAGATATGGCACAGATATTGTTTTTTTACAGGAGATGCATCTGGTGCAGGAGGAAGTTATTAAGCTTGACACAAGGAATTACCCTGCCTGGATATACTGTGATACACCAACCAAAAGGGCAAAGGGAGTGGCTATCGGGTTCTCGCAATGGACCAAATTTACACTGCTAGACAGGAGGGCGGATATAGAGGGGCGCTTTCTGTTTATTAAAATAAAACTTGGGGGTAAGATATATACATTGGCTAACATCTACTGTCCAAATAGAGACCAGTTTAAATACCTCTCCCGGACCCTGAATAGGTTGGTGTAATTTCGTGAAGGGGAAGTGATTCTGGCAGGGGATTTTAACCTCTGTATTGATCCGGCCCTGGATAGGTCATCTGGAATAGGTGGGGAAGGCCATAATCAGTTGTCAGGTCCTAGGCAGAAATTACATGACAGCCACCTGATTGACGTTTGGAGGGTGCAGCACCCTAAGGAGAGGGATTACATCTTCTTTTCCCTGGTCCATGGGACCTATTCAAGGCTGGATTACTTGATGGTGGATCATAGTTTGCTGGACTCAATAACGGGATCGAGGATAGAGATTATGACTCTGTCAGATCATGCACCCATAACAATAACAGTAAAGTTAGAGGGTCTTCAGAAGATCCCCTTTGCATGGAGGTTAAATGAAAAACTCCTCGAGAAGGAGAGTATCGTCGAGAGAATCCAGCTGGAGATAGACGAGTTCTTTCTTAATAGTGATTCTGAGGAGATCCCAGGGGCAGTAATCTGGGAAACCTTTAAGGCTTACATAAGGGGGGTCTTAATATCGATCGGCGCAGGGGAGAAGAGAGAAAGAAGAAAAAAGATAGAAGGCCTTACAGTTAAAATACACCAACTAGAACAGATACACAAAGCCCGTGGGGGAGATGAAAAGGAGGTACTTTCAGAACTAATTATTAAAAGGGATGAGTTGAGGGAATTAGTAGCAGAAGATTCTTTGAAAATTAGAAACAAAAACCTTCAGCAGAGGGGGAACAAGGTAGGCAGCAACTGTAAGGAAAAAGAAGGATGAGAACTACATAGAGAGGATTAAAAACAAAAAAGGTGAAAGTAGATACGCCACTAGAGAAATAGGTGAGGAATTTAGACAGTTCTTTGCATCCCTCTATTCAGTGGGGCAGAGGGAAAAATGTAGAAATAAGGAGGACAAGATGAGAGAGTTCATAAAAGAAGTAGGCCTCCCCTCGCTCTCAGAGATGGAGGCAATGGAGTTAGAGAGACCGATAACACAGGAGGAGGTAACTTAGGCATTAAAATCAACCCCCATAGGGAAGAGTCCCGGGCCGGATGGCTTTACAGTGAGCTTTTTTAAAAAATTTAAGGAGTCCCTGGTTCCTCGACTCTGCCAGTTATGGAATGGGTTGGGGAAGCAGGGCGAGTTATGTAGGGACGCACTGTTGGCGTCAGTGACACTTATCCCCAAGGAGGGCAGAGATCGCACCCTGTGCTCAAGTTACAGGCTGATAGCACTATTAAATGCGGACACGAAGCTATATGCCAAGGTGTTGGCCTTTCGGCTGAAAGAGAAAATGGCCTTCCTGGTTCATCTGGATCAGGCAGGATTTGTTCCAGGAAGAGAGGGCAGAGACAATGGGGTGAGGTCTCTGCTTATAATGGAGGCTTTTAGGGCAGGAGGATCCTCGGGCGTACTCTTGTCGATAGACGCCGAGAAGGCATTCGACAGAGTGGACTGGGGATTCATGTTTACCACGCTGGAGATGATGGGAGTGGGGCCAACAATGTTAAAATGGATAAGAGTACTCTATAATCAACCGACAGCGTACGTGAAGGTGAATAATCTGCCCAGTTTGTTATGGAAAATGGGACCAGACAGGGCTGCCCGTTGTACCCACTCCTTTTCGTTCTGGCGTTAGAGCCCCTTCTTGCCAGGATTCGTAGGAGCCCGGACATTAGAGGCTGTGAAGTGAGTGGGGAAGAATATAAACTGGCTGCATTTGCTGATGATGTACTCTTTTAGATCTCTAATCCGAGAATCTCTATTCCAAATTTGTTGGCGATTCTGAGACAATTTAGTGAGCTTTCTAACTTTAAAATCAACTTAGAAAAGTCAGAAGCTTTAAAGATTAACATCAATAAACAAGAAGCTGGTAGACTAGCCGAGGTGTTTCATTTCCCATGGAGGGATAATATAAAGTATCTAGGGGTAAAACTGGCAAGTTCCAGGGAGAAATTGTATAAGCTGAACTTTGTACCTCTCTTGAATGAAATCAGAGCAGAAATAAAAAGAATAATCTATCGCCCTGTCTCATGGATAGGGCGAGTTACTATTGTGAAGATGGTTTTAGCTCCAAAGGTGTTATACAAGATGCAGATGCTTCCCATTTCTATACCACAAGATTTTTTCAGATTACTGGCAGAAGTAATAAGTAGATACGTTTGGGATAAAAAAAAGCCTAGGGTAGCATACACAGTGTTGAGTAGAGAAAAAGCAAGGGGGGGATTGGCTATCCCCGACATCAGAAACTACTATAAAGCGATTGTTATATCACGGGCACTTGAGTGGGGAAAAAATAGCAATAATAAAGGATGGGTTAATTTAGAGTTAGGGTTAAGTAATGCACAGTTAAATCACATGATATGGAATCCTCCGTGTCAGAGGAGTTTAGGGACAGAAATGCACTATATAACGCACCTTACTCTTAAAATATGGGATCAGATGCACCAAATTAATAAGTGGGAGTATAATTCCCCTTTGATCTTTTTAAAAAATCATGTGTTCTTCCCTCCAGGGATGGAGGAGTCGGGAGGAAATTGGATATTGAATAAGGAAGCACAGTTAAGGGATATTGTTAGTGGAGGAATAATTTGCACACAACAGGAATTAGAATCACGAAAGGAGTTACTGGTATTAAATGGGTGGAGGTATTGGCAACACGAACACTGTTCGAAGTCTGCCGGGTCCCTTAAGGGAAGAAGCGGACTTCAGAGGGATTGAGAAGCTATTCTGTAAGGATTTGGTAAAGAGGAAAATTTCTGAAATCTATAAAATTTTGATGAGTAGAGGGGGGTTAGAACCACCGCCATTTTTCAAAAGATGGGAGGAGGAATTGGGAACAGGCTGTAGTAATGAAACAGTGAAGAACATCCTGGGGGCAACGCACGGAATGGCATCTGACATGAAAACGATCGAGAGCAACTACAAGTTTTTAGCCAGGTGGTACTTGACCCCGGTAAAGCTTAGTAAATTCATACCGGATAGGTCACCCAACTGTTGGAGAGGGTGTGGGACACCGGGAAACATGGCGCATCTTTGGTGGAATTGCCCCAAAATGAAACTATTCTGGAAAGAAGTGATCAGGATAATAGAAGAGATAACGGGAAAGGTTATTGCATATAACCCCTGGGATTGCCTGTTTCATGGGTCGTAAGGAGGGGAAAAAAAAGGTATAACTCCTCTTTAATCCCAGTACTGTTAAATTCAGCAAAGAATGTAATCCCAAAGAAATGGCAGGAAGTGGAGGTCCCGAAGCTCAGGGATTGGATCACCAGAGTGAATGAAATCTTCTTAATGGAGAAAGTAGAGGTAGAAGCTCAAGTAAATAGGGACCAAGAGGATGATAGAGGCAAATGGGGCAGCTGGGTGGCTTTTAAAAAAATCTAAGCGATATGTTGAAGTCATGACATTGTAATTTTCCTTCTGTTGTCCGAATTTGAGAGTTTGGGAATTGACATGTCCATAGAGGAAGTGAAATGTCTGTGAGGGAAGGGAAGGGGGGGATGGGATGGGGGGGTGGGGAGGGAACAATGGGGGGGGGGGTACTATTATTCAACTTAAATTTAATAGGAGTAATAGATATACCTTGTATTAGATCTGTAGAGCCCCACCCAATTGTAGGGGTTGTTGTTTTGTATATTTTGTAAAATAAAATAAAGATTTAAAAAAAAAAAAAAAAAGAAAGAAACACGTAGGGCTAGCATTTTCAGCTTCCCACATTGCCATTTTTTTACCTGTTTGTGATCACTTTTATCTCATCTCACTTTTATCTCATATGGCTTTTATCCAATAAATCCCATATTTTTTTCACCCTGTGGAGCTTCCTTTTTTCTTTCTCCATGGCCCCATTTTGAACTGCTTCCTTTGGATCTTCCTGTTCCGGAATTGGAGGACGTATGCGGGAGCTGCTCAACTTCCACCTGTGACTACCACTATTTACCGGTGACCGCGGCCTGTGGGACATCATCCGGCTGGATATCATGGGAGACCATCCCCTCATGCCTATTTGACGCACTGCTATACGGTATGTGCGTCCTACGGATCTGGTAAGGGTATCCATCAATTTCCATTGAAGATCTGTGTGCTGTGATATCTGCTGTTGCCTTTCCATTTGAGTGCCCATACACCTTCTGGCGTCTACTGGTACCCTCCTATTGGAGAAGACACCTTTCTTATCTCACGTTATGGACTTTCACTATTCACTTGGACACTTTGATTTAATATAGCTGGTTCCACTGCCGGCTTTTTACATTTATATGTTGTCATATGCACATATGTACTTAGTACCTTATTTGTTTTTCACATACTTGTCTAGTACATGCTAGATACCCTTAGCGCTGCACTTTGTTTTTCTGTTCCTGACACATTCGCCACAGCAGCCGGTGGGAGAGGATAAGAGGGAAGCCGGCTGCGAGGGATGAGGGGGGGTGGAAGAGGAAGACAGGCAGCTGGAGGAGGAGGACAGGGGACTGGAGGAGCACACGGGGGGCAGAGGAGGAGGACAGGGGGCCGGAGGAGCATACGGGGGGAGGAGGAGGACACCAAGGGAAGCCGGAGGAGAAGGACACAGGGAACAGCTGGGGCTCCGTGCGGTGTGAGGGACAGCTGTGAGCACCGATTTCCCTGTATGGCTTTTAAGCTGGCAGCCGCGGGAAGGAGAGGAGGAGAAGCGGCTGTCAGATGAAAAGTTATACATGGAAATCGGTGCTCACAAGTTTCCCACACGCCACACCAATCATCCCTGGCTGTGAACCAGGGGACATGTGTGGATGTGTGGGTCACTATGGGCCCCCCCTCCCTCAGGCCCCGTGTGCAGTGAACATCCTGCACACATGGATGATATGCCACTGGATATAGGGTCTATTAGACCCCAGATCTCTCCTTTGGGCTCCAATGCAGTCAATCATACACAAATCAGCCTTATGGGCTGCTCCACTGGTTGGTAACAGGTAGTAAACAAAGAAGCAAAACTGGAAGTGACAAAATCCTTGTTGCTTCCAGCTTCTGATCTCACAGAGAGGGAGGAACAACATCAGTTTCTCTCTGTTAGTTCACTGACGAAGATGCCGCAGGTTGGAGTGGTCCATGGCTCCACAATGTGATGGGAGAGCCTGGGAAAGGTGGCGGGGAGGCACCCCCTACTACCGCCTGTAAAAGTGTATAGCCACTCAGATCACTTCTACATGAAACAATATCCTGGCTGAACATTTTGATACTGGGATGATGCCTGTAGCTGCAGGCATCATCCCGGTACAACCACTTAACCCCCTGGCCGTTATACAACCTCACCCAAGGAAAGTGGTTAACCATGAAATTGCTGACAGAAGCAAAGTCTATGAAAGTCGATAGATGTTGGGTTAAGTAATCTTAGGTAAGCTGGGTTGGCTCTATCACAAGGTTGCCTTGAGATTGGTCCAGACTTTCCCAGCTTATTGAGGGGCACTTTGAGGCAAAGTGGTCACAACCACCACAATACAGGCAAAGTCTCTGCATCCTCCTATTTTTCTCTTCAAGAAAGAAATAGTGGCTTCTCCAGAGACTGAATTAAGGGTCCTAGTACCTGCCATGTTAAGAACACAGATTTTTCTATCATTCCTGCAGTTGTTGGTCTATCCTCCTAAGTGCATGGCTTCCTTCAAGGTCTTGGGTTCAGGGTAAATCACCATGGAGTCTTTTATGGAATCTGCCAACCCCAGCCTAAACTGATTTAAAGATGACTTATTCCACCCAAAACTGGGTGAAATTCAAATAATACTCTGCCATGTGCCTCTGTTGCACGGATCTGACATTGAACTCCGCAATGTAGGCGTGGTCAGAGTTATCATAAAAGAGGCCAGGGACATTAAAATATGTATCAGAGGGCAAAGCTTGACCATCTGTAGATAGGCTTAATGCCTGGAACTGGGGGTCCCACTGTAACAGGGAAATAATAATTTGCAATTGCTGGGCCTTGGAGCCAGAAGAATGCTTGAACTGGAAGAATAGTTTGCAGCTATAAATCAAATTGGAAAACAGATGGTGGTCCCAAGTAAAACTGTCAGGCAGCAACAGTCAGCTCTGCAATCTGCAATTATTTTTTTTACACATCCACTGCCAACAGCAGTGTTGTGTACTGCAGCCTCTGTCTGCAGTGTATTAGCCATAGTAAAACTACCAATTATTTGGGTGCCACATGCATGGGGGGATATATCAATCAGACAGCAAAGCTTGGGGGAGCAGCACATTAATAATACTGGCAAGCAGCAAAAGGCCCAAACTCCTCCTCCTTTCTTTCCACCTCTCCTCCCTTCACAAGATTCTCCATCTGCATAAGCTGCAACCTCAATGGCCTCAAGAGATAGGAAGGGAAGTCTTGCAACGATTGCAGAGGCTTATATTATGTCATGTCAAGTGAGAAAGAAGCTCAGCGTGATGCCATGAAAAGTAGGGCCAAGCATAGGCTAGAACTTCACCATACATTTAAAAAACCCATTCAGCCATCTTCAGCAGCATCCTTACAAGGCAGTGTCTCTTTTGCCACTGCTGGAGCAGAATAATAAAATTGTCTCACTGTCAGTTTGGCAAAACTGCTGACTTTACAGCTGCTTCCATTCTAGCTTATGGACTTGGCCCCCTTCTGCCAGTTTATGGCCTGCGCTGCACCACAGTGTCAGGTATAAAGCCATAATGTTTTTGCCCAGAAGTACAGTACTTTGCAAATGTTTTAGGCAGGTGTGGAAAAATGTAAATTAAGAATGCTTTCAGAAATAGAAATGTTAATAGTTTGTAGCCGAGAGCGGGCTACAGTTATCTGACACTGCAGACTTGCCCTCTACCTTCCTAGACTGTCTCTGTATCCCCCTAGTGCTGGGCTCGGATTACATGCATCATACTCCTGAGCCAAGCAGAGAGCATTGTGGGAACTGTAGTCTCCTGAACAGACATCTCTGAACTGCAGAACTATTCATGAACTACACCTCCCAGCAAGCCATCTGCTCGAGGGGGAGAATTATGGGAGAGGCTATAAAGGGATCTGTAGACCAGGCCAAATCTCTCTTGCTTTCCGCAGGGTCCCATCAAGTAAACACCCGTTCGCTGCTGTGGACTGCGGCCTACCATGCAGTATACGGCGCAGCTCGAGCTCCAGCCCAGGCGAGGGGCACCACTGCAGCATCATTGGAAACAGCAGGATCGGACGACTCACTGCTCCAGCAGACAAATCGCCATCTCAGCCCGCCTGCAGAATGAATAATCGACTTGGATCGCTCTTCAGGAAGTTTCTACACAGTTCTCCAGTTTGGTGAGAGGGCACCTGGCCACAAAATCCAGTTACCAGCCACTAACATATTCCACTGGACACTGTATACAGACACCCTATACCTGGATTGCTTTAAGGATCACTTCTGGTCAGACTCAGCTGATTTGCCTTGACTGCATATCACTGTGCCACACTTAGAGATTCTTGTTTCTTTGAGCTCCAACTGCCGGTGAAGATAATTCCAAGGCTTTGCATTCTGAACACTGCTATTCTATTGCATTTAAACAAGGGAACACACCACTAGTACCTATATTACTTCATCTCTCATTAGGATTAAGGGTATAATAGGCTGGCCTGGGTTCCTCCTCTTTAGCAGTAGTGCTATAGACAGCAACTAATAGCCTTCTTAAAAATCAATTCTTTTATTGGCTATTATTGTGTGCATTGATATTATGTATCGGTCATTTCTAATTGTCATTTAATTGCTTTTGGGGACTATTTCAACTGAGTCTGGGCTGTTTATCCAGGACTTGGTTGACTAATACCCTGTTTAAGACTCTTCTCTTGATTAGGTAAGTCTGACAGAGTTAAAACAATATGCATTGGGGGCGTGGCTTGGCACGCAGCGAGGATGGCAGCTTAACTTCAGAGCTCCGCCAGATACTCGGCCCAAGTACGTCTTTTCTGCACTCGGCACTGAGGATGAGCAGACAAAACAAGCACCCTCATCACACCCGATCGCGGAGATCTATGGCCTCAAGCGCTGGGAGAGATATCTCTGACATTTTCAGGAATCAGGCCGCGGCTTTGAGAGACATGGAGGGGGGCAAGATGGCGCCGGTCCACGCGGACGACGAGTTCAGTGAGGGCTCTCAGTCGGCAGCAGAGGAGTACGGTAGGAGAAGCTCACGAGCTGGTCACCCCCTTACATATGAGGACATGTCAGGCTTTGCAGCCGACATTAAGGCTTCGTTTTCTGCTGCAATCACAGATCTCAAAACCAGCCTATTAGTATTACAAGAAAAGATGGCCGCTGAGGAAACATATGAAAATATGACCTATCTCAGTTTACTTAGCATACTTCAGAACACCAATGTGGTCTTTAGGAGTAGACTATCTGCTTATTGAAATATACCTAACAGATACATCTGAATTTTAAGGAAAAGCAGTAGTGTTTTTGGATCGGTTTTTGTTTTTATTTTTCTTTATGACCATTTTGGTTTTACTTTTCGTTTACGAAGATCTTGGTGGCTGTGTCCCCCTCCTCTGGACAAGAGACAGTTAGGGAAATGAGGCCCAGTCCATATCACGCTTCACATAGGCTTCGTTTCAAACTCAGATCGCGCCTGTGAAGAATGGAGGGCTTCATATTCACCCTACAACTTCCCAAGAGGAACCAAGAACTCAACCATAGTTATAGATAACCATACTATTATTACAAACGTTCATTAAATAGCAGAACCTAATTGCTTAACAAGGTGGCAAAAATGAGCCTATAGATGACTGATTATTATTATTAAGTTCTTTTTCTTTAATTACTGTTCAATTAGTTTTGTAGTGCAGATTAGACCTTTCAGCACATTAAATGAGAGTTTTAGGCCGTAGTCTGGCCAGGCTTGGTTCACCCACTGTTGAATAACACCTAATTTCCACAGACTGTATAGACACCTACATTACTTGTGGATAGGTGTTTGTTCTCAGGGGGTCCCCCTCGCTGGGTTTCTTCCCCAACCCCACAGTAGTGTGCGCGGTGGGCAACGGTTGTGCCCATTGGCCCACACTAAACTTGATCTTCTAGGACGTACTATCTCATTCGAGGAAGAAGTACCTATATCCCCTCCACTCTTACTTCTCTACTCTAACTCCTTACTTCTTTTCCTATCTTTAACTGGGATATCTATTTTACATACATATACCTGTATAGAGTGATAAAATCCTCAGATAACAGTCGTGTGTCTGTTATCCTCATTTTGTGGTATATAACTTTTCATTGTCTATTTTCTATTATCGTAATTAATTTTAGCTAATTTAATTTAATTTCAGTTAATTTAATTCTTTTTTTTTTTTGTTTTTTGTTTGTTTGTATTTTTCACTAAGCAGGGTACAAGGGAGTGTTGGAGCATCTCTCTCTGATTGCTTACCATGGCTTACTCAGGTTTAGGACGCAACCCTACAATCATCTCACACAACATGAGGGGTCTGAACATCCCTGAGAAGAGATCCTCTCTCCTCAGAGAACTGAAAAAAGGTAGGCCCAACTTTGTTTTCCTCCAGGAAACACATTTCAAAACAAACCATATACCAAGATTAACTGACAGCTACTTCACAGAGGCACACCATGCTACAAACAATACTTCTAAATCCAAAGGGGTCTCAATTTTAATCAGTAAAGACGCAAAATTTGATTTAACAGATAAATTAGTGGACCCAGAGGGAAGATTTATCTTCCTGAAAGGATCATGTCATGGAACTACCATAACTCTGGCCAACGTATACTTCCCAAATTCAGGGCAAATCTCATTTTGCCAGAAAATGATCGCAGCGCTGACAAGTTTCCATTCAGGGCTCGTGATTCTGGGAGGGGACTTTAACGTCCCTCTCAACCCCTCTGAAGATACCTCCACTGGGAAAACTTATCTCACATATAAAATTCTCAAAAAAAATAAAAATCTGATACATTCTCTGTCATTGGTTGACACATGGCGATTTTTACACCCAGAGGATCGAGACTACACCTTTTACTCGATACCACATAACCGTCATGCGAGAATAGACTTCTTATTTGTCTCACAAAGGGACCTTGACACATTAAGTGAGGCGAACATAGGCATACAGACCATTTCGGACCATGCCCCAGTAGCCATTACATTGAACATATTAGAACCCACTGTGAAATCCAACACATGGAGATTAAACTCATCACTTTTAACAGACCCATCCTTACTACCAAAACTGATGTCATCATTAAGAGAATACCTCACACTTAACGCCACTCCAGCAGCAGACCCCTTGATGCTCTGACAGGCACACAAATGCTATATCAGAGGGGAACTGATCCAAATGGGCACACGAAAGAAAAAAGAAACAGAGATGGAAATAACTAAACTGACTAACAAAATACGTGAATTAGAGACCCTGCATAAGCAATCACTTACTACTCAATCAGCGGCATTATTACTGGAAACAAGAAAGTCCCTCAAAGAAATTCTGGAAACTAAATCCAGGAGATTTCTCTTCTTTAAAAAAAAGATCTACTATGAACATGGGGACAAAACGGGGAAAATTCTAGCACGAGCACTAAGAGGTCAAATATCCCAATACTCAATTTTAGGCATTCAAAATAAATCAGGTAAAACAGATAGAGCAACGGATAAAATTGCACAACATTTTCACGCATTATACACGGCATTATACAACCTCCCACCCCAACACAAACCCAACAACATAATGAGAGATAGGGATCTGGCCATTAAAAATTATCTAAAAGAATCAAAACTCCCACCTCTAGCTACAGAGGACATTGCACAATTGGAGAAACAAATAGAAGCTTCAGAAATTCATAACGCTATCAAAGAGTTGAAAACAGGAAAGAGTCCAGGCCCAGATGGCTTTAGCGCCATTTATTACAAAACATTTACAGATATCCTGACCTCCCCTCTAACAAACGCATTGAATTCACTATCTACCCAGAGAACCCTCCCCCACGACTTCTTGGCAGCACACATAACAGTACTTCCCAAAGCAGGCAAGGACCCAACACATTGCGCCAGCTATCGCCCGATCTCACTATTAAACCTTGACGCCAAGTTACTAGCCAAAATTATCGCTAATAGGATGAAACCCCTACTACATGACATAATTGGACCAGATCAGGTGGGCTTTGTCCCCCAATAGGGAAGCTAAAGATAATGTCACGAAATCCCTAGACCTGATATATGCAGCACATCAGCGAAAGATCGAGGGCTTTCTCTTGTCCACCAACGCGGAGAAGGCCTTCGATCGAGTAGCTTGGGATTATATGATGAAGACCTGTGAGCACATAGGACTGGGTCCACATATGTTGATGTGGATCTCGGCTCTGTATCAAAATCCCTCAGCCAAAATCAAAATCAACGGCACATTATCAGAAAGTGTCAGTATAAAAAACGGGACTAGGCAGGGGTGTCCATTGTCTCCGCTGCTCTTCATCATATCACTGGAACCGTTCATTAGACATATCCTATTAAATAGCTCTATTAGAGGCTTCAATTTAACAGACAGATAATTCAAAGTTGCTGCTTACGCAGATGATCTCTAATTTTTCTTGACAGACCCGCACATATCTATCCCCTCATTAATGAAAGAGTTTTCCATATATGGCTATGTCTCCAACCTTAAAATTTATTTTTCGAAGTCCGAAGCCATGAACATCATGCTGCCGACTGATAAATTGAATAGAGCTCAGAGTAACAGCCCCTTTAAATGGGAGAATACTGCAATAAAATATCTGGGTACCTGGCTAACACCTAAACTCTCCTCAGTATTTGAACGTAATTTCCCACCTATTCTTAAAACTATTGAAAAAGACCTACAAAACTGGCACACTTCATATTTTTCATGGTTCGGCAGGGCAGCCATATGTAAGATGACTGTTTTGCCAAAAATCCTATACTTATTACGCACTTTACCTATAAAGATTCCCCATAGTTTTTTCAAAAAGCTACACGCACTGCAAATGAGATTCATTTGGGCTCACAAACCGCCCCGCATTAAAGCCTCACTCCTTACCAGACCCAAAAACTTGGGGGGTTTGGGGATACCTGATTTTAAAAGTTATTACCATGCCACACATCTTGCCCGTATCATTGATTGGCATTGCCACTCAAAAAGTAAAGACTGGGTCACCATAGAAAACGACGTGTGTTCTATCCCACTTCAATTTCTACCTTGGGTTTCAAAACTGAAATATCCCCACACAGTGAAGACTCATCCACTTATAGGTACTTCCCTAGACATTTTCCACAGCCTAGCAAAGCAGCCTAAATTCTCCTCCCCGCTAAGCCCGCTCACACCGCTAAAAGATAATCCAGACTTTCCACCGGGTATGGGTAATCACTTTCTGACAACAACAGACACCAAAATGCCTATACTGGCGGGGCAATGCTTCACAAACAAGACAATAAAAGATCTCCCCCAATTTAAGAGAGATAACAAAACACCTCACATACCTATGTGGACATACTTCCAGGTACGCAGTTTTGTCAATTCCGCTATCCACAGGAATAATTTCCTAAGAGACCCCACTGAATTCGAACAGATATGTATGAAGGGGGAGATAGTGGAAAAATCTACTTCCCTTTCGTATGCTTTGCTACAGAATTTGAAGAGTGATGACATGGACAGGTTCAGAGAGAGATGGTCAAAGGAACTGAATATACAGTTCACTGATAAACAGTGGGAGGCAGCCTGTATTCTGTTCCATAAAGGTTCGATAAGCACACGGATGCAGGAAACGACTTATGAGATCTTGACTCACTGGTATGCCACCCCTGATAAACTACATAAATGGTTCCCTCAAACTACCGAATTATGCTGGAGATGCAATAAGGCCAGAGGTACGTTGCTACACGTTTGGTGGCAATGTGATCTGATCCAAGTTTTCTGGGATGGGGTGAGGAAAGTCATTCAACAGATCACGGAGACCAAACTAAAATTAGATGCGGCTTGTTGCTTGCTTCATGTAACAAATTTTTGATTCAAAAAATATAAAACATCTCTTTCTAAGCACCTGATTAATGCAGCCAACTCACTTATTCCACTTCACTGGAAATCCACTCACACTCCTACACTAAAAGAATGGCTTCATAAAGTTGCATATATCTGCGAGATGGAAGATACACCAGCACAATCATCTGAAATAATAGAGAAATATCATAAAACTTGGTCTCCGTGGTTTGTTTTCAAGTACTCACAGGCCTTTGAACAACTAATGAGATAAGTAGAGGGCCCGAACACTTTCCTTCTGATCTGATGATTTACAAACTCCTGGATATATCCCTAGTGATTTGAAACATTATGTTGTTTTGTATATGGTAGAACTGTCCTAAATACTATAGATCAATCCAACAGGTTCTCCCTAACAATGTATCCCAAGGTACCCTCCCCCATTATTTCAATGTCCCCCTTTTTTCCTTTTTTTTTTTTTCTTTCCTTTTTCTTCTTCTCACATATCCCATCCTTCTCAATTATCTTCTGTACTCTCTTTTCACTCATCCCATTCCCTCTTTTAATAAGAATTGGAGTACGTATTGGTAAAAATGGTAGATCATATAGCGAGTTATCAAGCCTACAATAACGACAGGATTTGTATAGTGATATTATGACCACTTGCATGTCCTGCCTTTGACATCACCATGTGTCATAATTGGTAAATTGGTTTCATTATATGTTTGCCAATCATTATTAATATCCAAGACAACGTAACTGTACTTAATTGGATTGTTCACTGTATTGTACTTTATACCGCATTTTCAACTTATTCTATACAGATTTGTATGTATACAAGTTTAATGCTTCAATAAACTTTTATGTAAAAAAACAAAACAAAAAAAAAAACAATCTGCATTGTGTCAGTGTGTTATTTTAAAGGCATTACACAACATGTCTAAACCTAGAATGTCAGGAGGGCTGAAAAGTTCACAGGGTCAAGGCTGTGCAGAAGAACATGGAATTCTAAGCAACCCCCAAGGGGCAGTGCTACAAGTTTATATTTATGAATTACTCTTAATATATTACTCTATATTTATTAATCACTCCAAGAACATGCTGGTAGGTTAATTGAATCCTGTCTAAATTTGCCCTAGTATTTGTATGTATGCATGTGAGTTAGGGACTTTAGACTGTAAGCTCCTTGAGGGTAGGGACTGATGTGAATGTCTAATATATATATATATATATATATATATATATGTAAATATATAAATATATGCGTAAATTGACGGCGCTTTATTAGTACCTGACATAATAAATGGTAAATAGTAAATGAACAGAAAAGAAATTCTAACCAAATCAATATTTGGTGTGACCCCCTTTGCCTTCAAAACAGCATCAATTCATTAATTCTCCTGGCACACTTGCGCAGTTTTTAAAGGCACTCGACAGGTAGGTTGTTCCAAACATTTGCATAACTAACTGTGGATCTTCTGTGAATGTGGGCTGCCTCAAATCCTTGCCTCTTTATGTAATGCACTTCAATAAGTGTGTTTAGCGTAATTTGGAATTTTAGCATTTACAAATTTGTGAAAATGTTGCTGTAGTGATGCTTTGTGTCTGCTCAAACTTACGTAATCTAAGGCTAATGTTGCACTTAGACAGGGGTCAGGAACCTTTTACACTTTAAGTGTCAATTTACAAGTACTGGACAACCGGCTGTCACAAAGCTGATATTTCATCTGTGGTTATACAGACATGCAAGGATAACCTGTTATTAGTTCCAAAGACATGCAAGGCTGACCTCTAGCCAGACTGTTCCATGTAGTTGCAAAGGCAGCAGGCTAGCTGTTACTTGTATTTACAAAGCTCAAAAATGTTAGAGTCTTCTGTTACTTTTAGTTCCACAAACGTCTTCAAGGACTGGAAAACCATGGGTGTTTCTATGTCTCACCTGTTTGTTCTAAATTGGCTATATGCTCAGTCCCAACCCAGCCTGCCCAGCTTACTTTCTATTTAAGCTGGACTCATTCCCACAAGTGTTGCTTGAGAAATAAGCATAAATCAGTGCCGACCAGTCCATTAGGGGCGCACGGCCACCAACCCCCCATCCATGCGACCAGTCCCCTGATCTACATGCAGGGTGCTGGACGCATAGATTCCAATTGGGGGGGGGGGGGTTTAAGCACATGATTAGAGCCGAAGGCTCTAATAGGCTTCAAAATGGGTGGGCTCGGGGGGAAGTCCACCCAATGAATATTCGCTACTGTAACACTGATTCTCCTCCCGGCCAAAGTGGATGGTGCTGCGCTGTTAGTAATAAGTACAGAAGTGATAAATAAGTAGAAGGTGTGCATTTAAAGCGGAGTTTCACTCAAAAGTGGAACTTCCACTTATCCGTCTCCCCCCTCCCTCCAGTGCCACATTTGGCACCTTTCAGGGGGGGAGGGAGGAACAGGTATCTGTTTTTGACAGGTATCGTTTCCCACCTCCGGGAGATGGGGCTATGGCCCGTCTCCTGGAAGTTCGACTCCCTCCTCCTTCCTCCACCTGCCGGACCAATTAGAAGGTGTAGCACACGCATGCGCAGTAGGTTACCAACTGTGAAGCCGAAAGGTTTCACTTCCGGGTTCCCTTAACAGGAATGGCAGCGGCTGCACCCAACAGCCAATCTGAAGATCGGCTTTGGTGTAGACATTGTGGGCTCATTGGACAGGTAAGTGTCCATATATCAAAAATCAGCAGCTGCAGTAATTGTAGCTGCTGACTTTTAATTTTTCGTGGGGGGGCTGGACCTCCTCTTTAAAGTGATGTTCCGGCCGAAATTATATTTTATATATAAAAATGCCCCTATAATACACAAGCTTAATGTATTCTAGTAAAGTTAGTCTGTAAACTAAGGTCTGTTTTGTTAGTTTATAGCAGTAGTTTGTTATTTTATAAACTTACAGCAGGCTGTAGCCATCTTAAGTGTGGGCATCTGAAGCCAGACTGTATTTCTTCCTGGATCTCATCCTTGCAGATCTCGCACATGCTCAGTGCAGCACAAGCAGTGTAATAGGTTTCAGGTCAGGTTTCCATAGCAACGCTAGTTTCAGAGGAAGTTGCCGCCCCTTCCCAGAAGGCATTGCAAACAGGAAATGATGCGATGGGCCGCGGCCAGGGAGGAGGAAGTGAAAAATGAATACAGCACATATACAGTAGGTGCTGAGAAAAATAATAAAAAAATATCCAATTTGTTTACAGTGCACAGTTTAGTGAGGGATGCTGAAGAGTTGTAAAAGTGGGTGTAACTCCACTTTAAGTACGCCCATGTAAACAAGGCCTTATACTGTATTAACAGGTGCACACATAAATCAGGTTCTTATTTACCAACAGCATGTACTAAACTGTAAACAGTGTCTCAGTGTGATTCCTGTCTCTGTCTTTCATGGTTTAGTTGTACATTTGGCCTGTAGGATATTTATTTGAGCTGCACACATGCTTCTGAATTATTTGTTGTAAATTAGCTTTAAGACATTTTCTTTAGGTTTGAAAACTAGAATTTATGACATACTCGTAAAATCCTTTTCTTGGGGTACATTACAGGACACAGCATTTTAGTCTTAGACAGATGGGATGTACACTGGAAAACAAAAGCTATAAGGACAGCGCCAACATAACCCTTCCCACTCCCAACAAGCCTCAGTTTAGTAGCAAAAAATACGGAGTGAATCATAAGTGTAAAGAACAACCTCCTGGGCTCAAATGTGGTGCTTAGAGCCTGATGTATTGTCCACTTCTCTGGCTTATGTGTATAGCGCTGACATGTCTTGCTGTCCTTTTAGGACTGTGGGTATCCCTTCACAGAACACTACTGTAGCACTAACTCACGGTGGAGCTGCTGGTTTAAAGCGGGCTGTTACCGTCACCTTGTTACCTGTAATTTCACCAATACCGGGTCTAGGGGTCCCTGTTGAGCTTACTATAAGACAATGTAGGCACCAGTCACTTGAGTACTTTTCCAACGCTTTAATGGGAGATAACTGGAAGAAGTAGCAGGAAAGAGGTAGAAGGAGAGTTGCAGGGAAGTTCAAATACCTTTTCTTGGCATAGCATCAAGGAATTTAAATCTTTAGAATGAATGTATCCTCAGCTCAGGATTAAATCTCTGCCCGCCCGGATAGGTCTCTCTCACTAACCTAGCAGCCGGAACGCAGCACGAACAAAAAGTCTCTGCCACAGATTTGAATGAAACAAACTCATACAATCCTCTGCCACAGGATGTAGTAGTTTCCGATGAACAGCAAACACAGTACTAGAACCTTTAAGCCGACCAGGCAGTACTTGTGCGATAGGGTGGTTTAGGATATGTCCTCCAATTTTAAGACTAGCCTTGCATGGTCTCTTCCAAGATGGGTCCTCCCCTGGATCTTCCCGAGTGTCCAGCTTCCCGCAGGACAGACAGCACAGAACAATCCCAGCTATAGCAGGCCCCAGACAGGCTTTTGAGTCTACCCGCACGGTTGCGGCAACACAACCCTCCAGGCCGGAGGGCTATGAGATAGAACTCACTGACACATACCTCTAGGCCAGGAGGGCCACAAGGCAAAAAGACTCCCCGAAACATGGCATCTGTCCCATAAATACCCTTTCCCAGAATGCAACTCGGAGGAACACCTCCGCCAAGTTATCTCCGGGACAGAAGAGCACTCATACACTCCAGCTTGTTGCTTTCCAACACTGACCTATGATGACAACGACACCCACAGGCACAATGTGGAACTGCACACAACACAGCCAAGCTGGAACAGAGGCTAATCTAACATTAGATTGAATCTGAACTATGTACAGAACAAATTACCCACTACGTTTACCTATAAGTGGTAGATTGAATCTACCAGCGCTACATACTCCCCCCACTACAATAGACAGTGTCCTTAACGTCTGTCAAAATATAACTCTCAAGCCTGAGAGTAGGTATTTGAACTTAGAACTTGGATGAAAAAGAAGAAAAGACAGTATAGAAATATTACAGTTTCAACATTTATACAATAACATATTCACATCAGACATGTCACAAAACCCCACTATCTATCTAGCTGAAAAGCCTAACAGCTTGATAGGAGATCTGATTGTTCCGGAAAGAAACAAAGTTAAACACACACAAAAATGTACAGTATCATCACTAAACAATTTAGAAGCAAAGCCTCATTCCAACAAAAGAATGACACTCTCTTCCCACATATTTTCCTTTTAATGGAAATGAACTAAAATAACTTGAACAGTCCATCCCTATCTCTGGGTAAATTATATCTTTTTCGATAAAGAAAATCCAGCTAGCAAAAATCTTTGGATTTGAAAGCGCTGAGATGAATATAATCTCTTGACCACAGAGATCTCTAAACACTGACACTATCTAGCTATATACCCCAAAGTTCTCTTTTTCTTTTTCTTTAAAGGAAATAGAAGACAACAGTCCCTTTGCATAATCACCAATAAAACCGGGGATCTGGTAATGTCAGTTTCTTCCCTTGCTTATCCACAGTGGTGATAAAGTAAACAATGTCATCTTTTCCCGGTCTGCAAATGACCACCTTGTCAGCATAGATGTGCCGACCATAGTTCCAATGCAGCAAACATCCATTGAAACGTTCATCCATTGTAACAGAATACCCAGCTTTCCGGAAAGGTTTTGGTACTGACAAATAGTCCCTTACAGCTTCACGGTACCATTGTTCCCGGTTGGTCTCAATTTCCTGAGTAACGTAAGGAAATTCCAGACCATATTCTGTGGCAACTCGTTTTGGTGAGCACTCTCTGTAAACGGGCAAGTCTAGGCAAAGTTCTATTTTTCCCCGAACCAGGAGGCACACAAGAATTCAGTGATTTACGCATCATAGATCCAACAGGTGTTGGCTCTAACTCAAGCAAACTAGCAACTTTAGACAATGTCCCTTTAATAGTACTGTGCGGCTCCACACAAGGCAATGTCTTCCCAGAATCCAGGGCTGTCCATTCTGAGAAAGTTAGGGCCTAAGCAACATCTTCACCCTGGGCCCACAATAGTTCCTGTGACATTGTCTCAAACAAATCATCATCACCAGAGAGATCTGACATAGAATCTATCTCCGAGTCTTTTAACTCTTCCGCTGGCAAATATTTACAAAGAGTCCCAGATATGTTCCCCTTTGATCTCTCACCCGTTCCTGACGTGGACTTCTCCGGATCCATATATTTCTCCGGCTCCGGTTCAGGTAGTCTCTGGGGTAGGCCTCGACCACGGCCGCGGGAAGCTTTTACATATCCCACCTTCCTTTGGGCAGGTGCAACGGGGATAGGTGTGGTAGAATTAAAGGTGATGTCCGCTGATGAAGTGGTAATAGCGACATCTCCCTCTGAAACACTCTCGGTAGCAGACAAGGTCACGGCCTGTTGCTCTCCAACAGCAATGGTAGCGGTTTCCACTGTGGCGATACCTGTAGCCCAATCCACATGATAAGCACGGGGCGATGTTGTAGGTTGCTCCACTGTGAACAAATATTCTCCGCACTGCAAACATCGGACAAATGGACGGAGATGTATGGCCAGTCCTCCACACTTTTGGCAAAGCATGCCCAGCCCTTCGATATCTCCAACTGTGTATAGTACGAACCACCCCTGCGGCTTCAAACGAATGCCGGTATCTGTCAGCAGGGTTCCGGTCAACATAGCACCCGCAGCGGTACTCGTAGGGAACATCTTGGACCCCATAATTGACGGTACCAATGGGAAAGAAGACATGGCCGCACTCTGATCCTCTCAACACGATCACGAGGCCTCTTTTCTCCTTTGGCGCCAAACACATATAACCGCGTCCCACGCGGCAACAAGTAGATGTGGCTCCTCCCACTTGTTCCTCTGATCACGTAGCTCCCGGGCCTTTACTTCTCACCTGTAGCCTACGCAGTCAGAAATAAAGTCCTGCAATTTAACCCCTTCTTTTCCTGGAAAAAGTGACAAAGTCCAGAAACCTCTTCTAGTATAGGCTCTCGGTGAAATACTTCTCAGGGCTGCTTAGAGTAAAGGCAAACAATCCCGGACGACTACCCCACATGTAGCACTAACTCACGGTGGAGCTGCTGGTTTAAAGCGGGCTGTTACCGTCACCTTGTTACCTGTAATTTCACCAATACCGGGTCTAGGGGTCCCCGTTGAGCTTACTATAAGACAATGTAGTCACTTGAGTACTTTTATGGTGTCACCAAGACAGGGAGTGAGGGGAAATCTCAGTGGGGACACAGCAATGGATTATATTTATAAACCTGCACTTCTCCATGTAATGGAAGGAGATATTAGTGCAAAAAGAGCCCCAGTCTGAGCCCCCTGCCCCCTCGCGAGGTACCCCTATTTTCCCCTTACCTAAGGGTGAGGATAGTGGCCAGCAGCAGCCCACACAGGACCAGCAGCCTCCGGCTCCTTTCTCCTCTCACAAAAACAAAAACAAAGAGCGCCACTCTGGGTGCAGCAAGACACAACAAATATTTATTAACAAATAGCAACTCACATATTGCAGGGAGAAATAAGCGCCTGTAAAATCATGCCAATGAACCACCATATCTGGGAGATGTGAGGAAAAACAGGGATTCACTGCTCCAGCCCAGACCAGGACTGCCGGGTTCCGCTGTGTTCCCGGGCACCAGGAGTCATTCCCTGGCTGTGAGACCCTCTCTCAATCATTTCACCACGCATCCTGGTTGCCAATGCAATGCCAGGCTCACTCCTCACCAACGCTGCCAATTGGACGCCCCAAAATGCGCTCTTGCAGTGATTGGCAGAGGGGGAAGGTGGGCGGAGATGAGTAGTTACTGCGGCTGTCAATCATCCAGCCTTCAGGTAGCAGATAAAAATACCTCTGGGGCACGTGCCCTTTACATGTGTGTGGGACAAGCTGTCCCCCCTGATGGCACCCATGCTTGTCAGCGTCAGCCGCCAGCTCTGCCTCCACCCCGTAGACATTTTATTACAGGTGGTGTGAGTGAGAGTTTTGGGAGAGGTGGAGGGAGGAGAATAGGGAAAGAAAACCAGGGGGTAGCCAGTAGCTCACTGGGTTGTATGGGCTGGGAAGGCTCTGTATGAGAGCAAACACAGCGTCCCTCAAATAGCTGACTCACCTCAATAAGGTGTGATCCTGGTAATCAGCCAAGCATACATAAGGAAAAGGTGAAAAGAGAGCCTCACCTGCAGTAATTACTAGGGACCATTAAGCTTATGGAACTTTATTACACAAAAATATCAAATGGTAATACAAAAAACACCAGATAAAAATCCCATCACCAACACCTCAGTAAAAAATTAATCAAAATAGACAAAGTTTTCTGATCAAGATGCAGCTGCATCATAAACATCCACACACATACATATGTCAACATAACATCCCTGGGGCGTCCAATTGGATCAGGTCTATTTTACCACAATCTTTAATACTATACCCACGGATGAGACTTGTGTCAGGCGCCACATACAGGGCCGCCGCTAAGTTTAAACACACCGCCGGCCTTGATTCTCCTCCCTCCTGCAGTGACCACCGTGGATAGCAACTCCAGGTGGTAACATACCGTATGTTTTAGAACTGAATATATACCTCGAAATGGGATTTTTAGGGCAATGCAATGATTTGGAAGTGTTTAATTATAGTTAAAAAGAAGTTTTATTAGTACAAAAACGAATAGGATATACATAAACATACACATTGATCTATAATTAAGAAGTGTTGAATAATTATAAAAACATCAGATAAATGGAAACATATGATGCATCCTACTGCTAATTACAAGTACCACCCCCGATAGGTATGATGGCGTCCTGATAGCAGATTTCCAACGCGTTTCAACTTTTATTGTAAGGATAAAGTCTTCCTCAGGGAGGGACTGCATCACATTATTTGCGGCATTTAGCTGTGAAAAATCGCTTTCCCAGTGCTGGCAGGGGTCCCAACACCCGGTTGTCAATACTGCTCAAATATCCTCTACGGGGTGGCCTGGTGTATTGTGAAGGGACCAATATTTGGCAGTCGTAATAATTGAACAACTTAAGTTGATTGTGTCAGGTGTAATGTTCCAAGTGGCAGGGAGCTCCGGTCCTGGAGTACCTCTCTGTAGTCAAGCCAGTTGTGGAATGCAAGAAGAATGTGGAATGTAGTGCAAGTATTATATGTATCCCAAGTCCAAAGTTTTCCACAGGGGGGTGAACCTGGGAAGTAGTGATGCATGAAGGTCATATATAATTAACACTGTAACAGTGGTTAGGATATCAGTCCAGCGTATAGCATGGGATATTGTTCTCAGTGTGACCAGTGTTCACTGCAGGAGGGAGGAGAATCAAGGCTGGTGGTGTGTATAAACTTAGCGGCGGTGCTGTATGTACTTAGCAGCTGTGGCGCCTGACACAAGTCTCATCCATGGGTACAGTATTAAAGATTGTGGTAAAATAGCACTGATCCAATTGATAGAGAATTTATTTGTGTCTAATGGTGAGGAGAATCATTCAAAATATATAATCTATACCCAATTAATAATACACACACATTTGATACATATACAAAACATTAAAGTGCAAAAAGTGCCAGTGAATGAATGAATGATTTGTATAGCGCTACAAATGCAAACTAAATCGCCTCAAGGCCAGTGAATCAACAATATATAAATTCAAAAAAATTATTTTTTGTGAAAAATAAAGTCCATAGTAATGTATTCAAAAAAATGTAAGATATGTAAAAAAAATTATAGTGCATATGAGTCAATCAAAAAAATATATGTGGAACTGATCAATAAAAAATATGTATAAGGACAGTTCTTCCCTCTCGTATATTTATATATATATACGAGGAAGGCCAGTATGGTGGCCTGAATTTATGGGCGGAGCCCGGGGGGTATTTAAGCAGCCCGCTCACCTGTGGCGCTTGTCGGTTTCCTGTGCGTGATATACGTCACTAGGCCGACTATTCGAATGCCATCGCCCGCTAGTTCTCGTCTCGCAAGTTCCCGTTTTCGCAAATTTCCGTGCTCGAGAGTCTCGAAGTCTGTGTTACCGATTCGTAGTTTGTACCGCGCGTCTGGCTTGGCTGTCACAGGTAGAGTCCCGTCGGACTTTGTTTTTCACGCATTGTTAGATATCATGTCACTAAACCGTGATATCAAACTTACGAGTCACTCGCAATTTCACAAACGTAACCACAATGCATACCACTCGCACTATCGTCATGTTACCATTTCTCGTTATCTGAAAAAACCACTGCGACGCAGACGTCGCTTCATTTCTGGCATGTCTAAATTATTACCAGGCGTCAGCAAACAACCGTAGTGATTCGCAATTTCTTATCGTACCACGTCAGTTCGATACCAATCATTTCTCATTTCTGAACATTTCTAAATACATTTCTAACATTTCAAACCATTTAGAATCATTTCTTTCATTTCAGTCATGTACCGCGCTCCGATTCAAATCCAATCGCATCTAAAGATGCACCGATTCGCTCCGGTGTGCCCCAGTAGTTACGGGCTCATTTCAGTACATGCTCCAGAGTCACGTCATTATCAGTCGCTTTCGACTCACCGATTCGTTATCATTTCACTGCCACGTATCACGCTCCGTTACGAATTCAGTCGCATGGAAATGCACCGATTCGTCTCGGCATGCCCCTGGTATTGGCCACATTTCAGTACATGCTCCAGAGTCCGATTCGCAGTCAGTCGCTACAGCGGCATGATCGATTCGCGCCTCTGTCATGGCAACAAAATGTTACACCTGCACTTACCGCGCGCCGGTTCGAATCCAGTCGCATCTTCGATGCACCAATTCGTTACGGCGTGCCCCAGGGCCCGGCCTCATTTCTGGACATGCTCCAGAGTCCGGTTCGTTGTCAGTCGCAAAAGCGGCTCACCGATTCGTGCCTCTGTCATGGGAAATCATTTCACTGTCACGTACCACGTTCCGATTCGAATCCAGTCGCATCCATGACGCAACGATTCGTTCCGGCGTGCCCCAGGTATTTTCGGACACATTTCGGTACATGCTCCAGAGTCCGGTTCGTTGTCAGTTGCAGTCGCGACATGATCGACTCGTGCCTCTGTCATGGCACGTGCCTCTACCATGACAAATCATTTCATTCTTTTCATCATTTTAGTCATTTCACTGTCACGTACCGCGCCCCGATTCAAATCCAGTAGCATCCGAGATGCACCGATTCGTCCCGGCGTGCCCCAGTTGTCTTGGCCTCATTTCATTCGTACTCCATAGTCCGACTCGTCATTTCTCACAGTCGGAAAAAAAAAAAACAACAATATATACAAGAGAAAAAACATTTTTTTTTAATTAAATACAAAAAAAAAATAAAAATAAAAAATTTATAAATAAAGTAGTATAAATAAATAAAACGTTCTGGTCTCAGCCAACACCTGCATCAGTACTTGGTTAGCTATCAGTCGCGGCATAACCAATTCGTGCCTTTGCCAGGGCAAACAATTCACTGTTACATACTGCACTCCAATTCAAATCCAGTCGCATCCGTGATGCACCAATGCAGTCCGGCATGCACCAGCGTTTTTTCTTTTGCCTCATTTCAGTACATGCTCCAGAGTCTGGGTCGCTGTCAGTCGCAGCTGCGGCACGACCGATTCCTGCCTCTGTCATGGCGAAACGTTTTCATTCATTTCACTCTAAGGCAAACATGTCATTCATTGCGTTGTTGCATGCCGCGCCCGATTCAAGTTTAGGACATCCATCAGGCATCGATTCATCCCGGCAAGCCCCAGTTGGCTTGGCCTCATTGGAGCAGTTACGGCACACCGATTCGTGCCTCTATCATGGTACAAACATTTCATTCATTTATTTAATGCCATGCACCTGTCGCCTAAACATGTTACAATTTACCTTTCAAGTCAGGTAGTCAAACCCTCCGGTTGTCATCTGTCATTTTCCTCTAGGTCAGTCAAGTAAAGAAAAAAAAAAAAAGGGGGGCCACACCCCGTCTTCCTTTAAAGCTCAGTCATGGTCCTGATTAATTCATTGAAACCTTCGCCTCACTACTATACCCCCTCGTAGTCACAGCACACATCCAAGTATAACTTCTTGCAATCGTAGCAAAAACGCATCCAAACACAACTTTTGCATTTCGTCGCAAGCACACATCGAAACATAACTTCTTGCAATTGTTGCAAGCACACATCCCATCATGACTTCTTGCAATCGTTGTAAGTACGCATCCAAACAGAACTTCTTGCAATCGTTGCAAGCACATATCCAAGCACAATTTCTTGCAATCATTGCAAACACGCATCCAATCATAAACTTCTGGTGAACGTTGCAGGCATGCATTCAAGCATAACTTCTTGCAATCGTTGCAAGTACGCATCCAATTACAACTTCTTGCAATCATTGCAAGCACACATCCAAGCTTAACTCCTGCAGTCTGGCAAGCACATGCAGCAATACAAACTTTTCACAGTCACTACAAACACATCTCCAGCGACAGGAACTCCCTTGCAGTCATTGCAAGCACACATTCAAGCACAACTCTTACAATCATTACAAGACACGCATCTTAGCATAACTTCTTGCAAACGTTGCAAGCATGCATTCAAGCATAACTTCATGCAATCATTGCAAGCACGCATCCAGTCACAACTTCTTGCAATTGTTGCAGGGACACATCCAAGCATTACTTTTTGCAATCATTGCAAGCACGCATCCCAACACAACTTTTGTAAACGTTGCAAACACGCAGCCAAGTATAACTCCTTGCAGTCCGTGCAAGCACATGCAGTAATACGGACTTCTCGCAGTCACTGCAAACACACCTCCATCGACACAAACTCCCTGGCAATTGTTGCAAGCACGTATTTAAACACAACTCTTGCAATCGTTGCAGGGCTCGCATCTTAGCATGACTTCTTGCAATCAGTACAAACACATTTCCAGTGGCACACAATCAGTCACACATCGTTCTTCAGTGGCACTTAATCGGCCAGTTGTCTCCAGTGGCATCTTCATACGAGCCACTCGTCATTTTCTGTATCATTTCTCGCATAGGTCAGTTGAGTTCAGGTTCCATCCCGCACCAGGTATCATATTGCCACACACAGCTGGCTCCTCATAACACTATCAGGCTATACCTAGCCAGCATCCAGCATTTCTTGCCCTTACAGGACCCCAGAGAGTCATCCGTGTTTACGGCTCATACAGTGGGATCCTTTCTACGTGGCGTCTAGAAGCATCAGCCCATAGCTAACGGCAAACGCTTGCCCATCACAACTGCCATGTTCAGGGACATGTCAAAACCTCAGACATTCCCCAGTCTAGTCATACAAGCAGCCATCTACCTGGCCCTCTGTGGTTTTCTACGGCCTAACATATTCACTTGTACGGGCACAAGCAGCCAGGTACTATGTAGACACCACTTGACTCGCTGGTAATACCATTATGTCCTTCAGCTTGTAGTCTCTAAAACTCAACAACCGGAACCGAGGTCTACAATAACCGCCTCCGAATTAACAAACTCCACGCAGGCCAGCCTCCCCCTTGACAAGCTGACCCGTATCAGGTTAGTTCCCCAAGACTTCACCCATACACTGGTTTGTACTAAGAAGTAGCTGCAGTCTTTCCTGACAATGCGGACCTATCAATGTCAGAAGGTCCCGTACTACGTAGATTGGTGTATCAATGATTATACCATCTACGTCGCCCTTGTCACCCCAGGTAGTGACAGATGCCACAGCCACCACAGGCATCGCGGCAATTTTTTGGCCATCATCGGTTTACAAGTACATGGCCCCCAGAGACACTCCTAAACCCCGGGTTTACCCGGACTTCCTCCCTCTTCAAGCTACACCCGGTCATGGCAGCCGCTTAATTCTAGGGTCTTATCTGGACAGGACAGGCCGTGGCTTGCCACCGACATCCGGTCCGAGGCGAGCCTCTTAATGAAGCCAGGTCCGCATCGCTCTGTTATGTCCATTGTGCGCAGGCTGGTGTAATTATCTTAGCAACACCAGTTTAATGTCCACTGCACGTTCGTTCCAGGCTGCCATCTTCTGGGACATGTCTACTATATTAACCAGTTCGCTATTTGGCCTTCTCCCCAGTTTGGTCATACAAGCAGCCATTATTTAGCCTAACACGGGTTCCGGCGGCCCAGCGAGTTCACCGCAGCAATCCCGCAGGCCAAGTTCTGTGTAGGTGGCCAGCTACCAACACCATTTCATCCTCCACCTTGCAGTGTCCACAACCCGGCAATCAAGCTCCAGGATAGACATCCATCTCTATAAAATAAACAACGTCCTGGGACCAGTAACCATACTCGACCGCCTACTGTCACTCCTACCAGAACACTCAAACTCTAGTCCCCTATTACCTTTTCGGGCAACCCTCGAGTGCCTGCCACTTCATCAAACACCTGGGGGTTCTTCTACGCTGCCTACAACTCGACCCTAGTCAGTACTCCGGTCACTCTTTATTATTGGGACAGTCTTGGCAGCATTTCGGCATGGGTCCTAGTCCACGTCATTAAGAGACTTAGCAGGTAAAACTATGCCTACCTCGCCCGGTACGTCCCCACTCCTTAGGTGGAAACGGCACAAGCATTCACCAAACTTGCTCAAATATATAAAGCCAAAACTAATAAAACTACACCCCTACCTGAATGTTTTTGCCCCCTTATTTTGGCATACCGACCAGTAGACCAAGGCACACTTTCAGGTCTATTTCATATGGTAAGTCCACACTTCCAGGTCTAATTCCGATGGTAAGTTTTATGTTAACTACAAATATTATCTATGTCCATATCGGACATAGGGTTCCAACCATAAGTAGGAAGGCCAGTATGGTGGCCTGAATTTATGGGAGGAGCCCGGGGGGGTATTTAAGCATCCCGCTCACCTGTGGTGCTTGTCGGTTTCCTGTGCGCGATACCCACCCTCCCATCCCCATTTCAAAGCATTCATTTCATTCATTCATTTCTCTCTACAGAATAATCATTTCTTAAACTAGGGTATGCCCCCTTATTTTGGCATACCGGTAGACCAAGGCACACTTTCAGGTCCATTTCATATGGTAAGTCCACACTTCCAGGTCTAATTCCGATGGTAAGTTTTATGTTAACTACAAATGTTATCTATGTCCATATCGGACATAGGGCTCCAAAAATAAATATATATATATATATATATATATATATATATGGATATCACGGCATGATTTATTGGAGATGACCTGATTTACTTGCTTATAAATACCTCTGATTCAAGCATTGATTGCATAAAGGCGCAACTGCTGGTTTATAATTTGACCAGCTATTGGATCTGGTGAGTCAGTTTGGTACGGCTGGTGGAGGATCACACATTTTTTTGGGTGTAACTGTCACAGTTTTTATCAGCATACAAGTCTTCACTGCATGGCACTAATGTGGATTGATGTTTGAAGAACTGTCCTTATACTTATTTTTTATTGATCAGTTCCACATATTTTTTTTGATGGACTCATATGCACTATAATTTTTTTTACATATCTTACATTTTTTAATACATTACTATGGACTTCACGAAAATGTAGCCGGTAATCACTAAAACTATCTGTTTAGGAATCTGTGGCACTATATTGCATTTTTGTTTTCCATGGGTACAGTGTCAACCAAGCCCTAAATCAATGTCATGGTTATGCAATAGAGTTTTCTCTGTCAGCTTACCTGTCTCCATGTGTTCATCTCTAAAGACCATCTGCCTCTCACCTGACTGGTTTTATAACCTCTCCTCTAAGCATGGCCCCACCCCAGGCCCTATCAGGGAACCCTATATTTACCTGTGCACTGCAAGCCAGCAGTGCTGATCAACCATTGTGTGTTAGCCTCCGTGTGTACTTGCTGTGTTTCCTGCATCTGATTCCTGTTACCGACTTTGGCCTGTTCTCGACTCTCCCTGTCTGCTTGTTACCCTGACGTTTGGCGTGTTATGTTTATCCTTGTCTGCTAGTCGCCCTGACCTTTGGCTTACCCCTTACTTCCCTGTCCTTCCAGCCTGCTGCCTCCTTCCTCTAACCCTGTAGTCCACGGTGAGCATGAGCTGTGAGACCCTGGGGCCGTGACCTGGAGCCAGACTGCAGCGCAGTCCATCCTCACCACTAGAGGCTCTGGTGAACACCCGCTGGCTTAGACTCCGCGCCCTGGGGAATCTATGCTCTAGCTCCCACTGGGATCCATGTTAGTTATCCTGTAGACCTGCTTCCTGAACCTTCCAGGGTTCAATTCGCAGCAGTCAGTCCTAGGGTCCACTACCTTAGCGTGCACTTCTGAGTCCTACAGAGTGCATCTGTCACCTGGTCCCAGGTGACCTGACAGTTTGATCAGCCATGGACCCGGCTGATGTGCCGCTACCTGCAGATGATCTATTGCAGGGCTTAGTTCGCAGACTTGAGACCCAGGAATTGCATCAGACCCAAGTGATGCGATTCCTTCAGGATTTGGCATCCTGTTTTGAACAGGTTCAGGCCTCATTAGGACCCCCGGTTCAACAACCTCAACCGCTATCTGCTGCTGCACCTATCGCACCAGTCGCAGCCACACATTCATTACATCTGCCAGCTCCAGCCCGTTTCTCTGGGGACTCCAAGGCTTGCAGGGGGTTCCTTAGCCAGTGCACGATTCATTTTGAACTTCAGCCCCAAAACTTCCTGTCCGATCCGGCGAAAGTAGCCTATATTAAATCCCTCCTGTCCGGCAAGGCGCTAGCTTGGGCTGCCCCACTGTGGGAACTGAATGATCCAGTGGTTTCTAGCCTGTCTGATTTCTTGAAACTTTTTCGGAATATCTTCGAGGAACCGGGTCGTGTCTCCTCAGTAGGGATGAGCCGAACACCCCCCTGTTCGGTTTGCACCAGAACATGCGAACAGGAAAAAAGTTCGTTCGAACACGCAAACACCGTTAAAGTCTATGGGACACGAACATGAATAATCAAAAGTGCTAATTTTAAAGGCTAATATGCAAGTTATTGTCATAAAAAGTGTTTGGGGACCTGGGTCCTGCCCCAGGGGACATGGATCAATGCAAAAAAAAGTTTTAAAAACGGACGTTTTTTCAGGAGCAGTGATTTTAATAATGCTTAAAGTCAAACAATAAAAGTGTAATATCCCTTTAAATTTCATACCTGGGGGGTGTCTATAGTATGCCTGTAAAGGGGCGCATGTTTCCTGTGTTTAGAACAGTCTGACAGCAAAATGACATTTTGAAGGAAAAAACTCATTTAAAACTACCCGCGGCTATTGCATTGCCGACAATACACATAGAAGTTCATTGATAAAAATGGCATGGGAATTCCCCAAAGGGGAACCCCGAACCAAAATTTTAAAAAAAATGACGTGGGAGTCCCCCTAAATTCCATACCAGGCCCTTCAGGTCTGGTATGGATATTAAGGGGAACCCCGGCCAAAATTTAAAAAAAAAATGACGTGGGGTTCCCCCTAAATTCCATACCAGACCCTTCAGGTCTGGTATGGATTTTAAGGGGAACCCCGCGCCAAAAAAAAAAAAAAAAACGGCGTGGGGTCCCCCCAAAAATCCATACCAGACCCTTATCCGAGCACGCAACCTGGCAGGCCGCAGGAAAAGAGGGGGGGACAAGAGTGCGGCCCCCCCCCTCCTGAACCATACCAGGCCACATGCTCTCAACATTGGGAGGGTGCTTTGGGGTAGCCCCCCAAAACACCTTGTCCCCATGTTGATGAGGACAAGGGCCTCATCCCCACAACCCTGGCCGGTGGTTGTGGGGGTCTGCGGGCGGGGGGCTTATCGGAATCTGGAAGCCCCCTTTAACAAGGGGACCCCCAGATCCCGGCCCCCCCCTGTGTGAAATGGTAAGGGGGTACAAAAGTACCCCTACCATTTCACTAAAAAACTGTCAAAAATGTTAAAAATGCATATACAAGTGTAGCGCTGTGGATTAAAAAGCTAGTAAAACAATAAAAATAAAGATAAAGGAAAAACGTCTATGTCAAACAACCGTAGTTGCAAATTATGTTAATCTTCACAGATAAAGAAAATAGACAAAAATAAACAAAATAAAGTCTCTGATGTTTCTTCAGATGTTTTTAAAGGTTTGAAGAGAACTGGTGTTAGTCCAAAGGTATGTATAGTTCCTTATTCACCACGTGGATAATACATGCAAACGAGTGATGAACCCTCCACATAAGGAAAAATGAAGGCTTACCAGAAGGATTGAACTCATAAGAACGTTCAATGAGTCAATCAAGCTTGTATCCCCAACGGGTAATCAAAGAGAAGAGCCTTGCGATTGGATGGCGGTGAGGCTTCAGTATATGTCCACACTTCTGACGGAACTCAAGGTAAATGGCAAACCTTCCCACGGGTCATCTCAGATGGATAATCCATATATGAATAAAGAAGGGGAGCCACATAGCATAATACCGTTTGGGAAAACAGATTTATTAAAATAAGTAAACAACTTACATTTCGGTAGTAAGAAAAGCGCTTCAAATTAAAATTATGGCAGGCAGTGGAGTCTCCCGACGCTTTCGTCTCAAAAGACTTCTTTTGTTTGGTAAGCGCAGGGTTACATTTTTATCTTTTCTGGTCAAAAATGTTAAAAATGACAAGAGACAGTTTTTGACAATTCCTTTATTTAAATACTTCTTCTTTCTTCTATCTTCCTTCATCTTCTGGTTCTTCTGGTTCTTCTGGTTCTTCCTCCGGCGTTCTCGTCCAGCATCTCCTCCGCGGCGTCTTCTATCTTCTTCTCCTCGGGCCGCTCCGCACCCATGGCATGGGGGGGAGGCTCCCGCTCTTCTCTTCATCTTCTTCATCTTCTTCTCTTCTTCTTTTCTTCTCTTCTTCTCTTCTTCATTTTCTTCTCCGGGCCGCTCCGCACCCATGCTGGCATGGAGGGAGGCTCCCGCTGTGAGGGCCTTTAGCCCTCAATAAGTCCACTCGTCTTCTCCCTACCTCGGTTTCGGTCTCTGAGGATAATCTTAAGTACGAGGTTAGTCAAGTTCTCGATTCCCGGCGCCGTAGAGGCATTCTTCAGTACCTCGTACATTGGGAAGGGTTTGGTCCTGAGGTGAGGTCTTGGATCACTGCATCTGAGATCTTTGCGCCTCGTCTGTTGAGGAGGTTTCATCTGGAGATTCCCTTTAAGCCAGGGCGCAGGCGGGGGAGGGGGAGGCCTCATAAGAGGGGGAGTACTGTCATGGTTATGCAATAGAGTTTTCTCTGTCAGCTTACCTGTCTCCATGTGTTCATCTCTAAAGACCAGCTGCCTCTCACCTGACTGGTTTTATAACCTCTCCTCTAAGCATGGCCCCACCCCAGGCCCTATCAGGGAACCCTATATTTACCAGCCCAGCAGTGCTGATCAACCATTGTGTGTTAGCCTCTGTGTGTACTTGCTGTGTTTCATGCGTCTGATTCCTGTTACCGACTCTGGCCTGTTCTCGACTCTCCCTGTCTGCTTGTTACCCTGACCTTTGGCGTGTTATGTTTATCCTTGTCTGCTAATCGCCTTGACCTTTGGCTTACCCCTTACTTCCCTGTCGTTCCAGCCTGCTGCCTCCTTCCTCTTCTCCTGCGCCCTGGGGAATCTATGCTCTAGCTTCCACTGGGATCCATATTAGTTATCCTGTAGACCTGCTTCTTGAACCTTCCATGGTTCAATCCGCAGCAGTCAGTCCTAGGGTCCACTACCTTAGCGGTGCACTTCTGACTCCTACATAGTGCATCTGTCACCTGGTCCCAGGTGACCTGACAATCAATAACATAACCTAGGTATACCAAAGCATATGCTTTGTGAGACTTAAGGTACATCATTCTTTAGAATGAGGCTGGATCCCTTGTATGCCAAAAGGAAGAACAACATACTGGTACAGTGTATCTGGATGTCACAAAAGCGATCTTTCCATTCCCCTGACTGTTAAGGAAACATGCCAATGCTCTACAGTAAGATCAAGGGTGGAAATGTATCTCACTGGAGACAAACCTCCTATCAGATCATCCATCTGGGGCATGGGATAAGCATCAAATTTGGATCTTTCACTTGGTTTGTTGATGTCATTGCAGAATCTCAGGATGCCATCTGGATTATCAAAAACTCATAATAACCCTGCTTGGGCTCAACCAACTCCTATGAGATAAAAGGGGATAAGGAAAAGAGGAAAGGAAATACACAGCCCACTGTGCAAGTATAAAAAGTCAAAATGTATTATATCAAAAACACAGCCAATGATAAAAATTGAATCATTCACAACGTGTCAATCATACTGTGATGAAAACTCAATGTCCACCATTCTTGACCCTATCCAGTGACAGTAATATATATGTAGCGAGGAATGTTAAAATGCAATACCTTCAATCTTGAGCAGCAATAATAAATTGAAACATGGAAATTGCATGCATGTAAGTAGGATGTGGAGCTAGGTTGGCTCCCAACGGAAAATGGATCCTAGGAAGATCGGACCTGGATCCTGGAAAAGAGGCAAGCTGGCATATTATAGTAGGTGTTGTTGATTCCTTGATGTATCCAACAGGGGGGAATTTCTGAGATATGAAGGGGGAGGGACGGCACCCTTGGTCAACAGTGGTCTAGAGGAGGTATATGGAATTGAAAGGTACAGTCACAGTATGTATGTGTCAGATTTGAATGCAAAGCAATGTCCTGTAACCTCACTTTTGCAAACCATAATTTAATATCCAGTGTATGCATGCATGTTGACAATCCTGGTCCATGGATCAAAGCATATAATCCCAAGTTGAAAGAGAGTAAATGGATACTTATCAGGTGGTGATAGAAAGACAAATATTCAGTGCCAGTACCATTGCCGATTTCCAATGAGGCCCTTCAAGCATGAGCAAGAGTTCATATCCTCTAGTCACAGGGGCAAGGCGGGCAAGGAGAAAGAGAGCCTTATGCCGTGTACACACGAGCAGACTTTTCGGCATCAAAGGTCCGACGGTCTTTCTGACGGTCTTTCCGATGGACTTTCGAATGAACGGACTTGCCTACACACGATCACACCAAAGTCCGACGGATTAGTACGTGATGACGTACGACCGGACTAAAATAAGGAATAAGTTGATAGCCAGTAGCCAATAGCTGCCCTAGCGCCGGTTTTCGTCGGTCGGACTAGCATACAGACGAGCTGATTTTTCCACCAGACTCGAGTCCGTTGGAAAGATTTGAAACATGTTTCAAATCTAAAGTCCGTCTGATTTTCACCCGAAAAAGTCAGCTGCAGGTCCGATCAAGCCCACACACGGTCGGATTGTCAGACGGATTTGTTCAGTCGGACCAATCCGGTCGAAAAGTCCGCCCGTGTGTACACGGCATAACCGGTTTCGCCGGTCACTGTCGGCTGCGTCAGAGGCAGTGTGGTCCCGGGGACCAGGATTGTCAACTTGTGTGCATACTTGTGCATGTCATACATTGTGAATGATTCAGTTTTTATCATTGGCTATTCCATTTATGTGTTTTTGATATAATAATTTTTGACTAGTTGTACTTGCACAGTGGGCTGTGTATATCCATTCCTCTTTTCCTTTTTAGTTTTTAGCACTGCCATCTGGATTAGCAATTAGCATTATATGATTTGACCACTCGCTGTTATGTTCCTTATTTTTCTTTTCTATACCTAGATGACCACCCAACATATGAAAACAGACCAGATACATTTATTGTGTATCTGTGTATTGTGTATTCTATTTCTTCTTTACGGACTACAGCAAGTCATAAAACACTTGAAAATGGGTGTATACCAGGCTATCTTCTGATTCGTAAGGTACCCGGTTTATCATCTTTACATTTTTACATGCATTTACCAATTTGAGATTTTACAACTGCGTGGTCCCAAAATCTTCCCTGACCAAAGATACATTATATATTTCTGCCACTGGTGCAGTTTGCTCTGACTCCCCAACCAGGACTGGTAGTGGGAAGTTGCCAGGTACTGTATCAACCCCCCACCCCCACAAGTTCAGAAAAAATAGCGGCAGCATCATTCATTTCAGACACATTTTCACCCCACAATTTCCAAAACAGAGGGAAATCACAGCCCAGTATTAATGAAAAAAATGTGCAGCGCTAATAAGACGTGTAAACCCCAGGTCTAAACCTAGAGAGCAGTAGACTTGTACTCCTAAAATAGTGCAAACACTGTCATGGTGATTAAACCAAGAGATAAAGTGCATGTGAAAAAGATTGTGCAACTGAAACAATAAAGTATGATCAAATCAAAATAGCATGGGTCAGATGCTACCAAAATTACTAGCTAAACTGATTCTGACATATATGATAATGTACAAAAAAAGTGCATGTGCTAAATCTGTGAATAATTCAAATACAAAAAAAACACAATAAGACACGATGACAAGTCCATAAATAATTGTATCAATATGCTATCGATATGCTCCATAAAGGATGCTCTTGGTAGGATACATAGATGTTAGTACATCCTAAAAAACACAGATGGTGGTATTCCAATGTTCAAAATGAAAAGGCACCCAGGATTGTGCTTCCAATACCCAGGGGAGGGTTAGGTACTCTTACCATGAGTGGACCCACACACCAGCGGAGGTGAGTCATACAGGCATAGATGGAAACGTGGATATCAGGCTATGATCTCCTGGAGTGGATGAGATGAAGGTACACACCGGCGATGATGCAGCAGACAAGAGGTGCAGGAACCAGGAACTATTATTAACCACACTCATAACACTCTTTACATTCATTTAGGTGTCTCCACTAAGAGCACAGCAGTCAGGTAGTCTTTAGTATTGCCATGTATACAAAGTGATCCCATTCTGTCTGAGCAAAGCTTGGCAGGGTCCACCAGACTGGCGTAGAACAATGTGACAAGGCTTCAGGAGTTGAATAATGCCTTCACCTGCTGTCCTATGGACATATCTGATTTCCAGTCTCAATTCCTAAGCATGTGGCAAAAACAGGCTTTGCAAATAGTGACATATGCCTTCCCAGGACACGTTCCATATGCTCATGTAATATTGGGCAATTGTCAGACCTAGGTCCTTAGCATCGCCAACACAATATAATCACACACATAGGTTGGACTTGATGGACTTGTGTCTTTTTTCAACCTCATCTACTATGTAACTATGTATATGCTATCTCTCTCAAGGAAGTAACTATTTTTGGGCTAGGAAACAGTTCATATTTGCCATCCATGAGTGTCTCACCCACCTACTTAAAACCCTGTTTACCACTTTAATAAAAAGTTGTAAGGAAGACAGGCTCAACTGGCACGCACAAAAACAGAGACACCCAGGACACGAGTTTGTCCTGCACTTTTATTTGGCATGCCAGCAAACAAACACATTTTTTTCCTGTTTCCTGGAAATACTGGCTTTGAGGGCAGATCCTGGAGATAATCCTTGGTAGCAGTATGTCGCTCCACAAGGAACTCCAGCTCATCTACACTTTTGGGGTCTGTATGCCTATTGTAACTTTACAAGCAAAGCTCTAATGCAATGGTTGCAAATACGCAGGCATCCCAGGATCAAATTCCCATGTAAACACATGCTGCAGTCAGAAAGCCATGATAAAGGTGAGCTTGGCAAGGATTTGTTATTTAGGTTTAGAATACTCCTTGGCTTCCTGAGGTGATAAGACAAAAATACTTTTTGGGGCTATCCCATTAAAAGGGTTGTAGCACATCAGCCCATGGCTTCTCATGATCAACAACTTTTGTAAAGTTGTTGATCATGTATTAAATATTTCCAGAAATATATGTTAACATTTTCCTCCATGAACAATTTCCATTTACCATAATTTCACCAGCTGTTGTGGTGTAGAAATCTGCCTCTGTGCCATCACCTGCCTCCTTAACATGGCCTGTATCTGCTGCTGTAGAGACAGGTTTACTTGTTTTTGCCCCTCAGTTAGCTGGTGTATCTACTTAGCGATTAAAATTGGGTAACAGGAGTGCACTCCGTTCTGCACTCCTGTGACCCGTTTTCAGCCAACAGCGGGATGTTTGCTGACATCACTCAGCCGGTCTAGGCTCTAAATTGGTCCTGACTTTAATGGATCCACCAAGATTCCTGGAATGGCAGCTGGCACCGCTCTCAGCGAGTGGCTGGGAGACTGAGCCAACCGCTCCCACCCCCTTCACAGCCCAATGCTCCAGGGAGCACTGGAGGGGCAGAGCAAGGAGCCAGTACTGACAGTCACTTGCTCTCTGCTCACTGAGAACTGAGCCATCAGTGATCTTCTTTGTCTTAGATATGGGGGTGCTGCATCCACCTAGGTGTGTATAAATGTTTATTTTTTTAAATTCCCATACTTCTCTTTTAAGTGGTTAGCACTAACAAGTATGAGCTGTTTTTCAAGCAACTAAATTTTGTTTAACAAGAGGTGTTTGTCTCTATAAAGAACTGCACATCTTTTACATCAAATTGTATAGAGAACAGGCTAAACTTGTATTGGCAAAAGTAAACCATGCACGAGAAAGGGACACCCAGAAACAATTTAAGCAGGTTTAACCTGAATTTTTTCATTCAACAAGGCAGCAAACAAGCACAGTGCCAGTGCAGAAGGGCTTTGTACAGCAAGTCCAGGGCTGGGACGGGGGGGGGGGTGAGGGGCAGATGCCCTAGGTGCTAATATTATGTGATGGGGGAGGGGGTGCCACAACGAGAGTTCCTGATGCTACAAGCTGACAGGAGTAGTGACAGCAATCGCACTACTGTTGCCAGCTTAGCGCAGAAAGTGACAGGTTAAATCTATAGAGTAAGAGAGAGCTGGGAGTGGGGTGTGCTCTTGCTCCCCTCCAGCTCCATGCTCATGCCACAGCAGTGCTCCCGATCGAGAGTGTCAGATCAGGACTGTGCAGGGTGTATTTACCCACCCTCATCCCATCCTAGAAAAGAATGTGGGTAGGGGGCAGGTAAACAAACCCTATAAAGTCCTGATCTGACAGCCAATACCATCACTAGTGTGGGTCTTCAGTGCGCGATCCCATGCCTGTCAAAAGTATTGCAATGCTGCTTCCCCTAGGCTCCCCCTCAACTGTGACCTGTCAAAATAAGGAGGAGCCAGGGAGGCAGCCCGCGAGAAGAGGAGGTGCCCGAGAAGCAGCTTGCAAGATGAGGAACCAGGAGGCAAACCTGCATCTGAGGTCTATAAGTTGAAGGAAGGAGAGGATTGTACTGGGGACCTTGGGGGGGGGGGGGGGTTAGGCAGAGTAAAAAGCATTTGTGCTGGGGATGAGATTGTGCTAGTAGGAGGGAAGGAGATGAGGATTAGTGCTAGTTGGGGGAATTTGTGCTGGAAGAGGGAAATTTAGGGGGGTGGAAGGGGTAAGATTTGTTCTAGGAGGAGACATTTTGGGGGGGGAGAGTTGAGCTAGGATGGGGAATGGGGGGGGGGTCACAAAAGTAAGATGTGTTCTAGAAGGGGGATTTGGGTGGTGATAGGAGTAAGATTTCTTCTAGAAGGGGAAATTTGGAAGGGATGTGCTAGAAGGGGTGATTTAGGGGGGATTTGTGCTGGAAGAGGGGAAGGGGAGTTTTGTGCTTGGGGAATTGAAGGAAGGGGATTTGTACTGGGAGGGGGAATTTGGGGGTGATGGGGTATGATATGTTCTTGGAGGGGATTCGTTTCTAAGAGGGGAAATATTGGAGGGGGGGATATGTGCTGGGAAAGAGTTAAATGGGGGTGGGGATTTGTGCCAGGAGGGGGGGTGAGGGAAAATGATTTGTGCTAGGAGGGGGGATTTTGACCGGGGGGGAATTCGAGGGAGGGGTTTTGTGCTAGGTGGGGGGATTGGGGGGGATTTGCTCTAGGGGGTATTCGGGGGAGGGGGATTTGTGCTGAGAGGGGGGATTTGCAGGGCAGCAGGGAGTAGAAAAATTTCTAGGATGGGACATTTGTGGTGCACATGCTAGGAGGGGTGATTTGGAGGGATTTTGCTGGAAGATGGGGGAAAAGAGGATTTGAGCTAGGAAGAGGGATATGGGGGGGGGGGGGGTTGTGCTAGAAGGGGTCATTTGGGAGAGGGGAGAGGATTTGTGCTAGGAGGGGACATTTTTGGAGTGAGGAATTTGTGCTAATAGGGATGAATGGGGGAGTATTTATGCTAGGAGGGGGGATTTGTGGAGAAAGACTTGAGCTGGGAGGGGTGATGGGGACATTTGTCCTAGGAGGGGATATTACAGCAAAGGGCATTTGAACTGGGAGGGGGCATTTTTTGGGGGGGAAATTTCGGCTTGTAAAGAGAATGTATGCTTATGGGCGTGAACGTGCAAATAAGTGCTTTTTTTGGGGGGGGCGGGGTTTGCTGACATGTAATGCTCATACATCTTGGGGAGGTGCAGTTTGGCTTCTTTGCCCTGGGTTCTAGATGACCTTGTTCTGGGACTAAGCAAGTCAACAGCAGGACATAAAAAAACAAAAAAACTCCAGTTAGATCAAGACAAACAGGGTGCCCCCAATGAGTTCTCCAAAACAAATAGGCTTTTTATTGTTTTATCAGCACCCAGCTTTTTCGCACAGCTGGCTCCCACACCTGAAAAATAGAGTGAAAGAGAGCACTAGTATACAGTATATAGGGTTGCCGCCTTTTCTTCAAGCCAAACTCGAACACTAAACATACTTGCCAATAGTCCCGAATTTCCCGGGACATGCACGAATTCGGGAGCCTCGTCCCCATTTTTTTATTTCCCGGGATTTGTCCCGAATTTCCTTGCTTGTCCCGAGATCGTAAATTTTTTTAGGCAATAAAAGGGTTAATTAGCATCGCTGCAGCCTCAGTATCCTCCCCCTTGCCTCATTTTGTCCTCCTTGTCCTCTATTGGACAAGGAGGACACATGCTCCTTCTGCCTGCCTTGATTTGCCAAGTATGGCAAGCAGGGGCGTGGCTACTTCGCAGTCAGAGCACATGGATGCCGATGGATGGGGGAGGAGGTGTGCACCGCTGTGTCACGCTGACTGCTGCTGTGTCAGTGCCAGGGCGCCAGGACTCTCACTCGGAGGAGGAAGAAGTTTGCCTCCTCCTGTTTACACAGCACCAAGGAGGAGAACGTGAAAGTCCGGGGGAGCCCGAGGCCGGGACCACCAGGGAACAGTCGGGGCGCCACGTGGGGGGAGCTAGTCTGTGTCACTCGGTAAGTCAAAGTGCTCCCAGTTTCTGTTTGAGGGGGGAAAAAAAATTCTCCCTCCCCTCCGCTGCAATGTCTGATGTAAGGGGGGCTTTGTTGGCGATGTCTGATGTAAGGGGGGACTCCGCTGCAATGTCTGATGTAAGGGGGGACTCCGCTGCAATGTCTGATGTAAGGGGGGACTCTGCTGCAATGCCTGATGTAAGGGGAGACTCTGCTGGCAATGTCTGATGTAAGGGGGGACTCTGCTGGCAATGTCTGATGTAAGGGGGGACTCTGCTGGCAATGTCTGATGTAAGGGGGGACTCTGCTGGCAATGTCTGATGTAAGGGGAGACTCTGCTGGCAATGTCTGATGTAAGGGGGGACTCTGCTGGCAATGTCTGATGTAAGGGGGGACTCCGCTGGGGACACCTGATGGCATCTGGTGGCAGGCGACGTGGCTAGTGACACGCTCAGGGATCCCACTGATTCTGCATTATGGTGAGTTGAATGATTTCATTTTATATTACAATGTAATAATAGAAATAATGCGCTTCAATCATCCTGACACCATAACAACCATGGTGCTGGGATGATTGAAGTGCTAACACCAGGTGTTTGGAGTATCTTTATCTGCTGATTGTTAAACTTTCTAGAATACACATATTTTTATTGTGTAGGATCTGGGGCTGCTGTCCCGTCATTTCCCTCTCCCCCTTTCCCTCTCCATCCCTCATTCATCTCAGACTCTAACCACACCCTCTTGAGCCACGCCCATTTAAGCCACACCCACTATTTCGCATAAACCACGCCCATTTTTGCCACGGCGCGCTTCACACTTATATTTTTACTAAGCCACGCCTACAAGTGAATGCCCCGCCCCCTAATTATTGCACAGCTCCGCCTACAGCCAAAAAAGTGTCCCACATTTTTATTTTGCAATGTTGGCGACTATGCACTAAAGCCCTTTTCACATGGGCTTTCTGATCAGGTCCGCCTGTCAGTTTTTCAGGCGGACCTGATAGGAGCCTCCATTCACCTGTATAGATCGGCAGATGTTAGCAGTGACATGTTCGCTGACACCCGCCGATATGTGATCCGATTCTGTCCGTGAAATCCAGACAGATGGTGACCCTATTTTCCATCCGTCTGGCGGATCGGATGAAAATTGAGAACCGGGCTCTGACAGGTCCATCTCTGAACAGTGAGCGGACACAGAGCTGTCATTTGCCTGCTCAGCGGAGATCAGCAGATCGATCCCCCGCTGAGCAAAGCGGAGTCCGCCGGCAGGATCGGCCGTGTGAAAGAGCCCAATGACCCTTGGCACTGTGCTTGCTTAACTCGACCCATTCAACTGAATGGGGCTGTGCAGCAACTGTGTGCAATGCACATGGCTACAGCACAGTGGTGTGGGATTTTAGGGGATAAAAACAGGTGGTGAGGAGAAAATATAACACGTCTTTACCACCTGTCACATACTTTTAAAAAATTATTCACTGTGGATTACTCTTCAGAGTGCTCTGCGACTTTGTTTACACTTGTGGTTGGGGGACAGTAAAAAATAGAGGTTGAGCTGTGTTTTTACTGCTACCCAACTGTTCCTCTTAAGTGGCAAAGGCAGCAGAGGGGGGATGTACACACGCAATAGCCAAAGTTCTTTGCATCACAGTGTGGCAAAAATTGTCTGCACTGTTGGGTTCAGCAAGCAGTAATGCCTGCTGAATGTGGCCCATCCAAGTGAATGGGGGTTTCCTGCATCCGTGTGCAATGCATTCAGTTGTGGGGTGCTGCTGTAGGGTTTAAACAGGTGGTGAGGAGGTAATATAACACCTCCTCACTGCCTGTAAAATTCCCTCTGAAGAGCAATCCAAACATGGATTGCTCTTCAGGGGCACCACATGTGTAAACAAGCCCTGAGCCTAGGTTCCCACATATGCGGTTAGTGCATTGCATCTCTCCCGCAGGCAGTTCACACTGCCCCCTCCGAACCACTTCAGGTGTCATTACAATGTTAATGACACCCCCAGATCAGTTCGCAGATCCCAGTGCGAGCTGTGAACTCGCACAGGAATCAGATCGCATAGGTGAAAACACCAATGCGATACGATTCCAGTGCGGAGGGAAAAAAGTCCCTGCACTATTTTCCTGCAAATCTAATGCGAGTTCAGTTGTATGGCTGAACTCGCATCACACAGACATCGCATGTGATCGGTACAGCAGTGCGGGTGCGAATCACATGCGATGTCTGTGTTCACACAAGTGTGAACCCAGGCTAAGGCTGTTCAGCCATGCCAGTATATTCTGTGGAGTAAGCTCTTGTCTGCAGCAATCCCAAAAAACTTCTGCTTAGCTGGGGGCCAGGAGAAGGAACACTATTTAACCCTCCGGGCTCAAGTGCTTACCTCCTGTGGTGATCCAGACTGTGGCTCTGTGCTCCATCTGCTTAGCTGGTGGCCGGGGAGGAACATGACTAGTTAATGTTATCAGGAGAAAGTTTTTATTTTTATTCAGCAGTTCCAACCCACTTCTATACAGATACACCTGGCAGCACAAGTATTACTCCGTTGAGACTATTTGATGATTTTCGGGCTCAGGCGGAGTAATCTTTATGCTGCAGTTCCCGGCAATTACATTACCGTGTATCTGTATAGAAGTACTGTAGATGTCGGGACTCAGATTACCGTATTTTTCGGACCATAAGACACACTTTTTTACCCCAGAAATATGGGGGGAAATGTCTCTGCATCTTATGGTGCAAACATACGTCAGGCACCGCCCCCTGTCACTGCTGGCACCGCCCCCCATCGCCACTGGCAATGCCCCACCGCCGGAAGACACAGGAGAGGGGGACAGACATCCAAACCCCCTGTGGGCGCCAGGCGATCTCCCGGCTGGGCCTGCCTGACACTGCTCCTGAGACAGGATGGGATAACATCAGGTAAGGCTGTGTTTGTGGCAATGGTCACTCTGCATTATTGGTCTGTCTGCATTATTGCCAATGGTCACTCTGCATTATTGGTCACTCTGCATTATTGCCAATGGTCACTCTGCATTATTGGTCACTCTGCATTATTGGTCACTATGCATTATTGGCAATGGTCAGTCTGCATTATTGGTCACTATGCATTATTGGCAATGGTCAGTCTGCATTATTGGTCACTCTGCATTATTGGTCACTATGCATTATTGGCAATGGTCAGTCTGCATTATTGGCAATGGTCAGTCTGCATTATTGGTCACTTTGCATTATTGGCAATGGTCAGGCTGCATTTATGGCAATGGTCAGGCTGCATTATTGGCAATGGTCAGTCTGCATTATTGGTCACTTTGCATTATTGGCAATGGTCAGGCTGCATTTATGGCAATGGTCAGGCTGCATTTATGGCAATGGTCAGGCTGCGTTTATGGCAATGGTCAGGCTGCATTTCTTTGGCACTGGTCAGGCTGCATTTCATGGGCACTGCAAAAATATTTTAGTACACCATTTGGTTCAAAATATTTTTTTTCTTGTTTTTCTCCTCTAAAACCTAGGTGCGTCTTATGGTCAGGTGCGTCCTATGGAGCGAAAAATAAGGTAGGTTGTCGGAACTGCTGAATAAAGATAAGAACTCACTACTGATAACATTAACTAGTCATGTTCCTCCACCAGCTGAACAGATGGAGCACAGAAACCACAGTGCAGTCTGAATCATGTGTCCGGGTACCAGGCGGAAAGAGACCGGGACACATGATTCAAAACATGTACTGTCTGGGTAAATCCCGTACAGGTGGCAACCCTAACTGTATATAAAGCCTGTGCCACCTCAATATGTGTGAAACCTAGGTGATACAGAAACCCCATTCACAATCCTGCCAGCCAGTGCTTCACATTATATTGCAAAAGATGCCAGGAATGGATGCAGGAGGGCAGCTATGTTTCCCTGTTATTTGTGTTGTGATCCATTTCGGGGGGGCGATTTGAATGCGGTTTTGGAATACTCTGGGGTTCTCATCCATGCAGAGTGAGAAGTTCAGGTAGCAGAGTAAAATGGATAAATTGACTTACAGTTTGCCCAAGATTGGTAATATGGTAATATGGGATTGGTAAAATTAATAACAAATTCTGAGTCTCTGAGAGACTATGGGTGGAAAAGAGCATCCATTTTCTGATTACAGGGACTTTGTTTCTGCAGGAGAGGCCTCAAGGAGAGAAGCAGGAAAAAGTCAGCAGGTGTCTGTGAGGTGGAGTGGAGCGGCTAGTGACCTGGCTTTTAAACCCCTGAGGCAGGTGGGGATGTAGCACTGTTAGACAGTTAAGGACTGAGCCTCGTTTTGAGATTTGGTGTTTGCAAGTTAAAATCATTTTTTTTTTTGCTAGAAAATTACTTAGAACCCCCAAACATTATGTATTTGTTTTATCAGACACTATACAGAATAAAATGACAGTCGTTGCAATACTTTATGTCACACTGTATTTGCGCAGCAGTCTCAAAAGCTCAATTTTTTTGGAAAATAAAGACTTTTTTGAATTAACAAATAAGACAACAGTAAAGTTAGCCCAATTTTTTTATATTGTGAAAGATAATGTTACGCCGAGTAAATTGATACCCAACATGTCACGTTTCAAAATTGTGCCCACTCGTGGAATGGCGACAAACTTTGACCCTTAAAAATCTCCATAGGCGATGTTTAAAAATTTCTACAGGTTACCAGTTTTGAGTTGCAGAGGAGGTCTAATGCTAGAATTATTGCTCTCGCTCTAACAATAGTGGCGATACCTCACATGTGTGGTTTGAACACCTTTTTCATATGCGGGCGCAACTAAGCGTTCGCTTCTGCGCGCGAGTTTCGGCGGGACGGGGCGTATTACATTTTTATATTTTTTTTACTTTTTATTTTGACACTTTTTTTAACCACTTCCATACATTGCATTTGCACCCCCTTCCTGCCCAAGCCAAGATTTTTATCGTGACTGCGATATTGCGGCGGACACATCGGACAATTTTGACACATTTTTGGGACCATTCACATTTATACAGCGATCCGTGCTTTAAAAATGCATTTATTACTGTATAAATGTTACTGACAATGAAGGGGTTAACCAGGAGGGGGCGCTGTAGGGTTAAATGTGTTCCTAAGGAGTGATTCTAACTGTGGGTGGGAGGGGATTCACAAGGGGAGGAGACCGATCGGTGTTCCTCTGTACAAGGAACACACCATCGGTCTCCTCCCATCTGACAGGACGTGGATCTGTGTGTTTACATACACAGATTCACGGTCCTGCTCGTTTACCGGGCAATCGCGGGTGCCCGACGGACATCGCGGCCGCGGGGCACGCGCACCGGGACCCGAGCGACGCGGCGGGTGCGCGCGCGCCCGCCCCCTAGGGATCCTGGAAGGCAGCGCCGTCATATGACGGCAGCCCAGGATAACAGCTGCACCGTCCCACCGTCATATGACGGTGGGCGGGCAGCAAGTGAAAAAAGAAAAATGTTGGGTCACTTTTATTCCTATTACAAGGAATGTAAACATCCCTTGTAATAAAAAAAAAGCATGACAGGACCTCTTTAATGTGAGATTTGGGGTCAAAAAGACCTCAGATCTCACATTTACACTAAAATGCAATATGAAAATAAATAAATGTCATTTAAAAAAAAATAAAAAAATTCTCCTTTAAGATCATTGGGCGAAAGTGAAGTTTTACGTTGCTTCTGCCATACAATGTTGTGGAGCCAAGTGGGGGCTATTTTTCCCTCACTCGGCATCCAGCCTGTGAGGGGAGAGGACCCGATCGTCTCCGCTGTTACCAATGGCTCCGATAAGCAGCGGAGACGATCAGAGTGTGGCGGGAGGGGGGCCCTCTTCCGCCCCCGATAAAAGTGATCTTGCAGTGAATCCACCGCTGAGACCACTTTTATCTGAAAGCTGACTGCTCGCAGTTTAAGAGGATACTGGGGTTATGGCAGCTAGCTGCTGTCATAACAACGGTATTCTCCTTCAAACAGCCGACATATAACGACAGCGGGCAGTCGGGGACAAATTTTATAGGCAGCGAGCTGAACATTTTATTTTTGTACCAGGAGTTTGGGCTGTTTGTTTTTTATTGTGCTGAACACAAGCTGTTTGTGTTCCTTTTTGAATGGGCAATAAGGACTTCTACAGGCAGCTGGCTGGTGATCCCGGGCTTTCCATATTAATATATATAATGTGACAGTGCAGCTCTCTGGAATGGTGTATGTCACCCAGGATACTCAACAAGGCAGGTTGAGGGGCTGTTTTTATCTACTTTGGAGGAAACTGCTTTTCAATTTCCTCAGTGCTTGGTAAAACTCTGTTTGGGATCTAAAGCCTGGAGATTTTGTAGTGATCTGGGTGGGAGGAATTTTCCAATCCTGGAACCAAGTTTTAGAAATGGCCAGGACATTGATTGTGCAGGTGGGTTCTGAGCTTCTTGTAGAGTCAGGGCCAGGGTTCCGGGCTCCACCCTCTAGAGGAGTCCATGTGGGTGTAAGGGAGCATCAGGGAAGCATACCTTTCAACTTTTGAACTTGGCAATGAGGGACACTTAAGGCCCGTACACAGGGCAGCCATCAGAAATTTTGGGGCCCCTTACACAGCTTTAGGCCTGCCCCCCCCCCCCCCCCCCCGAGCCTGACCACCAACATTCCCTAGGGCCTACCCACCAGCCGTACCACCGAATCTGCTCACTGACATGCCATACCAAGTCCCACTCCTCCTCCTTCAGTCCCATCTCCCCATATCATGTCCTCTTACAATCTTATCTCCCTCATCCCATGTCTCCTCTTCCTCCTCCATCCCATGTCCTCCTCCTCCATCCCATGTCAGTAGGGCAGTGAATTGTGCCAGTTGTTTTTGTATTATTGTTTTTTAGAGCCCCGGCAGCAGAAAGAAAGTGATAAATTGGCAGAAAGTAATAGTAGCAAAAGCTGATATCCAACATGGAAAATTAGTAAAATGCAGCAATCTATAAGAGCCACAGCCCCTCCACTAGGCATTAGGTAATCACAATGATGTCTTCCAGACTTGATATTAGGGATTCTGCATCCTTGCTGGAATATCTGTGCACTGTGCAGCACACTGTAGTGATCACAATACTGAATCAGGCTCACATAGATTATAAACATAGCAGCAAGTATAGTGAAGGGAGATTAAATGTGAGCATGTAGATCATAGACAGAAAGCAATAAAGCCACTTTCACACTGAGACGCTGGCCGCGTTGATGGTAAAGCGCCAATAGTTTTAGCGGCGCTTTACAGTCGTTTTAGCGGCGCTTTTCCTGCTGCTAGTGGGATGCTTTTAACCCCTGCTAGCGGCTGAAAAAGGGTTAAAAGCGCCCGCAAAGCGCCGCTGCCGAATCGCTTTGCAGGTGCTTCAGCAGCGCTGCCCATTGTTTTCAATGGCAGGAATGCCCCAAAGATGGTGCTTGCAGGACTTTTTTTCTTGTGCTGCAAGCGCACCGCTCCAGTGTGAAAGCACTCAGGCTTTCACACTGGGGCTGCAGAAGAGGTAGCTCACAGGCGCTTTTCAGGAGCTATTTTTAGCACAAAAATGCCTGGAAAAACAGGGGATAACATAAATTGTGAGATATCAAAGTATTTCAGACACTACCTGTAACATAACATTCCACTTAGTACATGTGTGTACAAACACAGCTACTCATTAGCAGGGGGAGGAGCCAGGACATTGGTGCAGAAAAGGGGTAAAAAGGAGCCCTGTCATTGCATGCTGATGACTGAAGGGGCGTGTCAGGGAGAGCTCTTCCTGCCAATCACCTCTAATCCCTCCCCAGCACTCCGCTCCCCATCTCCTCCATCTGCTGCAGGGATGAGCTCCGTGGAATGTAAGCAATCTCTGTCTTCTCCTCCTGCCGCTCCATCTCCTAATGTCTGCAGCTCTACCACTTGAAGCAGAGAAGGAGGATGTGAAGGAGACCGGGCACTGGGTGGGGAGTGGAAGGAGGAGAGCATCAGATGAGACTAGCAGGAGCACCCTCGCAGGTTCAGTCCTGTTTCCGGTCACAAGGAGTTGTCCCACCATGGCCGTGAGACCCTCTATACTTTCTGCCACTCCGCCACACTTCCTGGTTGCCGGGGCAACGCCAAGCTCACTCCTCACAGGCGCCGTGGAATATAAGCCTCCTGATGCACTTCTGCCCAACTCCCCCTCCACCAATCTAATTGGCGGCGCCTGTGAGGAGTGAGCTTGGTGTTACCCTGGCAACCAGGAAGTGTGGTGGAGTGGCCGAAAGTGGCTGTCAATCATCCAGCCTTCAGGCAGCGGGTGAAAATACCTTGGGGGCCCGAGCCACTCGGGAAATCCTTGCCCCTTGGGATGCCCAGGCCCCTTACATGAGTCTGGGCTGTACCTCCCTGATGGTGGCCCTGCCCGTACACACAGTATGAAAATCAGAAGAAAAATTTTGTCTGAAGAACGATCTGCAGGTTTTCGGATCGTTAGTATGGTGCTTTCGACAGCCAGTTTTGCTTTTTCGTACAACAAAAGCTGGATGTGCAGACTATAAAATTTTTATTGTACGTGAACTCAACGTCCGATTTTCGTGTAATTAGTGCGGTTTTCTTCTGAAAAAAAATCGTAAGAGCAACACTACGTATGCTCAGAAACGAAAGAATACATACAGTACAACACTATTCAACACATTAAGTCACTTCTGATGTTGTATTCTGTCGTACGAAAATTTTCGTATAATGAGTAACATCATCACTTTCGACATGAGACTAGCATGCAACAAAAAATGGACGAATGGTCATCCGAAAATCTGATTGTGGTACGAGGCTTTAGATCGCAGGATGGGACGAGGAGATTGCAGGATTGGATGGGGAGATCGCAGGATGGGACAGGGAGATCGCAGGATGGAACGGGAATATCGCAGGATTGGATGGGGAGATCGCTGGATGGGACGGGAATATCGCAGGATTGGATGGGGAGATTGCAGGGTGGGACGGGGAGATTGCAGGATGGGACGGGGAGATTGCAGGATGGGACGGGGAGATTGCAGGATGGGACGGGAATATCGCAGGATTGGACAGGGAGATTGCAGGATTGGACGGGGAGATTGCAGGATTGGACGGGGAGATTGCAAGATGGGACGGGGAGATTGCAGGATGGGACGGGGAGATTGCAGGATTGGACGGGGAGATTGCAGGATTGGACGGGGAGATTGCAGGATTGGACGGGGAGATTGCAGGATTGGACGGGGAGATTGCAGGATGGGATGGGGAGATTGCAGGATGGGAGGGGGGGGGGGTGGAGAGGAAGACTTCAGGATTCTGGATGAATGGGGGTGGACAGAGAGCTTGGGAGAGACAGAATAAAACTGCAATTCAGATTAAGACACAGAATGCTTCCCTGTTCTCAGCACATTCACTGTCCTTATCTCCTGCTGCAGAGTCCTGTACAGATGAAACAGACAGAACAAGTGGTGCTCTGTGTCTGCAGCCTGAGCTCAACTTCTGTCTTCCAATGATCTGATAAGATTCTGGGCACAGGCTTTACCAGAAATCTGCAAGGACACTGCAACAGCGTAACTGCAGCAACTTTTCTATCAGGCACACACACTGACCTGCTCTACTCCATTTGACAGTGCCTCTTCTCCTTCAGCACAGATCGGCAACTGACCCCGACCCCACAGCACAGAGTCAGTGGCCAGTACAGGATGAATGCTATGAGCTGCAGCCAATCACCATATGAAAAGCAGCCAGGAGTTCCAATCAAAAAAGGTTTCCACACACAGTGAGAAAACCAGCCTCAGCCTGCGGGTTTATGACTGCATATGCGGGATAGTGGGACAGCCTTCACTTGCGGGACAATCCCGCTCATTAAGGGACGTTGGGAAGTATGGGGAAGCTGTGAAAGAGAGAGTGCTAACAGACTGCATTTGTACATGAAACCAGGGACACAGGGGGACAAAGGCACAAAGCCACAGCAGCGGGACTGCTAAAAAGAGCCAGGAGGCTGAATTGTATTTATTTTTGTCATGATGGTAGAAACCCCTGTGTGGGCAACTGTTTCTTTTGTTGAACATTTACTTTTCTTTCTCTGAAATAAAAGTGGGCCAACAAGCCCTTAAAGTGGAGTTCCACTCACTTTCTTTTACAACTCTTCAGCATCCCTCACTAAACTGTGCACTGTAAACAAATTGGATATTTTTTTATTTTTTTTTCTCAGAACCTACTGTATATCTGCTGTATTAATTTTTCACTTCCTGCTGCCTGGCCGTGGCCCATCGCATCATTTCCTGTTTGCAATGCCTTCTGGGAAGGGGGGCAACTTCCTCTGATAATGCCGTTGCTATGCTTGTGCTGCACTGAGCATGTGCGAGATCTGCAAGGATGAGATCCAGGAAGAAATACAATCTGGCTTCAGATCCCAACATTCAAGATGGCCACGGCCTGCTGTAAGTTTATAAAATAACAAACTACTGCTATAAACAAAACAGACCTTAGTTTACAGACTAACTTTACTAGAATACATTAAGCTTGTGTATTATAGGGGTATTTTTATTTAAAAAGTATAATTTCGGCCGGAACACCACTTTAAATTGCACAACTGGCATGGTCTCTATTCACTGGTGAGCTCTACACTAAAGCTACAAAAAAAAAACAAAAAAAAAAAAACATCACTATATATCCGGGACGGATCCAGAGTCTAGTCTTAGGAGGTTGCGGCTTTGACGTAGAAATGGCAGGAAGCATCGGGCCCAGCCTTAGCTGAAAGCTAGGAAGTGTTGTCTTGCAGCACAAAAATGAGCCAGAAGATAAACATAAAAATACATATTTTTACCATTTGTATAGGAGAGATGGACAAAATATGAAAAAATAGCTGTAATGAGTTATGTCCAGCTTTCGGACTCCATTTTGTGACCCTGTCTTAATTTTTCTGTGCTATTTCCTGCTTCCTGAAACATGGTTGAATAATATCAGTGACTCTCCTACTTCCTGTTGTGTCTTCAAGACCGGAAGTGCAGGAAAATCTCCTTAATGGGACACTGACAAAAAACAAAAAAACAACCATTCCCTGCTCATCCCAAAACTAAAAAACAAAAATCGACATTGCATACAGTTTAAAGGATATGGAGACTATATTTTGTGCCATGTCAGTGTAGACACAGATGCTAGTGACTCAATATGACATTTCAGCTGGAAATTAGTACAAAGAAGGCTTCATGGCAATTAGGCGATAGATAATTTAAAAATATGCCTAGAAAATGTTGCAGTAAATACATTCTTGGACTAAATGGCAGTTCAACGTGTTACCAGCCGGCCTGATATAGCTGAGGAGCTGAGCGTAGCCAGAATTTATGAAAGTGCCAGGTACTGTGTTTCCATATTAGCTGTTTGCTCTTCTGCAGCTCCACATTTAAATCAATATCTTGCATTATAATTAGATTAAGTTTGAACAAGACAAAAATGTCAATACTATACAGCATATATACACACACTCTATTATGTCAAAAGTATTGGGATGCCTGGCTTTACACGCACATAAACTTTAATAGCATCCCAGGTTTGGTCCGTGGGGTTCAATATTAAGTTGGCCCACCTCGTCTGGGAAGGCTGTCCACAAGGTTTAGGAGTGTGTTTGTGGTAATGTTTGACCATTTTTCCAGAAGCACATTTGTGAGGTCAGGCACTGATGTTGGACGAGAAGGCCTGTCTCGCAGTCTCCACTCTAATTCATCCCAAAGGTGTTCTATTGGGTTGAGGATAGGACTCTGTGCAGGCAAGTCAAGTTCCTCCACCTTAAATTCACTCACCATGTCTTTTTGGACCTTGCTTTATGCACTGGTGCGCAGTCATGTTGGAACAGGATGGGGCCATTCCCAAACTGTTCCCACAAAGTTGGGAGCATTAAATTGTCCAAAATGCCTTGGTATGCTAACGCCTTAAGAGTTTCCTGGAACTAAGGGGCCAAGCCCAACTCCTGAAAAACAACCCCACACCATAATACCCCTCCACCAAATGATTTGGACCAGTGCCCAATACTTTTGACAATATACAGTATATATTATACACACCGTATATATTGTATTGTTTTACTGACACTATACACTATATATGAAATATATTAAGTGTTTAGTGGAAATGTATTGTGTGATTTATATTAACCATGATTTATTTAGCATTGGATCCAAATTTCTAAATTTAAATCATTACACATATAATTTTTTTAAACACTACACATTGACACAGATTGTTAAAGGGATTGTATAGTTTTTATAAACAGTCCCTTTAAGTATAGTTGATTTAATGTAAGCAGCTCATGGTTCAATATTGATGTAAAGGATTACAGCCATCTTCTGTAAGTGAGGAGTCCAACTTTTTTTGAGAAAATTTTTCAGGTCAGTTGAAATACACATATTTTAGAGGTCATTCATGGTATTTACAAGTTTTACTCACCGGCAATCCTGTCAGGCGGTTGTGTTGAAGGTAGAGGTAGCGCAGAGAATGAAGGCCTCGGAACAGGTCAGCTGGCAGCCTGTGGATATTACATTGATACAGGTGCAGGGAGAGCAAAGAATTCAAACCACTGAAAGTGTCTGGCTGTAGAGGTGGCAAATTTGGGTTCTTTCCAAGATCCAATTCTTCTAGATGCTCCAGACCCTGGAATGTCCCAGGACGCAGTACGGAGATACGATTTGAGAATAGCCAAAGTACAGATGTAAGAGGAGAAAAAAGTCCAGGACTTATTTCTGAGATCTGGTTGTTCTGCAGGAAGACTCGACGGGCCTGGTTCGGTAGAGGAGACGGGACACGAGACAGGTTGTGCGACTGGCAGCTAGCTGTCGGAGGTGATGGGTAGCAAGTGCAAAGGGAGGGGCAAGGGGAGAGAGAGAAAGGATAAGAGCGTGAGAGGGGAAGGAGGGGAAATAAACTTAGGAGGTGCAGGAGGAAGCCTTGGGTGGAGACCAGAAGCCAGAGGGAATGAATCATCCAGATTGGAATGACGAGACAGATGGAATTAGGGGGGGGGGAAACAAGATGAGAGCAAAAAAATGTATTAGTTTTACTATCAAAATATGACTCAGTATATTAAGAAAACATTTTAAATTTAAGTTTTTCTACTTAAAAATGTCTTGATTGTCAGGAATAATTATACAATTATTATTTATTTGGGAAATGTACCAGATACTGACTGTGGGCACAACAAATATCTGAGTTTTAATTTGTAAGTTAAAGGAGTTGTAAAGGCAGAAGGTTTTTTTTATCTTAATGCATTCTATGCATTAAGATAAAAAAAACCTTTTTTGTGTAGCAGCCATCCCAACACCCCCTAATTACTTACCTGAGACTCATCTCTCTCCAGCGATGCCCACATAAGTCTAAGCCATCCAGGACACAGCAGCAGCGCCATTGATTCCCATGGCTGTCAATCATAGTCAGTCAGCCAATCAGGGGAGAGAGGGGTGGGGCCGGGTTGGGGCTTCATGTCTGAATGGACACACAAAGCTGTGACTCGGCTCAGGTGCCCCCATAGGAAGATGCTGACTGTGGGGGCACTCGATAGGAGGGGGGTGCCAGGAGCACAGAAGTGGGACCCGAGAAAAGGAGGATCGGGGGCCACTCTGTGCAAAACCAACTGCACAGAGCAGGTAAGTATAACATGTTTGTTTTTTTCAGTTTTTTTTTTAAATCACTTTAAGCATTGTGGTGCAAAATGAGTTTATTGATCAACTCCAACTCTAATAAATTCCATCAGTAAACTAACACTATCCAGAAAAATTGTAACTATGCTAAATTGAGACAACAATAGACAACAGTAGAAATTCTAACTGATAACTGTAATTTTAGAACAAGTATCCTGAAAATTATGGCTCCCTCTCCAAGCCTCAGCAAGCCTGCCCCAAGTATTGCATTTACCTGTCCACTTATATGGAGATCTTCACTGTGCGCCACTGGGAGCTGCATAGCCTGCTAGGTGCCACTTTTGTAGCCTCTTCACAGAAACTCTCCTGGCTGACATGCATGTGCAGTAGGTTGCCTATTTATTCCCATGGGAAGCCCGTCAATTGTTGAGGTTATCAATTTGTAAGTTTTCCATTGGAATACACAGGGAGTCTACTGCACATTTATGGCCTGGCCAGCAGAGTCTCTGAAGAGACAGAGGCTGTGAATATAGTGTACTAGGACTTTGCTAAAGCTTTTGACAGTGTTCCCCACACATGGCTACCGTGTAAAGTCTATAGACTTAGAAAATGAAGTCTGTAAGGGGATAGAAAACTGGTTTAAAGACTGTATTCGGAGTAGTGAACAATGATTCATACTTTGAATGATCTAAGGTTATTGGTGGTGTCCCCCACAGTTCTATGTGGGGACCCTTAGACCCCATTCACACAGGGGCAACACGACTTGCAGGTCGCCTCAGCGAGGCGACCTGCAAACGACTGTCCGGGCGACTTGCAAAACGACTTCTGTATAGAAGTCTATGCAAGTCGCCCCAAGTCGCCCCCGAAGTCGTACAGGAACCTTTTTCTAAGTCGGAGCGACTTGCGTCGCTCCCCTTAGAACGGTTCCATAGCACAGAACGGGAGGCGACTTGTCAGGCGACTAGGTCGCCTGACAAGTCGTCCCTGTGTGAATGGGCTCTGAATGTTTAACCTTTTAATAAATGATATAAAGTCTGAGATTAACAGTACAATTTCTGTGTTTGCAGATGACACCAAGCCATGTACTGTAGCGTTAAAAAAAATGCTTAGCAGGATGATTCTAACTTACATGCAGACATAAATGAACTGTTTGATTGAGAAGCTTTGTGACAAAAGGGATTTAATGCTGATAAGTGTTATGTACTTGGGGACAAAAACATTAAAGCAATACATTCTAGGGTGAGTACAACTGGGGGAGTCAATAATTGAGAAGCATAAGGGTGTTTTGGTAGATCATAGATTTATTAATAGCATGCAATGCCAATCTGCAGTTTGTAAACCAAGCAAAATATGTTATTGTAGTAAAAGAGGTGTCGATATTTTGTAGATCCAGAGTATATCAAATTGCCTAAAGCAGTGGCAGCTGGTGCTCACTATTTTGGGGGAGGCGGCACAACCAACACTCCCCCCCCCCCCCGCGCGGGAGACAGGCGGCAGGTCATAGAAACCCCCCCCTGCAGGAGACACAGACAGCGGCGATCACACACCACCCCCCAGGGGAGACACAGGTGGCGGTCACCTGAGAGCCTGTCTTACCTTATGGAGGCAGGGAGAAGGAAGAGCTGAGGCCTCTCCAGCGAGCACACAGGACAAATTAGACATTCTCCTTCTGGTCAAATAGAAACCAGAAGTGTGTCCTGAGAAACGATTGGCCAGGGAGTCCTAAGACTCCCTGGCCAATAGGAGCTTCCTGATTCGCCCAGGAGGATAATGAGGATGAATAGCAAATATTCATTCGCTAGTGTCACACAACTGGGTGTGATCAGGGCGCAGTGCTCTGCGCCCCGAGCCCACCCTATTTTGAAGCCTATTAGAGCCTCTGGCTCTAATCACGTGCTTAAAAAGAAAACACACACCATTGGAATCCATGCGTCTGGGGCCCTGTATGTAAATCAGGGGGCCGGACGCATGAATGAGGGAGCGGCGTTCCTGAGCCCCTTATGGAGCAGCTGCCACTGGCCTAAGGGCTCCTTCACATGGGTGTCCTGGGTAAGGTGGTTGAGTGTTGGTTTTAGTGTCCCCTTAACTACTTGCCGACGTATAACTTAAATATATGGTGGCAAGGTGGCACTGCTGCGCCGGAACACGTACCTAGTACGTGATCTGACACTTACGGGTAGAGGGCACGCATGCACGCTGCCGGCGGCCTGGTCCCACTGTGATTATACAAAGTGGGAGCTGATCGCCGGCCCCAGCCGATCATCCAGCACAGAAGCAGAATGTAAACAAGGCAGGACGCCGTTCTATCAGTAGGGAAGGCATGGATCCTGTGTTCCTGCAAAGCAGGGACAAGGATTCATGCCTTCACCTAATAAAAGGACCTCCCACAGTACACTAAAACACTGGCTAGGCACACAATTAAACCTTTGATCGCCCCAATGTTTAACCCCTTCCTAGCCAGTGTCATTAGTACATGATATATTACATATGATAGTTTCTGTCCTCTCAGGCTTTAATTAGACCTGAGAGGACAGAAACTATCATATACTGTTTCCCAACAATCACCTAACTGTAGGAGGTACAAGATCGAGCTCACAAGAAAACAAAACTGGAGGATTTCCCTGCAGTGACCCCTAGTGGCAGAAATGCATATTTCTCTTCTTTGAGAACTGTATTGAGGAGAAGTACAGTGTTTATTCCAGGATTTGCTTGTCTTCAGCGGAGAAAACTTGCAATAATTTAGGACTTTACATGTTATATAGTTTGAAAACCATGTCATAGATATATTACTTTTTATTGTAAAAGAACATATTGCACACTTCTTCTTTTTCCAATTTTTCCAGAAAAAAAATCAGCTTTGAAAAAAAAACCTGAAAAAAACCCATTGTTTTCAATTTCCAGGCCTTCCCATCTCTAGTCCCAGTACCTCCCAACTAGAACCAACCAAATCCGCTACCAAAGTTCTCTGGGACCAAAAGTCCAAGAACTGAGCTTAGAACAATTAACCCTTTCCCCTGTCCTGGGCCAGCTGTTAACTCGTAAAACCAAACACATTTCAACTTGCTATATCAAATGTAATTGCTAATACCTGCAAAGCAAAAAAAAAAAAAAAAAAAAAAAAAAAAAAGGAACCTTGGATGCAGATGATGTCTAAAGAAATTGAAAGTTAATCATTTTTCACTCTGCCTACACTAGGGGTGCAACGGATCAAAAAACTCACGGTTCGGATAGTTTCTCGGATCAGGAGTCACGGTTCGGATCATTTTCGGATCAACAAAAAAAAAACTCCCCCACAGTAATATCCACAATCTCCCTATTGGCAGGGTATTGGCAGGGTATTGGCAGGGTATTGCAGGGTATTGCAGGGTATTGGCGGGTATATTGGCAGGATATTGGCGGGTATATTGGCAGGGTATTGTCAGGGCATTGCAGAGTATTGGCAGGGCATTGCAGAGTATTGGCACTGTTGCCATCCGATATCTCCCCTCCACTGTACAGATCAGTACACAGAGGGGAGAGAGAGGAACCGGCGTCATGACGCCACGCCGGTTTCTTACAAGTGATCGCTCCGTCATTCGACGTGCTAAACGGCCGCCGGGTGTACCAAGATGGCCGCCGCTTCGGAGCTAGGCCAAAGCCGCGGCCTTTCCTATGGCCGAGGCCACAGAGGTGTCCTGTACGGATCAACCTCCGTGGATCGGATCAACCTCCGCGGATCGGATCACGGATCGATGTCGATCCGTTTCACCCCTAGCCTACACCATATTAATGCACAAAAATACACATTTGATGTTCAATAAAGAGGAATATAGGAAATATAGGAATATAGAAAAACAGGAAGCTATAAAACAATTTCTTGATATTTATAATTAAATTTGAATTGCTCCTCTGAAACTATTTTTTTTAGTCATATGACTGGCACAGCATCAATCAGGACTGGCTGGACACAGACTCACATTGTAGGGAGCATACATCAGCAGAGTAATAGAAGCCCCTCCAAAGGATCTTTCCCTGCAGATGCCAAAGAACAGGGAAATATTGTGTGACTACACAACAGTGCTGCAGCAATAAGATACTTAAAGGATTAAAAAAAAAATACAGTGGCAATATATGTAGCAAGGTCCCAGGCCTCCTTCAGTCTAATGAAAATCTCCAGGGCCAGAGATAGCCGACATCCTTCTGTATATGGTGAGTTGTGAGGCATGGTGGGTGTAATGCAACTTAGATTCATTGGGCGCCAGACACTTCTTGAATGCAAAGAGATTTTATTTCTCTTAAACAGAACTTTGGAAGAGAGGGTTAGGGCCAGGACACCCTTAAGCAGTTGCAACTTTAATTGGCAGACTCCGAGACTTCTACGGGAGGACAGCCATGCAGGGAAAGGCATCCAGCAAGATGCCACATCTGCATGTGTAGATATGCTGTCTCCTCTGGCAACAAACTTTAATAGTTTCTAACACAAAGTGTAATAGTTCCTTCACTTCCACTAAAATCACGTCTTGTAGTTCTTCAATCCACTGAGCTCCCAGTCTCTCTCACTAGACTAGATGATTCACTGCCATGGAATCCCTCGAGCTCCTCCAATCTTCACTGTAGTATCTTCCTCAAGCGTCACCCCTGCTTCTCTGCTGGGTCCCTAGCTTGGCACTCCAGATACTTCTCAAGCTTCACCCCACTGGCCTGCTCAATCCCTGACTTGACACAAAAGGCTGCTCTGCAAGCGTCACCTGCGCTGGCTGAGTCCCTGGCTTGATACCCGGCTGAAGTTTCCCAATTCTTCACCGTCCCCAGTTGGTGTGAATTCTGCTCTGGTACTTGCTTCAGCTACTCACTGTGTTCCCGGGTAACAAGGTGGCTGGTCCCTTAGTGGCGACAGCTTCCCCTTTACCTCCGACCACAACAGGTTCTCCGACCGGCAGAACCGTCTATTCTGGTTGGATTGCAAGCCGCAATCCCAACCCTGCGCTGCTCTCTTGCTTCTGGATAGGTCCTCAGACAGCCTAACAGCCAGATGTGCCTGGGATAGACCCAAACTCCATCCTAGCAGCCCGGGCAGCACAACACACATCCACCCAGACAGCTTTCCAGGTGGCGCAAAACACTCTCCCAGCAGGCCAAGGGATTTAAGAAAACCCCTGCCCATTGGCTGAGATTACCCATATACTCAAAATCTGACCTTGCATTGCCCTTGTCTTATCTAATGCGACCAAGTGCCCAGCCACCTAGCGGCAAAAGAGAGAAGTGCAGCAATTACAGACTTACCTGGCAGGTAAATTTAGGAGCAACCCTGCCTAAACACCAGGGTGCTACATATATGTATGATTTATGTGAAAGAATTATGGCAATTAACACTTCTTTGCTTAGTATCACTGTAAGCTGTAACAGCCAGACCACAAGAAAAATTATATCCCATATCATGTTCAGTGAGCAGTAGTGCTGCCAAATGCAACCTTATTAAGTGAATTGGGCCATACTGTACCCACACTACAACCAAATGTAATATAGTGCCTTGAAAAAGTATTCACACCCCTTGAAATATTATACATTTTGTCATGTTACAACCAAAAACTTAAATGTATTTTATTGGGATTTTATGTGACAGACCAACACAAAGTGGAAGGAAAATGATAAACGTTTTTTAATTTTGATTATACAAATAGATATGTGAAAAGTGTGGCGTGCATTTGTATTCAGCCCTCTTTTCTCTGATACCCCTCACTAAAATCTATTGGTACCTATTGCCCTCAGAAGTCACCTAATTAGTAAATAGACCTGTGTGTAACTTAATCTCAGTATAAATACAGCTGTTCTGTGAAGCCATCAGAGGTTTGTTAGAGAACCTTAGTGAACAAACAGTATCATGAAGGCAAAGGAACACACAAGACAGGTCAGAGATAAAGTTGTGGAGAAGTTTAACCCCTTCCCGATCAGCCGCCGCAATTGTACTGCGGCAGGTTGGCTCCCCTGGGCGAACCGGCGTAACTGTACGTCAGTTCGCCTTTTGACCACTAGGGGGCACGTGCGGGCCGCCGGAGCCAATGCGCGTGCCCGGCGGTCGCGATGACTGCCGGGCACGCGCGATCGCTCTGCACAGAGACAGAACTGAGATCTGTCAATGTAAACAGACAGATCTCTGTGCTGTCAGGGGTGAGGAGAGCGATCTGTTGTTCATACTAAGTGCTTTCACACTGGAGCGGTGCGCTTGCAGGATGGTAAAAAAAGTCCTGCAGGCGCCATCTTTGCAGCGCTGTAGGAGCGGTGTATTGAAGGAGCGGTGTTGTAATCAATGGGGCCAGCGCCGACAAACCACCGGCAAAGCGTCGCTTTGGGGTTAAAAGCGCCCCGCTAGCAGCTGAATAGCACCGCTAAAATGACAGTAAAGCACCGCTAAAAATACCGCTGACGCCGCCTCAGTGTGAAAGTAGTCTTAGTTGTGCACTCCACAAATCTGGCCTTTATGAAAGAGTGGCAAGAAGAAAGCCATTGTTGAAAGAAAGCCGTAAGAAGTCCCGTCTGCAGTTTGCGAGAAGCCATGTCGGGGACACAGCAAACATGTGGAAGAAAATGCTCTAGTCAAAAGAGAGCAAAATTGAACTTTTTGGTCTAAAGGTAAAACGCTATACAGCCAGGTCCATAAATATTGGGACATCGATACAATTCTAATCTTTTTGGCTCTATACACCACCACAATGGATTTGAAATGAAACAAACAAGATGTGCTTTAACTGCAGACTTTCAGCTTTAATTTGAGGGTATTTACATCCAAATCAGGTGAACAGTGTAGGAATTACAACAGTTTGTATTAGGGTTGTCCCGATACCACTTTTTTAGGACCGAGTACAAGTACCGATACTTTTTTTCAAGTACTCGCCGATACCGAATACCGATACTTTTTTTTTATGTCACGTGACAGTGTCTTTTTTTTTTTTTTTTTAACAGTGCTTTTTTTTTGGGAGGGGGGGAGGGGGTGAATGGTGTATGTGTGTGTGTGTTTTTTTTTTTTTTAATTTACAATTTTTATTTTTTACAATAATTTTTTTTTATTCTTTATTGCAATATGTGTTTTTTGTTTTTTTTTTAATCAGCCCTGTTGGGGGGCTTTGGTGAGATATCAGGGGTCTTAACAGACCTCTGATATCTCCCCCTTGAGAGAGAGAAAGAGACAGAGGATAGAGATTCCCCAGTCCCTTTCTCTGCAGCCTCAGCTGCACTGAAAATGAATGGAGAGAAGACAGCGGCTCCTCTCCATTCATAAACTGAGACATCGTAATCACAGGAGATTACAATGTTTCAGTTATGTGAATAGACAGAGTCAGCTGACTCTGTCCATTCACAAAGGAAGGAGGAGGAGGACGGCGGAATGGAGGGGGAGAACGGAGGGGGACAGAGAAGGAGAGGGGAACGGAGGGGACAGCGGAGAGGCACAGCAGAACGGAGGGGACAGCGGAGGGGGACAGAAAAGGAGAGAGGAACGGAGGGGGACAGCGGAAAGGCACAGAGAAGGAGAGAGGAACGGAGGGGGACAGAGGAACGGAGGGGGCATGGAGGAGGATGCAGTGACAGTCAGCGGTGACCGATCACCGCTGTATGTCACTAAAGTAGCTGAAAGCCGCTGGGGGAGAATCTTGTAACTCCCCCATGCGCCGATCACAGCTGACTTCCAGGTATCGGGGGAAGCATCGGGAGCATTTGCCCGAGTACAAGTACTTGGGCAAATGCTCGGTATCGGTGCCGATACCGATACTAGTATCGGTATCGGGACAACCCTAGTTTGTATATGTGCCTCCCACTTTTTAAGGGACCAAAAGTAATGGGACAATTTAACATTCATCCATCAAACTTTCACTTTTTAATACTTGGTTGCAAATCCTTTGCAGTCAATTACAGCCTGAAGTCTGGAATGCATAGACATCACCAGACGCTGGGTTTCATCCCTGGCGATGCTCTGCCAGGCCTCTACTGCAACTGTCTTCAGTTCCTGCTTGTTCTTTGGGCATTTTCCCTTCAGTTTTGTCTTCAGCAAGTGAAATGCATGCTCAAGCGGATTCAGGTCAGGTGATTGACTTGGCCATTGCATAACATTCCACTTCTTTCCCTTAAAAAACTCTTTGGTTGCTTTCGCAGTATGCTTCGGATCATTGTTATCTGCACTGTGAAGCGCCGTCCAATGAGTTCTGAAGCATGTTGCTGAATAGGAGCAGATAATATTGACCGAATCATTTAACTTCAATTCATCCTGCTGCTTTTGTCAGCAGTCACATCATCAATAAATACAAGAGAACCAGTTGCATTGGCAGCCATACATGCCCACGCCATGACACTACCACCACCATGTTTCACTGATGAGGTGGTATGCTTTGGATCATAAGCAGTTCCTTTCCTTCTCTATACTCTTCTCTTCCCATCACTCTGGTACAAGTTGATCTTGGTCTCATCTGTCCATAGGATGTTGTTCCAGAACTGTGAAGGCTTTTTTAGATGTTGTTTGGCAAACTCTAATCTGGCCTTCTTGTTTTTGAGGCTCACCAATGGTTTACCTCTTGTGGTGAACCCTCTGTATTCACTCTGGTGAAGTTTTCTCTTGATTGTTGACTTTGACACACATACACCTATCTCCTGGAGAGTGTTCTTGATCTGGCCAACTGTTGTGAAGGGTATTTTCTGCACCAGGTAAAGAATTCTTTGGTCATCCACCACAGTTGTTTTCCGTGGTCTTCCGGGTCTTTTGGTGTTGCTGAGCTCACAATGTGTTCTTTCTTTTTAAGGATGTTCAAAACAGTTGATTTGGCTACACCTAATGTTTTTGCCATCTCTCTGATGGGTTTGTTTTGTTTTTCAGCCTAATGATGGCTTGCTTCACTGATAGTGACAGCTCTTTGGATCTCATATTGAGAGTTGACAGCAACAGATTCCAAATGCAAATAGCACACTTGAAATTAACTCTGGACCTTTTATCTGCTCCTTGTAAATGGGATAATGAGGAAATAGCACACACCTTGCCATGGAACAGCTGAGCAGCCAATTGTCTTATTACTTTTGGTCCCTTAAAAAGTGTGAGTCACATATACAAACTGTTGTAATTCCTTCACCGTTCACCTGATTTGGATGTAAAAACCCTCAAATTAAAGCTGAAAGGCTGCAATTAAAGCACATCTTGTTCATTTCCTTTCAAATCCATTGTGGTGGTGTATAGAGCCAAAAAGATTAGAATTGTGTTGATGTCCCAATATTTATGGACCTGACTGTATGTGGCAGAATACTGACACTGGGCATCGCCCTAAACGCACAACCCCCACCGTGAACCATAGTGGTGGCAGCTGGAGATGTTTTTCTTCAGCTGTGGAGATGCTTTTCTTCAGCAGAGACAGGGAAGCTGGTCAGAATTGATGAGAAGATGGATTGAGCCAAATACAGGGCAATCTTAGAAGAAAACCTGTTACTGCAAAAGACTTGAGACTGGGGCGGAGGTTCACCTTTCAGCAGGACAGTGAACCTAAACATACAACCAGAGCTAAAATAAAATGGTTTAAATCAAAGAATATTCATGTGTTAGAATGCCCCAGTCAAAGTCCAGACCTAAATCCATTTGAGAATTTGTGGCAAGACTTGGAAATTGCTGTTCACAGACGCTCTCCATCCAATCTGACAGAGCTTGAGCTATTTTGCAAAGAAGAATGGGCTAAAATTTCACTCTCTAGATATGCAAAGCTGGTAGAGACATTTCCAAAAAGACTTGCAGCTGTAATTGCAGTGGAAGGTGGTTCTGACTTTTTTGACTCAGGAGGGCTGAATACAAATGCACGCCACACTTTTCACATATTTATTTGTAAAAAAAATTGAAAACCATTTATCCTTTTCCTTCCACTTCACAATTATGTGCCACTTTATGTTGGTCTATCACATAATAAATTCCCAATAAAATACATTTACGTTTTTGGTTGTAACATGACAAAATGTGGAAAATTTCAAAGGGGTATGAATACTTTTTCAAGGCACTGTACATGCAACTGCGGTGCGGTGGTGCAGGATTTTTAGGGTTAAAAAAAATGAGGTGACATATCGCCTCCCAACCTCCTGCCAACTACCCTTTAAAAACTGATCCACCACGGGTCAGTTTTGAGAATTACGAAAAAGACTATTGCAAGTGTGAAGAAGGGGGTTTCAGGAAGGAATTTTGTTTTCTGCTGCTGGACCAAATTGGGTCATGCTTTAGGTTTTTTTTGCCTGCCTCTTAATCACCTCTGGATACAGGAATTTTACAGTATATATGAAGGTTTTCTGAACAAATTAATGGGGTGGGCAACTACATGGCAAATGAGGTTCAATGTAGAAAAATGTAAAATAATGCATTTGGGTGGCAAAAATATGAATGCAATATATACACTGGGGGGAGAACCTCTGGGAGAATCTAGGATGGAAAAGGACCTGGGGGTCCTAGTAGATGATAGGCTCAGCAATGGCATGCAATGCCAAGCTGCTGCTAACAAAGCAAACAGAATATTGGCATGCATTAAAAAGGGGATCAACTCCAGAGATAAAACGATAATTCTCCCACTCTACAAGACTCTGGTCCGGCCGTACCTGGAGTATGCTGTCCAGTTCTGGGCACCAGTCCTCAGAAGGATGTACTGGAAATGGAGCGAGTACAAAGAAGGGCAACAAAGCTAATAAAGGGTCTGGAGGATCTTAGTTATGAGGAAAGGTTGCGAGCACTGAACTTATTCTCTCTGGAGAAGAGACGCTTGAGAGGGGATATGATTTCAATATACAAATACCATACTGGTGACCCTACAATAGAAATAAAACTTTTTTGCAGAAGAGAGTTTAATAAGACTCGCGGTCACTTATTAAAATTAGAACAAAAGAGGTTTAACCTTAAACTACGTAGAGGGTTCTTTACTGTAAGAGCGGCAAGGATGTGGAATTCCCTTCCACAGGCGGTGGTCTCAGTGGGGAGCATTGATAGCTTCAAGAAACTATTAGATAAGCACCTGAATGACCGCAACATACAGGGATATATAATGTAATACTGACACATAATCACACACATAGGATGGACTTGTGTCTTTTTTTAACCTCACCTACTATGTAACTATGTAAGAAACACATTTTCAAGGTGATTAAGCAGCACACAATAGATGCAAATATGAAAATGGTGCTCACTCATCAGGTAGGCAGCAGGTAACAGGTGTCCCTTAGGTCTTTTTCACATGGGTGGCAGTGTCTACCACCCTCTGAAAAGCAATCTCCTATAGATCACTTTTTAGAGGAGGTAGAGCAGCAGCTGTCAGGCATTCAAGAGGCTATACTGCTGCCTTCTGAATGTCTGTTTTTTTTTTTTCTTTTTGAGGGGGGGGGCTTTTTTTTAAATCCAAAGGCGCCATTAAGCATTGAAATAAAGGGCAGCAACCTCGAGCTAAGGCCCCATAGACACTGTTAGATTTTCTGCAGATTTTTGTCTTCAGATTTACCAAAAACATGTAGTGCATGGGCTTGCCTGGTTGCATACAAATTGGAACTCTTAAGGTTTGACCTCATGTTATATAGTTTTGATAAATCTGAAGACAAAAATCTGCAGAAAATCTAATAGTGTGTATGGGGCCTTTGTGTTTGGCTAGCAGTTGCAAAGCACTCCCATTGACCTTAATGGGCGAGTTTGACACAAAGTGCCTGTGCCCGTCTTGAAGGAAAGCATTGCCGCATATGTATAGGCCCCGTCTGGTGGCAATGAAATAAGGTGAGTGGTAAGTCATGGATATTTATTTTTACTGCCCCCTGGCCACTCACATGAAAGGAGCTTTAAGTCAATATAAATGCAAAATTTCTGTGTGACTGGAGCTGTACCTCTACATGGCATAGCATTTTCCTAGGAGACTAAACATTTTGCATTCTAAAGAAGGAGAAATACTGTAGATCATGTATTTTAAACAGTGCTCATCCCTGACTAAGGGTATAGGCACACTTATACCTTTTATGTGAGCTAGCACAATTAGCCTAACTTAGGGTGACCAGACATCCCCGGTTTCTGGGGACAGTCCCCAGATTGAGGACACTGTCCCCGGACCAAGTCTGTCCCCAGTTTTGTCCCTGGATTGGATTTGAACAGGGGCTGGGGCAATTTCAAAGACAGCCCGTGCAGAATAAAAAGAAAAAATCTGAATTGCACCCCCCCTCCTCTGCCACTCCTACTAGCTTATGGGGGTTTATTTTTATCTGTGCCCCTTTCTGATGATCATGTGCTGGTCGGAACAGAGGGACTATTTCTTCAGTTTTGGGCGCATGCCCATTCAGCTCCACTTGCATGTTCTTCTGCCTTGGCTCAAGTCCCGGCCAGCCGCCTGCCTGCTTATCTCCTTGCCTTCCCTGGTGGAGTGATCTTCCTCTGCTCCCCACCTACTAGTAGCCGGGGCCTGAAGAGTAAAGCCCCATACACACTATCAGATTTTCTGCTGATTTTTGTCTTCAGATTTACCAAAACCCATGTAGTGCAAGGGCCTGCCTGATTGCATACAAATTGAAATTCCTAAGGTTTGACCTCATATTATATGGTTTTGGTAAATCTGAAGGAAAAAATCAGCAGAAAATCTGATAGTGTGTATGGGGCTTTAGACTTGACAGGCTGTGAGGTGAGCGGCGGCGGCGGAGACGGGCAAAGAGTCTTTGATTTCTGCCATTACAAGTAAAAAAAAAAATATGTCCCCGGATTTCATTTTAAAAATCTGGTCACCTTAGCCTAACTAGCTTAGCACAACTTAATCATCTGTAAAGTGAACTGAATGAACAAAAACTAACAGATTCCTCCATTCACACAAATGAGTTGGATGGAAAAATCCACCCCTACCAGAACATTGTATTCTGACAGAGACACTCTCTGCAGTCAGAATACACTGATCGGCAGCTGCAGCTGATTGGCTGCAGCCACTAATTGAAGGTAATTTGACAGAAGTTGGTCAACCAATCCCTGCTGAACTGACTGAGGAAACCTGGAAGGTATTATAACTTTGTAAAATAATACTACTATACCTTCTAAGTGCTGACATCACAAATGGCCTGCAGGTAACTCTACCACACCATTCTACAAATCAGTGAGGCTTTAATGCATTATATATCCAGGTTTGAATATTGTTGAGTTTTTTGTTTGCAAGATACTTCAAAAAAGGGGGGCTTTTTTCGGGTAGGTTTTGCCCTTATTTTTTTTATCCAGCAGTAATGGACCAAATTCACTGATGTAAGTAACAGCCACAACAGATCTCAAAGCTATAGGAAAGCTTTCTCATAAAAAAATTAAACAAGTGGTCAGTGACAAAACAGCTTAAAAATATGTAGCACCCTCCTAGATAGGTGCTAGGAGTAGATAGATTTCGTTTGCTCACTGTAGTCAGTGAGGGTGTATTTTTCTGTTAGGTAAATTTATCTTTATCTCACTGTAGCCAGTACAGCTGCATGTGATTGTTTAGTTTCTGCTCTATGACTTACAGGCTGCTGATTTAATCACCCTCACTCGTATCTCCAGGGTTATCTAGATAATTCTGGTACATAGGTGTGGAGTAATGTAAATGGGCAGCATTAATGTTTATACTGCCTTAGCCAATCTTGTGGGCCCTTGCACAGGTGGCTGCTGGGTAAGGGTATACATGGTTTGAGCTCTTGTCCTGGATGGGAGAAGTCCAGCCTGGAGGGCATGCTGCCCTTCCAGGCAACCCTGCCATGTGCTTTCTGTTTTTTTTTTGAAAATCTTTTTATTGAGTATAAGACATACAAACAGAAAACAACAATAAACCTGCTACAGCATTGGGACTAGACCCACGCAGGGGCCAGTGCCAGCCGGCAACTGGGCTGTTTCCATCATTAGTGACATACAGCTGTAGCACGTCTATAAGAAAAGAACAACAAACAACCTAGTGCTGTATCGGCTCCTGCTCAATTGAAATATCTAAGGATCAGATCATTCATTCGAGACCCAAGGGACAATAGATATCAAATAAACCCATATCAGAGATTACAATACAAAAGTGTCACCCAAAGTATCAAAATCACATCCACCCGTAGAGTGGTATTATGTACATGCTCAATCAGTCTGCGGTTGCCGTGGAGGCCTCCGCCAGCCATTTGGCCCACACTCTATGGTATTTTTTGGGGCATCCTCTGTTTTGGTAGGTTTCCTTATAAAGTGGTAGTACTTTATTGACATGTGTTTTCCACAGCAATATTGATGGCGGGGCACGTTTTTTCCAGCAGAGAGTGATCATTTTTCTGGCATAGAAAATCAGGAGTCCTATCAGAGTCCTCTCCGCTATCCTGGGGGCTAATGCTTCTACTAAGCCTAGAAGGCATATCTGCGGGGTTGGGGCTATATCTATTCCCACCACTTCTTTTATTACAGATATTACTTGTGACCATTAGTTTTGAATTGCTGGGCAGGACCAGAAGATGTGTATAAAGTCGCCCGGATCCCCAGTACACCTCCAACACTCCGAGGACAGGGAGGTTCTCATTTTATGCATTCTATACGGGGTAATATATGCCCGGTGTAATATTTTGTATTGTATGAGGCGGTCACGAAGTGAGACCAGGATTTTGAAGGGGAAGTCCCACATGTCCTCCCAATCCTCGGAGTCCAGTCCCGGGATGTCTTGTGTCCATCGCTGACGGAGCTTTGACAGATCTGGAGAGGAAACTCTGAGGAGATGTGCATAGAGGACCGAAGTTGGTTTCCTGGTGCATTCATATCTTGTGACCCTCTCCAGATCGGATTGCACTATTTGCGTGTCATTGGGTAATATTTGGGCTCTAAACGCATGAGACAGTTGCATATAGCGAAATAAATGCGAGGGGGGAACATTATTGTGGCACACTAGATGATTGAAGGGGTGTATTGCCGTGCCAGTGGTGAGGTCAGATATCAGTTTAATGCCACATTTGGCCCATATTTTGGGGTCTGGTAGTGAGTAAAGATGGGGTAAGGTCGAGTTGTTCCATAGGGGGGCGTGTGGGGATACTGCATTCCGTGGGAACTTCTCAAGTCCCAGTCCTGCCTTCCAGGCCCTTAGAGTCGTGTGCATGGAGGTGGTCAAGTCATATGGAGCCTTGGGACCTCGAAGGGGTAAATGTGTTAGGGCCTCCACAGAGCGGACCAGCGCAGCCTCCAGAACTGCCGCGGGGTTGGACGCGTCCGGCACTAGCCACCAAACTGCCGTGACCAGCTGAGCTGCCAGAAAATATTTCTGGCAGTCTGGAAACGCCAACCCCCCCTGCGACACCGGACGCATCAGTGTGGACAGTTTAAATCTGGGGGGGTTTGAGCCCCAGAGGAAGGAGGAGAACATTCGGTTCAATTTAGTAAAAAATGAGCAAGGTATCCATTGTCGGGAATTACGGAATAGGTATGTAAATTTAGGTATGATTTTCATTTTAATTAAGTTAATGCGGCCTAATAAGGATAGAGGAAGGTTTTCCCAGGCTTTTAGTTTAGCTTTGACTCCTTGGACCACTGGGTCTAGGTTAAGGGGGATAAAGCTGGATGCGTCTCTCGAGACGCGCACCCCCAAGTACACCATTTCGTCTACCCATTGCAGTTGGAGATCTGGCGGGGCTAGTCTTTTTGCCTCAGGGTCAATAGCTAGTAACTGGGATTTTGTCCAGTTCACCCGTAATCCTGTTATTTTGGAGAATTCCGTCAATACTTGCAGCGCCCCTCTAAGGGAGGAGTCCGCATCGTTCAGAAAGAGTAGGAGGTCATCCGCGTACAGAGCTACCCTCTCCTCCAGCCACGCTATTTTTAGTCCTTTTATGTGGGGCGAGACCCACAGTGCCTCCGCCACCGGTTCCATAGCTATTGCGAACAGTGCTGGAGAGAGAGAGGGCAGCCCTGCCTGGTACCCCTGGACAGTGGGAAGGGGGCAGAGACGTCACCCCTCAGTCTGATGGCCGCCCTCGGGGATTTGTATATAGTTTGCAGCCACCCAATAAAAACCAATGGAAATCCCATCCTCCGCAGAGTTTCCCAGAGAAATGGCCATTCGATCGAATCGAATGCCTTTTCGATATCGAAAGAAGCAACCGTTCTAGTGCCCACATTATCATGTATGGCATGCAAGTTGGTGAATAGTCTGCGGAGGTTAATATCCGTTGATTTATTGGCCATGAATCCAGTCTGGTCTGTGTCTATAATGGAGGGCAGAAGTGGGTTGAGTCTAACAGTAATTAATTTAGATAAGATTTTGAAGTCAATGTTGAGAAGTGCTATGGGCCTGTATGAGGCGCACTGTTTGGGATCTTTATTGGGCTTAAGGATTAGAATAATGTTTGCTTCTGCCATGGAGGGTGGGAGCGCTCCCTCCTTCAGACATTGGGTATACAGGTCTGCCAACAGGGGGGCTAGGAGGTCCGCATGAGACCGGTAGAATTCAACAGGTAGACCATCAGGGCCCGGGGCCCTCCCAGTTGCCAATGAGTTATTAATAGCATGTACTTCCTCTGCAGTGATAGGCCTGACCAGATGTGACCTCTCCTCATCTGAGAGCCACCCCAGGGCCAGGGGGTCCAGGAGAGGTGCCATCTCGCCAGGAGTCATATCCTGAGGGAGCGTTGTACTGTATAGTGTCTGATAGAAGGTCTGAAACTCCTTCAGGATACCCTTTTGGGATGTAAAAGATTTACCTGTAGGAGAGACCAATTCGGGGATCAGAGTCATAGGGGTGTCGTGATGAGACATCATTGCTAGCAGTCTACCATTTCTATCACCCTGCTCAAAGAATCTCTGTTTGGTGTGGAATAACTCTAAACATGTGATCTCAGTGAAATGGAGTTGGAGATCTCTTTTTGTGGACTGCAGTCTATCGAAATTGAAGATCGAGGGGTCAGACCCGTAAGTGGCCGATGCCTCTTCAATCTCCCCCTCCAACCGTGTTGTGCTTGCTTGTTGATTTACCTTCACCGCCTTAATTGCTGACATATAGTGTCCTCTAGTAAACGCCTTGAAGGCATCCCAGACTGTGGGAGGAGAGGATGACCCCGCGTTATGTTCCCAAAATTCACGTAATGTTTGTGGGGTCTGCTCTGATATCTCGTCATGAGAGATCCAGTGGGCCCCAAGGCGCCACATGGAGCCACTGCGTTTTTCTCGGGTCAGCATAGTGATCTTGAGGGGGGTGTGATCAGAAAGTCCACTAGATAGATAGGTTGCCTCCACTATGTCAGTTAACATAAGTTGATTTGGGAACGCATAATCAATTCTGGAGGAGGTTTTATATGAGGTAGAAAAACATGAGTAAGCTTTAGTCTGGGGATGTAACCACCTCCACACCTCAGTAACCCCTGCCGAGTGTGTCCACCCCAGCAGGTCCCCCGTAGAGGACTGTGATGGTGTGGGCCTGTCAAGATCAGGGGAGAGGGTGTTGTTGAAGTCTCCTAGGATTAACAATTTAGCTGGACAATACGGGGTAATCCTCTCCAAAATAGTGTACAGCACTTCCGGTTTGAAAGGTGGTGGGATATAAACACCTACTATAATATACCTTTGTTGCCAGGCCGTCAATACCACAATTACAAATTTGCCATGGGGGTCTGTATGGACCGCCTCAACTTTACATGGGTAGGATTTATTTAACAGTATTGAGACCCCCCTGGCATATGAGGAATACGTGGCATGGAAAGTTTTATGAACCCAGGGCTTTTTCAAGGCCATCAGTTTGCCACCCATCAAGTGGGTCTCCTGTAGGATCAGTACCTGCGGGTTGTGCGCCTTGACATACTGGAACATCAGTGCCCTTTTAAATTTGGCGTTGAGGCCTCTGACATTCCAGGATATCATCAACATTGTTCCCTGATCACGTGATGTCATGATCCCAGGGGAGAATTGCTAACTTCAGGGTGAACGAGTCCCATCTGAGTCCCACTTGATAAGTGTTTTTAGAGCAAGAGCCAACCGCACATAACACATAGAAACCATAGAAAACAATACAACTTCCCAAGCACTGTGTGCTTTTCCTACCAGTACCCGGACCCCCCAAAAAACACTGGGGATGGGCCAGGAGCCGGTCTATACCCAAAACTAAACTCAACATTGTAAAGTGGTAACCTGTGAACTAGGCCACACTACAGTCCTCCGCAGCACCGAACAGAAGCCTCGGAGGCGAGATTGGGGGGATGTGTATCCTGTCACGGCAAGAGGGGCCTGGTGACAATTTCTCTAGTTAGATGGAGAGCACCAGGTCTCTGGCTTCTTGTGAACCTACCCAATCGTGGGGGTTCAATGTGGATCACTCGTCGAGGTACTTTTGAGGTGGCTCCGGTACTTACAGGAAGTTTTAGTAGGATGTAACGGGCAAGGATGTGGGAAATCCGTGCATCTGATATCCTCATGGGATCAGGTCGTCAATGCAAGGTGGTCAGCCAGTCGTCAGCATCTGCTGGGTTATCAAAGAACCGGATTGCTCCAGCATGTTGGACTCACAGGCGGCTGGGGTAAAGCATGCTATATTTTATGTTCTTATCCCTGAGCCGTCTACAAACATCGTTGAAGGTTTTCCTCTTCCGCTGCAAATCGGCTGAAAAGTCGGGGAAAAGATGAACGGAGGTGTTGCCATAACTGAGTGTGGGATGTTTGCGAGCTTCAGAGAGGATCTTGTCCCTGTCCCGATAATTGAGGAAGCGGACCAGAAAAGGTCGGGGGAGGTTCCCCGGGATGGCGCGGCCGGTGGGCACCCGATGGGCCCTTTCAACCACGTAGGTAGGAGGGACATCTGTGAGGCTCAGGAGATTTTTAAAGAACTCTTGCGCAAATTCAGCCGGGTGGTCCCCTTCCTCTTTTTCAGGTAGCCCCAGGACCCTGACATTATTGCGTCTGAGTCGGTTTTCGGCGTCATCTGATTTTTGCAACAAGGGACTGTACCGTGCACTGCAACTCAGCAATGGAGGAGGCATGCGTGGTGGTAAGATCTTCGGTGGCGGATACTCTGGTCTCAGTTTCAGTCATTCTCCCTCTTATTTTGTCAAGGTCATTCCTGATAAAATTGCACTCCTCAGCAAGATGGTCGATGCGCACAAGCAGTGAGGTCCTACTCCGCTCGATCGCAGCGAGGATCGTGGCTGTACTATCTTGCGACAGCGGGGCCGACTCCTCTGTCGCTGGAACCTCCCCGGGGCCCATCTCCATTTCAGCTAATAAGGCCTGGAGTCGTCCAATCAGTATGGGGTCTGACTGCGGCGAAGAGAGTTGTGGCTGCCGGGGCGATGAGCCGATCCCAGCAGCCCCGGAGTTCTTCTTCCCCTTTCTGGAGGGGGGGGCATCTGATGAGTCACTAAAGGGGGCCCCGACAGAGGAGCAACTCGTGCCCAGATCAGTGACCAGGAGGCAGAGCAGAGGCAGTCCAGTAAGGGTGGAAAGCTGGGAGTGAAATCAGGAAAGGCCCAAAACAGGAGGGACCCAGGCAGAAGGATGGCAAAGACACCAGGCCCCTGGGCACCTACACTGGCCCACACAGGCAGTCCCCACCGGTCAGCACACCAGGCCACCGCAGGGAGATGGATGGATGGTGAGGCAGGTGGGGGCAGCAAGAGCCGCGCTCTTGATTTGAGGCCGGGCCGGCCGCGGCGCACTTCTGTGGGGTAGCCGCTCGGGAAACAGTGCCGTCAGGCAGGCTCCACTAGGCCGCAGCGAGCGCTCCCGGCAGACAATCAGACCAAGCCAGGCAGGTGGGGGGGCAGGCAGGAGGGGGGTGGAACACAGTCTCAAGGACGGATGGCAGTCTCTTACCCCAGGCTGGGATCAGCTCGCTCCGGCCGGGTACAGGTCAGCAAGATGGTGGCTGCAGGCCTGAGCAATGCACGGCCCCCCGGATGACCACGGCTGAATCCCCACTCAAGATCCACTCAGGACTCAACAGGGGACAGAGAGGAACAGATTGGCAGGTTGGGTGGTCTTTTTGGGCAGTTGGGTGGGTGGATGGCGAAGGATTGAGTTCAGGATACCCGCAGCTCCTCTCAGACAGTCTCCTCCGGTTAGCACACCAGGCCAAAGCTGGGAGATGGATGGATGATGAGGCAGGTGGGGGCAGCAAGATCCGCACACTTGATTTGAGGCCGGGCCGGCCGCGGCACACTCCCGCGGGGTAGCTGCTCAGGAAACAGCGGTGGCAGGCAGCCTTCACTAGGCCGCGGCCGCCGCGAGCGTTCCCAGTGGCACAGCAGGCAATCAGACCACACCAGACAGGTGGAGGGCAGGCAGGAGGAAGGATAGAACACTGTTTCAAGGACAGATGGCAGTCTGTTACCCCAGGCTGGGATCAGCTCGCTCCGGCCTGGTACAGGTCAGCAAGATGGCGGCCTCCCGGACGACCACGGCAGAATCCCCACTCAAGATCCACTCAGGGCTCAGCAGGGGAAGGAGAGGAACAGATTGGCAGGTTGGCTGGTCTGTTTTTGGCAGTTAGATGCGAGGATGGCGAAGGATTGCATTCAGGATACCCGGAGCTCCTCTCAGACACGTCCGCCGCCGCTCACATCCGGACACGCCCCCCGTGCTTTCTGTTTTTGAGGCCTCAGCTGGGCTACCTGAGGGGCCTGGAAGCTGATTGAGGGACTGTCTCATGGTGTATCTGGTCTGGGACTACTAGCAAACATTGGAAGGAGGCATTCATTTGTCTGAGGGTTTGTGAGTACAGACTGTGTGAGAGATCCTAGAGACTGAGTCTGTGGGCTGCTGCTACCCACCCCTCTGGTGCTTGAGAATCAGCTGAAAATGCAGGAAAAAGGGGGTATCAGTAGGTATCCTGAAGAGCTTTGTCTACCCTATTTTGTGCTAAGGGACTTTGCTCAAGTTGCTAAAGCAAGTTGTGACTTTCACCTGTGTAGCACACCCCTCGTAGGAGCTGCTGAGTTAGGATTCCCCACTGCTACACAGACAGGCACGCAACATCTCCTTTATGCATTCCAGCTTTTTAGAAAACCAGTCCTTGGCTTGTTATTTTGTTGCTTATTAGGGGTTGATAACTTGGGTGAGGTAGGAAATGTATGGGGTTCCCAACTTGAAAATGTCCAGAACGATGAACAAAGGGGACAACTCCCTCCTTATTTACACAAAATCCTCCTTTTCCTTCCTCCTGCACAAACTTGGCTCACATGTACAGCTCCTGCTGATCACTCCAATGGAATTAACAGTCTATAGTGTTAATTCAGCAACTACCCATTACAGGCCAGGAACATTCTGCCCCTTTGTGGATAAAGTAGCACAATATGGAGTGAACAACATATCCTTCTGCCTTCTTGTAGACCCTGAGCCCAGTTCTACTGCTGCAGAAGATACCAACCCACCTGTTCGCTTGCTTCCCCAGTCCTTCCCGACTGGTACACTTCCATGGGGATTCCATAGGGCAAGGATGAAGACTTGAGCACAACGCTTCAGAGAGCACTGCTACAGCTGACAGTCTCTCCCCTATTACTCACTGTCTTTGCTTGCTCTTTCCTGCTGCCTCTAACGGCATGATTCCCTTCCAGTTCCCTCCTATAATGGGATCCTTCCAGGCCAGCTATCCTGATCTCCATCCCAAGGTAAAACCCCTCCCTGGCAGGGATCCCTCAGGGGCCACAGACAGCCTTTCCTTAGCACTCAATTTACATCTTCCACCCGACTCCCCTGCTGGCATGGCCCATGTCTATGGGATTTTCTCAGTTCCCCCTGCCAGCCTGTTTCTGGGGATTGGCTGAGGTCCCATAAATATTCATGACAGCTTCTCTTCACCTCCGCCCACTAGTTTTAGAACTTTCTCCAATTTTCCAGATACCAGGGTGACGCACCAGAGAGCTGTCAGGATGAGTCATCCAGCACTGGCCTCTAATAACCCTGACCCAGATTCAGTGACTCAGGTCTTAAGCCTAGAGCAAGGGAAATGCTTTTACCTACACTACTCTTCTAGTAGCACACACTAGAGGGTGCTGCACCTGCTTCAATTAAGCCAAGTTCATTACTGGCCCTTGCAAAGACTGTGCTAAAGTGCTGCAGAAGAAGAAAGTTTGGTTCCTCATCTTGTACATAATTTTTTTTGGAGTATCCCCCTTGTAGGCATATTTAGTTAGCACCCAGATGCCCAGGTCAGGGGGAAAGGATTAATGTTTTGCCGCCTTTGCCAACGTGTTCATGGGCTTTCTGTGGGGTCCAGCCTCCTTCCTGTGTTATATAAAAGGGAAGCGGTCCAGATCCGAGGGGGGTCCTGAGGGACAAATGGGGAGACATATGGGGCACATGGGCAACTAGGACTTGCTGAGATCTGAACATCAATTTGCTGGAAGATATCAGGTGGATGGGCTTCTCCATTTGAGCAATTCCAAGTATGGACTTCTATCAGAGGATTCACCTGGGGCAGCTGCAGTTAGGTTTAGTTAGGAGAAAGAGGTTATTGCATTGCAGTGGCGTCTGGTGCTCAAAATTTTGTGGGGGGGCGCAAACAAACATTCTGAAAAATACTGAAACAAAAACATCAATTGCAGCCTCACTGTGCCCATCATATGCAGCCACTCTGCCAATCATTTGAAGCCAACTGTGCCCATCATATGCAGCCTCTGTGCCCAGCAAATGCAGCCACCTGTGCCCATCATATGCAGCAAACTGTGCCCATCATATGCAGACTCTGTGCCCAGCAAATGCAGCCAATTATGCCCATCATATGCAGACTCTGTGCCCAGCAAATGCAGCCAACTGTGTCCATCATATGTAGCCTCTGTGCCCATCATATACAGCCCCTGTGCTCATCAAATGCAGCCAACTGTGCCCCATCAATTGCAGCCTCTGTGCCCATAATATGCAGCCACTGTGCCCCGCAAATGCAGCCTTTGTGCCCAACATATGCAGCCACTGTGCCTCCCCTGCTGTCTGCCTGGCACTTACCCCATCATGGTAGCGGGTCAGGTAGCGAGCTGTGGGACGGGTAGCGCGGCGATAGATGCTGTGTCCTCCGTGCATGTCTTCTTCCTGTTTTGCTAGGCGGCCAATATAAATAAATATTCATTTGCTTTGCTAACACACCTGGATGCACTGCTAGCACAATGGTTTGCGCTCTTAGTGCACCCTTTTTGGAGTCTATGGCTCTAATAAGGTGCTTCAAACCCCCCCCCCCGCCGATGTAATTCAGGCGACTGACACCCGAAAAAGGGCCAGACGCCTGAATAGGGGGTGGCTACAGTGGCCATAGTACAAAGAAGGGGGTGGCTGGAGAGAGCAGGTGGCGCCCGTGCGGCCTTAATGGACGCACCACTATTGTTGCACTGTATACATGTTGCGCCAAGTTTACAGGAAAACATTGATTAAACTGTTTAAAACCTGGTCTGAAGTTATTCAAGGGATGCATGTGAGGTCTTGGTTTATTATGAAAGAGGTTGTAAACCCTTAGAGACCACTTTTTGGTACAGGTAAGCCTTTAATAAGGCTTACCTGTAGCTACCCAGGATTTTTCCTAAACCTGCACGGTTTAGGAGATATCCCCTGTATTTGCATGTGCTGACGTCATCGGCACATGCGCACTGACGCAAACTGAAGCAATGGCACATATGTGCCAATGCTTCAGTGAGTGTGCCGTTACCATTACCGTGCCGTTATCGGCGGCTCCCTGGAAGTAACCCCTGGGAGTAATGTCGCCGGTGCTGTGTACGGGCACCGCAGCGAGGGCTTCGATCTCAGGTGAGTATTACATAATGGGCTCATTTTATGCCTTTGTCTTGCAGGTGTTAGTTTTTTATTTCAAAGTGGGTTTACAATCACTTTAAAGAATCTGGGTCCATAACACCAATATGGGGCATGTGTAACATACAGGTTCATTCAGCAAAACACGAAGGAAGAGGTAGTTGCCTGAGTAATCACAAGAAAGAACAGCAACCAGTCGGTGGCGTGGTACCTGGTTAGGTGACAGGTTCTCTTGTAGCGAGGGGGTCGCCACTGAATGGGGTGAGGACAGCAGTGGAGATGAAGCCTTAACTACTTCCCACCCGCCGGCCGTCAAATGATGACTGGGCAGCGTGGCTCTCATTCTGGGTGGATGTCATATGATGGCCCTCCAGAACGATAGCTCTCACGCGCCCCCAGGGGCGTGCAGTGTGGCGATTGCGGCCGCGCTGTGTTGCTAGGACATGGCGCGACCCCCGATCTGTGTAAAGAGCCACGGCTCTTTAACCATGTGATCGGCTGTGTCCAATCACATGTAAACACACTCACTGACAGAGTGTGAGGAGAGGAGAGCCGATCAGCGGAATCTCCTCACAGAGGACATCTAGGGATGTAATCAGGACTGAGGACTGATCATCAGTGCCCTGATTACAATTAAGTGCCACCAGTGCCAAAAATGTGTGCCCACCACTGCCAGCAATCAATGCCAACCGATGCCCACAATTGTCACCAACCTGTGCCCACAAGTGCCAGCAATCAGTGCCCACAAGTGCCATCAATCAGTGGCCATCAGTGATGCCAGTCAGTACTGGCTATCAGTGCTCCCCATCAATGCCCATCACTGCTGCCCATCAATGCCACCCTTCAGTGCCGCCTATTTGTGGCCACCAGTGCCGCCTATCTGTGCCATCCAGTGCTGCCTATCTGTGCCCAGTACCCACCAGTGCCACCCATCAGTGCTGCCTATCAGTGCTCATCAGTGCCACATATTAGTGCCACCTATCAGTGCCCATAAGTGCAGCATATTCGTGCCTTCTCATCAGTGCCACCTCATCATTGCCCATAAGTGCTGACTCATCAGTGCCCATAAGTGCCACCTCGTCAGTGCCCATTAGTGCAGCCTATCAGTGCCCATCAGTGCTGCCTCATCAGCGCCCATCAGTGAAGGAGAAACTAAGAAAAACTTTTTATTTTTTCAAAATTTTTGTTCTTTTTTTTTTTTTTTTTTTTTAGGAAAAAATAAAAAACCCAGGAGTGATTAAAATACCACCAAAAGAAAGCTCTATTTGTGTGAATTAAATGATAAAAATTTCACATGGTTACAGTGTAGCATGACCGTGCAATTGTCATTCAAAATGGGACAGCGCTAAAAGCTGAAAAATGGCTTGGGCAGGAAGGAGGTGTAAGTGCTATGTATTAAGGTGGTTAAAGTGGACTGCACCTTTTTGGAAGATCTTTGGAAGTAATACAAACTTTGTTTGCCTAATCTTGTAGTGAGATAGGCATGCACTTCCGACAAGTGCGTCTTCCCGTATTGGATCAAAGGTTATTCTATACTTGGAAGAATAATATTGGTTATGGGAACTGTTTAGACATTACACCATTGGATTGCTTTATTTGAATTAAAATTTTGTTTGAAAATAATTTTGGTTAAACATTTTTTCATAATGGCCCTATACTCCCCCCATTATTTTTTTCTCCTAATCCTACAAAGCCTATATTTTCCTTCCCTCTCAATTTGTTTTTTCTTTTTCCTTTCCTTTGTTTATGTTTTGTTAAAGTGAAATGCAGTCAGGATGGAAGACACTAAATTGTTTGTTATACTGTAAGTGACGTCTCATGACTAGAGATGGGCCAAACACCAGTTTGCACCAGAATTTTAGAACATCGCAAAAGTTTTGACCCAAAACATGAACCCTTAAACCCCTTTCACATTGGGGTGGTTTTCAGGTGTTTTAGCCCTGGAAATAGGCTCTGCTAAGCGCCTGACGTTATGAAAAGTCCTGCAAGCAGCATCTTTGGGGTGGGTTGGGAGTGCTGTATTTAGCGCTCCCAAAACGCCCTGCCTATGGGAATGAATAGGCAGCGCTTTTTAAAGCGCTGCAAAATGGGACTTTTTAAGCCCTTTGTTGGGGTTAAAAGCGCCCCGCCGATAAGCGTTGCAAAAGCACTGCTTTAACAGCGCTAAAGTGCTGCTAAAGTGCTGCTAACAGCCAGCGCGTTCAGTGTGAAAGGTGTCTAATAAAGTCTATGGGACCAGAACTTGAAAAATCAAAAGACAAGTTTGAGCCAACATCCGTTGGCAAAAATCCATGGATTTTGTTGTCGGAATGTGCAATCATGTGTACACGGCATAAGGCTCGGTAGAGCAGAAGTTTATTGTTGTTTGATTGCTGGAAGAGCTGGTGGTTTGAGGGACCAGTACCTGTAGCAATAGTGCTGTTAAAGAGTAGCCAGGTGGGCTTGTATTTTCAATTGTGCCTGAATGACGTTTAAACTCCTGCGTGAGATTCCTGAGTGAACTTTTGTTTTGTTTTTATCATTTAATAAACGTGGGCTACCAGGCCCTTAACTATAAACGCCTGTCTGATGTGGACACACTACATGAAAACACATCTACCACTGAGCTGAACAATCCCCCATGCTACAAGTGGTGCTTGAATGCGGGAATGTAGATGGTAGAATCCGGGTCCTTGCTCCATGGTGAGTCGCATCACGAACTACTGCTAGCCGTGTGTGGCAGCCAGGCGAACAGCATTGCGCAGAATTTCATTTGATGGACTGTGTGGCATGCAGGTTGTGTACCTGTGAAAGGAGAATCAAACATATACATTTTTTTTTCTCTGTGAACAGTTACAAGTTGCTGTGCGCAAGGATGGGGCGGTCAAAACAGAAAAAGGAAGCAATCCTTGCTAAAGTCAGGGGATGGCTACTGTGGCTAGAGGGTATTTCACCACATGCCTCAGCCGCACCAAAGAATTCTTCTGAGTGTGAAATCTCTGTAACCTGGGGTAAATTAATCATGTCACTCCCAGTTAAAAGTTAAGTTAGAGAAGGTTGTCTCTGGCAACAGGAAGCCAGCTAGACAACAGCAGGTGGAAAAGAGTATGGTCATCCGTGGAAGCCACCTCCAGGACCACAGGGATGTTGTGGATCCAAGGAGTCTGTCTGCTGATGGTCATGACCAGTGGTATCCCATGACAACAGAGAGCCTGGCATTGAGGAGTTGGCCAGAAAGTAATTCTAAAGGTGCAATACCATGCGTGGAGTGTGGCCAAGCGGGGCATGGAATTTTTACTTGCCCAAGGTTATGGAAAACCGCTGAAGAGTCTGGAAAGGCTGTGGTGTCATCCTGTGGCCACACAGAGGCTGTGGCTGATATGGATGCAGCTGAGAGACAGTGCGCTCAAGTGAAGGCTATCATGCCAGCCACTGAAAATGGGAAGACTGTTTCAATTTAGGAGACTGAACCTAGTGAAATGGGAATGTGTCCAGCGGGAAGATCCGCAGTGCAAATGGACATAGACTTGCTGCAGTGTGCTACCCAGAGCAGTGGGGAGGCACCGCGTAAAGCCCAACTAGCTGCAGGGCTAAAGACTGGAAAGGACATGGGGACTATGCAATTGCCTGCTATAATCCAGCAGAGTGCTGGAGAAGTTAAACTAGGGGTGACCAAAACTGTCCTTGTGCCATGTTCCCTAGTGACAGGTGCTGCAGAGTTGCCCAGGGAAATTTACAAGAAGCCCGCAGTGACGGAGCTGCGAGTTTCCCAGGTCAGCTATGGAGCTGCCCAAGTAGGTGAGAGTGCCCCTTTACAGAGAGCGGACGCTGTGAGGAATCACTCAGAGGTTGTGGTGGCTCATAGACAACCCACAAAAGCAGTAGCTTTGTCTCCATGTAATGAGAATATTGATGGTCATGCTGACAATAGCGTTGGCCAATGTGATGTTATTGGTGATGATGACGTTGAAAATGTGTTTCCTGTGATGCCATGACTGAGTCACATAGTGAGAGTGTGTGGGCGCAGCCCCACAACCCTAAGTGTAACCCAGTGGGCAAGGGGTTAATTCATAGAGGTAGATAGGTCCGCGCTTAGGACAATATGAGAGCTGCTGCCTATCCCTGATTGGTACCCCAAGGGGTCCAATTATTGAATAGGTAAAAGATATGAGAATAGAAACGGCGCTGCCCTCTAATTTAATAAGTGCTATAAGCTGGTATGTGAATCCTAATTGTTAAATTAGCTGTCAGTGGTGCAGTCTACACCAGATATTCATAGGTAAACTAAAAATGCAATAACACCAGTAGATGAAGCATTGCTACATAAGTCAAATCCCCCCAGTAGGGTAAATATGTCAGCAAAGTTAGAAAAATAAAATAAAGAGCGAAAAAAAAAATAATAATAAAGTGAAGTATGTGGTTAAATATAAAAGTGATAAGTTTCCTCAGAACTCAAAAGTTTTGGGACAAGATGGCACCAGGGATGGTGATAAAAAATTATTATATGTGCATGTAGTGCTGATAAACTATCCGTGTCACCCCTAGCGTGTGTATATGCAAAGTAGTGATATAGGTCATGAATTACCCCAATATTCAAAAATATTGGGACACCGTGACACTTGTGAAACGTGAAGTATTTTACTGTGACACACTATTATCAAACTCCCTATGTGTTAAATACAAAAAACATATGAAACCATACATCAACCATAAATACTGATTTCATAAATATGTGACATTTTATAAATGTGTGACAAGCAGTCCTTTACTTCTAAGAAGTTGGATAAATAGTCCATGCAAAAAGTTGTGTAATTGTAACCAGGTGCAACAAACAAAATTCAGGTATAAATGCTGTTTATTTCATCCTTGGGGACACACCACAGTGACTTCTGTGCCTTTCAATCAAGATGGTGACTTTGAAGTGCTCACCCCCAATGCTCTCCCACTCACCAGAAATAATCACCCCTGCAGGGGTACCGAGCGACAGAGTGGGTATTTCAGGGCAGATGATATTCACTCCTGGTGTGTTTCCATTCCTCTGCTATGTACGATCCTCACAGCTGCTCCAGGGAAAGTGTGTGCTCTAATGTGACCATGCTACTCCAACGGTATACCACCTTATTCTGTTAAACTCTCCAATAGACCGGAGAAAAAAGAAACACAAGGGGGCTTCCTTCGTAAAGTATGTTTTGGTAAATTTATTGCACATAAGCCAAAAGAGAGTCCAAGTAAGAGAATGTCCACAATTGCAAGCCAAAACAGAAGTGTAGTTTAAAACAGGCACCGCTGTGTGCAGGGATGGGACCAGCAGCAATCTGCGAGCGTGCGTCCCTCCGTGCGTTCCAGCCGGCACTTCCGGGTATGACGTGTGAGCGTGACTCCGCCTGACGCGTTTCGTCATAGGACGTTTTCGTCTTTGAAAATGGTGTTAAATGACAGAAACCTTACTGAAAATGCTAGACTTCGTAAAAACGCACTCACTGTACACTTGGGTGTCTCCACCACAGTTGGACCAGGTGGTGCTGTGGAGTACCAGTGGGTGGAGCCAGGTGGTACAGGCCATGCTACGAAGCCTTGATCAAGAATGGTATTGGTGGGACCAATGCTTATTAATAGTGTGGCAAATAGTCTTGAGGTTCTCCGAGAGGGTGCTCTCAGTTACTGAGTGGTATGGAAAGCGCTCAGGAGAACTGTTGGAGACATCAAAGATCTCTCCTGCTGGTGTAGTGACTAGAAACATCTCTGCTGGTGTCGTTCGACGTGCGGCTGGGCAGAAGTCAGTAGAGGGAGTGGATACTGTCTCACCTGCTAAACTTCAGGAGAAAGTAGGGCCCAGAATAGACCCAGCACTAGCAGAGATGCTTTCCATCACTCGGAAAGAGGTACAACTTAAAGTACCCGGAGACACTGTGAAAGTGCTAACGTTGCTACAACAATGTAATGCGTACACCAGAAAGAAGTGGGTTATACTTGGATGAGTGTAAGTTTTTAGAACAAGTACCCATGGAGTGTTGGACAACAGGTGAGGTGTAGCTATGCTTTGGTTCTGTGGGGTATAGTCACTCGCATGTGTGTGGTCCCTCCTCAGGTCTGGTTCTAATAAGCACCGAGATAGATGGCACTGATTGTGGTGGAAAGGGTGAACCTGAAAGACTTATGGTGAAAGGTAAAACTGACTTCCGTAATTGGAAAGGTATCATTGGTGTTGGAGATTTTTGGATTTCATATTTATAACAAGGAACATCAAGGGAACCATTGCAAGGACTCAGTTTAAGGTTTTCTTTTCAGGTCTTGATTAAGGCAGCTGGTCCTAGCTCTGGGAGAGAGTGTGTCTCCATGTGAGGAGACATCTAGGAGCATGGCTGCTCATCCCCTGATGTTGGATATAAAGGATTTGCGTTTGTAAGGACGCTTACTACAAGACCAAGGACTTGCTAGGACCCTTCTCAATAGATCTAAGTGAGAGGGGGGCTTAGCCTTACCAAACTTTAAAAAGTATTTCATGGCGATCATCTCGACCAGAATCTCTGATTGTAGATTCCATAAGACATCTAAGCTTTGGGTAGAGCTGGAAGCAGAGCTAAGTGGCTCCGATCTCTTTACGCAAATATGGATCCCTCAGAAATATCGATCCCTTTCATCCAAGACTTCTCTGCTTATGCACTCCACCCTTATGATGTGGGATTCTTTATGTAAGACAAATAACTGGCCATATAACTCGCCTCTCATGTCACTGACAGGCCATAACTTCTTTCCGCCGGGAAACATAGACCCCAAAACTCATACATGGTCTCTAGGGATGTCGGCCCAATTACATCAAGTTACCACCCCGACGGGAATTCTACACGACTCAGTGATTACCCCTATGGATCAATGGAGATGTCGACAACTGGCGGCCTTTGTCCATTCTCTCCCTAAACCCATCAGATCTTTCACGGAACTAGCATCTGTTGAAGCAGCTCTCGCCGAGCCCCAACCAGTGGATAAGCCTGTCTCCCACTTTTATCAAATATTGCAAATACTAAGTCCTGCAGGAGATCCGGCCTTTCTACACAACTGGGAAAAGGAGCTCCAGAAAGAGCTGTCACCAACCCAAAAAAACACTATTCTCATAATATCTCATATTTCTTCCTCAGCCACTAAAACAGCTAAAGTAAACTACAAACTTGTGACAAGATGGCATTACACGCCCGTGTTACTTCATAAATACTTTCCACACATCTCCCCCCTGTGCTGGCTGGGATGTGGGGAGAGTGCAACCCACGCTCACATCTGGTGGTTCTGCCCGCTGATACGACCATTTTGGTTGACTATCCTTTACTGGATTAAAGAGATCCAAGGATCTGAGGTTCCTAATGATCCGTTAGTTGTACTGTTACACTGTACAGGCAAATCAGTGGGTACATATAAGAAATCTATAACTCCTCACCTCCTTAATGCTGCTAAAGCACTTATCCCCAGATTCTGGAAACCAAAAAATATACCAAATCTACGCCAATGGTTAGTGGAAGTTGATTGTACATATTATATGGAAGATCTTACCTTCTCGCTTAGAAACAAATCCGATTATGTAAAAAAAATATGGTCCTGCTGGTTTGCCTTTAAGTACACAACTGCATTCGCGGAAATTATGTCACATCCTAAGTAAACTGCTTTAGATGGTGAATATTGTATAATAGGAGTTCGGACTGAGGCAACCCCCCCCTCCATATCTTTCCCCCCTCCAGCCCCACTATTTTTTTCTTTTACTCTCTCTATACTCTCTTCCTGCTATTTACTAGTATTCATGTTTGGGTTTCATAAGGTACTTTATCTGTATAAGGTTGTTATATAACCAAGATACCACTGCTCATATTAAACCCATACTAGTGATGATGATTTTATCTCTGACTAGCTGGTTTATTTTTGCATACCTTTTGCAGCGGTAGTAGTTACAGAGATTGGACTGAATAAGTTAAGAAGGAAGTTGGCGCTTTTTGTTTCACTACTCACTTAACTGTCTAACGAAATAATGCATAATTTGGCTGTCCACACACCTGCATTTTCTCTGTATCGTATATTGTACAATGTACCATTTATTTCTATTTCTTTTTTCTTGATAAAAGATAATTAAACAAAAAATCAAGACCAAGGACTGGTCAGTCTATGGACACAGTAAGGCTCAGTAGAGCAGAAGTTTATTGTTGTTTGATTGCTGGTGGTTTGCTACCAGCTTGACAAAGGTCAAGCCGGTAGTTTGCCTCCACACCGATCATATGATTGCGCACATGGCCTGCAACCTGATGCCATACCCCCTTGTGGCCGGGTTTACCCTTTGTCGGGCTTGGAGAATAAGGCCATGGAGGAGTATGTTGCAGATGCACTTTCTCAAGGTTTCATCCGCAAATTCTCGTCTCCTGCTGGTGCTGGTTTCTTTGTGAAGAAAAAGAGTGGTGAACTAAGACCTTGTATTGATTATAGGGGTCTCAATCGTTTCACGAATAAGAATGCCTATCCGGTTCTGTTGATTCTGGAGTTATTTGACCGCCACAATGGAGCAACGGTTTTCACGAAGCTTGATTTAAGAGGGGCATACAATCTTGTGAGGATTAAGGAGGACGACGAATGGAAAACTGCATTTAATAACATAACAGGCCATTATGAGTACCTCGTAAATGCTAATGATAGGTACAGACTCCATGTTGACCGCAGACGCCTGCCTGCACCTTCCTACCAGGTTGGCGATGGGGTCTGGCTGTCATCTTGCAACCTCCGACTTCGTGTTCCCTCTGAAGTTCGCACCTCGGTTTATTCTTCGCAGGATTAACTCAGTGGCTTACGCATTAGACCTTCCTTCTAATATGTTTATCTAAAATGTATTTAATGTCTCCTTATAGAAACCTTTGGTCTGCAACCGCTTTACCACCTCAGTGCTCCGTCCTCACCCTGTACAGGTTAAAAAACCATGAGGAGTATGAAGTACAGTCCATTGTTGACTCCCGTAGGTTCAGTGGGTGCATACAGTACCTGGTGCATTGGAAAGTGTAGGGTCCGGAGGAACGCTCTTGGGTCCCATCCTCGGACGTACATGCCCCTGTCCTCCTCTGTGATTTCCATAGACATTTTCCCCTCAAGCCTGGTGGTCCTCCGAGGGGGAGGGGTCATTGAGGAGGGGGTACTGTCAGGGCTGGGCATAGCCCTTCCTTCTCTGAGCTAGCCGTTCAGCTGTCGGCTAATTGCCAGCTTCTATATCTCCACAGTGACTCACCTGTTCATGATATCCTGCTTATCAGTCCTGCCTACCTAAGCCGTCCAGCTTAGATGATCTCTGCCTTCACCTTGGTCACATCTCTAGAGACTCTCTCCTTTGTTCCTATTATGACTTGCTTGGCTGACAATCCTTCTGGCTCCAGATTCTGCTTGCTGTTCTACTACGCTGTTCTCTGCCTCCCTGACGTTTTGGCTTGTCTGACTATCCGTTCCGGTTCCTGAACTCTGGCTATGTTTTGACTACGTTTACTCTGTTTATCTTTTTTTATTATTATTAAACAAGTGTGATTTAACTGTACTTCTGTCTCAGTCTGATTCATGGTTTCTGACAAGTTGTAGCACCATCCCTTTCTGTTTATTATCTGTGTCCCCTCCCACATTATGATGTATTTTTTGTTCCTTGTGCCATCTGCTCGCATTTGGGAACACATTACCATGTTTTGACCTGCAGATACCGTCTTTCATTCATCTGCCACATTTTGTTGTCTGCTGTAATCTCCTGCTTGCAATAAAACCCATGCTTATGGAAGAATCAGTGTCTGGTGAGTTCAAGCTATCTGATAAGAACTATCCGCAGTGATTGTATCTGCTTATGCAGGCTATGCATAGGTCTCAGCAAGGGATAAGTCACTATTACAACAGTTGGAGTCAGAATAGAACTCATTCAAAAAATACGTGCAGAAAATAAAATGTACCATCAAACAATACTGCTGTTGAAAGTCCAAATAATAAATGTCCATATGTGAGAATATCATTTTTTTTTTTAAAGTGCTTCAAAAATTCTTCTTATAGTGCTCCATATCCAAAGTGCTGCAGTGCAACTCCTATGTGCATATATAAAGTGCCTCTGTGTGGCTTATATACTTTCTGTGCCACATACACCACTCTGTGTCTTGTAACACTCACCAGACTTCTTTGACTTTGTGCCTTTCAGCTACAGAGTCTCCATGGGCTTGTGGATATTACCCTCCCGGGTCTTTGCAGGAATCAGGCAGCTCCTCCACTCCTCCAGAACTCTCTTTTAACCACTGTGTATTCACTCCTCAGATCTCATACAAGAGGACAGTAGGGGAGCCCACATAGTATAATATATTCTAAAATTATTCAGAGGATGCCTGATTGGTTGGCGAAATGCATTTCCGGCCAGTGGAACACACGCCGTGGTGGTGTTTCCTGGTCTCATAGCGATTTTTTTAACTTTGCTCAAGTTAGTGTAACTTTGGCATTTTAAATGGATTTATTTTAATGAAATGATATTATACTACGTGGACTCCCCTTCTGTCTCCATGTAAGAGATATGAGGAGTGAATATACAGTGGTTAAAAGAGAGTGCTGGAGGAGCTGCCTGATTCCTGCAAAGACCCAGGAGGGTAAAATCCACAAGCCTATGGAAACTTTGTAGCTGCCATTTTCCTCATTTTACCAGGGATCCAAAAGGATGGTCATCTAATAATGGTCCCTTAATTGCATGCCCTAAATCCTGGTCCCTGTGAAGGCATTCAGCATAAAATAGCCCATTTGCCACACATTGTTAGCAGCAGAGAATCCTGAGTCTTTGGTCTTGCTAAAAACAACAGTGCCCTCACTGAACTCACCCCATCCTTATACAACTGCCAGATTATAATTTTTTTTATTGTGTAATTCTAAGACAGAGTGGCTGTTGATAGATGTGATGACATTACTTTGGTAGGCTTTACCCTTATGGATTACGTCCCTGGGTGGGGCCCTTATCAGAAGGATCCTCTGATAAAGCCCCCACTCAAGCACATAACGTGTAAAGATGGAACCTACCAGAGTGATGTCATCACGTCTATCAGCAACCATGCTGTATTGGAATTACTTGTGCTAGTTTTCTGTCTATTCTTTGACTTTAATGATTCTGGTTCTTAGGGGAGCAGATACATTATGACTTACATGCTGACTATGTTTCATTTTTAATGTGAGTAGATTGGCACACTTATGTGTTTAATAAAAAATAATTTAAACTGAGAGCATTATATGTGGTATCGTTGTATTGAGGGGCATTGGATAGATATTGGATGGAAAAGATTAAAGATTGCAGGGATTGATTTTTGTTCACAGATTTGTGGACAACTTTACAAACTTTACACAGACTTTCTTACACAATTTTTCCAACATGAAATTCATTGCACATTATAAGTTTACGAAAGCACAAGAAGTGGTGAGGTATATATATATATATATATGTGTGTGTGTGTGTGTGTGTGTGTGTGTGTGTGTGTGTGTGTGTGTGTATATATATATATATATATATATATATATATATATATATATATATATAGCATAGCACCAGAATAGGGGTAGAGTCACCACTGGAAGTGGGAATACTGGCAGACCAGCAGAGGTGACAGAAGCTGGTAAGCTAAGAGTGGCAGACCAGTACTGTTGGCTGGCAAACAGAAGTGGCAGGAGCTGGTAATGGTGCCAGGAACTGGTAATGCACTGGCGGGATAGAAGAAGTGGCAGGCACTTGTAAAAAAGGTGGGCCAGCAGAGGTGGCAGGAGTGAGTAAGACTGTCAGGCAAGCCAGCAGAAGTAAAAAAAAGAAAAAAAGCTGGTAATGGTGGTAGCAGTAGGCCAGGACAGGTGGCAGAAGCTGATATCAGTGGTGGCTAGCAAAGGTGGTAGGAGCAAGTAATGGTGAATGGCCAGTAGAGGTGGCAGAAGCTGGAAATGGCGGTAGGTCAACAGCGGTGGCAGTAGTTGATAATGATGTGAGTTATCTTTTTTACTAGGAAAATTTTAGTTGTTATAATCAGCTGCAGGAGTTTTGTAATCATTGCTGATCCAATGCTGGTTCATCTCTGTCAAGAAACTGTCTGGTCTGCTAAAGGCCCTCTTTAGGCCATAGGTTAAGCCAAAAGGTCCAGCACGTACAGGGCTAGCTCTGGCCAGTGATCCACCTTGGATAGCCAAAAGTCCATAGGTCCTCACTTTGTATGGTTCAGACATTGCCTGTGACTGCTGCCAGGCCTGTTGGCTGTGGTTGGAAAAATTACTTAGAAGTGCTTTTGAGACAGTTACCACTGCTTCTCCTTATGCAAACTGGGCATGGCGTATCTGGAAATGTGGTCAAAAGGTTCTTCCACAGCACCTTTTTTAAGTGGCACATTATTTTCTCCCTTTGGGATGGTAGCATGTGATTTACTATTTTTCCCTTTTATTAGTGATCTAAAAAGTTAGTCACCCAGTAATGGTCCCTCTGCTTCATCGTCCAAATCCTGAGATCCTTGTGCAGGCATTTCAGCACAACGGAGTCTATTCGCCACAAATTGCCTGAGGCAGAGAACCCCAAGTCCTTGGTGTCACTCAAGACAACTAAAATGCTCATACAAATAATCAGAGAATATAGCTGGGTATTGTAGCTTCACCTATAGAAGATCCGTTCCCTAAAAGCAAGCAGTCCTACCAGTACTTAGTTGCCGAAGACTTACTACACAATGCTATATTCTCTGACCAAGTAGCACAGGAAGCAGAGCAAAGGTATAGCAAAGAGTTTTGTTCATTCATGGAGATACAGGTGTCCACAAAAGAAGGCAGGCGTGGTGCTTCAGCTGGATTGTAATCAGAAGATCATGCATGCAGATAGGCAGTCCAGGCAGCAGGCAAAAATGTGGTCAGTAAATGGGAAAGAGGTCACTCCAGACAGCAGGCAGAGATATGGTCACTAAACAGGTATGAGGTCATTCTCGGTAGCAGGCAGAGACAAAGTCAGTAAACAGGCAAAAGATCATTCCAGGTGGCAGGCAGAAACTTGTGCAAAATACAGGCATAGGTCAGTACACAGGCAGATCAGATATAGATAATGGCAGATAGAAAGGTACATGGGAAAACATTTCACAAGTACCGGGTGCAGGGCCTCTGTGGTTTAAATAAGGTGCTAACAGAAGGTGGACCAAAAGAAAACATGACGCAGGGGAAGCATGGCCACATGCCTGCATCTTAGCAGTCGCTAGCTCACTGCCTGCTGAAATATTTTAAAGTAGTTGTATACCCGCAAAAAAAAAAACCTGTAAGGCAAAGGCATAATGAGCTAGTATGCACCGCATACTGGCTCATTATGAAATACTTACCCTAGAACGAAGCATGGGCATTGCCTCCCGGTCACCGCTGAGGGAGCTGACATGTTCCCTCTGCTTTTCTTTTGGATTTGTGGCACCGGCGCTGTTAGTGGCAGGAGTCGCGATGGCGTCCCTCCCGCGCATGCGCGTGGGAGTCCTCTTTTCGCAAGGAGCTCTGATTTTCTGGCAGCATCTGCCTTTAGATCGCGTGCGCCGCTGATGTCAGTGGCTGCATGCAAGGTGAATATCTCCTAAACCGTACAGGACGACACAATTAACAATACATCGCTGGACGACATGATTAACAATGGATTTACAGTACATTGTGGGGCATTATTTTTATTTATTTTTTATAATAAAGCACTTTTTCAAACATGTGGTGTGTTCATTTGCCATTAAACTTTTTTTTGTACTCCTACTTATTTTATGAGGAGTTGGATTTTTATGGGGACCTGCTTCTTTTAAAGAGGGCTTTTAGATTCCGATAATCCCCCCACCTGCACTCTGCCATATCAACATGGAGACAAGGAGCTATGCTTGGGGGCCCCCTTGGCAAGGTATGCTTTTGAGGGCAGTGGCCTAGTATGGTTGAGGAGTTGGAGGGGGTGCATGCTTGCTGCCCCACCTTTTTGCCTAGCCAAGCTGCATGTTTGGAATAGTCTGGTATTCATTTTAGAGGGACCCTATATCATGTTTTTGTTTTTTCTGTTAAATGGGCTACCCCCTTAAAATCCATACTAAGTCCAAAGTCAAAGATTACTTTTTTTTATTTTTTACAGGGTCCCCTTAAAAATCTATATTAAACCCTCATTTGCCATGGGGTTCCCCCTTAAAATGCATACCAGAGCAGACCCCCATTAAAAATTACCATCTGGCACTGATTTTGGGAGAATGCATGACCAGCTTTGGTCAGTGTTGTCATAGGGATCCCCCAGTTATGTCCATATGTGATCAATGATATTACACAGGCTACCCCACCCCTTTGTTTACGATCCGTTCCTTGCAGTGGAAATGTTATTTGTGCAAAGTCTGGAATGGGAGCAGATGTGTTGGCATTTTTTTTTTGTTTCGGTAAGTCATTCATCATAATCGACATTGCTAAATGGATGGTTTTTTATCATGGGATATTTTGTTTGTTTTTTGATGTTTTTTGACCCCCGAAGGAGCCGCTTGATAATTTCAGGTTCTATGTTCTGCCCCTCAACCCCAAGAACAGTCATAGCCCCTCTGGCAAACCTGGCAAACAAGTATTACTGCAAATACAATGGTAAAAGGACATCTTACTGTAGCAGGTCAAGGTGTATTTTGCTGAGAGACTTTGCAGTAAACAAAACAGTAACAGTTTGAAATGGGTAGTTACCCATAATAAAATTTGATGCTAGGCAAAAGGGCACAAAGAAATATGCAACAAAAGTAAAGTAAATCACTGTTTAACCAGCCCACAGGCCCTGAGGTGGCCTATGGGCTCAGGCATGAAAGGGAGAAAGAGGGACTTCCTGTATGTCAATCTACTCCCCTAAAATCCTGAGACCACTGGCACAGAACATACAGTAAATGTACAGTGCAATTATTAACAGTATGCAACGTTAAACTTTACACTCTTAAAGTGGGAGTTCCCCCTTAAATCCCACGCCAATATTTTGCACTTAGTCATTAGAGTTTATAGAAGACAAAAATGTGGGATCCTTGCTGTGGAGTTATCCGGTATCTTCAGCTAGCTCAACAAGGGCCCTAAGAGATCTCTGTACAATAAGGCCCAGTAACAGGGGATAACTTGTGTAAAGTGTCTCCTGTGAAAACTCTGATGAGGAGATATGGTAAAGGTGTCTGCATGCAGCATCTCTTTTAGTGTATGTGCTCAAGGTGGGCTTCAGCCTGCTCACCAATCCTGCTGACACGGGGGTTCAAAGGGAGTGATGTCCTGGAACAGGCTCCTGAGGGATCTGCTGACCTTGGATGTCCGCCTGGCAACCTGAATGCTCAGCGACACAGCAATGTTTATATGGCCACCCACACAGCCCATGGGGTGTCTGTGACAGTGGTCTGGCGTCCCAGAAGGAAACTGGCTGGCAGAGAGAGTCACCACTCTGGCTAAGCAGCGATCACTCTGTTCACAAACAAGGCCGTCTGGACTTCTCCCCCTTTTCTTGCTCTCTGGTCCCTCTGCCACGTGGTCTCGTTTCTCTCTGGTCCCCAGGCAGCCTCGTCTTTCCTCTCCTGGACCCCACACCCCTCCAGATACTCTGACTCCTGGAGTTGCAGTTTCCCTCCTGTCGGTCACCAAGGGGCCGTCTGTCTTCAGGACTACATGTCCCAAGATCGTCTCCTTCTGCTCTACCTCTAATTTACCCTGAGGTGGCCAATTAGGAGCGGGCGCCACTCAGCATAGGGAGGGTAGGGAGGGGGCAGGAAACCCCCCGCAGCTGCTATCTCCCTGTCTCAGCACCACTGCCTGTGTGCGTGTTCTCCTGTGGCAGCCACGGCTGGCTTAGCAGGAAAGGGGGGGGGGTCGGGAATCGGTACCTGCTAAATTTTATAAAATAATTTTGTGTTTGTTTTATTTTTCTTCACTTTTCAATTTTTTTCACATGCTGCATCAAGAGAGAATTTGAACTGCTATTCCTCCCTCATTTCCTATCTCATTCAATGATCAACCTCCTGTCCGCACCATCTCTCTTTACACTACAGTCCATGTCCAGTTCCTCCTTTGCAATATTTCCTAGTAGAATATGATAAACTGCTGTTCCTTTTTCCCCTGCACACGGCAGGAACAGCCTTCTCACTGTGTAGACTAGCCCTCCTGTCCACAATCAGCTCCCACTCTACCTACTTCTCTACCAGCCAACAGCATCTTCCCCTTTGTTTGTCACTTATGCTCAGTCCCACTATATTCATTCCCAATGGTGCATGATCAGGTTACTTTCAATTTTTGAAATCCCCTGATTAGAATCAGATCTCACTACCTCTTCTCTTTTCCCCCATTCTCTATTTAGCCAATATTACCCAGTCTCCTACAACTTTCAATTGATCTATCATCATGTGCAAGAGGGAGGATGGGAAAGGTAAGCTTTGCCACAACCAGGAAGTTTTACAATGTTTGCAGATTAGTCGCCTGAGTCTCAGGCGTAGAGGTGAGGCATTGCCAACTGCTATCCTTATTAATTAGACTTGCTGATGTGCTGCCCAAGACACGCTTGAGTGATGATTCCCCTTTATAGGGGTAATTGATTAATGCCCAACTCTAGACACAGATATTTACTTTTTGTTTTTTAAAGAACTACAATATCTCAAAATTGATATGGTCCAGAAACAGACAAAATAAAGGTTAATAATGCACCTGGACCAGATGGCTTACATCTAAGTATCCTAAAAGAGTTATTATTTTTAAACCATTGTTTGTAATCTTTAGAGACTCTTTAATGACTAACTTACCTGCGGAAAGGCACAAGTCCATTGTGGTGCCTATATTTGAAAAAGGGATCATAGTCTTTACAAAGTAACTACAGACTGGTAAGTTTAACTTCTATAGTTGGCAAGATACTTGAGAGTAGAGCTGCACGATTTTGGCTAAAATGAGAATCACGATTTTTTTGCTTAGAATAAAGATCACGATTCTCGCGGTGTAACATCATCTTTCACATTATACAAAAAAAAAATTGTGCTAACTTTACTGTTTCGTTTCTTTTTTTAATTCATGAAAGTGTATTTTTTCCAAAAAAATTGCATTTGAAAGACCGCTGCACAAATACGGTGTGACATAAAATGTTGCAACAACCACTATTTTATTTTCTAGGGTCTCTGCTAAAAAAAAATAAAATATCATGTTTGGGTGTTCCAAGTTATTTTCTAGCAGAAAATAATGATTTTTACTTGTAAGCAACAAATGTCAGAAAAGGTTTGGTCTTTAAATGGTTAAACCTCCCTCATTTACACGCCAGAGTTCTTTCTTTTGATGAAAGAATGAAAAGATAGTTTGTTTCTACTTATTCGTGTGTTGTGATAAAACTTGGCAGGCTGCCTGGATTTTTATTTTTTTTCCAGCTGTGAGAACTCTCTGCACTTGTCAAAAGAATCGTGACATGCTGTTTTGAAAATCGGGAAGGGAAAAAGATTGCAATTTAGATTCTTAACGATTAATCGTGCAGCTCTACTTGAGAGTCTGATAAAGGATCACATAGAAGAGTTTTTGCTAGAAAATAATATTATAAGCAGGCTTTACACGACTTGCCAATTTTTTTTTCATTACAGAGTTGTCTATCTTGTCTTTACTGGATACAATTCATCTTATACCCCAGTCACCCCCCACCCCATGCTCTGCACATATTTGCTTTTAAGTATTTGGCTTGTGCATAAGCTTCTTTTCGTTATTATAACTATCACTCTGGCACCGTATTTTGAATTTGGTGCCAAATTTATTTATTTTCTTATTTTTAGAAATTTATATAGGTCTTATACTTTTTCCTTTTTGTTGCGCTTCCCAGCCTGGTCTTATTGTGCCCTCTGTGGTTGCGCAGGGCTCATTTCCCCTTTGGTTGGTTGGTCCCTTTATGGCGGGGGTCTGCTCCGGGAGATTTGAAGCGGTTGGTTCCCCCTTTTTTGGGGAGAGCATTGGCAAGTGATGTAAATTCTATGTGTTATACAATGTTATATAACTTTTTGATTTATTGTACTTACTCTGTTTTCTTTGTATCTTTGTACAGTTAAAGGCACTTTTTGATTCGTATATTCCCTGATGAAGTCATTTAGGCGAAACATGTCAGGCTAATATACTGAATTTCGTGTTTTAAATGAACACTCGCCATATGACCACTCATCATGAAATGCTGAATACCTTTGAACAAGTGGCTCTGTCTAGTTTTTAATTGTAATCTTATTAAACTTTTTAATATACTTTTTTTTTATATATTGGTTGCCATTATTATCTGTAAGCACTGTGACAATCCCCTCCCTCCTCCCTATTCGAAATACTTGACTATTTGGGATGAGATGCCAACTGTTTGGGTGTTTTTCCTTTAGTCGGATACCTATAAATATTATAAGCAATAGTTAGAATGGATTTTTGAAAGACTTAAGTTGTTGAGCAAACCCTTTTTTTATGAGAAGGATAAAAAATGGCCGTTGATATAGTATACCAGGACTTTGCAAAAGCATTTCATATATTGTAATTCCCACAGACAGCTAATGTGTAAGTTAAAGGAGAAATAGTGCCAAAACGCTTTTGGCCCTACTTCTCCTGTGGGTCAAAAGAGTGCACTTAGTCCTGTACTCATGTAACCTGTATTCAGCCAACAGCAGGCTAAAGTTTCCTGTCAGCTGACATCACTCAGCTGGTCCAGGCTTTGGGGAGATCCTGACTTTAATGTCAGGATCCACCTAGATGCCTGGAACAACAGCTGGCTCAGCTGGTCAGTGCGCCACTGACAGCCTGAGCCATCCGCTCTCACCTCCTGTACAGCCCAGCACTGCAGTGAGTGCTGGAGGGGCAGAGCAGAGAGCTGGTGACTGCATTCACCTAGGTAAGTCTAAAAGTTATTTTTTTTATTTCCCATACTTCTCTTTTAAGGTCTCAATGCTTAAAAATTTAGTCAGGAAATAACTATCCAAAAGTGTCTCACGGTGCATTTCCACGTTTGCAGCCACATTGAGATAACAACTATTTCATATTTTTTACATATTATTGCAGTGTATCCAATCACTTAGCATAACTTAAATAATATACAAAAAAAATTGTTGCTTACAAGGGATGAGCCGAACACCCCCCCGGTTCGGTTCGCACCAGAACCTGCGAACGGACCGAAAGTTCACGCGAACTTTAGAACCCCATTACAGTCTATGGGACTCGAACATTCGTAATCAAAAGTGCTAATTTTAAAGGCTAATATGCAAGTTATTGTCCTAAAAAGGGTTTGGGGACACGGGTCCTGCCCCAGGGGACATGTATCAATGCAAAAAAAGTTTTAAAAATGGCCTTTTTTTGGGAGCAGTGATTTTAATGATGCTTAAAGTGAAAAAAAAAAAAGTGAAATATTCTTTTAACCACTTCAATACAGGGCACTTATACACCTTCCTGCCCAGACCAATTTTCAGCTTTCATTGCTGTCGCAGTTTGAATGACAATTGCGCAGTCATCCATCACTGTACCCAAACTAAATTTTTCTCATTTTGTTCCCACAAATAGAGCTTTCTTTTGGTGGTATTTGATCACCTCTGCGGTTTTTATTTTTTGCTAAACAAATAAAAAAGACCGAAAATTTTGAAAAAAATAAAAGTTTTGCTTTTGTTTCTGTTATAAAATTTTGTAAATAAGTAAGTTTTCTCTTTCACTGATGGGCGCTGATAAGGCGGCACTGACAGGCTCTGATAAGGCGGAACCGATGAGGTAGTGCATAAGTGTAGCGCTGAAGTGCCAAACTAAGTTAACACAGCTCTAACATGAACATGAATCAAATTGAATCAATAAACAAACCACAGTAAACTTATATACATAAATGTAAATAGCACGTGTCATAAAAAGATATGTGAAAAAATCCAAAACAAGTGTAAAGTAAGTAATAAAGTCCATAGAAATCTCAAAGATCCACAATGTGCAGTGAATAATAACAGTCCATATTGAAATAAGATGGTCTCGGTCACTATACATAAAGCCAATGTGGTAGATGGAAAGTAGGAACACCAATGTGATGGAGCCACCACCAGAGTAGATGTAGGCTTACCAGAAAGTTTTAACTCAAGAGAACATACATTCTATGAGTCAAACAGGCTTGTATTGTCAGCCAACAATGGGGGTGAAACCTTGGGGATCCTCAGTGATTGGAGCCTGGAGTTTCTTAGACCCAATCACTGCCAGCATACTGTACATTCACTCTGTCAACCAGGACTCCAAGTGCACCAACACAGATCTAGCTGAAAATACCAGACATCTCCACTGTAAGAACTTTCAATTGGTGCCACCAATGAGGTGGCACCAATGAGCGGGCATTGACGATGGGCACTGATATGCGGCACTGATGGGCACTGGTAGGCGGCACTGATAGGTGGCACTGATATGCAGCACTGATGGGCATTGATAGGTGGCACTGATGGGCACTCATGGGTGGCACTGATGGGCACTGATAGGCGACACTGATGGGCACTGAAAGGCTGCAAAGATTTGTTCTTATGGGTGGCACTGACAGGCGGCACTGCTGAAAACTGATAGGCGGCACTGCTGGGCATTGATGGGCACTTATAGGCGGCACTGCGGGGCACTGATGGGCATTGATACGTGGCACTGCTGGGCACTGATACGCAGCACTGATATGAGGCACTGATAGGCATCCCTGGTGGCACTGGCAGTGGTAGGCATTGTGAGTGGGCACTGATTGGCAGCTGCCTGCGTTGATTGGCGGCTGCCTGGGCACAAATTAGTATTTCCCTGGGAGTCTAGGGGGGCATACCTGGTGGTCCAGTGTGGATGGCCATCCTGGTGGTCCTGGGCACATGATGGTGGTTCTGGGCGGGATCCGAGGGGGGCTGGGCTGATAAACAATCAGCCCCCACTGTCAGGAGAGCAGACAATCGGCTCTCCTCTACTCGCGTCTGTCAGACGCGAGTGAGGAAAAGCCGATCACCGGCTCTTCCTATTTACATCATGATCAGCCGTGATTGGACACGGCTGATCACGTGGTAAAGAGTCTCCGTCAGAGACTCTTTACCTAGTTTGGAGTTGCGGTGTGTCAGACTGACACACCGCTACAACGATCGCCGCAATGCGTGCCCCCAGGGGCTCGCAGCGGCTTAATATCCTTAATATCCTGATCACGTCATATGACATCCAGTCAGGATATTGAAACCACTTTGCCGCCGTCATTCTGCTATATGGCGGGTGGCAAGTGGTTAAATATCGTACCTGGGGGGTGTCTATAGTATGCCTGTAAAGTGGCGTGTGTTTCCCGTGCTTAGAACAGTCCCTGCACAAAATTACATTTTTAAAGGAATAAAAGACATTTAAAACTGCTTGCGGGGGGGGCGTGGCCGGCTAGCGTAGGAGATGGCCGCTTGAAAACACTGCTCTGCATACAGCCAGCTCGCCGGAGCTTTTAACGGTCATCCAGCGCCATAAAAAGAGGCATAAATTTCAGCCAGCAGGTCGGGCATCCCTCCGCTACATGCCCCGTAAGCAGAAAGACCGGAATCCCTCTAGAAGAATGACGGACTTCTACTCACAGCCCCGTCGCTCCTCCAGCCAAGATGGCGCCGGCGGCTCCCAGCCGCACAAACGTGGCTTCACTAAAGACACAGAGCGACGTCTGCAGCACTTCTCCCCAGACTTCTCTAACCCAAACCAGGCACCAGGCAGAACCTCCCAATCCTCCTCCTGCTCTTCCAGCCCAGTGAAGGCGAAGCTTAAATACCAGGACACACCGATCTCAACACTGGAGGTGAGTGACATGACAAGCCCCCTAGACGACACCAGGGAACTGCAGGACTCCATTACTGAATTTCCCACAGTAAATCAACCTGTGATGGATACTACATTGAAAGATATGCTGGTATCCCTACGTAGCACACTCCATGCAGACATCTTGTCACTTGCTCAGCAGTTTAAAGCAGAAGTCAAAGAAATTGGGGAAAGAGTCACACATGTGGAACATAAAATGGGAGACTTTGCCTCCACTTTCAATGAGCTAATAGATGCCCACAATACCCATGATGATGAAATCGCATGGATGAAATCCAAAATCGCAGATCTGGAGAATCGCTCCAGACGCAACAATATTAAAATTAGAGGAATCCCCGAAGACATCAAAAACACAGATTTAATGTCCTTCTTTACCGAGGTGATGAAGGACGCCCTACCAGACCTCCCGCTAGAAGATTTACTTATCGACCGCATACATAGGTTACCAAAACCTAAGCATATCCCTGCACATCTACCCAGGGATACGATAGCTCGTATCCACTTCTTCACGACGAAGGAGAAACTAATGGCGACCTTCAGACATGCAGATCGACTCCCAGATCATTTGCAGACACTTTCGCTGTTTACAGATCTATCTGCTCATACCACGCATCAAAGAAGACAACTTGCCACCATAACGAAGCCCCTGCGAAACCACCACATCTCTTACCAGTGGAGGTACCCGGCAAAACTTCTTGTCACAAAAGACGATCGTCTCTATACAATCAATTCCTTAAAAGAGGGCATACGCATTCTCCGAGATTGGCAAATCCTGGATCCAGACACTGAAAATATAGACAAGGCGATATCACCGCACGCCTCTCCTCATGACAAGTTCTCTTCCACTAATCCAGGGCCTGGATAAAAATCTTCACAATCAAGCTGATTTAGCTCCGGCGAGCTAGTACAATGCACAAGCTATCCAATTTTATTACAGTTGCAGTTGTTCCCCCGAATGTTGCGGACAAAACCCGCTCAGGTTCTACGTAGAACCATACCTTTTTTTTTTTTCTTCTTCTGTTCATTTTTGGACATCTGTCCCCATAAGAACAGTTGGTTCTTTTACCCTTTTCCTTACCTACCCACCCTTCAATATCTGACTGTGATATACCCAATTGCCAACTCCCAGCACTAGTTGCACCATTGGACTAATCTGGTCTTACTCTCAATAAGGACCCCTGCAATACCCTTAAAATACAGATTACCGACTAAACATCTCACTTTCTTAATCCTTTACCTGCTGTAATAACAAGTCAAAGATGGCATTTAAGATCTCTTCGCTGAATGTTAAAGGCCTGAACAGTCCATTTAAACGGCAAACGGCATGGAAAGAAGCAGCCCGACTCAACTGTGATATTTTTTGTTTGCAAGAAACGCACTTTGCCTCAAAAAACCCTCCGACATTCAACCATAAAAAATTTCCTCATATATTCCAAGCTAATGCTCCAACAAAAAAAAGAGGAGTCCTCATTGCGATAAAGGACTCAGTAGCATTCACTCTGACCTCCTTGACAGTGGATCCTCTAGGAAGATACCTGGTGCTAGTAGGACAGATCAACAATATTCTCTATACTATCATTAACGTGTACTTGCCCAATATCAGACCGATCTCAGCTTTGAATAAAATTTGGAAAAAGGTCCATCCTATTTGCCAGGGTCACATTGTTTTATGTGGAGACTTTAACGCCATAACAGACCGCAAAATGGACTTGTCCAACTCCTCACCAAGTCGCTCTCACAGAATAACCCTGGCAAACTTCCTGGACTCAGCTTCCCTATTTGATGTGTGGAGATGTCAACACGCCACGGAAAAAGATTTTACTTTTTTTTCTCATGCCCATAAATCCTACACCCGCATTGACTTTTTTTTTACAGATAAATTTCTTTTGCAGGAGATTCAACAATCAGAGATTGGAAATATTACGTGGTCAGACCACGCGCCTGTGTCCATTTCACTGGGGAGGGAGAAGCTAGGGACGAGAGCGAACAGATGGAGAAATGATGCCGTGCTCATGGCTAGGCCGGAGAACAAGCTACAAATACAAAAAGCACTACAGGAATTTTTTGACATAAACGCTCCGTCCACGGCAGACCCCTTCACACTGTGGAATTCGCACAAGGCATTTATTAGAGGTATATTAATAAAGCAGAGTGCCTCCGCTGGGAAGCTTAGATCACAGCGGCTTAATACTATACTTGCATCTATAAAATTATTAGAACAAACCCATAAATTGCATCCTCTTCCACATACACTGACGAAACTTAATCAGGCGAGACATGACCTGAGAGAAATCCTAACAAACCAACACCTTAAGCAACTAAGAGCTTCAAAAGCAAACTTTTATCTCCATGGCAACAAAGCAAGTAAATTACTTGCAAGCCAACTTAAAGACAGAACAGCCAAACAAAAATTATCCCACATATTCCACCCCAAATCAGGACAGAAATTACTGAACCCTCAAGACATTGCAGAGGCCTTTAGGACATATTACAGTACACTATATAATCTAAACCAACAGGATGGCATCCCCCAACCCACACCAGACACCATAGACAAATTCTTGAACTCAATTAATTTGCCCCTCCTCTCTCCAGAAGACAGAATGATCCTCAACCAACCCTTTACACAAGCAGAAATCCTTAAAATAATTCAATCACTCCCACATGATAAAGCACCCGGTCCTGATGGATTTTCCTCAGAATATTACCAATTCTTTCAAAATACCCTCTCCAAATATATGGAGGGGGTATACAATGCCGCTGTGACCAGAGCTTCCTTCCCGGAAGAAATGTTAATTGCAAACATTATTACCATACCGAAACCGGGAAAGGACCCCGCATATGTACAAAATTTTAGGCCTATTTCGCTTTTAAATGTAGACCTGAAGATATACGCGAAACTTATCTCCAATAGGCTACAACCCTTTCTACCTGATCTGGTAAAACCAGACCAAATGGGCTTTGTTCCGGGTCGCCAGGCCCCTGATGCCACCAGACGTGTTATAAATCTCATCCACCGGGCGGAGACCTCTCGAAGGCCTTCTCTGCTGTTGACTTTAGACGCGGAGAAGGCCTTCGACAGGGTCCACTGGGGTTACCTGGCCAAAGTACTGGAAAAATTTGGTATAATAGGTGATATTTTCTCTGCCATCATGGCCTTATATACGGTCCCGTCTGCCTATGTTTTTTCAGAAGGTCTATTCTCTAAAAACTTTATGATTTCTAATGGTACAAGACAGGGGTGTCCCCTATCCCCGCTCATTTTTGCATTAGTAATGGAACCCCTAGCGGAGAAAATTAGGTCCCATAAACTCATTAAAGGGATAGAAGTAGGTGAAGATCATTACCCAATAACTCTCTTTGCAGACGACATTATTTTAACATTGGAAGACCCAGCCAAATCCTTGCCAGAAGTACATCAAATCTTAACCGAATTTAACCAAGTTTCCCTGTACAAAGTCAATGAAACCAAATCTAACATATTAGGCATTAACATTAGCAAATCTTTACAAACCTCCCTGCAATCCAAATTCACATACCCATGGTCTTCAGGTGCTCTATCCTATCTAGGTATTACATTAACATCACCCCTATCAAATCTTTATAAAGAGAACCTCGCACCACTTTTATTAACAATACAAAAAGACACGACCAAAATCAGTAAGCTTTTTCTATCCTGGGCAGGTAGACTGGCAGCTTTTAAAATGTCCGTCCTACCAAAAATCTTGTACTTTTTTAGAACACTGCCAATCCAGATCCCAGCAGCCTTCTTTAAAAACTCTCAGAAAATTCTATCTACATTCTTATGGAACAAAGGTAAATCTAGATGCAATCATCACATTCTTCGGAAACATAGGAAAGCAGGGGGAATGGGAGTACCTGATTTAAGAGACTATTACTCAGCCACACTACTAGACCAATTAAGGTTCTGGATTACACAACCTAAGTGTAAATCATGGAGTAGTATAGAACAAACAGCAATCTCACCGAATACCCTACATTCACTTTTATTAGCTAACGCTATTTCCCCCTCCTTAAATATAGGCTTAAACCATCCTACCATATCAGCTTCCATTCTAGCTTGGAAACAATTCCTACAACATGGCAATAATACAAACAAACAAATAGATATCCCACTCAACATAGGAGTACTTAGACTCATTAATCCAAATATAACAACTCACAAATGGGAATTAAAAGGAATCAAAGAAATCGCGTCCTTATTCAAAGATGGTAAATTCATCTTTTATGAGGAGTTAACATCTAAATACGAATTGCCAAAGGGTGAGTTTCTCACATATGCGCAAATAAAATCCACGCTAACTCCCAATTTTGAGTTAAATGTAAAGATCTCACAAGATGCCTGGAACTTCTGGACATCTCCGATACCCAAAAAGAAAGGTATATCATACTTTTATAACTGTCTTCATGACAAGCTCACCTTTTGTGTAACCAAACCCCTGAACAAATGGGCCATAGAACTGAACGATAATATCTCAGCCCACCAGTGGCAAAAAGCAATATCGAACAATGTGTCATTTTCTAGGTGTGCTACTTACTGGGAAATGGCACAAAAACTCCATCTTAGGTGGTATTACACACCTTACACAATAGCTAAATTTACTCCTGAACACAATAATCAATGCTGGCGAGGCTGCGGCCTAATAGGTACTCTATCACACATGCTATGGTTCTGTCCTAACATTCGTAGTTTCTGGAACTCAGTGTTCAAACTCATCACTAAATTAACCGGGCTCATATCTAAACCTAACTTTAAACTAGCTATTCTGAGCATCGACATAGGAAACTTTCCGAAGACTCTCAGACATGTGGCTTTACATACTCTGTTTGCAGCAAGACTAATTATCATGAGACATTGGAAGTCAACCAAGGCCCCGAATGTCAAAGAGGTGACGAGCCTACTGTCTGAGACGTACTCTTTGGAACAATTAATGGCATACAAATCAGGAGGATTAATCAAATTCTACGAAAAATGGGCCCCATGGAGAGAACTCCACAACCATACTTAGTCCAATCCCCGTAATACTAACAGGTAATATCACGACAGAACATTACACGCAATTGGGTATCCCTCCTACCATACCCTTACCCTATCCCCCCCTCCCCTGTCCTTCCCATCCCTCCTTCCTCGTTACGGTTCACCCATATCTTCTTAGCTGAACAGAGTTCGAAATAGAATGGCTATTCTTTGATTCGACCTCAACAGATTGTTATTACCTCTGACATATTATTTGTCTATACATAACAACTATGCTAGGAGATATGATTCGTATGTTTCATTTTAGTTATGTACATGTATAACTTCTCGAGTTAACATTACTGTAATTCACTGTGTTGTAATCCCTTCTTAAAATTAATAAAAAAATATTTGAAATAAAACTGCTTGCGGCTTGAATATAATGTTGGGTACCGGCAATATGGATGAAAATCTGTGAGACAAACGGCATGGGTACCCCACCCAGTCTATTACCAGGCCCTTTGGGTCTTGTATGGATATTAAGGGGAACAACGCACCCAAATTAAAAAAAGCGAAAGGCGTGGGGCCCCCAGGCCCTATATACTCTGAACAGCAGTATACAGGCGGTGCAAACAAGACAGGGACTGTAGGTTTGTTGTTAAGTAGAATCTGTTTGTAATTGTGAACTGGTACATTTTTAAAGTGTAGCTCCAGCCAAAAAAAAATCAATTTTTAAGCCTTTTGGAAAACATAGGGGAGGGTTATCACCCCTGCAACATTTGTTTTGCTGTCTGTGCACCTCTTCAGAAGATTTTACCTCACTTTCTGTCCCAATGACAAATCTTTTTTGAAAATTTCGGGTTTTTAGTGAAACAAGGATTGATGATAAAGCATCAGTGAAGAGGAGACATGTTTTTCCCATATTAACTCTTACAGGAGAGAATTTTCCTTCCTCGGGGTAGATTTCATCCCACTTCCTGTTGTCTCCTTCCGTTTGCAAGTAGGAGTCGTTTGTAAGTTGGATGTTTGAAAGTAGGAGCCTGCCCTATATACTCTGCAGAAATTGGGGCCTTAGGTGTTAGTGTTGCCACAACACTGTAAGCCCTCACAGTTACTCTTGGTGGGCTCAGAAACGGGCCCTGCTGTGAAATATTAGATCAAGAATTGTAATTACATGCAATTGTTGAACAGTGGTAGTAAAATTGGGTCTTTGGTGGTGGTGGTGGTGCTGGTGCCACAACACTGTAAGTCCTCACAGTTACTCTTGGTGGGCGCTGGAACGGGCCCCGGTGTAAAATATTATATCAAGAATTGTAATTACACGCACCTGTTGAACAGGGGCAGAAAAATTGGGCCTTTGGTGGTGGTGGTGTTGCCACAACACTGTAAGCCCTCACAGTTACTCTTGGTGGGCGCAGGAATGGGCCCTGCTGTGAAATATTAGATCAAGAATTGTAATTACATGTCCCTGTTGAACAGGGGCAGAAAAATTGGGCCTAAGGCACTGGTGCCACAACACTGCAACCCCTCACAGATGCTAAAGTTGTAGCGCAGGAATGAGCCCTGCTGCAAAGTATTGCATCAAAAATTGTAATTACACGTCCCTGTTAAACAGGGGCTGAAAAATTGGGCCTTGGGCACTGGTGCTGGTGCCACAACACTGCAACCCCTCACAGATACTCTAGTTGGAACACAGGAATGAGCCCTGCTGCAAAGTATTGCATCAAAAATTTTAATTATACGCCCCTGTTAAACAGGGGGAGAAAAATTGGGCCTTGGCCACTGGTGGCGGTGCCCAGAACCAAAAATGTTCTTACAAGCTATCAGCATGAAAATTGAGGAGGAAGAGGATTGTCACTCAGCATAACAGGATAATCACTCAGCATCAGCATAGGCAGTCTTAAAGGGATCTCACATTAAAAAAAAATCAATCGGTTACATCAGCATCAGGTGCTTGTTAGCTGGTGATCCAAGACTGATTCATTTTTATAAAGTTTAGCCAATCGACCGATTTGGTGGACAGGCGCACCCTGTGATCAGTTACAAAGCCTCCAGCAGCACTGAATGTGCGTTCCGAAAGAACGCTGGATGCAGGACAGGCCAGTAGCTCAATTGCATACTGTGCAAACTCTGGCCAGTGATCCATTCTCAAGACCCAGTAACCCAGTAACCCAGAGGATTTAGGTGCCCCTAGGTAATCCTGCACCATGTGAATCAGACGCTGGCGATGGTTGCTGGAACCGATCAGACCTTGGGGCTGCGGATTAAAAAATGGTCTGAACGCATCAGTCAGACGGCCACCTTCTCCACCGCTCCTTCTGTGAGTCAACGAAGCCTCACCAACACGTTGTCCAGGAGGACCAGGAAATTGTAACCTCCCAGGCTCTGGAAACGCGTTGCACAAACCTTTCTGCAAGGCCTCCCGAAGATGTTTCATCCTCTGCTCCCTCTGCGACGGCAAGATAAGGTCCGCAACCTTACTCTTGTAACGTGGATGAAGGAGGGTTGCCAGCCAATAATCATCCCTTCCCTTGATACCACGAATACGAGGATCCATCTGCAGGCTTTGCAGGATCAGGGAGGCCATGCAGCATAGGTTTGCTGAGGCATTTGGTCCAGAGGCCTCTGGGTCACTAAAGACGACATGATCCGCAGCCACCCCCTCCCAGCCACGTAAAAGTCCATGGGTTTCTTCGGACTGTAAATGATCCCTTGAAGACTGCTGCTGATGCTGAGTGCCAGGCTCCCCCTCCATGCTGACACAATCCTCCTTCTCCTCTTCCTGTGTGATCGGCAGGCACGCAGGAACACTGTCTGGATAAAGGGGGCCTTGACAGCTAAGGAAGTCCTCCTCTTCCTCCCTCTGTTCTGCCTCAAGTGCCCTGTCCATTATTCCACGCAGCGTGTGCTCCAACAGGTGGACAAGAGGGACAGTGTCACTGATGCATGCACTGTCACTGCTCACCATCCTCGTGGCCTCCTCAAATGGTGACAGGAAAGTGCATGCATCCCAGATCATAGCCCACTGGCGTGGGAAAAAAAAACAAGGTCCCCTGACCCTGTCCTGGTGCCATAGTCACATAGGTAATCACTGATGGCCCTCTGGTGCGTGTGCAGCCGCTGCAGCATGGCCAAAGTTGAGTTCCACCTGGTGGGCATGTCACAGATTAGGCGATTCTTGGGCAGGTTAAATTCCTTTTGGAGATCAGCCAGCCGAGCACTGGCATTATATGACCTGCGGAAATGCACACAGACTTTCCTGGCCTGCCTCAGGACATCCTGTAAGCCCGGATACCTGCCCAAGAACCGCTGCACCACCAAGTTAAGGACGTGAGCCAAACAGGGCACATGTGTCAGTTGTCTCCTGTCGGAGGGCGGAGAGGAAGTTGTTGCCATTGTCGCAAACCACCATACCTGCCTTAAGCTGGCGTGGCGTTAACCACCTCTGAACCTGCCCCTGCAGAGCTGAAAGAATCTTTGCCCCAGTGTGGCTCCTGTCCCCCAAGCACACCAGCTCAAGCACCGCATGGCATCTTTTTGCCTGCGTGCTTGCATAGCCCCTTAAACGCCTACAGAGCACCGCTGGTTCCGAGGACAAATCAGCACAGGAAGAGGCCATGGAGGAAGAAGAAGAGGAGGCGGTGGAGGAGAGAGGTGTGGCAGAATCACCACTAGTAGAATTTTGGAGGCGTGGTGGTGGAACAACACTACTGCCCCCTGTCCTGCATCCTTCCCAGCTGCCAGAAGAGTCACCCAGTGTGCAGTGAAAGATAGGTAACATCCCTGTCCATGCCTGCTGGACCATGAGTCAGCAGTAATATGCACCTTACTGCTGACCGCCCTATCCAGCGAGGCCAAGACATTGCCTTCCACATGCCGGTAGAGAGCCGGAATCCCCTTCCATGAGAAAAAGTGGTGTTTGGGAACCTGCCACTGTGGAACTGCACATTCCACAAACTCACGTAAGGGGGCAGAGTCTACCAACTGAAAAGGCAGCAGTTGAAGTGCTAGCAATTTAGCCAAGCTAGCATTCAACCGCTGGGCATGTGGATGGCTGGGAGCGAGCTTCTTTCGACGGTGCAGAAGCTGGGGCAGGGAAATGTGCCTGGTACAATCTGACGACGGTGTACTGATAGCAAATTGCCCGTAAGTACTTGGCTGTCACACACCTAATTCTACACCTTCATTCCTCTCAGTGCAGGTTTCAGAGAGAACTGAAGGTATAGTGGGGTTGGAGATCCCAGCTGATGAGGAGCAAGGAGAGGTCTGCTTTGTTCTTTGGTATGGGTCTTTTAGGTACGCTTGCCAACGAACTGCATGGCAGGTCGACATACGTCTGGTCAAGCATGTGGTGCCCAAGCGGGTGATGTTTTGACCACGCGAGATACACTTGAGACATATGTTGCAAATAGCAGCGGTGGGATCTGATGCACTCATCTCAAAAAAGGCCCACACCAAAAAAATGTTGGAATAACGCGCAGAGACAGCAGCGCCCTGCACATGCGGAGTTCTGCGGTGTGATGCAGTCGGTGTGCTGCCCTTAAGCTGGCCCCTGAAGGTCATCCTGCCTCATTGGAGATGTGCCTCCTCCTCCTCCTCTCTCCCAGGCACCCACGTGGAGGCAGTGACCTCATCACCCCCTCCCTCCTCATTACTGGAGCAAAGCTGGCAGTATGCTGCAGCTGGGGGAACATGACTGCCAGATTGCTGTCCTTCTTGAGCACCCCCTCTCTCTGGGCTAATGTTAATGCCTTCCTCTAGCTGGGTACCATCATCGGAGCCTTCAAAACGCTGGGCATCTTCCTGAAGCATGTACCCAACACTGTGGTCAAACAGTTTGAGGGACACCTCAGGAGGACATGGTGGGGCTAGGGAAGGAGTGACTGATGCCATTTAGCCAAGGGAAGAGGCCCATTGGCAGCTGCTTTGCCAGAAAAAGTACCCTGAGCCCGGGTGAGAGAGGATGAGGACAGCTTGGTCATCCACGCTACCAAGTCTTCCGCATGTTGCGCCTCAACACGGCCAGCTGCCGAAAAAAAGGACAAGCGTGTCCCACGACCACGTGCTGATGAGATGCACCATCTCCACGACCAGCACTGTTGCCTCTAGACACAGAGCCTGCTTGCCCTCTTTTATTGGCTTGTGACTGTCTGCCTCTCCTTGTTGGCCTTCCAGACATACTAATGGCCTGCAGTGAGATCTAGCTGCACGAAGCTGGGATGTGTATATATATATATATACTGATACTGCAGCTAGCAGAATCAACTGCCTGTCTGTAGTATTATTAGTATGAGAACACCAGCAATTGTCTTCAGGTAGCTTTAGTTGCACACTGTGTAGAGTACGCAATACACTAACTGTAAATACTGCAGCTGCCTGCGGTACTAATAGGATCAGAAGAACACCACCAATTTTCTTCAGGTAGCTTTAGGTGCACACTGTGCAGAGGACACACTACACTAACTGTAAATACTGCAGCTGCCTGAGGTACTAATAGGATCAGAAGAACACTACCAATTTTCTTCAGGTAGCTTTAAGTGCACACTGTGCAGAGGACACACTACACTAACTGTAAATACTGTAGCTAAAAGGACTAATAGGATCAGAAGAACACCAGCAATTTTCTTCAGGTAGCTGTAAATACTGTAAAAACACCTGCCTGCCTGTCAGTAGGAAGAGAATAACAGGAACGGATCTAGCTAAACTGAATACAATATATATATATATATATATATATATATATATACATACATACACACACACACACACACACATATACACACACACACACACACAACACCAAGGATGTATATATATATATATATATATATATATATATATATATATATATATATATATATACAATACACTGTAAGTGCAGCTAACTGACTTGCCTGCCTACTCTATCTAACTTAAATCAAATGACACTGTCTCTCTGTCTATCTCTCCGCCACCGCCGCCGCAACACACTACACAAGGCTGCCACGCAGGCGGCCTTATATAGTGTGGGGCATGTACTAAACCCCCTGAGCCATAATTGGCTAAAGCCACCCTGGCTTTGGCCAATTAAGGCTCTGTACAGACGGCGCTGTGATCAGCCAGCAATGCACTGCGATGCCACAGTGAATTATGGGCCGTGACGCGCCACTCGAATTTGGCGCAAGTAGCCCATAACATTGAAATTTGATGAACGGTCGAACATGGGTTTGATGTTCGAGTCGAACATGGGTTTGACTCGAACTCGAAGCTCATCCCTATTGCTTACCTTCTTTCTTGCTGTTTTTTAAGCTTTCCCATTCTATGTAATGTTAAAGAGGGCTGGGGAGTTACTATATTAACCATGCCTGTGCTAGACATGTGCAATTAGTTTAGTTTCAAACTCTTTTTTTTAACAAATTTGTTAATTTCCAAACTTTCCGAATTTCGAATTTCCGAATTTTCACATTTACGAACTTTCAAAAATTTGAAATTTCGGAAATTCGGAAGTTCTGAAATTCGAAATTTCGAAAAATCGAAATTAGGAAATGAGGAAGTTTGAAAATTCGAAATGAGCAAGTTCGAAAATTTAAAAATTTGGAAATTTGAAAATCCAAAAATAAGAAAGAAAATCTGAAAATTCGAAAACCAAAAAATCTGAAATAATAACTAACTAATAATAAATATTAAATTATAGGTATTGGAATTTCCTTTCAAATTTGGCTGTTTGTGAACGTAACGATTACAAATTTATTCGAAGTTACGAATTATCTGAAATAACGAATGCCGTATCTAAACAAATGGAACGTAACGATCTAATAATAATAAATAACAATAGTAATAAAACCTTTTTATTATTATTAATATTTTTTATTAATTTGTTCCATTTCATTTGTTTAGATGCGGCATTCATTATTTCAGATAATTCGTAACTTTAGAACAATTTGTATTCCTTACGATCACAAACAGCCAAATTTAAAAGGACATTCCAATACCTATAAATTAATAGTTATTTATCATTACTTAGTTATTATTTCAAATTTTACTGATTTTTCTTTCTTTTTTTCGGATTTTCGAAATTCTGAATTTTCGAATTCAAATTTGGAAATTCGGAATTCAAAAATTGAGAAATTGGAAATTCAAAAATTCAAAATTGGAAATTCAAAAGTCAGAATTTTCGAATTTCCGAATTCCGAATTTCCGAAAAAAGCAAAAAAACGAATGAAACGGAAACAAACAAATTTTTTGTCAGTACACATGTCTAGTCTGTACTGTGCTAGCAGTTCTTTATTATCAGTTGCAAACTACAGTGCCTTGAAAAAGTATTCATAGCCCTTGAAATTTTCCACATTTTGTCATGTTACAACCGAAAACGTAAACATATTTTATTGTGATTTTATGTGATAGACAGAGAAGTGGAAGGAAAATGATAAATGTTTTTCAAAATTCTTTACAAATTAATATCTGAAAAGAGTGGTGTGCTTTTGTATTCAGTCCCCTTTACCCTGATACCCCTAACTAAAATCTAGTGGAATCGCCTTCAGAAGTCACCTAATTAGTAAATAGAGTCTACCTGTGTGTAATTTAATCTTAGTATAAATACAGCTGTTCTGTGAAGCCCTTAGAAGCCCATGGTAACTCTGGAGGAGCTGCAGAGATCCACAGCTCAAGTGGGAGAATCTGTCCACAGGACAACTATTAGTCGTGCACTCCACAAATCTGGCCTTTATGGAAGAGTGGCAAGAAGAAAGCCATTGTTGAAAGAAAGCCATAAGAAGTCCGGTTTGCAGTTTTGCGAGAAGCCATGTGGGGGATACTGCAAACATGCGGAAGAAGGTGCTCTGGTCAGATGAGACCAAAATGTAACTTTTTGGCCTAAAAGCAAAATGTATGCAGAAAATTAACACTGCATCCTGATGAACACACCACCCCACCGTGAAACATGGTGGTTGCAGTATCATGTTGTGGGGATGCTTTTCTTCAGCAGGGACAGGAAAGCTGGTCAGACTTGATTGGAAGATGGATGGAGCCAAATACAGGGCAATCTTAGAAGAAAACCTGTTATGCCGTGTACACACGATCGCACATTCCGACAACAAAATCCATGTTTTTTGTCCGACGGATGTTGGCTCAAACTTGTCTTGCATACACACTGTCACACAAATCTTGTCGGAAATTCCAAACGTCAAGAACACGGTGACATACAACACGTACAACGAGCCGAGAAAAATTAAGTTCAATAGCCAGTGCGGCTCTTCTACTTGATTTTGAGCATGCGTGGAACTTTGTGCGTTGGAATTGTGTACACACGATCAGAATTTATGAGAACGAATTTTGTTGTCGGAAAATTGAGATCCAGATCTCAAATTTTGTTTGTCAGAAATTTCCGACAGAAAATGTCCAATGGAGCCTACACACGGTCGGAATTTCCGACAACAAGCTCCCATCGAACATTTCCTGTCGGAAAATCCGACTGTGTCGGACATTAGAGTCTTAAAAAGACTTGAGACTGGGGCGTAGGTTCACCTTCCAGCAGGAAAAGGACCCTAAACATACAGCCAGCGCTACAATTGAATGGTTTAGATCAAAGCATCTTCATGTGTAAGAATGGCCCAGTCAAAGTCCAGACCTAAATCCAATTGAGAATCTGTGCCAAGACTTGAAAATTGCTGTTCGCAGATGCTTTCCATCCAATCTGACAGCTTGAGCTATTTTGCAAAGAAGAAAGGGCAAACATTTTGCCCTGTAGATGTGCAAAGCTGGTAGAGACATACCCAAAAGGACTTGCAAGTGTAATTGCAGCAAAAGGAGGTTCTACAAAGTATTGACTCGGGGAGCTGAATACAAATGCACCCCACACTTTTCACATATTTATTTGTAAAACATTTTGAAAAGCATTTATAATTTTCCTTCCACTTCACAATTATGTGCAACTTTGTGTTGGTATAGTACATAAAATCCCAATAACATACATTTACGTTTTTGGTTAAAACATGAAAACATTTGGAAAATTTCAAGGGGTGTGAATACTTTTTCAAGGCACTATATGAACACTGCCTGTCCTAACAAAGGGTTAAAGATCTCAAGACATATGTTTAAAAAATATGGTAGGCTATGCTGTGTGAATATTAACACATAACTAACATGTAGTGGCAACAAAAGAAATAAATTTTGAAGACCGTATTCACACTCCGAATGGTCTAAAGTTTTAGTGAAGTACACCAAAGGTCAGCATTGGGACCCTTATTTTTTAACGTATTTAAAAGGGTCTCAGGGCACTCAGGGCACTTGTGAAATTAATGAAAAATGACACCCTCTTCATTCACACTATCATTTAAGAATATTTAAAGTGATATTAAAGGCATGTTTTTTTTTTTTTTAATAACAAACATGTTACTGTATACGTACCTGCTCTGTGCAGTGGTTTTGCACAGAGCAGCCCTGATCTGCCTTTTCTCGGGTCCCCCACAGGCGCTCCTGGCCCAATGGCTCCCACTGCGGTCTCAGCTAATGAGAAGAGAAAGTCCCCGGAGAGCCTCTTGTGCACATCACTGGATCACGATGGGGCTCATGTAAGTATTTCAGAGTCGAGGGTTATTAAAGGAGATGTTTGGGGTCATAAAAAAAAAAACATACACACTCACCTACATGCTGCAGCATTGGTGTGATGCTGAAGTTGTCCCTTGCTGGCTCTAAGCCTGGGAGCTAAGCACTCATGCTCTGAACAGAGAATGATGATAGTCAGTAACCGCTTTTTGCTCTGCCCTTCCAGTGCTCACTGGAGCACTGGGCTGGGGTGGGGGTGGGAGCGGTTGTCTCATGCTCTCAGCAGCACAGAACCTGAGGAAGCTCTGTAATGTCAGCCGACAACAGGCTAAAGCCTGCCATTGGCTTATTCTGGGTCACAGAAGAGCACAAGTAGTTGCACTCCTGTGACCCAGAAGAGAAGTAAGGCCAAAAAAGCTTAGACCATACTTCCCTTTAAAGAAGAAGAAATATGCACTGGAGTAACTAAAAAAGGAAGGAGATCATAGCTGTCACCAATTAGGCTACCTCCTGTATTGTGGATGTAATATACAGTGCAGCTTGGAATAGAGATGTCAAATTTGCGGAAAGTTTGAAGTCATGGGAAAAAAAATAAAACATTTCCTATAAAATACTTCTTCTACCACATAGGACCCTACTCCCATAAATTTTCAGGCTGAGCCAGAGGCCCTGTTCCATAACTAGCTTACTCATGACACTGGGAGGGAACCCCTGCAGCCATGGAAAATTATGGTAAGTGTTTGATAGCAGATTTTACGTTTTCCTGACAGACTCCTTGGCAGCATACATTTGGGAACTAACTAGCCCAAAAAAACAAGGATGGAATGCTGAAAAAAGTGGGGTTTCAATCATAGCACCTAGCCAACAGGATCCCTATGGATAGCCATTAACGGTATAAGGAAGTTAGCAGGATGTAGAGCCAGACAATGGCAATGAGCCAGAACAGCCTTAATGGAAGACTTGTCATCCCCCTACAAATACTCCTGGCACCCTTTCACAGGGAGCCCATGAAGCCTTCACATTCATGGTTGACTGTGTGGTGACTGCTTTTGTAGGAACCAAGCCCTAAGCTCTATAAGCCTATTGTCTAGTTGGAATGGCCCATCTAGCGATGATTCTGGATGATATCTTCGTCCCGCTGGTTTTGTTAGAGAGAGACAAATATGTCCTAAAATTCTGAGCAAAGCTGTGGCTTGAGAGCATGATCGCAGTATCCCAATATCCATGGCATGGAACCAGTTATGCTTGGTGGTCCTGCATATGAGAGGAAAAAAACTTTTGTTCTCATAGGATGCCGAAGCCATATCAGACTGCAACCCATTATGGATATAAATATTACCCGTACTAGGCAGAATGCCAACAAGGATCCCTCATGGTGCAAGGCCCAGATCCTGGCAAACCTCTTGACTGAGTAAAAAAAAAAAAGAACCCTTAGAGGGGCTGTCTTCATGACCGAGCCTTTACTCAATACTGGACCGAAAGAGATCCCATGTGGAGCAGCAAACTGCCAAGGGGTCCTAAAGGCCCTGATTCTGGCAAACTTCCTGCTGAGGATGTAACCCTTAGAGAGACTGACATCATGGCTCAATCCTTACTCCAACTGGACTGGAGGTGATTCTACCTGGAGCTGTAAGTCACTAAAGGATCGTTCCTGGCCTAAAACTTTGATCTTGCAAACTTCCTGACTGATGAGATAGCCCTTAGAGTGCATGTCTTCATAGCTCAGTCTTTACCCAAGCTGGACTGGAAAGAGATATTATCTGGACCTGACAAGAAAGTCCAGAGCAAGTAGTAAACGCCACCTAGAAAGTCTTGACTCTCCTTCGAGTATAAGATGCAGCCCCCATCAAAGCATTGGATGAGTAAGGGATAGTCCACCCATTAGACATTGGATATGACCGGGACTGTAGAGGTCTGCCCTCTAAGAGAGCTTAAGATCAGCTTAAGTCTAGAATGTACCTGACCAGAGGACTGGAGCAAAAAAAAAAAAAAAAACAATGCAGTCCAAATTGAACAAGCTTTATTCAAATCCTTTTGTAGGATTTATAGATATTAGCTTAGAGAAACAACAGCCAAGCTTGATCAGTCTCTTCCTCCCAGGATGAGAAACTGGTAGAAATTAACAAAGGTGGACTCTGTGACAGAAGATCTCATCTGAGAGAAATGACTTTAATCACATTGGTGTAGTGGTTAGTACTTTTGCCTAGCAGCAAAAGGGTCGCTGGTTCGAATCCCAACTACAACACTACCTGCCTGGAGTTTGCATGTTCTCCCTGTGCCTGCGTGGGTTTCCTCTCACACTCCAAAGACATGCTAGTAGGTTAATTGGTTCCTGTGTAAATTGGCCCTAGTATGTATGAATGTTAGACATGTGTGATTTGTTTCGTACGAATCGAAAATTTGTTCATTCGGAAGCATCCGAAATATGAATTTCTATGCTTCTGAATTGTTTCCGAAATACGAAATTTCGTTGACGAATTTTGGATCCAAATTCCGTTACATCGGAAACGTGACTGGTGTTTTGTTGACCAATCAGAGATTTTCTTCTGCTGCTGAGTGAGGGTTGGGAAAATTACCTTTTTTAATATGGGAGTGGGAGACTGGTACTGGTAGTCGATGGGAGATTCAGAATCGGACAAAATAAGAATGTTCGTTAATATTGTTTTATTATTGTCATAATAATTACAATTATTTGTTATGATGAAGTTAAAAACCCAGGAAGTCAGCACAGCACAGGGATGGTGGGAGCCCCTCATAATGAGCACATCAGGGGTACAGCCCCAGGAGGAAGTCAGCACAGCACAGGAATGGTGGGAGCCCCTCATAATGAGCATAATGAGTCAACTACTGCCATATTGAGAAAGGTATTTTTTGCTTTTTAAAATCATCATAACGAACCTTCGTAATTGTTTCGAAAAGTTAACGAACCTAACAAAAATTTGTATTTCGTACGAATCCAAATTGAATTTCGGACACGAATTACGAAATACGAATTAACGGCTAATACGAAACGTAATGAAACAAATTTATTGACGGCGAACATGTCTAATGCATGTGAGTTAAGGACCTTAGGCTGTAAGCTCCTTGAGGGCAGGGACTGATGTGAATGTACTGTAGATGTAAAAGCGCTGCATAAATTGATGGTGCTATGTAGGTACCTGAAATAAATAAACAATTAAATAACCTGGTATCAAAAGCAGGAACAAAGGCCTGTTTGGAAAATGGGTAATTACTGCAATAATCGCAACGGTCTTTAGAAACAGACCCCAAAAAACTGTTTATGGGTCAGACTGGAGGGAAAGCATATGGCTTGTGAGACCTTTCCTGATCTGTCTCAGCATCTGCACCCAAAGCTTGGCCCAGGCGCCTAGGGAAAAGCTTTCCAGCTTGTAATAGTAAGGAGATGCTAACAGATCTAACTCCGAAATGTTGTCCAGAGATGAAATCCACCTGGAGGAATTTGGATGTAGGAACCACTTGTTGCGCAATTGGGCCACCGAATATGGATTCCTCCCAGAAATTATGAATGTAGACTCAAATTAGATGAGAGAGATGGAGATGTTCTACTCCACCCAGATCAGAGTCATCTCTACCTCTTCTCAGTGGAAAGACCCCGCAGATTCTGACCTGCCACCTTATGTAGGACACCACTGTCATGTTGTTAAGCCTCAATGGAGACTAAAAAGCCAAAGGGAGCATAAAGAGCTGGCCAGAAAACCAGAATGTTCAAAACAACTTCCCAACAGGGGAGTTCCACTGGCAAAACAACTTCCCGATAGGGAAGTTCCACTAGCCATAGTTCTGCAGCACAGAAGACTTATTACTGTGCCAGCACCCAAGGCTTCATCTGCCTGTTTGTGAGACATGAATAGCTGGGTCCATGATCAACATTGGAGAAAAAAAACCTTTTCAGGACAGGAGGCCTTTTCCATTGAGCCTACTTCAATATAGGGATGGGAGAGACCATGGTCCTGATTATCAAGCATTGAGATGCTGACAGGTGAAGAGGGGAAAACTAGGATTACCCAGCATCCTACTAACAGTATGCTCTAGTGGCAAAAACAATGAATCCTGATGAATTAAGCTCTCAGATACACAAGGATTTGCATAGGAGTCAGATGACCCTTTTTGAAAGCCTAGCCAGCCAATCTCTTGTAGGGTTCTGAGAACTCTCTCTGTATTCTTGACAGGGATCCATGCCTAAAGGAGTGTATCGAAAATATAACCAGCAGACATGTATGCTGCATAACGTCTTGACCCATATAGAAACAGAGGTATGTCAGAGAAGACAGCTCTGGGGGTTGGAAATAGGCATCCCTTTGAGCAATAAAAGGAGAAGACCAACACATAAAGTTACCACCAGAAGACGCCACACCCCTGAGGACACATCCACTCATTATGATTGAGTATACCCCTGAAGGACACCCCCCAAAGGCAACTCCATGAATACAGCTAAGTTCATGAAGGCCACATCGACCTCTTCTTCATAAGTGCCTAATCTGACATCCTGAAGTGCAGGTAGAAGTTTCCTAGTTGGGGTTTGAACTGAGCTGCTACAAGGTGCTACATTGTGCTGACCACTAAGACTTTCTGCTGCTCTGTCCTTCTGTTCAATTTGCATCCCTCTTCTAGAATGAGCTTCTAGCTTAAACATCATACAGGGAAAAAGGCAGGATCTTACATTTTAGGCATCCTTACGAAAAGGAGGTACAAAAACTTGCTTATAGATCATCCTCATCCACATCTTACTTTTAGGATTTTGAAGAGGGTTAAATTGGCCAGGTGACTGGTTCTGCAAGGAAAAAGCTTGACATCGTCAGAGTTGAGAATCATGCGTGCATACTACATGCTTAATAGCAAGTGTCCATTAGTCAGCTTCACATACTGTACACCGGCTTTAAGAGACCCACAGAAGGGATGACAATCCAGGAAACAGTTCCAGTAAGGCTGCATTCACACCTGAGCGTTTTGTTTTCAGGCAGAAAGATTTTGCAGGGATTTTTACCGTGTTTTTTCCCGCAATTTTGATGTGTTTTTGCCACAATTTTGTACAGGTCAAATGGTCACCCATGTAAAAAGAAGAAAAACGCCCGTAATCTGACTGAAAAGAAGCTTGTTTGAGCTTCAGAGGGATCTGACAGAGAAAACTATGAATGGGTGTGCCACATCCCGTAAATTGTAGGAAAGAAGGAAAGATACCCCTGGATTTGGGACTTTATAGGCACTACCACAGTAAGAATAGAATTATTGTAAATTTATTTTAACTGTACAAAAAACATATCAAGAATAGAAAAAATGCATAAATACATCTAAATGTAAACCAGATGCGTTTCGGAGAAATCTTTTCCTTCATCAGGGTTCTTTATAGTATCTGGGGGATTGTAGAATACAAGTAATTAATAATCAGTGTAAGTACAAACAGATTCTATCCCAGATTAGTTCACAAAAGTGATTCACTTACATTTTATTCATTGACAGTACATATGAGCATCCACATGGTTAAAAACAGGAAAGGGCATGGCCTAGCCTGGCATGAAGACAGTCGCTTGATCCCTGAGCTCCGGCCGCCAAAGGAGAAAACTACCTAAAAACTGAGGTATTTATGCTGCTGAACACACTATAACAATGGGGACAGCTTCACGGACCTCCTCTGCCTCCCGTTCTCGCTCCCCTAGGGAATTACCCAGGACTCAGAGCCACCACCAGATGTTCAGAGGCGGCAGAGGGAACATGGCGCCTTCCCGCCACGGTCCTGCACACTCTCAAACACGGCCGCTACCGCTGACTGACCCGATACCCTCAGCCTCTCAGCAAACCCCTCATCTGCCACCAGAGTACCCGCCACCTCATCACCTGCCACCAGAGTACTTGCCACCAGAGTACTCGCCACCTCATCACCTGCCACCAGAGTACTTGCTACCAGAGTACCCGCCACCTCACCACCAGAGTACCTGCCACCAGAGTACCCGCCAACTCATCACCTGCCACCAGAGTACCCGCCACCTCATCACCTGCCACCAGAGTACCTGCCACCTCATCACCTGCCACCAGAGTACATACAGCCAGTCAGCCACTATGTCCAGAAAGATGTACACCCCAGAAGAGGCATACCAGATACTGAGTCTGATCGATGAGAGCAACGGGGAGCTCTCACTGCTCAGTTCAGATTCTGGTTCTGATTCGGAATATGAGCCCCCCGAAGGCAGCACATCAGGATCCGAATCAGAGGAGGAAGTAGTCCGTCCAAAAAGACGACGGTCTGAACACCAGGCAGCTACCAGCAGAGCCAGCGGTGGTAGACCCCCAGGAGGAGGGGCCCAGTACAAGCGCTGCTAGACCCCAGGAGGAAAGGCCCAGCACAAGTGGATGCCAAAGAAGTAGGGCCCAAACCCATCTTCCAGATTCCTTGGCAAACCCATTGTGGCTGCCTTCTACCACAGGGTCAGCCACGATCCCCTCTTTTACAGCACAGCCGGGTGTGCAGGTCAACACTGCAGGATTTTCACAAATGGATTTTTTAAATTTATTTTTCCCTAACGAATTGATTCAAGGCATCGTGGACCAAACTAATCTCTTTGCCCAACAATTTATTGCAACCAACCCCAGCTCCAGCTATGCCCGCCCTTTTGAGTGGAGACCGCTAACAGTAGTGGAGCTAAAATTTTTTTTTAGGCCTAACCCTGAACATGGGGCTTACAAAAAAAAATGAAATTCATAAGTATTGGTCGACCAAACCCATCCACCATATGCCAGTTTTTTCATCAGCCATGTCCAGGTCCCGATACAAAATCATAATGCGCTTCTTGCATTTCAATGACAACTCACAGTGCCCCCCCTGAAATCACCCAAACTTTGACAAACTATATAAAGTTCGCCCCCTAATTCATTTTTTTTCCCAGAAGTTTGCCGAAGTTTATGTCCCTGAAAAAAACATATCTGTGGACGAATCCCTGGTGCATTTCACAGGCCGGCTGGGAATCAAGCAATATATCCCCAGTAAGAGGGCGAGGTATGGCTTGAAGCTTAACAAGCTTTGTGAAAGTGCCACCGGTTATGTGTGCGCATTCCGCGTGTACGAAGGCAAAGATTCCCAGCTCCAGCCCCCTGAGTGTCCCACGTACAGTACATGGGAATAAGTGCGAAAATTGTTTGGGAGTTGGCATTCCCACTCCTACAAAAGGGGTACCATATTTATATGGATAATTATTATACGAGTTTGCCCCTTCTCCGCCACCTATATCTCAAACAAACTTTGGCCTGTGGTACAACTAGAAAAAACTGAAAGGGCTTCCCACAGTGTCTAAGTGTCTTGTCACCACAAACATTCCAAGGGGGAATCTACAAGCTTGAGGAACGAAGAAGTGTTGGCTGTGAAGTGGAGGGATAGAAAAGACGTGTACATCATGTCCACCATCCACGATGACACCTCGGTGGAACTTCACAGAAGATGTGGTACCTGTATCACTGAGTACAATAAATACATGGGGGGGTGGATTTAAACGATCAGTTGTTGCAGCCCTATCTTTCAACAAGAAAATCCTTATTCTGGTATAAAAAAGTCGCAATTTACTTTTCTCATTTGGCCCTTTTAAATTCTTTCATAATCTACCAAAAATCAACAGAAACACCCACCACCTTCATAAAGTTTATTGAAGACATTGTCACTGCCCTGATTTATCAGCAAGTATTCCCCCCAGAAAGCATTCGCTCCGATTCTGTCAGCAGACTACATGAGTGCCATTTCCTGGACCATTTTCCACCAACAGGATCCGGAAGACGACGCCAAAAAAAATTTCGGGTGTGCACCAAAAAAGGAATTAGGAAAGATACCAGTTTCCATTGTACTGACTGTCCCTCCCAACCTAGCCTTTGCATCGGCGAATGCTTCAGGCGATATTACACTCTGGAAAATTATTAGTCCATATTTCTAATACTGCCGTTTCCCCGTTTTTAATTTCTGTCCTGAATATTTCCCTTCCTCAACCAACCATATCATTGCCTTCCATGTGAACCGACCCTGGCCTGTTTCTCGACTATGCTTCTGCCTACCGTCTGCATTGTTTTTCCGCCATGTTTTTGCCTTTCACATGAACTGACCCTGGACTGTATCGACTATGCCTACCGTCTATTTCTGCCTTTTACCTGCACTGACCTCGGCCTGTTGACCATGTTTTTGCCTGCCACTTGGATTGATCTTTCACCCTGCTACACAGGGGTCTCAAATATGTGAGGGGCTCCAGAATAGTGTTCGGAGTTCAGAAAACCAGTTTTTGGTTTTCTGTGTTCCCATAACAAGGTCTGGTTGCCCGGAGGCTTCAAAGCGATTTGGGTGGGAGAAGCCTCTACCCCTGTCCCCATTCTTTCCTGACCGATGCCCTAAGCTTGATGGTACTGCCTGCTCCCTGGACAAATACTCTGGCTGTGCTGACCATACCTCTGCCTGCTGCATGTACTAACTATGGACAGTATTCCTGCCTGCTGCATGGACGAATGCTTTGGCTGTGCTGACATCTCTACCTGTACTGACTATTCCTGCCTGCTGCCTGTTTTGCTGTCGCTGTCCACGTTCCTGCCTGCTGCCTGGACTGATGCTCTTCTCTGTGGACCACTGCACTACTAAAACTGCAGGTAATCTTTTCTTTACCCTTTACTCAGCAGAATGTATTTTGGTTTGTAATTGGTATGTACAGTACATGCTATGTGTTAGAAATATGAAGGGCCTTCAACAATGTGATAGGTTGGCAGAAATTTGTGTGTAATGTATGCTCCTAGAACAACTGACAGTGCTACTTGGATGTTGGGCCTCTGTATGTGGCCAGGCTGTGTAAAAGTCTCACACATTTGGTATCGCCATACTCAGGAGGAGTAGCAGAATGTATTTTGGGGTGTCATTGCAAGTATGCATGTGCTGTGTGAGAGAAATAACTTGTTATTATGACAATTTTGTGCAAAAAAAAAAAAATAATTTCCAAGAATTGTGGGAAAAAATTACAACTTCAAAAAACTCACCATGCCTCTTACTAAATACCTTGGAATGTCTGCTTTCCAAAAAGGGGTAATTTGGGGGGTATTTGTACTTTCCTAGCTTGTTAGGGCCTCAAGAAATGATATAGGCCTTCAGTACATCAGGTGTGATCAGATGTGATAATTTTTCAATGATTTGCACCATAGCTTGTAGACTCTATAACTTTCACAGAGACCAAATAATATACACTAATTTGGGTTATTTTTACTAAAGATATGTAGCAGTATACATTTTGGCCCAAAATTATGAAGAAAAATTACTTATTTGCAAAATTTTACAATAGAAACAAAAAAATGTGTTTTTTTTTTTCAAAAATGTCTCTCTTTTTTCGCTTATATTGCAAAAAATAAAAAAACCAGCAGTGATTAAATACCACCAAAAGAAAGCTATGTTTGTGAGAAAAAAATGATAAAAATTTGGTTTGGGTACAGTGTAGCATGACTGAGTAATTCTCATTCAAAGTGTGAGAGCGCTGAAAGCTAAAATTTGGTCTGGGAAGGGTGTATAAAAGCCCTGTATTGAAGTGGTTAAACAAGCACAGGACAGACAGCAGATTCTCCATGAAGGAACTTTTATTCAAATTTACCAGGATCTATCAGGCATTACGTTACAGCATAGACGCGACCTGAAACCTCTATTGGACACCCTTTCGGGAGAAGGGCATCCCCTATAAATAGAAGTTCCCATTTTGCCTCGCAGTCTCCGCTCATGGCCGAACGGCTCTCCTCAAAGTGCTAGAGGGCCTACCTCAATTCTGCAGCTCACTCGGCATCCCGCTAGTGCCTGTGCCCAACTGGTATACAGCGTTCTGCTACACAACATCAAGAAAAGATGCCGCACAGGAAGAACCCATTAAAGCCCAGGACACCAGGTACTGCAGGAGGTGTTCTCCTTCCGCCCTCAGAAACACCATCGCTCCCCGTACCAGATTCCAAGAGTCCAGCCCTACTGACTCGCCCTGGTCTCGGAGAGCTCGCAGGAACCGCTAACCTCTGCCTGATGTGAGCCTGTTTATGCTTCTTGTCTGTCCCTTTTGGCTCCTTTTTGACCAATTTTCTTATTGACTTTTCCACCGGTTTTAACCTTGTTTGGTCCCCTGGCTTTTATTCAACCTTTTGGAGTCTGCCTAGTTAGGGAGAGATCCCGCCAGTTCTGCCCCTCCCCCACGATCTCAGCTATCCACGGGCACACTTAGGATATCTGAACGCCTTCATTCCCGCCTCACAGCACTGACTACGGCTTCCCAGCTGCCCATGCTCATTCTTCGCTGTGGGATCAGATGTCACACACATGTTACTGAAATCTGCCTTGCAACCCTGCTATTAGCTTGGAACTACACTGACCACAATACTTTGCGGAGTGTGAATCCGCCCCTCACAGGAAGGAAAGCCTGATAGCCGCCGCCCCCGTCTCTGAGACACCTGAGACACTCTTCAATCAAGTCCTACGGCAGCCCTATAGCCTGCGCGGTCCACAAACTATGGCTCAACCTCACTGACTGGCACGCACTACATGCACGCCACTCAAGAGGTGCCTTGAGAGTCTCCCTTCCGCAGCGGCATAGCCTGAAGCGCACCGGGTTCCACTGTCTGCGACTCCCTTTCATCTACGACATTGCATGACAACATACTGAAGGGGACTGACACTACAAACCCTGCTTCTATGGTGAATAATCCACGCCTTCTACCCAACCAGTGAGGAGATCCGCCGATCAAGTACCGGCCACTCGATACCCACATCTGGGTGAGTGCGGGCACCACTCGCATAACCTACACGTCTCTCCTTTTTACCTCCATCGAACGATTACGGTAGTATCCCGGCCCCTCCACTGTCTGTTACTATTTGTATTGTATGTCCAAGTTCTGATCACCCATTGTTTAATTCACTATTGTACTGCTTACTCTGTTGACCACCCTGTTCTGGGCCGACTGACAAGTAGCTTCGGAGTACGGCATCTTAGATCTTTACACCCCTAGTTCTTTTGTACAAGCCCTTGTGGCTATTGGTTCACTGCCTTGGCACATGCCTTCAGCCCACACAATTACCCTCTTTTGCGGTTAATGCTACCCTTTGGGGGACGGCATGGACAGTAGTCGGCCGCCCACCACAAGTTACGGCTGACGGTCGGTCCCATGGGCTGTTTGTTTCTGGTTCTTCTCCTTTAATGAGTCTCTAGTAACCTGCTAGCACCTTATTACCCCCGGGAAGCTTTCCCACTGTACACCCTCCAGAAATCCTGCCACAAGACCTGTACAGGTTTAACCTTTGTCACCCACCTCCACTAATACTACATACTATCCTGTGGCAGCGGACTATAGAATTTATCTCCTATTCATAGTCCCTCTTCACTGCCCTGGTTTTGGTCAACCCCCACACAGGTACGTGCCGGGGTGCTAGGGTGCCGTATCTCGTAGAGGGGCACGCACACTGTACACGTCCTGTACCTCACGATTCATTGAGTCTTAGAGGTCAGTGGACAAACTTCTCCACACCTCATCGGTTCATTCCCAGTGACCCACACGCTCTACCTCCATTAACCTTGCATGCTGAGGACCCGTATCCACTCCTCTCCCCCACTTTCACACCCGCAACCCCACACCCATGGCGGGCACAACAGATACAGGACCCTCATTGAGTAATACACAGTCTCGAATACAATCCCTTAAACTATGCTCACTCAACATTAGGGGCCTTAACACCCCTGAAAAGAGGTCTAAACTTCTTTACTACCTGTGACAATCAAAGACCCAGATAGCTCTTATACAGGAGACACATTTCCGAAGGGACACTATTCCTAAACTACAGAACAACTACTTCCCCACGGTTTTTCACTCCTCCAACACTGAGGCAAAATCTAAGGGTGTATCCATCCTTATTTCCAAAAATTGCCCCATTCAGGTTACCGATGTTCAAAGAGACCCGCTTGGCAGATTCATTTTCATTAAAGGCACTCTACACCGCCAACCACTCATAATATCACCAATATCTACACCCCCAACTTCAAACAAGTTGCCTTTTTCCGTACCACACTCCAATTTCTCACCGGCTTCCAAACAGATATCCTAATAGTTGGAGGAGACTTTAATGTTGCATTGACCCCTTCTATGGATACCTCAAACGGAACATCCTCCCTAACCTACAGGGCCCTATGGGCTATTAAAAAGCACCTTAGCAACCTACTGCTCCATGACACATGGCGCACGCTGCACCCCACGGTAAAGGACTTTATTTACTTTTCAGCCCCGCACAATAAGTATTCCAGATTGGACCACTTTTTTGTCTCCAAGAAAGATCTGACCTACCTCACTAAAGCCACCATTGACCCATCTGTACTCTCTGACCATAACCCCATATCTATGACCCTACAACTGCCAACATCTCCCTCTAAAGCACATATTTGGCGACTCGACAACTCCTGGCTGACACCACTAACATTCACCGGATAACCACGTACCTAACAAACTTTTTTACAGAAAATACTTCAGACAATGTTGCACCCACGGTCACATGGGCCACACATAAATGTGTTATATGGGGTGAACTAATATCTCTAGCTGCGCAACGTAACAAACTTAAGAATGCACGTATTGCTGAACTGACTGCACGCATCCGCACGCTCAAACAGGCACACAAGGCGTCCCACGCTGTCTCCTCTTTGGCAGACCTCACTCAGGCAAGGGAGGAACTCCTAGAAATGCTCAATAGTGTACTGAAATGTAAGTTTGCGCTGACACAAAAACTATACTATGAATTTAGCAACAAAGCCAGTAAACTTTTGGCTAGGGCTCTCCAAACCAAGAGAGCCGCACAGACGATCCACAAAATACACTGCCCCTCCGGTGACACCTTGGTTACCAATGAGGACATTTCTGACCAATTCGTCCAGTACTTCTCTACACTTTATAACCTTCCATCCGCTCAATCCACTGAAGCCAACATGGACCGTAGGACGGTCATCACTGACTTTCTAGTACAATACGGCCCGACCCCCCTCTCCCTGGATGACTCACAAGCACTGGACCTACCCCTCTCTACAGAGGAAATCCTCACGGCCCTAAAACAAATGAAGACAGGCAAAAGCCCTGGTCCAGATGGCCTATCGGCCAGTTACTATAAATCCTTTCTGACTATTCTCGTCCCCCCATCTCACTAGAGCCTTCAACAACCTCTCACCAGAATCAATTGCCCACAGAGATATCCTCGAAGCACATATCACACTTATCCCCAAGAAGGGTAAAGACCCCACGCTGGTATCCAATTACCTCCCAATATCGCTACTAAATGTAGATCTAAAACTTTATGCCAAAGCATTGGCGAATCGCATCCTCCCCTTCATTCCAAATCTCATATCCCTAGACCAAGCTGGTTTTGTCCCAGGCAGAGAAGCTAGGGACAACACCACCAAAGCCCTAAATATCCACCATTGGCTTTCCAAAACTTCCACGCCAGGCTTCTTCCTCTCCCTTGATGCAGAGAAGGCGTTCGACAGGGTGGCCTGGGATTACATGGAGGCTACGTTACGGGCTATAGGCCTACCACCCCGCATGCTACAAATGATCCTGGCTTTGTACTCCTCCCCGGCGGCTAGAATCAGGATTAACGGCGGCCTGTCGAGCGCCTTCTCTGTATCCCATGGATAGGGCTGCCCCCTATCTCCACTAATTTTTATCCTGACCATGGAACCCATGCTCCGAAAACTGAGAGACAATCCCGCCATCAGAGGCATAGACATAAATCACAAACAGTATAAAATAGCCGCATACGCGGACAACATCCTGCTCTTCGTCACTGACCCCATCACCACATCCCCAACCTACTTACTGACTTTTTACTTTTCAAAACCCTATCCAACCTGCAAATCAATTTTGAGAAATCGAAAGCACTCAATGTTACCCTTACGTCTGCTACAGTGACCCAATGTAAACATAACTTCCCATTCGGATGGGAACAGCACGAAATATCTTATCTTGGAATCAAAATCCTGACCAATTTGCGTGACCTTTATGCTAGAAATTTCTTATCGCCATAATAAAGATGAATGTCTTGCCCAGACTTCTCTACCTCTTTCAAGCAATACCCATTAAACTACCGATCTCCTTCTTCAAGTCTTATAAACATATATGTAGGATCTTTATCTGGGCTTCCAAGACTCCACGACTTAGTTGGGACAGGCTGGTTCTACCCAAACAGCTAGGAGGCTTAGTCCTCCCAGGCCTTCGAAAATATCATTGGGCCTGCCACCTGACCAGGCTAGTGGATTGGCATGTGCACCGTCTCACCAAAGACTGGATCACATTGGAAGATTCCTTTGCAAATTTCCCATTACCCAACTAACCCTGGATCGACTACGCATCTGTACCCAAAGATTACACGTTACACCCACTCATTGGAGCCACACTATCACTCTGCAAAATTGCATGTAAACAGTTCGCTATCACTCCCTCCTTTGGCCCTATGACCCCATTGGAAAACAACCCTGACTTTCCCCCGGACCTGTCATTAAAAGACCCGACACTTGATGCACAAACCTCACATGCTAGGGCACAACGTTTTTTCCACAACGGGACACTCCTATCCCACCATGCACTTTCGGCAACAATACCTGAATACAACATCCCCTTTTATAAATACCTTCAACCGAGACACTTTTTCGCCACAACCAAACCTACCTCTCAATGGCACAGGGTCTACACACCCTTTAAATACATTTGCGCCAGTACGGAACCCCAGAGTCACTTAATTTCCTCAAGGACGACAAAATAGTTAGACAATGGGAATCAGATCTATCTATAGATCTCACCCCTACTGAATGGGAACGCATATTCTCCCTCATCCACAAAAGCTCAATCAACGTCCCAACACAGGAAAATAGACATAAACTGTTTAAAAAATGGTATAGGACACCCGACAAAGTCCACCACTTCCACCTCACCATACCCCCGATCTGCTGGAGATGTAACGCAGCTCGTGGCACCTTACTTCACGTTTGGTGGGAATGCACCCTCATTCAGCCATTCTGGTCAGAAATCCATCAACTGATCTCACACATTACCACCTACTCACCGACCTTTTCTCCAGCACACTATCTACTACCCCACACCCCAGATTCATCTAGCTCCTACAAAAAAATCCATATCGCTCCACCTCATCAATGCAGCCAACCTATGTATCCCGCTCCTGTGGAGGAATACTACTCCCCCCATGGTGAAAGAATGGATCCGCCGGGTAGACAGAATAGCGGACATGGAAAAACTCATATGCCAAGCTAAAGACAATCCAACCAAATTTAATGTTACATGGACATGCTGGCTACACTACAGGCAATCCACGACACAAACCACACCGCCTGCCACAACACCACCTTCGCTTTGAACCCCCTGAACTGTTTATACTCCAAGACCTCATGCTCCACACATCCAACACCCATGCCCGCCACTCCCTACACCTTCCCCACACCACCCTTCTGCCCTACATGCCCACATCTATTACTGCCACGGCTTTCAGAAGCTCCCTCCAGGCCTCACCCACTTTACTTACAACCGCCTCTACAACCAAGTATAAATACACATCCGAATGGTCACTGGAAATCCCGTCCCCGCCCCCTTCCCTGAAAAGTCAACTTCCTATCGAGATTCAATGTTGGGCTGTGCGGCACCCTCCAGGATTGATCCACTGGATTACTCGTTTCAGACCCTCTCCCATTCACAGCAAGGTCCCTATAGGGGTGAATGGAGCTTGGGTCGATCTTCGACGGTGTAGGCATAGCCCCCATATATACAAAGATTTTCACATTCATCACTGATTATCACACTGAACAGCACTTGCCCTCACAGTTGCTACGTTCACCATTCTCAATGTGTTTTGGCAATTCTATATGGTAAACTGTTAGTGTATCATAACCACCGACCACTCTTGCATGTTACCATTTATGTTTCAATTTACAACTTTTTTACAGCTCTACCACTGAGACATATATTCTTCTTATGTTATGCTTGATTAGACAATGCTCTGTATCTGCCTTTTCAACTCTCGCGTTTTGAATATTGACATGTATATTGCTTATTACCTTTTTACCCTGTCAAAACTTAATAAAACTTTTTTGAAAAAAAAAAAAAATAGGAAATGTGCAACCTTGCATCTGGCTCCCCACACGCAGCACTCCAATGGTCAGCTCACAATCTTCATGAATGACTAAGAGACATATCGAGGGGGGGATTGAAGCATCCCCAATATCATCAAAGAGACACCACATCCTGGCCCGGGCGCATCGCTTGTATGTATGTACAGACCTAGAAGCAGAAGCACATAGATCACAGGGCTGACCTCAAAGAAGTAAGTCTATGGGTATATAAAAAAACTGTGTAAGAAAACCTATCTATGTATAAATATATCAGCATATAGCGGCAGGTGAGAAAATCAGTATCAATGGCGTATAAATGTACGCATGGTCATGTGGAGGAGTCATAGGGGAATATTCCCCTGTGACTCCTCCACATGACCGTGCGGACATCTCAGCGTCCTTGGGATGGTTTGCAGTACCCTCTACGCCATTTATACTGATTTTCTCACCTGCCGATATATGCTGATATTTTTATACAAAGGTAGGTTTTCTTACACAGTTTTTTGATATACCCATAGACTCACTTCTTTGAGGTCAGCCCTGTGATCTATGTGCTTCTGCCTCTAGGTCTGTGCGCTTGGACCCCAGCACGTATACAAGCTCTGCGCCCAGGCCAGGACGAAGTGTCTCTTTGATGCTATTGGGGATGCTCCAATCCCCCCCTCAATATGTCTCTTAGTCATTCATGAAGATCGTAAGCTGACTGGAGTGTTGCGTGTGGGGAGCCACATGCAAGGTTGCACATTTCCTATTTTTAACCATGTGGATGCTCATATGTACTGTCAATGTGAACTAATCTGGGATAGAATCTGTTTGTAGTTACACTGATTATTAATTACGTGTATTCTACAATCCCCCAGATACTATTCTCTCCATAAAGAACCCTGATGAAAGAAAAGATTTCTCCGAAGCGCGTCTGGTTCAGGGGGATATGTTCATTTGTCATTGACGGGTTTTTATTCTGTATTCACATTTAGATGTATTTATGCATTTTTTCTATTTTTGATATGATTTTTGTACACTAAAAATAAATGTACATTAATTCTATTCTTACTGTGGTAGTGCCTATAAAGTCCCAAATCCAGGGGTATCTTTCCTTCTTTCCTTTTTTGAGTTTCAGGCATTTTGGAGCTTCTAGCTATAGCCGTTTTGGAGTGGAGATGTGAACCATCTCCATAGAGAATAATTGATTTTTTCCCCTCAATTTACAAAACGCTCAGGTGTTAATGGGGCCTAAGGAAGACACTGCCCCCTCCTGCTATAACCGGCATAGAGCAGCCACAGCATAGAGGGATTAGACTGTTCACTCCTGCACCCGACACAAGCCTACACAGTCCGCACCAGCCATACCTGTCAGCGCTGCCCCTTCACTCCCCCTATTAAGGCACTTTGTAGTCCCGTCAGTGTGATGTCACTGATGGCCGGAGGCGGCATAGGAGGAGAGTGGTGAGCTGCTGCTGAAGCTGCGGGAGGAGCTGCCGAGGAAGAACCAGCAGAAGTTCAAAAACAAAGTGTGTATCGACAAACCTTTTTTTTTCAGCCGGAACTTGCCGGAACTGCATTCCAGAACCTCTGGCAGCTCTCTCCTCTCCGACCTGTCATGTAACACATAGCCAGTAGAGGAAGTTTTCTGCACAGCTCACTTCCTCTACTGGATTTTCTGTGTTAGCTCTGGGCACTCACTGCTGCTGCCCTTGAGCCCTTCTGCTCCCAGCACTGTAAGCTACAGCTGCAGTGATTCCAGAGGCAGCTTGTCCCCGCTTGCTGCTGCTACTGATACATTGTAGCACAGAGCCGAGGAGATCTGAAACTCCTCCTTGGCTCTGTGCTACAGCAGGCACTCTGCTGAATTAAAAACAAAAAGAAAAGCCTGTGCATACCATAGAGACCAGTGGCCATCAGAAGAGGTGAGGGATTGCCAAAGCCTGAAGTTGTGCAGAAAGGAGTGCACTGAAATGGTGTGGGGGAAGGGGGAATATATGCTGAGAGAAGAGCGGGTAGCAATTTGTGCAGAGGGAACAGTGAAGGGGGGGTTAACAGAGAGGAAAGCTGGGGGATGTGTGCAGAGAGGTATCTGGGGGGATTTGTACATGGAGGAGAGCTGGGGGGATGTGTGCAGAGAGGGGATCTGGGCGGGGATTCGTACATGGAGGAGAGCTGGGGAGGATTTTTACATGGAGGAGAGCTGGGGGATGTGTGCAGGGAGGGGATCTGGGGGGAATTTGCACATGGAGGAGAACTGGGGTGGATTTGTACAGAAAGGAGAATTGGGGGGATGTGTGCAAAGAGGGGATCTGGGGGGATTTGTACATGGAGGAGAGCTGGGGGGATGTGTGTAGAGAAGGGATCTGGGGGGGATTTGTACATGGAGGAGGGCTGTGTGTGTGTGTGTGCAGAGAGGATATCTGGGGGGGGATTTGTAAATGGAGGAGAGCTGGAGGGATGTGTGAAGAGAGGGGATCTGGGGGGATTTGTACATAGAGGAGAGCTGGGGGGATGTGTGCAGAGAGGGGATATGGGGGGGATTTGTACATGGAGGAGAGCTGGGGGGATGTGTGCAGAGAGTGAATCTGGGGGGGGGGGGATTTGTACATGGAGGAGAGCTGGGGGGATGTGTGCAGAGTGGGGATCTGGGGGGGGGGGATTTGTACATGGAGGAGGGCTGGGGGGGGTGTGCAGAGAGGATATCTGGGGGGGATTTGTAAATGGAGTAGAGCTGGAGGGATGTGTGCAGAGAGGGGATCTGGGGGAATTTGTACATGGAGGAGAGCTGGGGGGATGTGTGCAGAGAGTGAATCTGGGGGGGGGGGATTTGTACATGGAGGAGAGCTGGGGGGATGTGTGTAGAGAGGGGATCTGGGGGGGATTTGTACATGGAGGAGAGCTGGGGGGATGTGTGCAGAGAGGGAATCTGGGGGGGATTTGTATATGGAGGAGAGCTGGGGGGATGTGTGCAGAGAGGGGATCTTGGGGGGATTTGTACATGGAGGAGAGCTCGGGGATGTGTGAAGAGAGGGGATCTGGGGGGGGGGTTGTACAAGGAGGAGAGCTGGGGAGGATGTGTGCAGAGAGGGGATCTTGGGGGATTTGTACATGGAGGAGAGCTGGGGGGATGTGTGTAGAGAAGGGATCTGGGGGGGATTTGTACATGGTGGAGGGCTGGGGGGTTGTGTGTAGAGAGGATATCTGGGGGGATTTGTAAATGGAGGAGAGCTGGAGAGATGTGTGCAGAGAGGGGATCTGGGGGGATTTGTGCATGGAGGAGAGCTGGGGGAATGTGTGCAGAGAAGGGATCTGGGGGGGGATTTGTACATGGAGGAGAGCTGGGGGGATGTGTGCAGAGAGTAAATCTGGGGGGGGATTTGCACATAGAGGAGAGCTGGGGGGATATGTGCAGAGAGGGGATCTGGGGGGGATTTGTACATGGAGGAGAGCTGGAGGGATGTGTGCAGAGAGGGAATCTGGGAGGGATTTGTATATGGAGGAGAGCTGGGGGGATGTGTGCAGAGAGGGGATCTTGGGAGGATTTGTACATGGAGGAGAGCTCGGGGATGTGTGCAGAGAGGGGATCTGGGGGGGGGTTGTACATGGAGGAGAGCTGGGGAGGATGTGTGCAGAGGGGGGATCTGGGGGTGGATTTGTACATGGAGGAGAGCTGGGGGGATATGTGCAGAGAGGGAATCTGGGGGGATTTGTACATGGAGGAGAGCTGGGGGGGATGTGTGCCGAGAGGGGATCTGGGGTGGATTTGTACATGGAGGAGAGCTGGGGGGATGTGTGCAGAGAGGGGATCTGGAGGGGGGGATTTGTACATGGAGGAGAGCTGGGGTGGATTTGTACAGAAAGGAGAGCTGGTGGATTGTGCAGAGAGGGAATCTGGGGGGGATTTGTACATGGAGGAGAGCTGGGGTGGATTTGTACGTGGAGGAGAGCTGGGGGGATGTGTGCAAAGAGGGGATCTGGGGAGGGGGAATTTGTACATGGAGGAGAGCTGGGGTGGAATTGTACAGAAAGGAGGGCCTTGTGTTTGACACCTGTGCCATAACTTATTACAGTCATTTGGTGCCGCAGTACTTCTCTCCTCTAAAAAATGGTGTTGCTGGGGGTGGAGTTTGGGCGTGGTTGGGGGCGGGGAGGGTGAGTTCCTGCACCTATTCTCTGAGAAAAAAAAGCCCTGTGTATCGCACAAGTAAGCAAGCACTAAGCTGATAATAAATGATTGCCATTGCCAAATGCCAAGCGGGATGCAGCCATCTGCAGATTCATAACTGTCTGGATCCAATTGGGGGAGGGGAGGAGGCTGAGGGGACATTAATTACAAATGATACCTATTTTTAATTTCTTTAATATGCATTGAAAGGGGGGTTTGGGTTAATGTACTGCCACTGGTCAGCCATTAATGGATCAGTGGCAGTACATTAACCCCCTCATGCTGCATATTACAGAAATTAAAAATAGGTAGCATTAGTAATTAACCTCCCCTCAGCCTCCTCCCCTCCCCCAATCGGATCCAGACAGTTCATTATTATCTGCTGCAGATTAATAATGAACTGTCTGGATCCGATTGAGGGAGGGGAGGAGGCTGAGGGGATGTAATTACCAATGCTACCTATTTTTAATTTCTGTAATTTGCAGCATGAGGGGGTTAATGTACTGCCACTGGTCACCAATGCATTAATGGCTGACCAATGGCAGTTAATTACCCCTTTGTGCTGCATTTGTGCATTAATTAACCCAGACACTGGTGCCACTAATGCAGCACAAAGGGGTTAATTTACTGCTACTGGTCAGTCACTAATGCATCGGTGACCAGTGGCAGTGCTCAGCATAGATCAAGTGACAGAGGAGTCAAACAAGATAATGCATGGCAGGTAGTCATGCATGACAGCTCCGACCCCATCCATAAGACATATGGAATAAGCTTGACATGTCTTCGGGGCAGGACAGGGGGAATAAGGAGGACATTTTTATAAAAGGTCATAGGAAAAGCCCCAGGGAAGCAAGGAGGACTGGCTTCCAGGCTTCTAGGGTACTTTGTTTCAAAGCAGTGTAAGAAAAAGAGGCCCCCCCCCCTCAAGTAAAATACAGGGGGCAAAAAAGTATACAGTAACTACCACTGTTAGGGGTAGCAGGAGAGAAAATGTTCCATTCTCGCAAAGGCCGTTATAAGGGAGGAGTACCTTTTAGCAAAAGGGAAGAGTTCTGAGTGGGAAGAATACCTGTAGAAATCCCCAGAGAGGCACAGATAGTCACAACGGTGATGATGATGAATGGTGACTATAATTGGGGGGGCGCAGTTTGCTATCTTCGCTCTGAGCACCAAATGATCAAATGATCTGGTCCCGGCACTGCCCGCATGGCATCTGGTCCCTTCTGCTGACCTCAAGCCAAACATACTCATGTATCCTAGACCTCTTACCATCTGCAGGGTGACTCAAGCAGGATTGCAGCTGCTGTATATGCGCTGGGCACACTTAATGGCCAATAGCAGGCCAATCCAAATGGCTGCCAATAGCAGGGCCCACTCTCCAGGCATTGATCCTCTGCATATGTGTGCCATAACACATCCCGCTTATACAGTAGCTGGGGACTCAGTAACCACTTAAGCCATCCTGGAAGACTGCTGGATACCACAGGATGCTCCTGACATCCGCACAGCTGTCTTGCATGGGACCTGGCCACCGGTACTTCCAAAAGGTAGGAAAACCTCATACAAAATTGGTCCTATGAGTGAGGAGGACAAAAAAGGAATGCGGCCTCTGGCTCAGCCTGAAAACTTATGGGAGTGGAGTCCTATGGGGTAGGAGAGAGGGCGGATCTACCCAAACTTATGCTTAGTGGCGTACCAAGAGGGGGGTGGTCCGCCCTGGGTGCCGCACATTAGGGGGTGTCAGTCCGGGGTGTGAAGTGTGAGATGAGATCGCAGCAGGGCCGTCATAATAAGGGGCACCCCTGCACTTTCCCAGCTTTGTAGGCAATGCATCAGAAGTGCATCGGGTAGGCAGGGGGCCCAGCTTGCGGGGGAGGGGGGGGAGTGCCTGTCTCTCCAGTCATCCAATCAGGCAGGCTGTCCTTCTGTGATCTTCAATGTCTCCCGAGTCCCGAGGTAGCTGGAGTTGGTGGGTGAAGCCAGGGGTGTGGCTGCCTCCTCCACTCCTCCCAAAGACTCGTTCACTGGCTGATACTGGAGGAGAAAGAGGAGCTACAAGTGTCTGCAACTGCAGCTATGCTGTAAGTGAGCACATTGTCACTGTATACAGTCCTAACCTGCCCCTATAATACCCTATACTGCCCTAACCTGTCCCTATAATACCCTATACAGCCCTAACCTGCCCCATAATACTTTATACTGCCCTAACCTACCCCTATAATATTCTATACTGCCCTAACCTGCCCCTATAATGCCCTATACAGCCCTAACCTGCCCCTATAATACCCTATACTGCCATAACCTGCCCCTATAATACCCTATACTGCCCTAACCTGCCCCTATAATACCCTATACAGCCCTAAGCTGCCCCTATATTACCCTACACTGCCCTAACCTGCCCCTATAACAGCGTGTACAGCCCTAAACACTGCCCCTATAATACCCTATACTGCCCTAACCTGCCCCTATAATACCCTATACTGCCCTAAACACTGCCCCTATAATACCCTATACTGCATCAACCTGCCCCATAATACCATATACTGCCCTAACCTGTCCCTATAATACCCTATACAGCCCTAACCTGCCACCATAATACCCTATACTATCCTAACCTGCCCTTATAATACCCTTTACAGCCCTAACCTGCCACCATAATACCCTATACTACCCTAACCTGCCCCTATAATACCATATACAGCCCTAACCTGCCCCTTTAATGCCCTATACAGCCTTAACCTGCCCCTATAATACCCTATACTGCCCTAACCTGCCCCTATAATACCCTATACAGCCCTAAGCTGCCCCTATATTACCCTTTACTGCCCTAACCTGTCCCTATAACAGCCTATACTGCCCTAAACACTGCCCCTATAATACCCTACACTGCCTCAATCTTCCCCTATAATACCCTATACTGCCCTAACCTGCTACCATAATACCCTATACTACCCTAACCTGTCCCTATAATACCCTATACAGCCCTAACCTGCCACCATAATACCCTATACTACCTTAACCTGTCCCTATAATACCCTATACAGCCCTAGCCTGCCACCATAATACCCTATACTGCCCTAGCCTGCCACCATAATACCCTATACTGCCTCAACCTGCCCCTATAATACCCTATACTGCCCTAACCTGCTACCATAATACCCTATACTACCCTAACCTGTCCCTATAATACCCTATACAGCCCTAACCTGCCACCATAATACCCTATACTACCTTAACCTGTCCCTATAATACCCTATACAGCCCTAGCCTACCACCATAATACCCTTTACTACCCTAACCTGCCCCTATAATACCCTATACAGCCCTAACCTGCCACCATAATACCCTATACTACCCTAACCTGCCCCTATAATGCCCTATACAGCCTTAACCTGCCCCTATAATACCCTATACTGCCCTAACCTGCCCCTATAATACCCTATACAGCCCTAAGCTGCCCCTATATTACCCTTTACTGCCCTGACCTGTCCCTATAACAGCCTATACAGCCCTAAACACTGCCCCTATAATACCCTATACTGCCCTAACCTGTCCCTATAATACCCTATACTGCCCTAAACACTGCCCCTGTAATACCCTATACTGCCTCAACCTGCCCCTATAATACCCTATACTGCCCTAACCTGCTACCATAATACCCTATACTACCCTAACCTGTCCCTATAATACCCTATACAGTCCTAACCTGCCACCATAATACCCTATACTACCTTAACCTGTCCCTATAATACCCTATACAGCCCTAGCCTGCCACCATAATACCCTATACTGCCCTAACCTGCCACTATAATACCCTCTTTCTTAAATTGAGCTGCAGTGGCGGCATATCACACACTGTCGCTCAAAAGAAGCTTCTGCTTGTTTTTAAGTGATACGCTTTGCACGCTATGATTTTTTAAAGGGGGGTGCCAAAAATAGGATCCGCCCCGGTGCCAAATGCCCTAGGTATGCCCCTGAGTATGCTGCTATTTAGTCTGTCAGGAAAACATTTTTTTCCCTGTTTTTTTTACCCGGAAAACAATGGAAATTTTTGGAAAAAACTGAAAAAAAATTCACTGTCGAGTCGTTTTACAACATTCATTACACTGGGAACCGGAATTGCAGTGTATATAAAAGTATTAGGCTTGAAATAAAAGTACAGCTTATTCAGTAAATAAACTAAACTTGCTTTTTATCATTTTATTATTTATTTTATTTTTTAATGGAATAACAAGAACATTTTACCTATACCTGAGAACAGGTAATTAGAGTTGGCCAAACGGTTAGAGCTCAGCAAAAGTTTGGCCCGAACATCGCTTGTTCTATGCACAGTGCATTTGAAGCCCTGATAGGGCAAAGCTTTGCCCAATCAGGGCATAGTGAAAAACTGGTTGGTAAAGAGCAGGGCCAGGAAGTTGGCCACAGCGTCCTTCACAACCAATGGGTCATCAGCTGTCAATGGGCTTCCATGCTGACAGCTGAAAAAAAAAAATTTCCAGCAATAAAAAAGTAAAAAATAAATAAAACAGCGCATTCGCGTCTGGTATAGATTTTAAGGTGAACCCCATGCCAAAATGTAAAAAAAAAAAACGACGTGGGGTCCCCCCGAAAATCCATACCAGGTCCAGGCTCGCTTAACCCTCCTGAGCCATACCAGGCCACATGCTCTCAACATTGGGTGTGGGCACTTTAGGGCAAGTTGGTTTGGGGACATCATAAGGGGGCAGTGCCACCAGGTGACATCGCCAGGTGGCCCCACCCATATAATTAAACAGCAAGCCAGGCATTCAGAGGTTTGAATTAGTTGACAGCGGAGAGTTTATTTTTTCTTTTTCGGGACCGGTGGTGGCGGCGGCAGCATCATGAATGACGATGGATTTACGTAGAGGGACACTTTTTTTTAAATTTTTAATAAAGAAATTAACATTGTTATTTATTTTATTTATGTTTACACTTTTTTGGTGAATAGGTAGGGGTACTATGAACCCCATACTCATGCACATGGGGGAGGCAGGATCTGAGGGCCCCCTTCTTAAAGGGGGCTTCCAGATTCCGATAAGCCCCCTGCCCACAGACCCCCACAACCGCAGCCCAGGCTTGTGGGGTTGAGACCCTTGCTCCCATCAACATGGGAACAAGTTGCTTTGGAAAGAAGGGTGCTGAACCCCCCTGCCCCAAAGCACCCACCTCCCCAATGCTGAGGGCAGGTGGCCTGGTATGGTTCGGGGAGGGGGCGCTTGCTCGTCCACCCCTTTCCTGACCTGCCAGGCTGCATGCTCGGATAAGGGTATGTTATGGATTTTGGGGGGACCCCACGCTGTTTTTTTTAACATTTTTCTATTGCCGGAAATGGTATTGTATTGCCAGAAATGTAAATGTGATTTAACTAATTTTTTGCAGCAGGTTCTATCCACGGTACAGATGCACCGCATTACAGGCAGACTAAGGGGATCCCCAGGCACCATATTTAAAGGGTAACTCTACTTTCTTGGGGGAAAAAAAGCAAAGAAAAAATAATATTGCGTGCACAATTGCGATACAGGTCATATTGTAATTGAATGTTATTAAAAATTACCTTTCCTTTTCAAACTGCAGCCGCTGTAAATGTCTATATATGCAATGCAATATGGCTACATGGAGTTGTTCTGTACACAGAATGTGTACTGACCACTCCCTAGAAACATAATTTCCTGCTTGTGTGATTGGCTCACCAATTTTCCCAGAAGTCTGCCTAAGATACAAGTCAGATTTCACGCATCCCCTGCAACAAAAATGTCATTTTTGGTGAGATATTTTCAATAGGAACACGTCTAAAGGGATGCAGGCCCAGCAGCTTTCCTCAGAGCCTTGCAGCTGCCACAGCTGACAGATAATTATAAAACCACTCCCATTAGAACCACTTAGAATGGAGGCACAGACACATGGCACATGGATTTCTTCAGAATAACATAAGGTAGGAATCTGCAACAAAGGTTGTTATAATCCCTGCAATGTACATAGCTAACCCGGGGGGGATGTTTTTTTCTCAACAAAAGTGGAGTTATGCTTTAAATAAATTTTTTCATTTTTATTGCTACACTTTAACCACTTGTTCCCGCAAATTGCCGTAGCTGTACATCAGCCCTTTAAACAGCTATAGCAGGCACGCGGGGGACCCGATGCGCATGGCCTGTGGTCTCGATGAACGTCGTGCAGGCACGAGAGCCAGGACGGGGATGTGTGTGTGTAAACATACACACACATCCCTGTTCTGAAAGGAGAGGAGAGACAGATCGTCTGTTCCTACTAAGTAGGAACAGTGATATGTCTCCTCCTCAAGTCAGTCACATCCCCCCATAGTTAGAAATACATATGAGGGAACACATTTAACCGATTGATCACCCCCTAGTGTTAACCTCTTCCCTACCAGTGACATTTACACAGTAATCAGTGCATTTTTATAGCACTGATCACTGTAGTGTCAATGGTCCTAAAAATGTGTCAAAAGTGTCCAATCTATCTGCCGCAATGTCGCAGTCCTGCCAAAAATCGCAGATCACCACTATTACTAGTAAAAAAAAAAAATAATAATAAAAATGCCATAGATCTATTCCCTATTTTGTAGACACTATAACTTTTGTGCAAACCAATGAATATATGCTTATTGTTACCAAAAATATGTATAAGAATATATATCGGCCTAAACTGATGAAGAAATTAATTTTTTTACATTTTTTTGGATATTTATTATAGCAAATAGTATAAATTATTATTTTTTTTTTTTTCAAAATTGTAGCTTTTTTTTTGTTTATAGCGCAAAAAATAAGAAAACGCTATTTGTGGGAAAAAAAGGATGTCAATTTTGTTTGGATAAAGCATCGCATGACCGCGCAGTTTTCAGTTAAATCAAGGGGGCAAATCCTTTCGGTTCTTAAATGGTTAAGCATCATTAAAATCACTGCTCCTGTAAAAATGATCTTTTTTAAAAACTTTTTTGCATTGATAAATGTCCCCCAGGGTAGTACCTGGACCACCATACCCTTTTTATGGCCAATTACTTGCATATAAGCCTTCATAATGATTTTTTTAAGTTTGGGTCCCATAGACTTTAATAGGGTGTGCCATTCGGATCAGAACTTTTTCTCTGTTCAGGAGTTCTGGTGCGAACCGAACAGGGGGGTGTTCAACCCATCTCTTCAGGTGTCATTTTATCTATAAATTAAGGGATTGTGTATTTTTGGGAGGTCGTGGTTTGTAATAATTCCTTGATCCTTGATCCAGAAGCAGCAGAAAGTGTTTCTGAAATGAGAACTCTGGAGGGAAAAGCTACATGCACTTTTATTCTGGTCCTCATCATTTCATTCCATAAAGTATTTTTAATGTCTTTAGGGCACCTCTGGTATGCAAGGATGTGTTTTGTCATCGCGTTTTGTCATCGTTGTGTAGCATTTGGAAAAGAATATATCTTCTCACAATATTTGCAAATTGCAGCTTTGCGCTCAGTAGAAATTGCACTGTGGAAATGTTTCCACACTCTAGATACTGACCTCACCATTTTACTGAGAGGAGTAAAAGAAAAACCAGTTTGCTGTCCAGACATTAGGTAAACATTATGCTGTGATGGTGGAGAAGAATAATAGGAATCATTTAACGATTAAATAAGATAAACAAATTAGCCAGACAAATGTACTCTCTTACCTGTCAATCAAGGCCTGAGAGGACAGAAACCAATTATCTACTGTATCCCAACAATCACCCAACTGTAGGAGGTACAAGATGGAGCCCACAAGAAAACTAAACTGGAGCCTTTCTCTGCAGTACCCCCTAGTGGCAGAAATGCATATTTCTCTTGTTTGAGAACTGCATTGGGAAGTACAGTGTTACTGTCAGGGACAAGGCATGGGCATGTGTGGGAAAATTAGTGCTAACATGCGAACAAACCATCTGTCATAGAGACTGCCCGGGTATTTATCAAGGAGAGCGTGAGGTTACATGGATATCCTGCAAATATTTATCTGACCGCGGTGTGCAGTTCACGTACCGCTTCTGGAGGGCCTTATGTGAGGTTCTAAAGATTGAATTATGTCTGTCTTCAGCTTACCACCCTCAAACTAATGGGCAAACTAAAAGAACAAACCAGACGCTCAAACAGTACATTCAATGTTTCACATCTTTAGACGAATTTGCTTATAATAATGCTAGACATTCAGCCACAGGAAAATCCCCTGTTTTTGGCTAATTATGGTTTCCATCTATCATTTCTGCCTGATCTTATTTCAGATTCCACAGTACCAGCTGTCAAGAGTACAGTGAACTTCTTGAACTGCAATAAAACGATACTACAGGAAGCAGTAACAATAGCACAAGCAGACAGCAAACGAGTCTTCGACAAGAGGAGGAAATCTCCGGTTAGGGGATCGAGTGTGGCTATCCACTGCAAACTTCAAGTTAACATGTCCATCCAAGAAACTTGCACCCAGATGAGTGGGTCTGTTTCAGGTAAAAAGAAGACTGAATGAAGTATCGTATGAATTAGCCTTACCAGATTAATTCAAAATTCACCGTGTTCCATGTCTCACTGGTAAAATCTAAATACTAGACCCCTATCCTGCGGGTCTGGCCCACCTGAACCATTTTTACTTAATGGTGACAAGGAATATGAAGTGAAGGCCATTCTAGACTGCAGAAAAAAGCAAAATCAGCTGCAATATTTAATAAGTGGAAGGGTTACGGTCCAGAAGACAATTCCTGGGAGCTCGAGTGTAATGTTCATGCAAGAGGCTTAATCTGTTCTTTCTTCCGTGCTCACCCTGAAAAAGAGGGCCAGTTAGGCATCCGGAGGCTGCCCCTTGGGAGAGGGCAATGTCAGGGACACAGCATGCGCAGACATGCTTTCGTAGGTGCCCGTCTTTTTGGGCATAGTCTAAGGCCTATGCTCATACAAGGGAACATTAGCGCTAACATGCAAACGCATATGTGCATGCGCGAAAATATGCACGCACGTTAGCTACTATTGCTGGTGCCAAATGGCCTATATAAAGACAGCAGCTGCTGTCTGATCTGCAGCTTTACCCTGTACTCTGATCCTGTGTCTTTATCTGATCCAGTATTTGACTCGGTTTTCTGACCATGCTGCTATCTCCAGTCCTGACCTTTGGCTTGCCTTGACCCTGATTACTCCTGCCTGTCTGCCTGATTTCCTGTTGCCAAACCCCGGCCTGAACTCTGACCATTCTCTGCTTGCTGTTTATGATAGACTGATCCTCTGTGTATGACCTGGCTTGTCTGACTCTGCTCCAGTCTTCTGCTTCCAGCCTGTGTAGCTCCGGTACTGCTGACCTGCATCCACAGCATACCTGCATCCGCTGCCCTGCATCTACAGCATACCTGCATCCACTGTCCTGCATCTACAGCTTACCTGTATCCGCAGCATATCTTCATCCGCTGTCCTGCATCCACAGCATACCTGCATCCGCTGTTCTTGCTACCTTCTGCTGCTCAGCAATCCAGTCTGGTCCTGTTACTCATCAGCTACCACTACCGCTACCAATGGAGGACTTTGCAGGCACTCTTACCTCAATGTGCTCACGGCCACTGTTGTAACTCCAGTGGTCCTTAAGCCAAGACTGTACAAGAGGTCTCCCTCTACTCGTCAGGCTCTCCCAGACAGTATGTAACAGTTACTTAAACTGTATTCCAGGATATGCTTGTCTTCAGCTGTAACAATAACTTAAGACTTTACATTCTTTCATTAATGTCTTCATGTTATATAGTTTGAATACCATGTCATAGATTTATTACTTATCATTGTAAAGAACATATTCCACACTTCTTTTTTTCCCAGTTATTCCAGAAAAAAAAAACAAATTAAAAAAAGGCTTTGAAAAAAATACTGAACAAAAACCAGTGATTTTTCCAATTTTTCTGTTTTTTTCCAGGCCTTCCAATCTATAGTTTGGAAGCACCACTGTTGGCCAGTTATCAAATCCACTCCATGCTTTACTGCACCACAATCCTCCTTAGCTCTGCTGCCAGGTTTCAGAACATATGTTCACCAATTATGGAAGAAAAGGGATTTAAAAAAATATTTCCAGTGGTCCTGCTAAGATGTCACACATGGTACTGATCCTGGGGGACTATTATAACAAATACAACTATGACTGTACATATGCCCACATCTGTATGAATGGTTAGAAAGGCTAAACTTTTTTTAAACATTTTTTATAGAGTAAGTTTTTTTCTCATATGAGTCCCTTTGGGCATACTTCCTTTCCTATAGCCAAAACAGGAAGTGAGAGAAATCCCTCTAAAGTACAAGAATCCCTGGTTGTATATTTTCTTTCACCTTCACTCTCAGTAATACACCAAGGGTAAATCTCCCTAATAGGGGCACAGACAGCAATAATAGCCTGACAGATGTTCTAATTCCTCTCCAGTTTTGCCTTCAGTTATACTATGCGATTTCTGTCTTATCTATAAGTAAACATACTGCTCTTTAGAACATATGTACATGCTTTTCCAGCCATGTAACAATGGCATGACTCCTAGCAATAATATATACACAAGTCTGACATAGGAAAGAAAACAATGGCACTCCTCTTCCAGGGCAGTATCACTATGTCATTATTTTTTTCTTTTTTCAAGCACCTGAAATTTAATACAGTAACATAAAATATTCACTAGGTGTTAAACTATCCACATTCTTTTCCCAAGTATCCAAGGACCTTTCTGCGCTTGACCAACTTATGTGTGAACATTGCAATGTAATTTAAATATATGCATCTGTCATTTCTTTTGTAAAAAAAATCACTAAAGCTATTGTTGGAGACCTGTGACTACTCTTAAAATCAATACCTATGAATGAATACAAAATTATTTTTACAGTGAAAGTATGTGGGATACTGCAGCACTATTAACTGGGCATTGACAGATAGATGTTGTTGGATAGGTGGGCATTGAGGTTAGAAACAGACAAACATGTTTTCAAACCAAGCCAATTCTTTATTCCCCTTGGAGAACAGTTGGTTGACAGTGACTACTTGCACCAGATATAAGATTGTTGTCTAATCTCAATTTCAAGATCTGGAGATTCATACCTCATGTCTATGGTCATCTCTGGGCTGATATAGATAGGAATTATTTCAGAAATTATTTAAGGGCCTAGCCACAATATTTAATTCTGATGTGTTGCTTAGAAGCGCTGCCAATGCACTAGAATGTACAAAAAAAGGGACATGCATCATATTTATACACTTTGCATTGCCCTGAGATGTGGTATACTGCAACACATGTGCATCAGATGTCCATTGTGTTCCTTTCATTCAAAATGAAAAACACACAGAATGTGTTAACATGAGTAGTGGTAACATTTGCATGACAACAACCAACCTTCATGGCAAAGTATAAGGGCTAGTTCACCCCAGGAACCGTGTAATTCAAATGCAGTTCTGTTTGGTGCGATTTTACCCTATTCATTTTGAATGAGCTGAAATTGCATCGCATCGCACCAAAAGTAGTACATGCACTAATTTTGGAAACTACTGAGTTTGCGACCTGCATTTTTAGGTGTCATTAACAGATCACAACTGCAGAGCATTTTGCAAGTTTTCGGCACTGCGCTCTGGTGTGAACTGGCCCTTAGCCTTGGTTTACACTGACTGCGGGAACGAAATTGTGCGAGTTTAGCTGAACTCGCGCAATTTCATTCCCGCATGTCAGGCCCCACTTCAGGGGCAATTTCAGAGACATCTGTGTGGGTTTCTGCACAAATGTCAATGGAAATCGCACCCCGAAATCTCCAAAAGTAGTACAGAAACTACTTTTGGGAATCGGTCAAAAATGCGGCGTCGCATCGATTCAGGCGCTACCATTGCCAGCAATTGCTGTTGATTTGGCATGGGATTTGACATGTCAAATCCCATGCCAAATCGCATCAATGTGAACCAGGGCAATGTAAATCAACTGCCAGGTGTGACCTGAATGCTGCATGAAAGTGTAACGTTAGCTGAAATTCTAGTTCCACTGATTACAGTCAGAACAGCAGGCAGGGGGTGTAATGCTGGGCCAAAAAATATACCCAAAGTTTTTTAGCCGTACCTCATACAGTAGGTCAACAACTGGTTAGAGTATGACAGTTTTTTAGGGAAAAAAAGCAAACAAATCTTTTTTCTTTAAAGTGTTGCTAAGCCCAGGAACCTGCATTCCCTATATCTGGTCTTCCACAGAACACAGAACATGGAAATGCAATTATTTTAGTAAATATAAACTGCTAAATACCTTTTCTTATCAGCAGTTAGAGCAGTCTTGTGACTTCTAGCAGTGTCCAGCCAAGCCCTGGTTAAAGCTTGTAGGAGTTTTCTGACTGCCCAATGAGACTGCAAGACCCCTCTCTGTCTGGACAGTGCTGATTGGCCCTGTGCTGATCACATGCTGTGTGTGCAGCCTGATTCCATAGACTCTGTGTTATCAGAAAATTATCACGGGACAGTGGAAGGAGGGGAGGATCAGAGAAGCCAAGATCAAATGGCCTTTTTACACAATGCGGAGGATTAACCCCTTAGGTTCCACAATGAGTATAACAAGCATTCACTGCATATACAGGCTGATTTTACTGTTGTGGGTTTAGTAACACTTTAAATAAACTATATATTATGGACATTTTCACATTTTTTTTGCATATTCATACCTTTCTCTGCATACATTTTCTTTAGTATATCGTGTTCTTGTGTAAACTTATTTTTTAATGGGAGGATCACAAATACCAACTGATGTAGTCTCCTTTTTCCATTTAGAAGAACATAGTAGAGCATTCTTAAAGTGTTACTAAACCCACAACAGTAGAATCAGTGTGTATATGCAGTAAAGCACGCTTGTTATACTCACTGTGGAACCTAAGGGATTAATCCTCTGCATTGTGTATAAAGGCTGTGTGATCCTGTCTTCTCTGATCCTCCTCCTCTTTAACTGACTCCAACTCATCTCTCAATAGAACAGAGCATCAGGAGTCAGGCTGTACATGCTCAGTTTGGTGTGTATTGCTAGAGAGTTGTTTTTTTTTTCTTGTGATCAGCACAGGGCCAATCAGAACTGCCCAGACAGAGGATCAGAGGAGAATGAAAACTCCTCCTAGAAGCTTAAAGGGGTTGTAAACCCTCATGTTTTTTCACCTTAATACATCCTATGCATTAAGGTGAAAAAACACCTGGCAGTGACCGGCTCCCCAGTCCCCCCCATTTTACTTACCTGAACCCCGTAATTCTGTTGGCGGTGACACGATCTGCCTCTCTCCAGGAGGTCACGGCTCTTGATTGGATAGATTGATAGCAGCGCAGCCATTGGCTCCCACTGCTGTCAATCAAACCCAATAATGCGAGGACTGGGGGGCGGGGCCGAGTCCGGCATTCGTGTCTATGGACACAAATGCTGGACTCGGGAACGCCCACAAGGTAACCCCCTCGGGAGAGCGCTTCTTCTAGGGGGTTATTTGATGTGGGGAGGAGCCGCCAGGGGAACCCAGAAGATGAGGTTCGGTGCCACTCTGTGCAAAACTAGCTGCACAGTGGAGGTAAGTATGACATGTTTGTTATTTAAAAAAAAAAAAAGAACCCTAATGCTGTGTACACACGAGCGGAATTTCCGACAAAAAGAGTCCAATGGTATGAATGCCCTATCTGACTTTTTCTGTCGAAAATTCAGACAGACTTAGATAAAGAACATGTTCTATATTTTTCTGACTGAACAAATTACTATTGGAAAAACCGCTTGTCTGTATGCTGTTCCGATGCACCAAAAACGACACATGCTCTGAATCAATTACGAGATGGAAGCTATTTGCTACTGGCTATTGAACTTCCGTTTTCTAGTCCCGTCGTACATGTTGTTTGTCACCGCGTTCTGGGCGGTCGGAATTTGGTGTGACCGTGTGTATGCAAGACAGCTTGAGCGGAATTCCGTCGGAACTTCGTCATAAAAACCATCAGAGTTTATTCTGACGGCAAAACCAGTCGTGTGTACAGGGCATTACAATCACGTTAAGCAGTAATACAAGTCACAAGGCTCCTATATACTGCTGAAGAGCAAAGGCATTTAGCAGTTTACATTTACTAAAACGATTGCATTTCCATGTTCTGTGTACTGTGGGAGACCAGATATAGTGAATGTAGGTTCTGGGTTTAGTAACACTTTAAAAGAAATGGTATTTGCTTCTATCACAGATCAAAGTATAAGGAGTTCATTTTTTGGGTGTGGAGCAATGCAAATCATTCATTTATGACCATTTGTGGCATTCAAAATCGCTGCTTTATACTCTGGCCCAAAACAAGTGTATGCAATTTGGAATAATTGGATTTATCATATTGGATTGTATTTTTACAATAAACCAGCATTCTTGAATGTGCAGTTGGCCACAAAAGGGTCATAACGAAACAATTTGCACAATATCACCCATCATTCTGAAATGAAGAATAAACATCTCATTTTTTGGATCTATGGTGGAAGTAAGGGCCTCCAAATATTTTCTCTTTGCTCAAAAAATTAAATCCCACTGGTTCCCTCCTTCCCCTCAGCCTGTAACTGAGTCGCAGGTTTTTATTTTGGGAGGGGAGGGACGAGTACCCAGTTTTATCGGTACCTGCTGCCACTTCTGCAATCCTTGCCTAGATGAGGATGGCATCCCTTGACCCGCCCTATCCTCTCCCGCAGCCTCCTGAGATATGTCACATATCTCAGAAATCTGCAGGATTATGCATAAGCAGTGGGGAGCTAGCTGTGGTTCCTCAGGAAGCTACAGTGGGCTCCCATATCCAGTGGCAGCACCAGGAACCTGCAGTGGTAAGAACTGGCTAAAAGTTAACAATGCTGGACTCCAGGCACTGAAAAAAGAAAAAGAAAATTCTTTACATCTGCGACTTTTCTTTTAGCCCACCTTACTATAACTTATCTATCTGTTTCTTTCAGTAAGGGGAGGTACGTTTGAAGGTATCTCACCAAAAATGAACATCTATTATCAGTGGAAACCTACAATTTAACTTATATCTCAGTGTAGAATTCTAAGAAAAGCAGGGTGCCCTGACAATCATACAAGCAGGAAACTATATTTCTCTGAAAACTCTATACAATGATTTACAAAACATATCAAGGTTGCCATATGGCAAAGAAACCCTTTGAATGTTTTGACCATTTTAGAAATGACCGCGTCTGCAGAATGACATGGAAAAGTAATTTCAATAATAATATTACATTTTAAAATGGCTTTTGTAGCAATAATATATGTTAACTCTATGTGCTAAAATTGAAATTTCCTTTAATCTGCATAAAATATAATTCACTACACACATTCTGTTTTAGCAAACAGCAGCACATTACAGCCACAACACCGCATATGTACTCAACTGATTAGTGAAAATCTTTTATCACTAGCAAAAAAAAAATACTGTTTGATCGGGTGATCTCAGTACAGAAACTGTACTGCTTTGCTTATTTTCTGCCTTGTTTTATGAGCCCATTTAAAGACATATATTAAAAATAGATATTATGTTGTGCAGTTGATCAGTAGTCAAACCTAGGGACATACCCAAGAACAAAGATTTTGTTACTCATTGGATATGCTCAGCAATCCTCCATCCATATACTTTTATGTACTTACTGTAGCATAGACACAGAGAGCCAGATGGCTTAATAAATTAAATGAGAGCAGAGGTATTCTTCCTGTGTTTTACAAAGCTGTGCACCAGAGCTACTCTATCCTAACCATGCGTCCTGACCATCGAATGTGCTCCTTATGGCACCTCTACGTGTCTGATTGTTGAAATAAAATCGTAAACCTGTTATATTGCTTTGTTTTTGTGGTCAGTCTGTGGTCATAGATAAGGCTTGACAGACCAATAACAGGTGAAATAATTTGTGTGTTATAATAATCACATATTTGCAACAGTCTGGAAAATATTACCTACTTGTGGTCCTTGAGGAGTGTGTTTAGAAAGTACACGGCCCCACACGCATTACAATTTAACTTTACAATCTACATAGTTTAGACTGGTCTGAGAGGAAGAAGGAAGACAAACCCTGAGACACCCCCTACCCCCATCACTACAACCCCCCCCCCCCCAATGCAGCACTATAACCCCCAAATTGATTCTTTATTTCTATGACTTCTGAGATACAAGGAAGAAAAGAACATTCCTGAGAGGACAATCCCGCTTACCGAGAAAAGAGAAGTGGCACAGCCTGATAAAAGCAGCAGGTCGGAGATTTCCAAGAACAGAGAAGAATCTGTGGCACCCTTAGTACCAGATATAAGCGAGTTTGACCCCCAGACTGAAAAGCGGAGTGTCCATTTTTTCTGGTGAATAAGGGTACAAGAGGGGTGCGTGCCACACTGCACAACGTGTTTTCCTGGAGCACTTCAGCACTTTTATTATGAATTTTGGAGCACCAAGCACTTTATTGGAGGATGGTTGTTTATTGAATCTTATATTATTGGTTTAATTGATGTATTTACTGTATGCGCTGTGAAAACTGTTAATTAAGCATGACGTTATCTTACATTCAAACTGTAGATAAAATACTGAACTAAGAGGTTGTGGTGTGTGGTCAGCTTTGGCTGTATACTGAATTAAATCTATTGACAAATTATCAGTCTAATTAATTTATTGTGTTATGCATGTATACCTTTACCTTAACCTAATAGTTTGCACAGGCAGGTTGCAATGCATGTAAGCCAGTATAAGAACTTTTCAACTAAAATCCTTTTTTTAACTTTGATCAGCATTGTTTTTCCAGTTTTCTTTTTTTGCTTTTTTATTTTTGCCTTCAAACCATTTTTAGTAACCGCTAGCCATTGATGTACCCGCTACGAATAGTCCCCTAAGTTTCAGAAATTCTGCCTTCCATATCATTTTAAAATGACCTGTCATCTATTATAATAGCTTACTCTATTATTACTCTATTCTTACTCTAACCCAAAGCAATAATATTTGTTCTGACTAAAAACTGCTTACAGAAAAAAAAACTGCTTGTTGTTGGTTACTACATACTGTTTTATTTTAGCTAACAGTCACATGTGCACTTACAAACAAAAAGTAAAAAATTAGGGTTCTCTTACCTCGCAGGGTGAGTTTGCACTCTGTTTGCATCCTTGTTTCTGGAGTGACTGAGAGGTGCCCAGCGAAAGAGAGAGAGGGTGGGGGGATGTGAGAGCAGCAGCATAGGAGAAGAGGGAGGAGGAAAAACATAGGGAGCTGTGTGTAAGCAGATCTGTAGCTATACCATGTGCACCAAGCTTACTGCTAGGGCATGAATCCTTGATAACAGCTATGTCTATTTGCTTATTCTGTGTCTGGGTTTTCTTGAAGAAAAACTGTTAAATTTCATAACCCACTCAAACTGATTAAAAATTTGACATTCTTGCTCCAAGATTCCTACACATCATTTTTTGATCTTGGGTGAAACAGGAGCCCCTGAATCCAGAGAGCTCAGAGTCTGGCACTTTTTCCAAGCAATGCCAGCCCCCCATTGTCAGACGGTCATTCATTGCACTGATGAAAGGGGAGGAGGATATGTCACAGCTTTGACTTTTTGAGCTGGAAGCCACAATTTGCCTACTAATTAAGGTTTTGGGGAGTCCAAAGGAAACTTCGTAAGACAAGAAAGGCATACCTCCCGGCTTTAGAATTTCAAGAAGAGGGACTACCTGGAGGAGGTTCATGCAGTGCAAACAGCGCACTGTGCAAAAAGTAGTCATGTCTAAAAAGTGCAGGATATGGGGCATGGTTTAAAAGTACATGGTTAACCATTTCAATACAGAGCACTTTCACCCCCTTTCTGCCCAGACAAATTTTCAGCTTTCAGTGTTCTCATACTTTGAATGACAAGTACTCATGTCATGCAACACTGTACCCAAACAAAATTCTTATTTTCAAAACTTTCCTTTTGATAATATTTAATCACCACTGGGTTTTTTATTATTATTTTTTTTTTTTTCTTGTTCAATATTTTTATTGAAAAGTTTTAACAGTAATGAAATACAAACTAAAGAAAAGTAGGTATCCTATATGCTAACGCCCTCCGCACGAGGAACACCTCCACCGCGCCTGTAGTTCCACTGGATAAGTGTGTTGCTAAATGAATAGCAAAATAAATAAAATACAACAAGAAAATAAAAAAAATGCACCTATGAAGGTGATTACCTAATAATCAACACTTGTGACAGTGATTAAATGATAAATAAATAGTGAAAACAAAAATGTTGAGCTGCCCTCTTCAATGTACAGTATAATTCAATAATATATTTAATCCTACATATCGGTTATTGGACCAAAAAATGGTACACCGACACCTAGGCTAAATAGAAGGCGCTCAAAAGGTGTATGACTAACTGTGTGCAATAGTGGTGACAACCTCTTAATGATCAATGAATGACCTAAATAACACAGTGTATTCCGCAGTGTGCAATCGTGGTGATAACCTCTATTCGTGAGTCAATCACCTAAATACAACAGTGGTGATACCCTCTTTTAGGTGAGTCATTCAACTGAGTATAACACACTAGGATATTAATAACCCACAAAATTATATATATCTACATAAAACCTGTGAATGATAGAAATAAAAATAGCATACAAGTGTATAATGTGACCATATACCTTAATATACACATATAAGTGACAGCAACAGAAAATAAACACGTGTAATATTGCTAATTCATGCTGCAAAAGTAAAATAATTCATCTACAGTTCATGAATGAAAGCAGCCTCCAAACACGCTGCACGTGACAAAGGAAAGTGACGAATAATATATAAATCAAGTGTCCCACACAAATGATTCCTCAGTGATGTGTGTCAAATGATGAGTAGCTTCGTGATTCTGTCACCTCACCACTGTGCTAGTGAATCACACTCTCCAGACCTGCACTCACCGAAATGACATGCCAGCACTCTCATGCAAGGCAAAACACGCTCTTTTTACCACACTCCAGGGTAAACAGTGTATACGAGGTTCACAGCGATGGTTTTCAATGGATCCACATAAAAAAATAAATAAATGCTCCAATAGTGTAATTCAGCAATAGAAAATTTATTTAAAATCACTGCAATCCTTCACACATAGCACTCACATTAGTGTAAAAACAAAAAGGCACAAATCGTGTGGTGAACAGCACACTCCAACTCTGTGGATTAACCAATAAACAATGGTCACGGCGGACCCGAGGTGTACAGCTGCCGGGTAAAATCTCACCCCTCCCTCGGGATTCCTCCGTCACTCCGTGCGCTCGTAACCTATCCTCCTGTGTGGCTAACAGCATGTACGTCACAGCTCACAGCCACGCCCCGACATGTTTCGTCATGGATAGACTTATTCATGGGATTGGCTGTGTTAGATGTCACTCTCCCTTTTATCTAGTCTACAATACACGCCCCCTGGGTTTCGCACTGCGCATGCGCACACCTCGCGTCCCCGTACATCGGAAACACTAGAGACAGATACAGCTGATGTAATAAGGAATTAGGCACATGAGAACATTCTAATGGTAATAAATACAAACAACGGAATTTAAACCAGTTACCCGGACTAATAAATTTATATATGTGTACACCACATTATTCATTATTTAATCCCCAGTGCATGCCGAATCCCGGTTATATACACCTTACCTAAGGTGCATAAAAACACACAGTGCCCACCACCTCGGCCGATTGTTAACGGGATTGGGTCCGTTACGGCAAGATTGGGGGAATTTTTAGATAAATTTCTCCAACCAAGTGTTAAGGACACTAGGGCCTACTTGAAAGACACTGGTGACCTTTTGACACTACTCAATGATGTCAAACTAGAAACCTCGTCATCAGTGTATTTGGTAACGGCTGATGTGGCCTCCCTATACACCATTATACAACATGAGGATGCGGCCTTGGCCCTAAACTGGGCCTTGAGTAAGAGAGACGACATCCCTGGTGTACAGAAAAGATTTTTGGGACAAGCACTGGACTTTTGTATGTCCCATAATTATTTCTGGTGTGATGGCCATTTTTACTCTCAACAGGTTGGCGTGGCGATGGGAGCTAAATATGCTCCCAGCCTCGCCAACCTGTTCATGGCAGAATGGGAAGACAGAAAAGTGTTTAACCAGAGAAGACCTCAACTTCTATTTTATCGGCGATTCATTGATGACCTCTTGTTCATCTGGGAGGGTACAGAAGAATCGGCCATTGACTTTTTACAAGAGCTTAATAACAATCATAATAATATCAAATTGGAATACCAGATGAGTAATCTATCGGTCAATTTTCTGGATGTAACGATTGAGAGACAGGGCCACTCATTGAAAACCAAAGTTTATTTCAAACCGACTGATCGTAACAGTTTCTTGTCAATCAGAAGTGGCCATCACCCGGCTTGGATAAGAAATATTCCAAAAGGACAGATGTTACGTGTACGCCGCAATTGTACGGAATTGGAAGATTACTTTGAACAAGCAGATGTTCTTAAAAGTAAATTCCTGCAAAGAGGCTATCGGGAGGATGAATTAAACAAAATTACCCAGGAGGTGGCATTGGTACCCAGGGAACAATGCCTGAAGAAATCTGAGAATACATCTAGTGAGAATAAACATCAATTTGGCTTTATTTCTGGATTCCATTGTCAATATAAAGACATTGAAGATATTTTCAGGAAATACTGGCATATTTTATGTAAAGACAGGCATCTGGGAGAGGTGCTACCGGACCGGCCAATATTTATTTATAGGAAGGCCCCGAGCTTCGGTGACCATGTGGTCAAGAGGATATTAGATCCACCTAGGAGGAACTTGCTCAAATTTAACTTTAGAGGATTCTATAGCTGCAGGAGGTGTATTTGTTGCAGGACTGTTAGAGTCAACCACAGAGGAGTAACTAATGTGACTAATAGGGATGGGGAATCCTTTGAAATCAAGGAATTTAGCACATGTAATTCGTCACATGTTGTTTATTTGATGTGGTGCCCCTGTGGCCTTTTGTATGTAGGGAGGACAAAGAGAATGTTGAGAGTTAGGATTTCGGAACATCTCACCAACATAAAAAATGGCTATAAGCACCATAGTGTCTCTCTACACTTTAAACTGAAACATCAACAAGACCCATCGTTACTACAATTCTGTGGGATTGACATTGTACACCCTACCTGGAGAGGGTCGAATAGAGTCAGGGATCTCTCGCAACGGGAAACTAGATGGATCTATTTATTGAAGAGTTTAACACCTAGGGGGTTAAACATAGAATTAGATCTAAACTGTTTCATTAACAACTTTTAGATTAGGTCACTGAGGCTCTAAGTATGCTACAGGTATTAAGAGTCTTTGGTTCTTCTTTTGTTTGATCTTTGTCACCCAGTCTGGTTTATTGTAATTGTCACTACACCATTGAATAGACGTGTAGGGATATTGTCCTTTTATTGCTAGTGTACCCTTAGGGAATGTCTCACAAAGAGATAGGCGTTAGACATACCCCCATGTAGACTGGCACTACAGTAGGGGGATTAAGGGATAGGTCTATTATAGATTTTATGACCTGAGTTACCCGGTACACTTAACAAGTTTGGGTAAAGCATTAGTCCCTATGAGGAGGGGAGAGAAGGGAGGTGATTTGAAAATAAATAGATTCATAACAGAACCCCTATATTTGTTATAAGTTTACGCTTACCACCCTAACATTCATTTAACACTGAACGCCTATTATAGGTGGGGTAGTGAGTGTTACGCTTTTCTAAGGGTCTGGCTATTATTGCAGGCCACTTTATTTTATTTTATTTTTTAGTTTAATTTAATTTATTCTTCATTTGGTATCCATATAGAATACATATATTGTATAGTTATGTTTGTAGTCTGTAGAGGTCTGTCTATACATTATATATATATATATTCTTTCCCTAATTGGCATTCAACTTCCAGCTATATATTCTTGTATTCTGTAATTTTTATTAGAGGACCCATAGGGATTTTAAGGTTTTTTCAGTTTTTGTCTGTGGTTCAATATTTCTATTAATCTGAATTTTATTGAATTCATAACATATAGGAGGATTGCATTTTATGTATTTTTTAAAAAAATATATAATTTTGAGATATATATATTTTTTATATTTTAATATTAGCACAACAGGGAAACAAGGGGACCCGGATCGGGTAGCATATGATCCTATTTTTGGTCCCTGGGTTGGGCTTGTTATGTAAATTATCATTGCCATTAAGCAGATGGTTAATCGTCTAAAAGATTGTCCTAAGTGCTGGCCAATATTTACTGTTGTCATCAAGCAGGAGATTAATGATGTGATAAATCATAGTAACTGCGGACCGGCATTAAAAGGGTAGTCTTATATATATATCTTTTAGAATAATGTGGTGTACACATATATAAATTTATTAGTCCGGGTAACTGGTTTAAATTCCGTTGTTTGTATTTATTACCATTAGAATGTTCTCATGTGCCTAATTCCTTATTACATCAGCTGTATCTGTCTCTAGTGTTTCCGATGTACGGGGACGCGAGGTGTGCGCATGCGCAGTGCGAAACCCAGGGGGCGTGTATTGTAGACTAGATAAAAGGGAGAGTGACATCTAACACAGCCAATCCCATGAATAAGTCTATCCATGACGAAACATGTCGGGGCGTGGCTGTGAGCTGTGACGTACATGCTGTTAGCCACACAGGAGGATAGGTTACGAGCGCACGGAGGGACGGAGGAATCCCGAGGGAGGGGTGAGATTTTACCCGGCAGCTGTACACCTCGGGTCCGCCGTGACCATTGTTTATTGGTTAATCCACAGAGTTGGAGTGTGCTGTTCACCACACGATTTGTGCCTTTTTGTTTTTACACTAATGTGAGTGCTATGTGTGAAGGATTGCAGTGATTTTAAATAAATTTTCTATTGCTGAATTACACTATTGGAGCATTTATTTATTTTTTTATGTGGATCCATTGAAAACCATCGCTGTGAACCTCGTATACACTGTTTACCCTGGAGTGTGGTAAAAAGAGCGTGTTTTGCCTTGCATGAGAGTGCTGGCATGTCATTTCGGTGAGTGCAGGTCTGGAGAGTGTGATTCACTAGCACGGTGGTGAGGTGACAGAATCACGAAGCTACTCATCATTTGACACACATCACTGAGGAATCATTTGTGTGGGACACTTGATTTATATATTTTTCGTCACTTTCCTTTGTCACGTGCAGCGTGTTTGGAGGCTGCTTTCATTCATGAACTGTAGATGAATTATTTTACTTTTGCAGCATGAATTAGCAATATTACACGTGTTTATTTTCTGTTGCTGTCACTTATATGTGTATATTAAGGTATATGGTCACATTATACACTTGTATGCTATTTTTATTTCTATCATTCACAGGTTTTATGTAGATATATATAATTTTGTGGGTTATTAATATCCTAGTGTGTTATACTCAGTTGAATGACTCACCTAAAAGAGGGTATCACCACTGTTGTATTTAGGTGATTGACTCACGAATAGAGGTTATCACCACGATTGCACACTGCGGAATACACTGTGTTATTTAGGTCATTCATTGATCATTAAGAGGTTGTCACCACTATTGCACACAGTTAGTCATACACCTTTTGAGCGCCTTCTATTTAGCCTAGGTGTCGGTGTACCATTTTTTGGTCCAATAACCGATATGTAGGATTAAATATATTATTGAATAGTAATGAAATACAGCGTTATACCAATTATCCCCATCCGAGAGCCAACATAGCCCTTTGGTAGGGTATGATCTATAGAAAAAAATAAACGTAGAACAGTACATCACATTAACAACAAATGTAAGGCATATATCGGTGATACCTTTCCCCCTGAATGTCTATTCAGAGCCATTATTCTGATCCATATCGAAATAATAGAGGCTGAATGTGCGGCATTTCTAAAGGTGGAGCTTGGGGAAGTTGATGAGTGATTCTGGGTTCTGTTCCAGTTGGTCCTAAGGGGACACACGCAGACCCCCCCCTAAAGGGATCACACTGTAGCTCACACGTGCCCCCCAGTCGCCCCCGGGCTTTAAAACCTGTTCCCCCCACCACCCCATCCTACCATGTCTATGTATCAGGAATATGAGGGGACTGCCTTTTAGCAGTGCTCTAGCAGTTGTGGGCAGCGAAAGTTGCCTCTGTTGATAACTAAACTCAATATATCTAACAAGAAACAGGTGGAACAAAACTGTAAATGGACGTAATAGAAGAAAAAAAAAACACAACATATCCATTCAGGGGGTAGGTACGTTGCCCTCCACAGGATAGGCCCTGTGGGGTTACCAGGAAGGCATATCTGGTAGTAGGAAAAAAGCTTAGTGGGAAAAGAAGAAAAAGGAATGAGAGGGTGCATCTGTGGTATGACTATCGAAGTAGAGCAGGGGAAGAAGCCAGACATCCGGGTCAGCCATGAAGGCGCATCAATTGGCCCGTATACAGTGGAACCTTGATGTAATGTGCCCAGGGCTCATGTTGCTTCAAATTTGGTCACTCTGTCTAACAGCTTTGCAGAGATCTGTTCTTGGATAAAGATCCAAGAGATTTTATGCTTAGCGGCAAGCAAAGAGACCTTGTTCTTTTTCCAAGCCCTTGCAATAGTAAGTTTCACTCCAAGAAGCATAAAGAAAATTAGAGTATTGGTATGCTTGGGGGCTCCTTCTACTCTTTGGTTTAATAATGCAATCATGGGGGTCTGTGGGACCCCAATTCCCATGACTTTCCGAACCAGGTGAAAGAATCTATTCCAAAAGCCCCTGATACAAGGGCAAGTTCACCATATATGGTAGATAGTTCCCATTTGCCCACAATCCCTGAAACAGAGGGGGGAGGCGTCTGGGTATATTCTGGCCAGTCTGGAGGGTATATAGTACCATCTTGTTACTATTTTAAGGTTCGCCTCTATTAGATTTGTGTTGATAATACTCTTGAAGGACTTCTGGACTTCAGTGCCATTTATTTAAGTCCCATTTCACATCCAGGTCCTCCGCCTAAACCCGGGCATAGGGGGTAGGTCTTGTTTGCTTGCCAATAAGGCGTATATCAGTGAGATACGACCTCCCTAATCCATGAGGGAGCCATACCACTGTTCGTAGGCTGTTGGTTTGGGGGGATGGGTTTGTCTGTCCATAGGGAATTTAGGAACGTCCTACCTTGGTTAAAACAACATTTTTCCACATTCGGCATTTCTAGTTTGTAGGTACAGTCATTCAGAATGAGGGGGCCCGATGATGGGAAAAAGTGTCCTATTCGAAACATACCCTTATTCAACCACCACCTGAAAGCCGATATGTTCATCCCTGGAATAAATTCTTGATTGTGAAAAGTGTGGGCCAAAGGTCTAAGGGGGGAGATCAGTGATTTCTGTTTATGGAGTGTGTCGCACAATGTCAGTGTGTGTGAAAGGGTCGGTGCCATTATGGGGGGTCTTATATTATTTGCACGATATTCATGTGATGTGGAACTGCCTGTCTCTCCATGGATAGCCAGTCTGGTTTTGGCCCCTTAGAATATACTGAGGAAATTTGGGCTAGTTGGGCCACCTGGTAGTACACCACCATAGATTTGGGAGACCCAAGCCACCCTGTGCTTTAAAGCGGAAAAGCACTGCCTTCGAGAATCGGTGTCCTTTCTTCCCCCAAATAAAGTGAAGGATGCGTGATTGAAATTTAGTTAGTGTATGTTTTGGTATAGGGAAGGGAGGGAATGGAAAAGGTATAATATACACGTCATTAGAGTCATCTTAACTGCATTGACCCTACCCAGCCAGGATAGACCACATTTAGACCATGTCCCCATGTCCCCCTCCAGCCTTCTGAACATCTGGGGGTAATTCTTAACAGTTTGTCTACTTTGCTGGAGAGTGTGATACCCAGGTATGGAATAAATTCTGCAGCCCATGGAAAAGGGAAATGTCGTTTAAGTTGTTCAACTTGGTGGTCTGGAAGGGAGATATTGAGAGCCATAGATTTGGATATGTTAATTGTGAGTCCTGAGAGAGAACCAAATTCTGTAAGTGTCCGTAGTAAATTGGGTGTGGAAATAGGGGGGGAGGTAACAAACAGGAGTATGTCGTCCGCAAAGAGCACACACTTGTGTTCCTGGGGACCACACCGTACTCCCTTAATGTTTGGGTTGGATCTAATGGCTATGGCTAGCGATTCGATGGCGATTGAAAAGATGAGTGGCAATATACCTCTCTGTATATTAAATCCGTCCGAGTAGTATCCCATGAGGCGTATTTGTGCACTAGGGGAGGAGTATAAAGAGTGTATGATACCCAAAAAGTTGGGGCCAAAACCCCACCTTCCCAGTATATCGAAGAGTTAGGGCCAGGACACTGTGTCAAAGGCTTTCCGTAGTTTAATAGATGTCAGGAAGCCTTCTTGTGGTACTCCTCCATACCAATTGAAATTCAAAAGTGAAATGACCTTTTGACCAGGTCCGGGCCTGTCTCCCTGGCATGAAGTCCGCCTGATCCTTATGGATATAATCCGCTATGAATACAGTCATTGTATTCGCCAGGGCTTTGGTCATGATCTAAATGTCATTGTTGATGAGAGAGATGGGACGATAATTTCCCACATCACTACCATCTTTCCCCGGTTTAGGGATAACCGAGATAAACGCTTTATTCAAGTCTCTGACTATCGGGGAGCCCTCCTGTAGTGGATTAAAAAACCGTGTTAGGCATTGGGCTAGAATGGTGCTAAATTTTTTATAATAGCCACTGGAGAACCTGTCTGGGCCTGGTGCTGAGCCTAGTTTCAGGGATTTTATTACCTTTAGAACTTCTTCCGTGGAAAATGGACTTTCCATAAGGTTCTTGTGCTCGTCCGATAATTGAGGGAGAGTCAGATCCCTAAGGAAAGAATTCTGTTCGTTAGTGGTGTGGGTCTTACTGTTTAAGTATAGCTTGAAGTAGTATGTCTGGAAGGTATCCATGATACGAATCGGGTTCTGTGTCAAGTCTCCTGTTGTAGTCTTAATTTTGGGTAGTACTAGGGTTTGAGTCTTGGGGCTTATGCCCCGTACACACGAGCAGAATGTCCGACAGAAAAAGTCAGATGGGAGCTTTTCATCATATATTCCGATCGTGTGTATGCCTCATCGGACTTTTTACGTCAAAAATTCTGACGGGCTTAGAAAGAGAACATGTTCTAAATATTTCCGACGGAACCAATTCCTATCAGGAAAACTGCTCGTCTATATGCTGTTCCGAAGTACCAAAAACAACGTATGCTCTGAAGCAAGTACGAGACGGAAGCTATTGGCTACTGGCTATTGAACTTCTTTTTTCTAGTCCTGTCGTACGTGTTGTACGTCACTGCATTCTTGACGGTCGGACTGTGGTGTGATCGTGTATACGTAAGACAGTTTCAGTGGAATTCCGTCTGAACTCCATAGGAAAAACCTTCATAGTTTATTCCGACGGGGAAACCTGTCGTGTGTACACGGCATCAGTTTTGCTGCTAATTTGGATCCAATTTTTTTGGTTTGATGGTAGAATGATGCTCCTGACCAGCGGAGAAATTTCTCAGCATCTGTAGTTAGAGTCAAATTTATTTGGAGTTTTGTTGCCTCCAAAGTTTGTAATGAGGCGGGCATAGGGTTTTGTTTATGTTTTTTACTCAACTCTAGGTATTCTCTATTCAATTGTGTAATGTCAGCTGTGCGTTCCCTCTTTAATCGAGAGCACATCTAAATAAGGGTCCATCGCATTACAGATTTGTTAGCTGCCCAAAGTGTGGATGGGGAGGTGTTTTCTCTGTCGTGGTTGAGGAAGTATTCTTGTAATGATTTCTCTAGGATGGAGCAGTGAACAGGTTTGTTCAGTATGGATTCATTAAGCCGCCATTTAAAGGGTCTCTTGGTGTCCCCAGCATATTGTATGTTTAAGGATATTATGGAATGATCGGAAAGGGGGGGTGTCTCTGAACTTTGAGGAGACTGTTAAGGGAATTAACAAGGCCTTTATAAAAATGTGGTCTATCCTGGCATAGGTTCTGTGTGGGGCTGAGTAATGGGTAAAATCTTTGGCGTGGGGGTTCAGTTCCCTCCATATGTCAATTAGCTGATGGTCATTTAATAGTTGTGCAATTTTCAAACTTTGTTTTGGTGGGCGTTTGGCTGTAGACGAGTCACCCCTGGATTTGTCTAGGGACAGATCAAAGGGCAAATTAGTGTCACCCCCCCATAATGAGTGAATTCCTCAAGTAAGGATCCAGTGCGGACATCATGGTGTGGAAAAAGGTGTTTTTGCCTTTATTTGGTACATAATATGTCACAAAGGTGTATGTCGCCCCGTTTATGGTCCCTTCTAGTAGGTGGAACCTCCCCTCAGGGTCTCTAACTAGGTTTTTAAGTGTGAAGTTAAGGTTGCGCAAGAAGCAGATGGCTACTCCTCTTGTCTTATTCTCAGCGTTGGCCAGGTAGATTTGTGGGTATCGGCTGTGTAGGAAGGAGGGGGAATATGAGGCTGGGAAGTGCGTTTCTTGGAGGAGGACAATGTCCGCTCTCATGGAGTGGTACAGTTGAAATATCTTCCTTCTTTTAATCGCAGAGTTCAGCCACTGGACATTATGAGAGATAATGGGCAGGTTCGTGGTAGGAAGTGGTGAGTCAGTCATGGGTCAGGGCGGTGGAAGTGCTCTATAGTGGTAGAAGGCTTACCCCAACCTGGAGGATGTCTTTGATATCTGGAAGATTCCAATATTCTCCTGTAGTGTTGACCCTTTCCTCCAGGATGGTCCGGCTTCCTCGCCCGCTCTTTTTGATCCACAGTCAGATGCTTAGTGGAATGAGTAGAGGAAGAAAGAGAAGAAGAAAAAAGTAACATAAAGAAAATGGTTGTTACATAACCAAACATATGTGATAGACTTAAGAGTGTAGTGGGGTACAATCCTGACCCCACTCCCCTCGTATCCAGGAGGGTAAATAGGTCCCTCCTCCTGGATGTGACCTGCAGTCCCTGGAAGGAGAACATTGTCCCTTCAGCAACTAAGGGAGGTGCAGTGCGACCATTCCGGCCAAGCAGTCCTAATATGTGTCTGAAAACTAAGACAAGACAGGGCCCCTTATAAAAAGAAAATGTAAGGAAGTCATAGGGGTAGTCTGTTCCCTGAGGATCTTACGTCACACTGGGGGATCCTTGAAACATAGACCCCCTCTATGTGTACACTCACCACCCCCCAGTCCAATGGGGAACCTATCTCCCATGTACGCCCCCATCCTCTCCCACTATAGTACATAAGTGTTGGAGTGTTATATCCCACCCCCTAAAAATAAATAAATAAAAAACAAAAAAAACGCATTAGTGCTGTTGTCCACACCCTTCCTCCTCTACTCAATGTCCCAGTCTCTGGATAAGTTCCATTCTGTAGTTGACCAGGTGTCTAGGAGTAGAGAAGTGGAGAACAATGATCTGGTCGATCAGTGTGGGGTCCTTGGCAGGGGAGAGTGCGATATACAAGTTCTCATGGGGGGAGAGAGACCTTTGATGAGGAGGCAGTCAACATCGGCTTGTCTGTCGTATCCTCATGGTAGAAGTGGCCAGGGAGGGAAGAGCTCAGAGCATAGGATAAAGTTCTCTTGATGAGGGGTAAAGTGGAGTCCGGGTTATCCCGGTAGTGAGTGTAAAGATCCAAGCTGGGAGTTTCGACAGGCTAGGAGAGCCTTAATAGGATGGGGAATCTCATCTCATGATGAATCTCATGATTCTTTCGACCTCTTTGACTGTTGTTTTTGCCAGGTTGTGAGCAGTAGGCTTGGCGGTGAGGGGCGTTTCGTGGACGGGGAACCTCTGGGGGTAACCAGTTGTTCGATCTCCTGAGTAATGATCCCTAAGCGGGTCAAAAGGTGTTACCCTTCCCTGAACGTAGAGAATCCCTAGAATTTGTTTTGATAGGAGAAATTGACGCGCAGGGGGGAGGCCTACCTGTATGTGATCTCTTTTTGCATAGGAGCCTGGAAAAGGGGCTTCAGGGATCGCCGTTTCTGGACGGTATATGGTGATAGGTCAGCAAAGATCTGGATAGGGTGACCCTGCAGGAGGATTTTTTCTGTAGCCCTGGATGTTTTCATGACTCCCTCTTTCACCACATAGAAATGGGGCTTAACAATTATGTGCCTGGGCAGTTCGTCTTTACGTGGCGATTGCAGGGCCCTGTGTGCTCTGTCCAGTTCCATCCTGTGCTCAGAGATATCCGGCATCAGGTCTTTAAGCAGGGTCCTGACTGCTGTGGGAACATCTTTCACTGTTTCAGGGAGCCCCCGGATTCTAAAATTATACCTTCTAGACCTATTCTTAAGGTCATCTATTTTGTATAAGGCCGAATCTAACTGATCCTGGAGATCCTGGATCCTGGCAGTGTTCTGGTTAATCCTTCCTGCTGCCTGGTCTGTCCTCTTTTCAGTCACTTCAATCCTGGCTCCTAGCTGCTGCAAGTCAGCATGAATGGATGAGGTAATCTGGGCTGCTGTGTGTGCTAATCCTTTAGTGAGCATAGTGGAAAAGGCAGACATCAGGGCTGACATGTCCACTGGTGTGTGAGGTAGTAGCTGAGGGCCAGTAGCATAGTTGTCTGGGGAGGGAAGAAAGTCTCTGAGGGGGGTCCTGTGTAAGTCCCCCAGTGTCCTCTCTGAGTAGGAAAAATAAGGAATTGCGCTAATACCTGTATAACATGACATAAAAATCTACAGTGAAAGAGGATTTTAGTAATGGGTGTCAATGAAAATAAATATGAAAAACGTGTGATTATGATCTAAAAAAGTCCCATCGAGTGAAACATCTATAGAATATCATAGCGACTCCAAATCACCAGCAGAAAATACAAAAAACAAGTCCAAGTGATAGTTGGTGTTAATCCGTGACAGCAAGGGAGGGTCCACCACCGAGAATGGAAGGGGTTACTCCTTACCAGATGGCCATGACCCCCCACTACAGAGGATCACAGTAAGCAGATAACCTTGTAAGCCAGAAAATAGGAACTGCTAACGGCGTCCACCAGAGGTCATCTCATCGTCAGCCGCACCAGCGAAAACCATGGCAAAGGTACCATAAAATATATGAAGGGAACTCACATAGTGTAAAACCGACAAGATTTATTTAAGTTTAAAACACAAAATGCACACTTACAAAGCGTAGTAGATAGAATAGCCTTAAGTCCGGTTCCTTGGTCACAGGAGCGCGGACAAACCCGTTCTTCTGGAATACAACTTGCTTGGGGGTGACGTCAGCGTGTCGTCTGGCTCCGCCCTACGCTTTTCGTGACATCATCACGCCTTCCAGGGGCACAGGCGGTGCGCTACGTCACCTCCTTAAATAATCCCAAAGCGAAAACATGCCTCGCTATGGATTGCTACATGCTGAGAGTCACCCAAGACGCCACAAATACTTCCGGCATCCGGATGCGCTTCACAGCACAAGCAATCAGCAAAGGCTGTCTGTTTCTAACAATCTGTGCGGATCAATGCATGTTTATAAAAATCATATACATCTAGGTAATCTGTCCATATACAGGTATTGTGCAAATATATATCATACCCAGTGCATATATGGAATTGGACATAAAATGAATAAAATTAAGTAGACCATTCTAACATGTCCTAGCAATGGTAAACTTCTGGTTAATAACTAAAACTCGAAATCTAGTGATTTAAGCTAATCAGATATGGAAACTGACGAGACCTATTTAGAAAACAGAAACTAACCATTAAAGGGGAATTAAGGATGTATATACCTATATTCCTCCATCCTTCCATCTAGGTCTGAACTTTAGAGACCGGAAATGAAATAATTGGTGCATAGTAGACTCCAACCTAACTTTCCCACATAGGTGCAACAGCGCCATCTGGTGGATAAGTCCCAAAAGCACACTGAGGGACATATATCGTTTAATGAGCAGTCAAAGTGTTGTCATCAAATTGAGATGGCATCTGATAGATAGGTCGGAGCTATAGGGGAAAGGAGTCCCCAAAAGGACTTCTATCCAGTTATTCTATGAATAGATGATGTATGTTCTTCACCACTTTGAACTTAGGTATTGCAGAAACCGGAAGTGGAGTGATTTATTGATTGTGGTCTCCAACTACCGTGTTTCCCCGAAAGTAAGACAGTGTCTTACTTTCTTTTTATCCCTAAAAGCCCCACTATGTCTTACTTTCGGGGTATGTCTTATATTGGGAAAAAATTTTTTTTTTATTCTTTATTGCAATATGTGTTTTTTTTGTTTTTTTTTTAATCAGCCCTGTTGGGGGGCTTTGGTGAGATATCAGGGGTCTTAACAGACCTCTGATATCTCCCCCTTGAGACAGAGAAAGAAACAGAGGATAGAGATTCCCCAGTCCCTTTCTCTGCAGCGTCAGCTGCACTGACAATGAAAGGAGAGAAGACAGCGGCTTCTCTCCATTCATAAACTGACACATTGTAATCACAGGAGATTACAATGTTTCAGTTAT